>CAJUUM010000034.1:0-633004 GCA_910589415.1 Malachius bipustulatus | reverse complement strand
TATATATATATATATATATATATATATATATATATATATATATATATATATATATATAATGATTGATACCAGATAGTCGTGACTCGACTAGTTAAACAAAGAGCGGTGGTTATTGGGTGCTGAGTCAATCAGCCAACATGATGAGGAAACTCCACTCCAACTTGGACAAATTGGCATCACTCAGAAACAGAAGACTTTTCCTTACCAAGTGCCGAAGAATGGGTGTCAAACCGGACCACATCGACCACAGGACTAGACAATTTGATGATTTATTTGAACTGACGGACCCAAAGACCATGGGAGAGATTAATTTGTTTAAACGCAGGTTAGAACATAGAGTACTTAATCTTGAGATAAGGTTCACTATAAAAAACTTGTTGCATGTCGAGAAGTGTCAGGAGAGTGTTGAGACTAGACTTAGAGACATTTTACCGAGTGGACTCTTTAGTGAATTCACACGTAGAACGAACATTAAATATGATAGACTTTTTAACAACATAAAAAGAGTCCAGTCGGATAAATTCCAAAGACTTTATGCAGCTCAGATACAACACATACATACAGAGCCCCAATGGTTCAAAAATGTTTCTGGTATCGATATTCCAACAGACATAAAAAACTTCTTAGCCCTAGGCCCCAAGTTTAGCCTCCAACCTAACAAAAAAGAGGTACCTGTACCACGAATCCTGGCGGAGATAGAGACGATTGACTACAGAGGAGACGATAGACAAAAAATACTAACTGCCAACAAAATTACAAACATCCTCACCAACTTCCTCTACAAGGAAGTTAACATAGACAAACACCTCAGTTCTCTTTACATAAAAACAAGCAAATTCCTCAAAATGCACCCTGAACTACTTATCCTGCAGGCAGACAAGGGAAACGTAACAGTGGGTATGAAGAAAACTGACTACATGGACCTCTCTAACAACATCCTCTCAGACGAAAACTACTACCAACGTCTCCGGCAAGATCCAACTGGTGCTTTTCAACAAAGAGCCAACAAACTAATAAGCAAATTGAAGAAGGAGAAAAAAATCACACCGGAGGAAGCGAAGAACCTTATGATCTATAATTCCTCCCCAGGACGATATTATGGTCTTCCTAAAGTTCACAAAGCGCAATTAGCCCTTCGCCCCATTATCTCCTCTATCTCTTGCCCCAACTCCAAGATAGCTCATCTAATAACAGACACCCTAACGAAAGCATATGACAAAAACAACAGATACTTCATAGCAGATTCCTTTCAGTTTGCAAGAATGATTAATAACATGACAATACCACCTGATCATGTAATTGTAAGCTTCGATGTTTTCTCTCTGTTTTCTAACATCCCTCTCCAATTACTGTTGGACAGCATCTCTGAAAAGTGGCCCTCAATCCAACCACACACAAGTATCCCAATTGAAGACTTTCTCCACATCATCCGTTTCGTTTTCGAAACAACTTTTTTCTCGTACAATGACCAATTCTATAAACAAGTGTTTGGCACCCCTATGGGCTCTGAAGTGTCACCAATAGCTGCCCAATATGTGATGGACCGAGTGCTCGATAGAAGCTTGGCCTCCCTGGATTTCGACATACCACTCATCAAGAAGTACGTTGATGACATCATATGTATCATTCCAGCTGCGGAGGTACAGAAGACGCTAGAAACACTCAACAGCTTCCATCCTAACATACAATTCACTATTGAAGAAGAAACCAACAACTCGGTACCATTTTTGGACACCTTAGTCGTCAGAGATAATCTCCAGATAAAAACCGATTGGTATATTAAGCCCACGGCATCAGGCAGATATGGTAACTACCATTCGTACCACCCTATGAAGATGAAAATAAACACCATCCTAAACATGAAGAACAGAGTCAAACAACTATCACATCCAAACTACTGGGAGAAAAACATGAAGAAATTGGAGAAACTGATGATCTCTAACTCATACCCACGAACCCTCGTCAACAGACTTCTATATAGGGAACCCAGCAATAACCTCACAATTCAAAACCAACAGCCAGACACCACACAAATAACACAGACAGAACAAGACCCACCCATATCTACCTTCTACATAACTTTCCCATATCACCACATTCTTTCCAAGCATCTCACCTCTGTTCTATCAAATGTTCCAGGGCTGAGAGTGGCCTTTAGAAATGTAAAAACTATAAAAAACCTCTTCTCAAGAATTAAAGACAAAACCGACACCATGCAACAATCTGAAGCAGTCTACCTCATACCTTGTACAGACTGCCCTGAGGTCTACATAGGACAAACATCAAGAAACATTTCTTCTAGAGTCACATCCCACAGATCAGACATCAGACTTGGAAAAAACAACTGTCAACTGGCCATACATGCTAACAGCAAACAACATAACATTAATTACGACCAAACAAAAATTCTTGACATTGAGAGAAATTGGAAAAAACGCACATTCCTTGAAATGACACACATTGCAACCTGTGACAACTCCATGAACTCTAGGAGAGACATAGATAACCTGAGCGAAATATACCTCCACCTTATCTTAGAATACAACAATATCAAGCGTTATACTCCGCACGAATCAACTACTGACTCGACGCTTTCCTGATGTTGAGATGCAACAAATCAGTTCACCCACCCCCTACTTACAAATTTGAGTCATGATCAATTACTGGGGAAGGTAAGAGGAAAATTCATTCTAATAAGATATGCAATCTTTGTCGGACCTTGTCTCTGTGATTGATTTCACACATAATTTGGGCTGTTGAGGTAATAAAATCATTGTTTACTTTTCCATTAAATTAAAAATAACTAACTTTGAATACCTCTCCCATGCGGTTTGGATTTTAGATTTGTGACTGTCATTTTTAACTTACGTAGACCGGTTAGGTTATTTTAGATAGTGTTTTTTAAAAAGAGAAAAATAATGTTTAACTATTTTGACTTAGAGAACATGTAAAAAAGTTTTAAACTAGGGTAAATCCCCTTTTTATAATTTTGTGTACATTTTAATGACTTCATCAGTATTACTTGGCTCATTGATGTTTTTCTAATTTTTACTTTGTACATTTTATTATGATATTTCTGTGTCTTTCCCTGTTGGAGAGGGATCTGTCCGTTTCATCTTGGTGGGTCGGTGTGCCTAACGTGTGAGGCCAAATGGTAACTTGAAAAATAACGTTTGAGATGTCATGTTTCCGTCATTCAGATGGATACAGGGAACAAGTGACGGGTGTCAATCTGTCTATGGTTGACCCCTGACACTTCACGAAATTTAAAGACAGCTTTGGTCATCTTAATCATTTGATTTTGAAAAACAGATAAAAGTTTTATTATTTTATCAAATCAGACGGCAATCGTCCTGAAGGCATGGTCCGGCGATAACAACACGCCATTTTGACGAGTTTTAACACAAGGGTGGTCTGATAATGTAACATCTTATTTTAAATTAAATTCTAATCCATTTTATAATGACACCCAATATTACATTCTTCAATTATACAACAACTCATGTGCCACAACTGAACTGTTTCTGTAAGTAGTTTAACTTAAATTTACATTGTCGGGAGATGACCTTAGCATTACACGTGTCTCCTCTATTTATTACAGAGCCTGATGAAGGGGGGCAGTTTCCTCCGAAAGCTTCCGATTGACCCAGCACCCAATAACAACCGCTCTTTATATATATATATATGTAAAGAAAATAAGGACACTCATATACTCCTGTCATCATTTTTCTTTAGGTTGTTGTTATTATATTGGATATTGACATTTTTCTTTAGGCCGCTATTTCATAAGCGGAGTTTCTGCTGTATAAACAGTTTGCAGTTTGAAAGCGGACTTTGCTCGAGATTTAAGTAGGTCAGGTAGGAAAATGCATGGATTGAATAGTGCATTGATTGAAAATCCCTTCAGCCCTTGGGGAAAAATCAACAGCTAAACGAAAATCATGAATTGCTTGCTATTTATTTATAGAATTTTTACACTACCTGATACTAGTAATCTGTTTTATTTAGAAGGAGGTTATGGAAACTGGAGGAGGGAGGTACAAGTCTGCCCTCGGCGATATTGGGGCTCAAATTGTAGCAGGACTGCGGGAACAAATGGAGCCTATCGAAAACTCTTCTTCTTAATTTTAATGTATATTTAAATGTATTGTTACTGTTCTTACACTTTATTAATACCAAATTAAAAGTCTTACAAAATTCTTTATTGTCAGTTACACTGGCCTGGCAGTATGTCATTCCTGTCGTGTCACTAGAAATGTCGCGACTTTGCTGTCATAAGA
Source organism: Malachius bipustulatus (assembly GCA_910589415.1). Taxonomy (NCBI): domain Eukaryota; kingdom Metazoa; phylum Arthropoda; class Insecta; order Coleoptera; family Melyridae; genus Malachius; species Malachius bipustulatus. The sequence goes on along the minus strand of CAJUUM010000034.1, from coordinate 628,724 downwards.
AATATTGTAGAAGGTAAACGTAAACAAGAAAACAAGCACGAATGAAAAATCCAGATTAATTCTAGTGTTCCTTCGTTATATGTAGTATTATTTTGAGGTTTCTGGAAATTACACAAAAAATTCTGGTGGATATCTAATTGGGAGGTGACATGCATTGATTAGTTGTTTGACTTTCTGAGCAGACGAAATATTATTTAAGTTTAAGTTAAACAGAAATATATCAAATTGTATTTTTAATTGAATTCTTGACTTTATTCTTGCACATTACAAGACACACCTTAAAAAATCTTTTCAGTGCACTCATGACTTTTATAATACTCGTCTGTGTTTTTTGATATGTTGTAACGCTCATAGAATTTCATTAAATGATTTAGGGGCTAGTTCCATTTATTTGTTTATTTATTGTTTTTTTTTTTAATAATCAGCACCTGTATCTGAATGTTTGATTGCCTATCATTCTCCCTGGTAAAATTGAAATTGACGGCATTTGGAATAATATCAATCTTTTTTTCTTTTTTGATAACAGCAGAATGATTAAAAATAAAAATTTCCTGGAGCAATTAACAACTTGAATTATTAAAGAGAAGAATTGAATATTTTGGGAGCGGGTTGTTGCTTCCTTGTTAGGGTGAAAATTCATCAAGCACAATTATTGTGGATTAGGGTAGCAACAATTAAAATTTATGTGGCATATGGTTCCCGCCGTGGTGTGTGGTGGATTATATGTTTTCGATAATATATCGGATAAAATTCCCAAAGTTGTCTTGTTCTTCTCGACAATTTGTCAAACAGGAAAGAAAGAAAGAAAAAGAAAATCCTCATAGGATTGGGGTAAGTACATTGTTCAATTGCTTGACCGTCAAATTCTGAGGAAGATATTTGTTTCAGGGTTTTTTCCCCTCTATATTACCTACAATCATTATTATTTCTTCTGAGTTTTGGTATCCAACATTGTTGAGGCTACTGTTGTCACCATCGCTGTGAGGTGCTGTTTTCGTACTCTTATTTGAGCATTCCGAGCTGTTTCTGCAGGCGCCACTGCGGCAGAGAAACGACTGCAGCCAGTTTTTTTTATATTAGCCCTCGATCGTGAACGTAACTTAACTGCATTATTACAGCAGATTGCCTTATTTAAATTTTTATTAATTCGGAATTTTTATGTAATAATATGTGTGAATCCTCCAAACTATATCCACTAAATATCCACTAAATCAACTAAATCCAGAAACTATAAACTTGACCTAGCAGGAGAGGGCTAGGAGGGATCGAACCCTCCCGCGGAGCTAGCTTGGCCTATCCTTCTTTTTTTTACCTTTTGTGCTTACTTGACGTAATTTGTACTCGTATTTTTTCTTCTTATTATTATTATTATTATTATTATTATTTTTCTTTCCTTCCTTCTTTCTCTTCTGAGTTTTGCACACCTCCCTACCTCTCCCTCTTTTTGAGGTGTAGCAAAAATCTGGCGCCAAACGAAATATCGTAATCTTTTTCTCTTGTCTTTGTGAGGTTTTGTTAAATTGTGTTAATGAATGAACTACTTTTCGTAAACTTTGTATCGTTTTTTTGTGATTTTGCATTTTTTGTTTTCAGTTTTGGATATTCTGTTACATTTAAATCTTTATGATGAATTGTTTTTTACCTTCTCATCGAATGATAAGAAGGTGCAGATAATTTCATTGATTTTTCTTAACTTTAATCGTTATTATTTATTTGCTAGGTGCATAGGTAGGCACTTGCGTGCGGAATTGTGTTATTATACAGGGTTACTGGTAACTGGATACATTCCTTTGGTGATCTGATAAAACAAGAGGTAAGGAGTAAATTAACCCCAACATGCACTATACAAAACTCAATAGATTTTGAGATATTTCGATTTTCAACTTTTCTTAAAAAAATGGTTTCAGATGTCTTGAAATGTAATTTTCAAAAAATCTACTTTAACTTTTTGATTTTTTTTTTGCTGGAATACTTGTCCAATACTATGCTTCCTTCTGGAATAAAAAATATCCTGAGGTATTTCGATCGTGTGAAAATTTCAAAGAAAAACTTTCACAAACTATTTTTTTTAAATAAGATTTAAAAGTTTTTACAAGTTATTTTCGCAAAATTGTCAAGGCACCTTGCGTACAAATTGTTTTAAAAACTTCCCTAGTGTAGTAGCTATCTAACAAGGTACGAATCATGTACAAGAATAACAGAATCTCCCCGCTATGTACCGTTACCGAGGAACAAATCCTTAAGTCGGGACGTTTTAAAAAAAATACGGCCCTGAACGGGGGTCTTAAAATTCTCGGATCCGGTCCATTTTCAATAGGTCGTATTTGGGGGTCACGAGCTTCGTCCCTACCAAGTTTCGTCCCGATCGGTAAAACTTTCAGACACTTAGAGTGGCTATTACTAGGCTATTCCCGAAAAATCCCGAAATTCCCGAAAAAATGACACTTCCCGGGAACGGATCCCGCTCATTTTCATGATCTGGCTGAGTCGAGGGGAATGCCCAGATATCTTCTGTTTCACTCGATTACCGAGTGTCTTAAAGGAGATGCGCTCTTGTGGTTTAGGCCTAGAGGGCATTCCATTGTTGATTGGAGTGACTTCAAAGACAACATACGAAAGGCATTCTCAACTCCAGACTATGAGTTGAGTTTAATGGATGAGATACGCAGACGTACACAGGGCCCAGAAGAAAAGCTGGTAATATTTGTGTCACGAATGCAAAGCTTGTTTAATAAATTGTCCAGCAAACCTCCTGAACATGAACAAGTTAATTTAATTAGACGCAATCTCCTTCCCCATTTGCATATAGCTTTGGCGTTGAAGGAGATTGACAAGATAGAAACTTTACTGAGTTTTGGGCAAATAATTGAGGAGTCACATTGGCGAGCTCGGCAATATTGTCCGCCGTCTACTAATCTTGCAGCCTTTTGATTTTACCGTTATACACCGCAAGGGTAAGGAAAACGTCGTTCCTGATTTTCTATCCAGATCGGTATCAGTTTTAGTGAACTGCGTTAGTATCGCAGATTTCGGCAGCACTAGAGACTCCTGGTATTCGGAGATGAAAAGGCGAATTGAGAAGGATCCTAAAAAGTTCTCACAATGGCGGGTCGAAAATGACGTTATCTATTGTAACGAAGCAATGAAAATTGCTCCGTTTTACTAGGCACAGTCATGGTTTTCTCCTTTTTGAATTAGTAAGAGATAGGCAATTTCAGGCCTAGAATCATCGATATTTCCTGTTAGTATTTCTAAAATTTCTCTTGAGTAAAATCGGGTGCAATAAGTGATATATTATTTAATAAATAGACGTCGAATAGGAAAGGTTTTATCTGGTCGTTGCATGACCAGGAACCCCGCTGGCCGGGTGTCGTGAACCTATCGCTTGCGATAGCCGATTACCTACCTACCTACCTACGCCGTGAGATCGCGGCAGGAATTATTAAATTTATAATAACATTTCTGTTTTCTGGTTTTATTTAATTCAGTCGAGCATTATTTTTATTCTTTAGAAGCGATGGGAATTTTCATCCAATAGATTTTTTGCGTCCGTAAACACGCGAAATAAATACAAACCAGAGGTAAATATTTAATACAAATCAGGCGATTGCAGTTTTTGCATCCCGCAAAAAGTCAACTTCAGTTATGTTGGCGATTCTGGAGAAGAACAATTGAAACGCCAAGTCTGCATAAATCGTTAGCACTTCCAGTGAATACGCAGACCTCAATATCATATTATTAATATAGAATAAGTAATGCATTGTTAGTTATTTTAAGATGAAGTATACTTTAGCATAATAAGATTTAGTATTGTACGAGACTCTGTATAAGTAACGTCTTGCTCAAATAAAAGATAATTTCTTTTAAAAACGGTCTTCTGCCCTTTGGGAACTTAAATGGCGCAGTCAGTAGGATAGTGCCCTTTTGTCACTAATTAGCTGAACGTATATCAGCTTGTGCGAAAGTCGATTTTCAAATCGTGTGGTGAAACGAGTGGAGCAAAGTCCGGTGTATTACCTACCGAGCCTTGAACCAGTTGAAACACATAAAAATTTATAGAAGCGGCGTAGGTTCTTTTAAAACATCGTTCGGTGCTCTCATCTACTAAAATAATGTGAGGTATCTGAAATGGAATTAATTTACGAATAGCTAGCTCTTTTACAAATAAACCAATATTAAATATTATAGGTTTAATAGAAATTCACACATTGCAAAATGAGTGCAATTAGGCGGTCGACCTCCCTAAGACTCTGAAAGAAACAAAACAGATCTTATTCTAAAAGTACATCTTTATAAAATAGAAATCTTCTTGCAGGAAAATCAATGGTAAATGCTTTAAAACTCACTCAGTAGAACTATTAATTCAAGACTCACAGAGTTACTATTCTTGACCTCCAATTAAAGCTGGAAAGGATTACCTACGTTGCAATTCGGGAGACGGCAAATAGATTAATCACACTAGTAACGTATGGATGCTGATAGCGGCTGGATCAGTTGAAAAACAGTAGTAGGTACTCCACCAATAGCACCGTCAATTCAAAGGGTAGTATCCGAAGGTTTCTCCGCGTGGTTAAGGTGAAATTCGATTATGTAGCACAAAGAGATTTCACATAACTTATTCACTTCTTTCATTAAGCACAACAACAAATTTGTAATACTATAAGCTATTGACAACACTTATAAACATCAATCGAGAGCTAGTTACTGGTAATTTATTACTAATAGTTGAAATAGTTCGACTATAACGGCTCACCGTAATAACAATCAAATAGTAAAATCTAGCCGGAGATATTACGAACCAGGCTCTCTTGGCCGGTCTTCCCCGCTTCTGTTCAGTCCCGAATACCTCGACTGACTGCTTTCCCTTCCGTGAAACGTAAAGGAAAGGAATAATTTTTAAAACAGAATAAAAGAAACTACCTCGCAGGAAATATTCAGCTTGTCCAAAGCAGGCTGGACCACCCATACTTCACGCTCCCTTCATGTAAAATAAAATTTAGGATGCTTGGAGAACACCTGCAAGTCTCGAATCACCTCAATCGTTAAGGTGCTATCGGTGTGAAATTTCGGTTCAGTGTACTGAGAGCCACAGCATCGGGTCTGATCTCAGAAACATCGGGCGATTTCTACACCAAGAACAAGTGTTCCAAGGAGTATCCAGAGCAACCCCAGCATCTGGAAAGAAGATCACCAGAACAGAGGATTTCCACGAATAGGATCATCCCCAAGTTCAACCAGGAGAGCCCCACACTGTAAATGTTCCTGAATGAGTTCCTTTCCTAATCCTAGTTTAAGTGAAATGCAAAGAAAATAAATCAAATTAATTATTTCAAAGAAAGAAATTAAATAAGCTGAATCAATTTCTGATAAATAAATCATAATATTTTATTAAATAAATAAAATAAATTTAATAGCTCATTTTAATAGTGATTGCTCATATTAATTATCATTAAAGAATATTTCAATCCCAATTTTAAATAAGTGATTTTAGATAAGCAATTTATTTCTATAACTGTACATAAATATATATTTTAACACTTTTACTTCACTAAAATTTTAGTGAAATCTATATTTACTGCATTTATTGTGTTTTCTGTATTTTTTTTATTGTGTAAACATTTTGAATTTACTTTTACATTTCAAATCAGAATGACTGACTATACAGCAATTAGAGCTTATGCCGAAGCTATACCACGTTATGACGGCAATGAGTTTGGCCTCTATCCCTTTATTGAACATTCGGAAAGATTATTAAATCAATTCACTGATCCCGAGCGACCAGAAATAAATTCATATCTACTAGGACTCGTTCAATCAAAATTAATTAATAGAGCCCTTGCCTTCATTGGTAGTCGAGTCGATCTAACGACCTGGCCCAAAACAAAAGCAGCACTTATTTCATGTTTCGATGACCATCGCAGCATAGAATGCTTAGCAAACGACATAAACATTGCCACCCCTTTAAATAAGGAATCCCTATTAGATTTTGGACATCGCTTGCAAAATTTAAGAAGTAAAATTGCCACTAAATTAAAAGCCATACCTGTCACCGAAATGACTATCGAGAAAAAAGATATCAAATATGCTCACTATGAAGAAATGGTTTTAAATACCTTCATTAGAAACTTGCACCCCATGACGTTACAAATGGCGATTAGATTACGAAATCCGAATACAACAGAAGATGCCCAAGCCTTCTTAATTCAGGAAGAAAACTTCCAACTTTTAAACAGGGCACCTAAAATACCCCAAAGACATTTCAACACACAAAGAACACCAAACTTTCATATTCCACAAAAAATATATTTTCGTAACTACAATTTTCCTAGACCAACACCATTTCAAACACCCAATTCTTATAATAATTTTCAAAGACCAAATTCCAATAATAATTTCCAAAGACCCAATTTTCACAATAACAATAATTTCCAAAGACAAACACCAAACTACAATAATAACTTTCAAACTCAAAATCAAGCTTTCAAACGTAGGCGACCTGATCAGCCTTACCCTTCTAATGTCTTTCGCCCTATGAACAGTAATAAACCCACTCATGCACCTACACCTATGAGTATTTCAACCAGCCAAACAAACCCCCAAACACCATTGCAATCTAGGTACCCTAATAAAATGCAAGTACATAACATCGAAGATAATTCGACTTTAAACGAACCATTATACCCAAATAATGATTCTAATCCCGATATAGACCAACAATATTACGAGTTTTGTGAAAACCCCGAATATTACAATGACGAATATTATGACGATCAATACCACTATGATCAATCGTACAACCATACTTATTATCATCCTTATGAAAATAACCTGCAAAATTGTAATTATTCGCGAGACTCCAATCCACAAGAAATAAATCAATGACCTGAAAATGAAAATTTTCAGTTAGTAGCCTCGGAAAAAACGAAATTGAATTAAATATTGCCGATAATAACAATTGTAATTTACCATACATCGAAATCAAAAATCCACCATTAAAGTTATTGATTGACACAGGCGCGACTACTTCAATTCTAAGTCCATCAGTTGCAGAAGAATATTTTCCTGATAAAATCTTCCACAACCCTTTTTCCATAAGTACATGCGGAGAAAACAAGGAAGGACGCTTTAGAGCTGACATACCTATTTTTAATGAATTTAAAATTGATAATGTTTATAGAGCTTGTATTTATGATTTTCACAAATTTTTCAATGGACTCTTAGGATTACAATTTTTGAAACAAAATAAATTAAAGATCGACCTCGAGAAAAATTTATTATACAATGATAAAATGTCAATACCATTAAAATACCAACACGATCAAAATTTATCATTTGATATTGATCCTAATTCTAGTAGAATCATTGTTGTAAATTGTAACATAGAAGAAGGACTTGTTTTATTACCCAAATTAGAAGATCCAGATTCGAAATGTTATTCTTTAGAATCTTTAAATTATGTAAATAATAATAAAACGAAAATTGAAATTTTCAATCCAATTAATAAGACCGAAACTGTATCAGTACCAACCTTAGATGTAAACTTAATAGGTAAAGACTACTCTATCCAAAATTATAACATCAATTATGTCAATGAAAACTACCAAAATCACCAAAGACCACAGGTCAGAGATAAACATCTAAATTCAGAAGAACAAAACTGCCTAAAAAAGTTATGCAATGAATTTAAGGACATTTTTCACAATGAAAATTCCAAATTAACTTTTACCAATGCTATAAAACATCAAATAAAAACAACTGATGAAATTCCTTTAGATACAAGAACATACAGATACCCCTATATTCATAAAGCAGAGGTTGACAGACAAATAGATAAAATGTTAAATGACGAAGGTATTAGACCATCTGACAGCCCTTGGACTTCACCTATATGGATAGTTCCAAAAAAAAATTGACGCATCGAACAAACCGAAATGGCGTGTCGTTGTGGACTATCGAAAATTAAATGAGAAGACCATTGACGATAGATACCCAATCCCTAATATAACGGACATATTAGACAGGTTAGGACGAGCAAATTATTACACCACTTTAGATCTCGCTAACGGGTTTCACCAAATTGAAATGTGTCCTGAAGACATATCTAAAACAGCCTTTTCGACAGAATCAGGTCATTACGAATTTCTTCGAATGCCCTTTGGCCTAAAAAACGCAGCGTCAACATTCCAAAGCGTTATGAATAACGTCCTAAAAGGTTTAGTCAATAAATGTTGTCTTGTTTACATGGACGATATTATAATTTTTAGTTCATCTCTACAAGAACATGTAGATAATTTATAATCTGTGTTCGAACGACTCAGGAATTCGAACATGAAAATACAACCCGATAAGTGTGAATTTTTCCGGAAAGAGATCGAATTTCTAGGTCACATAATGACACCGGATGGAATAAAACCAAATCCAAAGAAATTACACGTTATCAAAAATTTCCCAATACCTAAAACAGCCCGCGAAATAAAATCATATCTCGGATTGGTCGGATATTATCGAAAATTTATCGATAACTTTGCAAAAATTACAAAACCTTTGACTAAATGTCTCAAGAAAAATGAAATTCTAAAACACACCCCCGAATTTGTCGAATCCTTTAATAAATGCAAAGAACTGTTGTGTAATGAACCGATTTTAGCTTACCCGGATTTTAATAAAGAATTTATAGTAACAACAGATGCAAGTCAATACGCCCTTGGGGCAATACTCTCGCAAGGACCAATAAATTCTGACCGTCCTATAGCGTATGCTTCTCGAACTCTAAACCCAGCAGAGATTAACTATCACGTTTCAGAGAAAGAATTACTTGCTATTATATTTCCGGTTAAAACATTTCGACCCTACATATTTGGGAGGAAATTTAAAATAGTAACTGACCACCAACCCCTTACTTTCTTATTTTCCATGAAACAACCAAACTCAAGATTGGTTCGCTGGAGACTCCTTCTTAGCGAATACGACTATGAAATTATATACAAAAAAGGAAAACTTAACACCAACGCAGATTCTTTATCGCGAATCAAAATTAATACCGAACAAATTTACCCTCTAGAACTACCAGACAACGACAGTTTAATGATACAAACGGGAGATGATGACATCAATAAATTCCTCAATGACCAAATCGGTGAGACATCTGTTGTAAACAATCAAACAGAAACCCAAAATATTGAGAATAATAATCCAATCGATACTAACGATAACCCAATATCTGATAGCAACACTGTACATTCTAGCGCAGAAACCCCAATTTTAGACATACCAATAACCGATCACGTGACTAACTACTATAAAAACCAAATCGTGATCATTAATAAACTAATTCCAAATTTTAAAATAACAAAAGAACATCCGTTCCAAAACAACAGGATAATTTTAAATTGTAACAATGACGATTTAGAAACTGGAATATTAGAAGTATTCAAAAATTACGTTAATCCAAAATCAAAATATTGCCTTAATATGGACGAAACTTTCGAAACACCAACTTATCGAATTTTATCTGCTTTAACGCAAACATTCAAAAATTATGCATTTCAACTATGCTACTCGAATACTTTAGTTAAAGATATCGAATTAAAAGACGACCAACAAATGTATGATAGATATAAAGGTAAATTATACAATATCGTTAAGAATGAAAAGAATTTATTTTAGATTCGCTATGCGTAGTTAGATGAAAATAATTATAATTATTATCCCGCTTCGCAACGACGCCCGGCTCTAGTCGGTGGTCGGACTGGTCGGTCTCTGCCTCTGGCACTCCAGCTCCGCCAGCTACCAGCTCGCGGTCCTTTCCCGGCCGCTGAATGATCGCCCTGCTGTCATCTCTTTCACCACGGTACCCGTTGCCGGCTCAGCAGAGCTAGACCCACCGGCGTTGTTGTCGTCGTCGTCGGTGCCTGCATTTTTGACTCTAACACGGCCATGCTGACCTGTAGCTTGCTCTCGAGCTACTGTTCCTGTTTGATCCTCACCTATAACAGATCAACACCTTTTATTATTATTATTATTATTTTTTGTATCATTATTATTTTTATTTCTCATTATTGTTTTTTTTTTCTTTTTTTTTTGATCATTTTCTGCTACTTATTCCCCAAGGCTCAGAACTGAGATTAGTTAATTTGAAACAGTAGCCTGTGGCCTGAGAGACCAGACTTACAACACATATAGCTTGTTCCTCAGGACTCAGAGGCCAGAACTTAACACATAGCTTGTTCCTCAGGACTCAGAGGCCAGAACTTAACACATGGCTTGCTCCTTAGGACTCAGAGGCTAAAACTCAACACATAGCTTGTTCCCCAGGACTCAGAGGCTTACACTTGACACACAGCTTGTTCCTTAGGACTCAGAGGCTTAAACTTGACACACAGCTTGTTCCTTAGGACTCAGAGGCTTAAATTTGACACACAGCTTGTTCCTTAGGACTCAGAGGCTTAAACTTGACACTCAGCTTGTTCCTTAGGACTCAGAGGCTTAAACTTTACACATAGCTTGTTCCTTAGGACTCAGAGGCTCAAACTTGACATATAGCTTGTTCCTTAGGACTCAGAGGCTAACTCAATACTGCCACAAATCGAACTTTAGTAAGAAATGCTACTTACTATCGGAGTTCTCAGGTGTCCCACCTGACCATTCACCTAACCAACCTCGGATTCTATCTTTTGGTGTTGTTTGGAAACGCCCATTGCGCATATTTCTAACCACAAACCGGTCACCTGGTAGGGACTCCATAATTTCAAAAGGACCCTTGAACTTGGGATCCAGCTTGGAAATTCGGGGATTCTGCTGCTGCAAGAAGACATAATCTCCTACTTTAAACGATTGATTATTGCGGCGAGTGATGTCAAACCGTTGTTTTTGTTTAATTGCCGTGGCTTTCAAGCGTTCGTATGCGAGGGTTCGGTCTTTATTAACATTAATTTCGTCAACTTTCGAAGGTATAGAATTGATAATGGTCTGTATTTTTGACGCATTGGCATCTAAACCTATCAAGAGTCTTAAGGGTGTAAATCCTGTTGCCTTATGCACCGTAGTATTGAGTGTTAATTGGATTTTGCTAACTGCACTCGTCCATTCTGACACCATTTGAATCTCAATTGTCAATAAATTGGTAACTGTGGCTACGTATCTCTCAGCTTGGCCATTAGCACGAGCTGCGCCGGTCGCAATTTGATGATGGTCAATATTCAATCTTTTGAATAAATCGGAAACCTTCCTGTCAGTAAAGTTTGTTCCGCGGTCAGTAATTACACGATTAGGAGTTCCGAATAGAGTTATTTGTGCTTCCAGAGCGAGAACCATTTCACCACCAGTCAAGGTTTTAAGGGGTGTAAATAATACAAATTTAGTAAACGCGTCTATAATAATAAGAATATGTTTGTAACCATCTTTAGTCGTTTTGAAGGGACCGACACAATCTGCATGTACAGTATGAAAGGGAATCATGACCTTATCAATCGAATGCAAAAATCCCTGCTTAGGCCCGGCAGGTCTTTTTGATGTTACACATACCAAACAATGCGAAACATATTTTCGTACAAAAGCTGTCATGCGTGGAAACCAAAAGTTTTCTCGTAGCTTATTCAGGGTTTTTTCCCAGCCTATGTGACATTGATTATCATGATATACGCGTAGGAGTCCTAATCTACTGCCTTTTGGTACGAAGAGGCGCATGGTCGTGGACCCCGTTTGCGTTCTAATTTTTCGATAGAGTAAATTATTTTTTATCGTGAAATCACTGGACACCGTTTCTCCTGCCTGTACTTTTTCTATTATTGATTGAGTTTCTGGATCCCTATTCTGTTCAATTTCTAACCAGGATCCCTGGTGTATTACATTAACGTTCGCGGCTGCAGGAACAGGATTACGACTGAGATAATCAGCATGAGCAACAAACTTCCCTTTGCGGTAAACAATTTCAAAATTAAAGTCTTGCAGGTAAGACCACCATCTAGCTATTCTAGGAACGAGATCCTTTTTATAAGCCGTAGACTTAATAGCATTACAGTCGGTTATTATTTTAAAGTTTATACCTAATAAGTAAACACGAAAATGTTTTAATGCGTTAACGATTGCCAATGTTTCCAGTTCGTACGAGTGGTACCGGGCCTCTTCCGGCGTCGTTCGTTTACTGAAATAGGCTACCACCTTCAGCTGCGAGCCATGCCTTTGTAATAAAATAGCGCCATACGCAATTGAACTCGCATCTGAATGTAGTTCAGTGGGTAAGCTAGGATTAAATATAGTTAATAACGGTGCGCTAGTAAGATGCTTGATGACATATTCTTTAGCCTCATCATGTTCCTTTGTCCATATGAACTGTTCATTTTTCTTAGTTAGTTTCGTTATGCAAGCTGTACGCGCCGCAAATTCTGGAATGAATTTCCGAAAAAAACTCGCTAGACCCATAAACTGACGCACTTGTTTTACATTAGTCGGATTTTGTGAATTTATCAAGGCTTCTGACTTACGCTTTCCAGGACGGATACCTTCGGCAGAAATACTGCGCCCTAAGTATTCAATTTCTGTTTGAAAAAATTTACATTTATTGATGTTAAGAGAGAATCCCGCGGCTCGAAGTGCTTCCAGAACTTGTTTTAAAAATAAGAGCCCTTCTGCAATTGTTAACGATGGTATCAATATGTCGTCCATGTACACCAACGCTACACGATCCTTAAGGTCACCAAGAGCCTTATGTATAGCGCGCTGAAAGACTGCAGGAGCGTTGGCTAGACCAAATGGTACGCGGAGGAATTCAAAGTGTCCGTCTGGGGTTACGAATGCAGTTTTAGGCACGGAGTCCTTTTCTATCGGGATCTGATGAAATCCGGCAGCCAGATCAAGGACAGTGAAATATTTTGCCTTGCCAAGTCGGTCCAACTGATCATCTATGCGAGGCAACGGGTATCTGTCTTTAATTGTAAGACGGTTTAGAGCTCTATAGTCCACGCATAGACGATCAGTTCCATCTTTCTTTTTTACGAGTAGCACTGGGCTAGCAAAGGGGGACTCACTCTCCTGAATAATATTATTTTTAATTAAATCAGAAACAATATCGCGAATTTTTTGCCGTTCTATAAACGATGCACGATACGGGCGATAATTGACTATTTCCTCACTCTTCAGATTTATTTTTAATTCAGCCGTCGTAATTTTCGGTACTGCGTTTCCACGGGTCATGATGTCACTGTACTTTACCAACATAAATTTAAGAGATTCAAAATCCTGCTTATTTAGGTCAGACGCAATCATATACCGATCATCGAACCCAGCGCTGATCTCATCCAACAAGTTTATGTTTACATTATTCCCTGGGTTGACCTCGCTCCGTGTCAGATGTGCGCCGTTTTTGTCTGTAATAATTCGAATATCGTCGGAATATACCGCATTCCTACCAATGATTAATTCATAACTCAAGTCACAATCGCGTACTAGGAGAAATTCTAGTTCAATTGCTACCTCTTCACTCTCGACTAACAAGGTAGTTTTTCCAAAAGTATAAATAATTTTATTCCCAATACCTTTCAGACTTACCACAAAAGGTTCATAATGACACCCTATTTTAGAAACGGTTCGTTCTGCAATTAAGGAGCACTCGGCACCTGTGTCAATAAGACAATTAACGTACTGTCCCCGAATTATAACTAAACTTAAATTTTTCAAGGACGTATTCCCTAAAACATTAACTTTCGTTTCATTATTTGTTGCGGCGCGCTGCTTGGCCCAGCACGAATCTATTTTATGCCCAATCTTGCCACAAAATTCACATTTCGGGTAATTATCATGTCTTGAGAATTTATTATAATCAACAGCTGGGGTAGTTTTCCTACCAGTACGGGTTTTTTGTGACCTTAATTTACAAAAAGCTTGCAAATGTTCAGTACTGCCGCAAATATGGCATTTACGTGATGTATTAAAATGGTGTCGAATAGGCGGTACGTCTGAGTGTAAATTAAATTGTCTCTTGCGAGAAAGTTTTACGTAACTTGACAATAGGATTAACAATTCATTCGTGGTCGTGACACCACTATTCAACGCCCCTAGGCGAACAGACGTTTCGCGTATCTCACCAATTATCAATTCTACCATTTCAAATTCAGAAAATTTTATTTTTGTTCGATTAAGCAACAATAATTTTTCCCTCGCATACTCACAGTAAGTTTCAGCAGCATCACTACAATACATAACGGCAGCCTTCAGCTTCTCAGCTAAATTTCGTTTCGGAGGAAATAGAGAAATCAATGTAGCCTTGAAGGTTTCCCAATCTCTTCGATTCGGTTCCCAAGCCTCAAACCAGGTCTTCGCTGGTCCTCGTAGGGCTGCTCCAGCTCTGGCAACAGTCTCTCGCTCGTTCCAGTGCAACTCTTCCTTCAATTTTCGAATCTCATGGCACCATGAGGAAGCTCCCGAATCCGACTTCTCCGGGTCAAAGATTGGTAAAACAATATCATCATTTGCACGACGCGAAGTGGTCAGGGATTCTTGGAAAGTTTTTAGCACACCGACAAGTGATTCACTTATCATGTCCGATTCACTCTTTCTAGCCGAGATTTCCCGCTCCGATTCAGTTTTTCTATCAGAAATTTGCCGTTCCGATTCCCGTTTTCTATGCGTTTTATTCCGTTTCCTTCCCGACATTTTTACAATGGTTGTAGGCGAATCCCACTTCTGATGATAGATATAAAGGTAAATTATACAATATCGTTAAGAATGAAAAGAATTTATTTTAGATTCGCTATGCGTAGTTAGATGAAAATAATTATAATTATTATCCCGCTTCGCAACGACGCCCGGCTCTAGTCGGTGGTCGGACTGGTCGGTCTCTGCCTCTGGCACTCCAGCTCCGCCAGCTACCAGCTCGCGGTCCTTTCCCGGCCGCTGAATGATCGCCCTGCTGTCATCTCTTTCACCACGGTACCCGTTGCCGGCTCAGCAGAGCTAGACCCACCGGCGTTGTTGTCGTCGTCGTCGGTGCCTGCATTTTTGACTCATGTACATAAAATTCTTTCACGAGACCAAAACTGGACATCGTGGTATTCAACAAACAATTGACAATCTCAGAAAAAAGTACTTTTGGCCTAATTTAAACGCTGACGTTGCAAACTTTATAAATTTCTCGAAATACGGTCAATGCTACCCACTATATAAATTCGACTGTATTGAAATTGTAAACAATCTAATACAATTTGTTTCACATCATAACATACCACACCAAATTACGTGTGATAACGGAAGAGAATCCGAAATTGTCACGTTAAGAGATTTTTGTAAATTATATAACATCTCATTACATTTTACGACACCTTTAAATTCTAACTCGAACAGCCCTGTCGAAAGATTTAACTCTTCAATCTTAGAACACATAAGATGTCTTAAAACAGAATTTCCTGCCAAAACAATCCAAGAAATCATCCCTTACGCGATTCTAGCGTACAATAATTCGATTCACAGTACAACTAAGATGACACCTTTCCAGATATTAAATTGCGATCTAGATAATCGTAACCCCTTCGAACTTACCAACGAAATGATAATGACAGACTATATGCATCAACATAGGACAATCAGTAAAATGCTTTTCGATAAAATACATAATGTATCACAGACGGAAAAAGAGAAATGGATTTCTTCTCGAAATCAAAATAGACAAGAACCACCGAATTTACCAGTAGACAAACCGAGCTATGTTGAAAACACCTCGAAACAAAAATCAGCCCCTTTGCTTAAAGCAACAAAAGTAATAGAAAACAAGAAGGTAACTGTCAATTTACCAAAAACATCTAGACATAAGTCAAAAATGAAACTTACACGGAAAACTTACTAAGTTATTTTCACTGCTTTCAGAATGACAAGACGGAAAGACTTACTAGCACTAATCCTAACCCTTACCTTTATTAAAACCACCCTAACACAAATATCGTTAGAAAACTATCCAGGATTTTATCCGCATCATTTACGCATGGCATACCTAACTAATAAAAAAACATCCTACATATATTATGTAAATAAATACCCATTAAAAGAACAAATATCTCAGATTAAAAGAATTATAATTTATTCGCGAAGTTTCATTAAGAAAAGCGACAGTGTGCTTATGAATAAAACGCTTTCAAGACGCTTCCCATGAAGAACTGTCGATTGGCGCAATATTGGCTATTCATTTATTTACAATTTCAACAATATTGGCCATTGATGTACATGTGAACATTTACCATGGCATGGCCAATATTGGTAACACGATTGTAGTTACGCTATTATATTGGTGGAATAATGATGGCCCAACAATGGGCCAATATCGTTCAGCCAAGGTAATAATTATTGTATTCGATAAAAATACAATGTTGGCCCAAGATTGCAAAGCAATATTCGATTCAAAATTACCAAAATAACATTGGGCCAATATGGTAGAATCATAGTAATTAAATATTGGTTAAAAATTGTCTTTTATTGAAAATGCACTACTGTTAGCCAATATTGACCCACCTTTAATTATTTAATATATTGGCTCTACATAAAAATGCAATAGGCGTTCTGCTTTTTGGAAAATATTGGTATTCTATTATCATTGGAAATATCAGTTTAAATGGTGAAAAAATATATACTGCCAATCTACCAGCTCAATGAATGTCCTGTTCACTAAGTTAATTCAAGGTCAGGCAATAAAAAGTTTTTTAATGTTTCCAAGAAACAAATTGATAGGTACAATAATAAATCATATCACTTACAGCAATATGTTTATTGAAAAGCAATAACGTTTTCTGAACGACACAACCCTAATGGTATATGGTAAATAAAGACAGAGACATCGATGTTTCACTGGTTATTTCCAGCTCATCAGTCTGACATATTACCACCACCAGAGGGTTCTACCGTAAAGAAATCAATCGACTTATGTAGATTAGATTCCTTGTTCAGCATACTCCTCTGGTGGTGGTAATATGTCAGAATGACGAGCTGGAAATAACTTGTGAAACATCGATGTCTCTATTACCATACCATTAGAGTTGTGTCGCTCAGAAAACCTTATGAGCAATGTTAATTGACATACACAGGATTAGTTAAGTCTTAGTTAAGTCATACTGAAAAAAAGTTAATGCATCTAAATGGATCCTTAATTTACAAAAACTTTAGGTTTATTTATACAAATCGTGTGAATGATGTTTGCAGATTTTTTTGCGTACTGTTTAAAAAGAACAAACTCAAAAAATTCAATTTTCGTGTTTATTTAAAACAGCTTTAAATCCAAAGATAAAACATAATACATAACTACTTTAGTTAAAAGTATTAAAAATATACTGTCAGTAATATAAAATTAAATTATTTTTAAATGCCGTAAACACCCAGATAGATCTTTACAACGATCTAACTGATAAATTCAATCGATCAATTGAAAATATCAATCAAAACCTACAGCTAATAGAAAATCAAGTTGCTGATCTAAACCAAAGACTAATTAGAACGGAATCAGCAATCGCAAATTACTTAGAGCTAGACAATTTATTGAACCGACTGTATATAAGTTTTCAGAAACTATACAACGAAATGATGAGGATCGAAATATCTTTATATCTTTCAAAATTAAATACCATCACTAATGAGGTTTTACCCAGAAATGACCTGGCTAGTCTAGTAAACAAAAGTAAACAAAAATATGATAAAGGCATTATTGACTTTAAAAATATTCATTCATACTATCAATATATGAGTATCCAAAGTTATATAAATGAAGAAAAGATTTTCTTTGTAATTCACATTCCTCTCATTGATCCAACGATATACTCCTATTATCATGTGGTTCCTATTCCAATAAATAACCAAATGATCCTACCTGCTACACCTTATATAGCACTCACAACAGATCAAGATCAACTACATACGGAAGAGGCATGCCCTAAGCTGGAAGGCATCTACGTCTGTTCTCCTTCAAAAGAAGATCATATTATACAAGACACCTGTATAGCGCGAGCGATTCTTCAGAATTCAGCGTCCGAATGCAACAAGATCCACGTCGAAATCGAAAACGACATTATCAAACAGATAGAAGACAACGTAATCATCATAATTCCAAAAACATCTATAACCATCGAAGAAAACTGCCCAGATACAAGAAATAAGAAGATTAACAAGCCCACCTTATACGTGGTACCAAGAAAATGTAACACCAAAATTCTTAATCGATACTTCTACGCGTCCGAAAATCAAGAAAGAATAATTGAAATCAAACCACCGGTCAACATCGACTTAGAAGAAATCGGATTCAAAGAAACTCTACCCAACAAAGAATCACCAAAAATTCATTTAAATATATCTCATATAAATCTTGAAAAACTAAAACATATAAATTTAAACTTTAATAAACATAATCTAATTTCTAATATTATCACATGGTTCATAATAGCAATAATTGTAATTTTTATTATTGCATATTGCGTTTACAAGAAATATTTTAAGAAACCAGAAGAAAAGGAAAAGCAGAAAAAATTAGAAGATATCGAAAAATCTCCTGCATCGATTTTTCACTCTTGAGAAGGGAGGAGTTATGTTGGCGATTCTGGAGAAGAACAATTGAAACGCCAAGTCTGCATAAATCGTTAGCACTTCCAGTGAATACGCAGACCTCAATATCATATTATTAATATAGAATAAGTAATGCATTGTTAGTTATTTTAAGATGAAGTATACTTTAGCATAATAAGATTTAGTATTGTACGAGACTCTGTATAAGTAACGTCTTGCTCAAATAAAAGATAATTTCTTTTAAAAACGGTATTCTGCCCTTTGGGAACTTAAATCTTCGTATCGACGTTTATTATTATTTCTAGAAATCATTTTCTCAATTACAACCAATGAAAACGCGCCGATTAGTGATTTGAAGATGGATGTTGTCATCATTAGCCCTCTGTCATCCCGGTAGCACAGCCCTCCGGGAAGGCTCACTTGGTTCTCACTTGGTCGTCACTTATTTTCTCGTTCACTCCTTCGTCTTTACCGTATCGTTTCCGGATTACTGATGTGTCCGTAACTTGTGTTGTAATACTTAGACGAGATTTAGTTCTGAATTTATTACTTCGCATCCGTCCGTAGTTTGAGCAAATTTCGAGGGTTGTGACCAGTGTAGTTAATAGTTATAGGGAATTATTAGATTGACTAGTAGTAGTCGTGAGTTATTTAGATAGAGTCTGTGGACAGTTTCCTTGCGGTGTTGTGTCTCACCGTCCGTTGTTTCACCGTGTTCCCCGTGCAGTGTCTAGACCGCGACGTCACCGAACTGTCCGATACCGCACCGCTTCGCAGAAACAAGGTACGTTCATAATTGTAATAAAACCGAGCCTTACGCCCCGCATTCACATACGACAATCCACTTGAATTTAAAAGTCCTCTCTCTGTTGGCCGGTTCCTGTACAACGACCTTCCGGGGGAGTTGCGGTTTCCTACCCACCGTTCTTTGCTTGGGTGCGGTGACTATCCGGCCCCGGACGCTCGGTGGGAAGTTAACCCTAGCCCGTTGCACACGGAAGTGATCCGGTGTTCCTGGAGCCTGGCCTCAGATTCAGGCACACATACAACACACGCTCTTACACGCACACACGGCTCGTCGGCTTTTCTGCCTTATTTATTGTTCTTGATTCAACGTACCACCGCTGCTCAGAGGCTTTACCGGTCGCTCGTTCCGATCTCATACTGGTAGGTACCTACTTAATTTATTTCGATCATCGAGTTATTTTATTTAATTGCATTTTTTGGAGTGGCAGTGTACCCATAATAAAGACTGATCTGTGTTTTATTTATACCCCTATGACCCGTAGGTAATTTTTTATAATATTGTATTATTATTCGTTCACGTAAGTACCTACCAGTTTCCGATTTATTTCGAAGGAATTTGCACTGTGTTTTATTTTGTTGTCAATTTAAATAAACTTGTTTAATTTTGAGTCGTGTTCTATATCAATCCCCCGTTATCTCGCCGACATCTTAGCTCCGTGAACGTGCCAGTCTACCAGGTAGGTGGGTAAAGAACATCGCCCTGACTAGTTCCTTTAATCTGGTGATAACACTTGAGCCGACCCCTGGCATTTTCCTTTCTCCACGAGCTACCCTAGGGACAAGGGTACTAAGAAGGTACCATTGTGCATCAGGCACAGGGAAAACGCTGCGAGAACTTTCCCCAGGGAGTAAACCCTCACAAAAATCTGGCGCCCGAGAAGAATTTCCGCCGACTTACGTAAGTTTTCCCCAAGCCCCAGGGCGGCCTGTCACACTATAAGTACGTGCGTTGTGCCTTACCTGAGCTGTCAGATCAGGCCGATTATTCGAAAATAGTTGTGCCGAAGGACAGGAGAATTTCTCTTATTCGCTCCCATCATGACGCTGAACGCTGTGGTCATGTAGGGGTTTATAAGATATATTGGAACCTGCACCATCGTTATACATGGCCAAAGATGCAGGCAGATGTTGCCCGATATGTCAGGGGCTGTACCGTCTGCGCCCAAAACAAACCCGAGCAAAAATCTCCGGCAGGTCACATGGGAACTAGACCTAAAATCAGCAGACCATAGCAGATGATTAGCCTGGACTATGTGGTTCCACTCCCTCGGAGTAAGAGAGGCAACACTCACATATTGGTTGTAAGTGATTATTTTAGCAAATACTTATTGCTACACCCGCTTCGTTCCGCAAAGGCTAGGTCCCTTGCACAATATGTAGAAGAGAGAGTGTTTTGTGAATTTGGGGTTCCGCAGTTTATTATATGTGATAATGGTAAGCAGATGCGAAGTAACGAGTTTCAGAATCTCTGTCAGAGGTATCATTTGAAGATATCCTACACGGCCAACTATAACCCAAGGGCAGACCCGGTAGAACGCTATAACAGAATCGTCAAGACCATGATGGCCAACTATAACCCAAGGGCAGACCCGGTAGAACGCTATAACAGAATCGTCAAGACCATGATCTCTTGTTATTCTGGAGACGTCCATCGATCCTGGGACGAAAACCTCGCTGCGATAGGGTGTGCGATTCGGACGTCCAAAAGTGAGACCACCGGATTTACCCCATTTTTTATCAACTTTGGTCGAGAATATGTTGGAGACGGTTCTGAACATGCTTTGCTCTTAAGAGATTCTAATCGCACTATTCCTCTGGAAACCGAAATACGTAACAGGAATGAGGGGTTCAAAAAGCTCTTCGATAAAGTGAAAGAGAAGATTGAACTCGCTCAAGAAATGAGTAGGAAGGTGTATAATTTGAGACGAAGACCGGTTCAGTATAATATTGGAGATAAGGTCTGGCGGAAGAATAAGATTTTGTCCGACGCTAGTAAATATATTTCGGCTAAGCTATCACCCAAGTTTGTAGGTCCCTATGTCATAAAGAATAAAGTTGGAAGTTGGACTTATGAACTGGCCGACAACAAGGGTAAATCGCTCGGGATTTGGCATGTTCAAGACTTAAAGCCCGCGGTTCATATGAATGCCGACGAAGAATATGACCCTGGTTAGACTGACCTGATTGACATCGACAATGATTAGGGGGACATAGACATTGCAACGAAACGGACTTAATTTGTGTCGGTACTCTTTGTGACGAGATCCGAGGGTCTCGTCTATTAATTAATTATTATTTTATGTTTAATCAAGAGGCAGGGTTTTTTAGAGACGTGATAACCGTCTTATCACGGTCCGGCCGGCTATAAATACAGAGCTCATCGAGGGAACGGACAGTGTCCATCCGGTACTGACTGAGAGACACTCACACCTGCTGCCTAGTGTACTGAGCTACGGCAGCAACAGGGGACCCTTCATTACCGTATTGAGGTAAATGGAAAGCCCTAACATTTCTCTGCCGGTATTGAGGGCTCGGAGAAATTACTGAAGCGTCTCCGGCTGTATTGAAGTCAGGAGGAGCTCAAACCCCGGGTCCCGTTCTCCGTATTGAGGTGCAACGGGCCGCCCACACATCTGTTGACCTGCATCGAGGGTCGAAACTCCGCGCTCCGCCGTAGTGAGGTGAGAGCGCTTTACATTCTCTCTTTGACTCATAGCGAGAGACGAAGGGGGGAACATCAGAGTATGCCCGACTGTATTGAGGTCAGGAGGAACTCAACCCCGGGTCTCGTCCTCCGCATTGAGGTGCGACGGGATGCCCACGCATCTGTTGGCCTGCATCAGGAGTCAAGGAGTCTAGAGGATCCACCCAAGAAGGCAGCGCTGGCCGTACAATATTATTGTTAATTGTAGATTTTGTATATATTTGTAAAGAAAATAAGGACACGAGTATACTCGTGTCATCATCTTCTTTCGGTTGAATGTGTCGCTATTTCGTAAATGGAATTTTTGCATTATAAACAGTTTGAAAATTGAACTTCGTTCAGGAGTAAAAGTGGGTCATATAGGAAACCACCTGGTTATAGAGTGCTGACCAGACGAACAGTGCTGACCTGACCACGGAGGTGTAATGATGTTATAAATAGACTTTTCCTAGAGAATTAACAAAACCTGAATTAGAGGCTTTAAATGTTGTTTCTTTTATTTTTACAGGTGAATAAATCTTATATTTATTGATAAGGAATTTAATTAATTAATAATTTAATTTTTAGTAACTGAATTGTTAGTTGTAGGTAACATTTTTGTTAATAAATCTTTTATTTTTACAGAGAAACGCAATTTCGCCTTTATTTCATTAATTAAAATCAGAAAGAGAGGAAGTAATAATAAAACTTATTACAAAACAACATTTTCCGCACATATTTCAAGGACCATGGAAAAGTTAAGGTTTGAATTTACTGTGAAACCAACAGCAGATGGAAAATCAAACATGATGTGCATAACTACAATCGAAACACCTGACGAAAAGATTTTTGAAATACCAGCCGAGTACCAGCATGCAAGTTTACATCAAGCAATTATAAATACTCCAAACTTTCTCAAGATTAAAAAGTCGCTGACAAAAAGACATCAAACAAGAAAAATATGGATAACGTTAACAGAAGATATATCAAAAATATATTTGGACGAAGAACAAAACTTGCAGTTTAATGATTTTTACTTAGAAGAGACTTCGAGAAAAACTAGTAATGCCGAACCTACACCAGGGGGTTCAAATAAAACGTTAGAAACACTGTTGGAGAAGTTACTTGAAGAAAAGCACGATAACTCCGAAACGAAAGACTTAGGGAAAATCGCAAAGGATTTCATGATCGAGAAATTCACTGGAAGAAACTCAAATGCTTACCAGTGGATTAAAGATTTTAACAAAGAATGTGAACGTTTCCAAATTAACGAAGACCAGAAGATAATTGAAATTTTAAAATATTTCTTGGAATACTCCAGTGTTGATTGGTACAGTTGTATGCTAATGAAGCTTACAGTGGAATCAGAATGGAATAAATGGGAGAATAATTTTTGTGAAACATTTGCAAACAAAGGATGGTCTCCAATTAGGTATGCCCTTGCTTTTAAATATCAAGCAGGTCCTTTACTTGACTATGCTTTAAAAAAAGAAAAGTTGCTACTGGAAGTAAGAAAATCAATTGACACTGGGACACTTATATACCTTATAGCAGCTGGCTTACCTAATTATGTGATTGATAAAATTAACAGAGAACCTTTAAAAGCAACGAAAGATTTCTATAATGAAATAGGTAAATTGGAACACCTTGTTGTGAAGAACAGGTATGGAAAAAAAACATTATATATATTCTGAAACCAAACCCAAAAAAATTGAAGAAAAAAAACCGTGTCAAATTTGTTTGAACGAGAAAAAAGGGAATCGTTACCATCCTGAAGAAAATTGCTGGTTTAAAGTAAAAAATCAAAAAGCACCAGTAAAAACAGTAAATAACTCTGAATTAGAAATTGAACTGAATGGGAATAATCAAAAAAACTAGAGGTACCACCATTAATAAGAATAAAGTTACTATTAAATGACACATTACAGGTATCTGGAATTTATGACTCAGGCTCAAATGTGTCATTAATCAATGCTAAATTACTGAAGATAAAACAAAACAATACAAGTGATATACAAATGGTAAACTTGAAAACTATTAATGGTGCGAAAAAAAAACAAAAGGTACCGTAACGCTAAAAATAAAAATCTATGAAATTGAAAGAGTTATGGATGTTTTTGTGGTTGACAATGAAAATTTCGGTTACGATTTCCTAATTGGTTTAGATTGTATCAGAAATTTCAAATTAATACAAAATGAAGAATTGAAAATAATACAGTGCAACAATTCGAATGAAGAAAAATTAATTTCAAATGAAGATGATACGAAAAATAATAACTACTCAAGAAATGACTTCCCAAATTTAACAAATGTCAAAATTCCTGATGTACTAGGTGACAAAAATGAAGAGGGAAGATTTTTATACTCTGATATGTTAATACAAGAAACTAAAAACATAAACAAGTGTGAAATAAATTTCAATGAACATGTAAATCCGGATGAATTTGAAATGTCCATAAACCATCTGGATTTGTATCAACAATCGGAAATTGATAAGTTGATAGAAAAATACAAACCAGTTTTTGCGAAAGATAAATATGACGTTGGCTCTGTGCGAGATTACGAAGCTCATATTGACTTGATGGTGGATAAATACTGCTACAAGCGTCCATACAGGTGCACAGCTGAAGACAGAAAAGAAATTGAAAACCAGATATCAAAACTATTAAATGAGAAATTAATTGAGGAATCTTACAGCCCATTTGCTGCTCCAGTCACTCTGGCATATAAAAAAGAAGATGAAAGGAAATTTCGATTATGCATAGATTTCAGAGAATTAAACAAAATTGTCGTCCCTCAATCACAACCTTTTCCGCTGATTGAGGATTTAATGGTAAAAACTGTAAACTGTAAATATTTTTCTAATTTGGACATAAACTCAGCATTTTGGTCAATCCCATTGAAAGTCCAAGATAGACATAAAACTGCGTTTGTAACACAAGAAGGTCATTTTCAATGGACTTGCCTCCCATTTGGATTAAAGACTGCTCCAGCAATTTTTCAAAGAATATTGAGCAACATCATAAGAAGACACAGACTCTCCAGTTTTGCAGTAAATTTTATAGACGATATCATTGTTTTTTCAAAAACTTTTGAAGAACATACAGCGTGTTCAGTTAAGGGTACGGAGCGGCCATATCTCAGTAACTATTGGTCCTAGAGCCTCAAATAAAACATTTTTCAGACATAAGTGACCATGAGAAATTCAAGGAAAATATTTTCAAGATGGCCGCACTTCCGGAAATACCGGAAGTTGACACCTAGTTCGTTATTTTAACGGGAACACCCTGTAAAATATTATATTTTTTAAATGTCTGAAGAAATCTAATACAGGTGGTTTTCACCATTGGAATTTAGATTTAGTGGTTTATGAGTTATAAACAAGTGAAAATAGCAATGTTTCAACTTCAAAGCAGTGTAGAACTAGAACGGCTCAAGATGTCTTAAAACGGTTTACATGTCCCTATCCTAACTTTTCATGTTTTATCCCACTGTGTAGAGTAAATTTTAATACAGGGTGATGAAAATTATCCGATTTTTCATCACCCTGTATTAAAATTTAAACCGCATAGTAGGATACAATGTGAAAAGTTAGGATAGGGACATGTAAACCGTTTTTAGATATCTTGAGCCGTTCTAGTTCTGCACTGCTTTGAAGTTGAAACATTGCTATTTTCACTTGTTTATAACTCATAAACCACTAAATCTAAATTCCAATGGTGAAAACCACCTGTATTCGATTTCTTCAGACATTTAAAAAATATAATATTTTACAGGGTGTTCCCGTTAAAATAACGAACTAGATATCAACTTCCGGTATTTCCGGAAGTGCGGCCATCTTGAAAATATTTTCCTTGAATTTCTCATGGTCATTTATGTCTGGAAAATTTTTAATTTGAGGCTTTAGGACCAATAGTTACTGAGATATGGCCGCTCCGTACCCTTAACTGAACACGCTGTATAATACATCTATCAAGACTACTGGAAGCAATACAAACAGAAGGCTTTAGACTAAAATTTTCGAAATGCATTTTTGCAAACAATTATGCAAAATATTTGGGCCACATAATAGAGAATAATTCAGTCAGACCTCTGAAGGATTATTTAACTGCTGTCAAAAATTTTCCAGTTCCAGAAACAAGAAAAAATGTTCGTCAATTTCTAGGAAAAATAAATTTTCATCATAAGTTTGTACCACACAGTGCAATGATCCTGGACCCGTTACATAATTTATTACGGAAAGATGTAAAATTCATATGGTCTACAGAATGCCAGGAATCATTTGATAAAATAAAAGTATTGCTATGCTCAGAACCACTCCTGAGAATATTTGATCCTGAATTACCAATAAACATTTATACTGATGCTAGCATCAAAGGAGTGGGGGCGGTACTCAAACAAAAAGATGAAAACGGAGAGAGTAAGCCAGTCGCTTACTTTTCAAAAAAATTAACAGAAGCCCAAAAGAAGAAAAAGGCAATATATCTAGAATGCCTCGCAATAAAAGAAGCTGTGAAATATTGGCAGCACTGGCTTATGGGCAGGACCTTTACAGTATACTCAGATCACAAACCATTAGAAAATATGAACATCAAGGCTAGAACTGATGAGGAACTAGGTGATTTGATGTACTACCTATCCCAATATAATTTTAAAATAAACTATAATCCAGGAAAATCAAATCAAGAAGCCGACTGTTTGAGCAGGAATCCGGTTCTAGAACCTTTCGACAATAGGGATGATTTTTTAAAAGTGGTAAATTTAATAAACTTAGAAGATATAAAATTTGATCAAGACACAAATCCAGACCTGAAAAAGGAAAAAACCAAACTCACATTGGAGAATGGAATTTACTACAGGAAGAATAAAAGAGCGAAAAAAATCATTCTATCAGAAGAACTTAGCAAAACGTTAATTAAAGATGCCCACAATACTTACTGCCACATTGGAAGAACCCAAATGATAAATAAAATAACTCCGTTCTACACAGCAAAGAATATAATCGAAAACATTAAACAAATCTGTGATGAATGTGAAATTTGCATAAGAAACAAATCAAGAAGAAAACCAAAATATGGCCTAATGTCACATTTGGGCCCAGCAACACATCCATTTGAAATCGTATCCATTGATACTATTGGGGGCTTTGGAGGATCTCGGTCCACAAAAAAATACTTGCATCTTTTAGTTGACCATTTCACAAGATTTGCTTACATTCTCACCTCAAGAAATCAAAGTTCCAATGATTTTATTAAACTGATAAAAACTGTGACACAAAGCTACAACATTGATATGGTATTAACGGACCAATACCCAGGCATAAATTCCAAGGAATTTAAAGAGTTTCTGAAGAAGGAAAATATAAAATTGATCTTCACGGCTGTTGATACGCCATTTTCAAATGGTCTTAATGAAAGGCTAAATCAAACTTTAATAAATAAGATAAGGTGTAAAATAAATGAAAGTGATAAGAAAACAGCATGGACAACTATTGCACAGAGATGTGTCGAAAAATATAATGAAACAGAACACACAGTCACAAAGTTTGCTCCGAAATACCTTCTAGAAGGGGAGAACGTAAACATTCTACCCCTTGAATTGAAATCAAAATGCACGGAAGAAGATCTGAAACGAGATAGGAAACTAGCCTTTAGAAATACAATGACATCTCACAATTATAATAAAAAAATATTCGACCGGCACAGAGAAGAATATAAATTTGAAGTGGGAGACCGAGTCTATGTTGAAAATGGAAATCGACTGAATAGGAAGAAAATGGATGAAGTGAGGGTTGGACCATACAGAATTCTGAAGAAGATATCCAATTCAATCTACGAAGTTGATACAGGACACAGGAAGATGGAATCAAATCTCTATCATATTACAAAACTATCTCCAGTGCTGACAGAGCAGCGTTGAGTGTTTTTAAACAATTACGTGTTATGACACTTACAATTGTTTCTTCCAGGGGGGGAGATGTAAAGAAAATAAGGACACGAGTATACTCGTGTCATCATCTTCTTTCGGTTGAATGTGTCGCTATTTCGTAAATGGAATTTCTGCATTATAAACAGTTTGAAAATTGAACTTCGTTCAGGAGTAAACGTGGGTCATATAGGAAACCACCTGGTTATAGAGTGCTGACCAGACGAACAGTGCTGACCTGACCACGGAGGTGTAATGATGTTATAAATAGACTTTTCCTAGAGAATTAACAAAACCTGAATTAGAGGCTTTAAATGTTGTTTCTTTTATTTTTACAGGTGAATAAATCTTATATTTATTGATAAGGAATTTAATTAATTAATAATTTAATTTTTAGTAACTGAATTGTTAGTTGTAGGTAACATTTTTGTTAATAAATCTTTTATTTTTACAGAGAAACGCAATTTCGCCTTTATTTCATTAATTAAAATCAGAAAGAGAGGAAGTAATAATAAAACTTATTACATATTTATGTGTAAATAAATCTATCGTTATCAAGTCTGTCCTGATTATAAAGAACCCATCACAAATTGGCGCCCAACGTGTTTTCAACGTAGCTGCAATGTCCCGACGATCATCAAAATGACGAAGGAGAAGCAGCAGGCACCGAGTCTTCAAACTGGATCTATCAAATGTCCAAAGAAGAAGCCGAACAAGAAGCAGCACGGCGGGGACTACCTATTCAGGGTACCCTCGGCGAACTCCGTGCCCGCATAAGCCAGCGTGCCAAGCAGCAGTGCGCAGGGGCCACCGCCAAGCAGAACCCCAAGGTGGAACGACCGGCGAAGCCCGAGCAGGACCGCGTCTCACTGCTCGAGGCGGAGCTAAGGATACTCAAGCTAGCTCTGCGCACCGAGGGGCGGGCACTACAAGAGACGCAGAACCAGGAGAGCCAACAGCAAACATCACAAACAGATATCGCGAACAAGGTACGGAAGTGGGGGCTGAAGTTTGATAGCAAACGGGACGGCCCAGTCCTGTTCCTAGAGCGGCTAGAGGAACTGAAGGACACATACAGCATACCTGGGAGCAGCTTAATAAAAGCCCTTCCGGAGCTTTTCAAAGGGGAGACCCTCCTCTGGTTCAGAAATAACAAGGATAGCTGGGAGCAGTGGCCCGACTTCGAGGACAACTTTAAAGCGGCCTTTTTCCCGTACGAGTACTCGCTGAATTTAGAAGAGGAAATCAGAAACAGGAAACAGAGATACAAGGAACCAGTTAATGAATATGTAACTGCCATCCGAACCCTAATACGACGCGACGGCTCTCCCCCAACCAAGAACTAGACCGGGTCATCAGGAACATGCTGTCTGAATACAGGATCCACCTCCACCTACACGGGATACGATCGATACGGCAGCTGCTAGAAGTATCAGGTGCGTTCGAGAAACTCGAAAGCGAGAGGGCCGCTAATGAGCAGAGGAACAGCAGAGACACGGGCCGCCGCGCACAACTACCAGTGGAACCTCACGGGAAAGGGGATGTGGGGGGAGTAAAATCCACGCAGCCCCGAGGCACGTCAGCGTTCTCCACAGTAAGGGAACACCTCCTAACAGCATCCGATGTGACCTCCAACGACCCCAGACCATTCGTACCCCTAATCATTGGCACGCACCACTTTAAAGCCCTCCTCGATACCGGGGCGACGCACAACTACATCGGGGACCGGGTTGCCGGTCTTTGTCACCGCAATCTAAAGAGAGACGATCACTGGATCAAAATGGCGGACGGATCGACTTGCCTTGCCAGGAACAGCGTCAGGATTGCCTGTAAAATAAACGGCTTGAACACAGTAGAAACTTTCAGAGTTCTTCCCAAGTTGGATACAGACGCCATAATAGGAGCCAGCTACTTGACACATCACGAAATTGCAGTCCTTCTTCAGCCAAACAGGAGCACATCGCTCAACCAACAGTCAGCCTCCATCTGCGCCAGGGCTGAAGAGGACGTCAACTTTCACAGTTTCCTTCAATCCGAGCTAAAATTATTCAACAGAATAACCAAACCGACAAGTTTAATTCAGCATGAAATCATTATCGAAAAGAACTACAAACCAATCAAACAGCCATACAGACACTATAACCCCGTCAGGCTACAGATCATCACCGAGAAGGTGGACGAGATGCTACGGGAGGGTATAATCGAGCACTCCCACAGCCCGTGGAGCTCTCCCATAGTCCTGGTAAAAAAGAAAGACGGTTCACACCGGTTCTGCATCGACTTTAGGAAAGTCAACGACCAGACGAAACACGACGCATACCCGCTGCCCAGGATATCCGAGATATTGGACCGGCTAAAAGGGGCCCAATTCATTTCTACGTTGGATCTCAAGCAAGGATATTTCCAGGTGCCTCTCGCTCCACACAGCAAGCCCATCACCGCATTTAGCGTACCGGGGAAAGGCCACTTCCAATTTCGAACTACCCCATTCGGTCTGAGTTCGGCAGGAGCCACCTTCCAGCGACTATTAGATAAAATAATCACCCCAGAGATTGATTTTGCATTCAGCTACCTGGACGACATCGTCGTCATCTCCAAAACACAGAAGCAACACATAGCTAATCTCCGGGAGGTGTTCAGAAGACTGCGGGAGGCAAACTTAAAACTCAACCCAGAGAAATGTAATTTCTGCCAACCAGAGTTGAAATACCTAGGCCACATAGTCGGTAAAGGGGGATAAAAACAGACCCAGATAAAGTTTCAGCCATTACATTACTACCGGCACCCCGGACCCGGCGCCAGCTCCGCCGATTCCTCGGAATCACATCTTGGTACCGACGATTCGTAAACAATTATTCCGCAAAGGCCGCCCCGGTAAATCAGCTCCTCAAAAAGGATAAAAAATGGTCATGGTCAGACGCCCAGGAGAGGCTTTCCGCACACTAAAGGAAGCCCTCTCCTCGGCACCCATCCTAGCTTGCCCGGATTTTTCACAAAAATTCTGCCTACAGACTGACGCCTCGAACTGCGGGCTCGGTATCGCCCTGACCCAATCTATTGACGGGCAGGAGAGGGTCATCGCATACGCGAGCAGGACCTTGACCCCGGCAGAAACCAGATACACCCCCACAGAGAAAGAATGCCTCGCGATTATGTATGGGATCCAGAAAATGAGGCCATACATCGAGGGGTACAAATTTACAATCCTAACCGATCATCAGTCCCTAAAGTGGCTCCAGAATATGCGCAATCCGACGGGACGACTGGCCAGATGGGGGCTGGAACTGCAGCAGTACTCATTCGACGTCCGGTACAGAAAAGGGGCACTCAACAAGGTCGCGGACGCCCTTTCAAGACAGCCAACTCGCGTCGCCACGCAGGAAGACGAAATCCTAGCTGTGACGAAGACAACAAACCCCGGATGGTACCACCGAATCCTGCATGGGGTGTCCGCGTCGCCAGAAAAATTCCACGGCTACCAGGTAATCGACGGCAAGCTATGGAAACATGTTTGGAATACTCGCGATCCAGCCGAGCCCCACTTATCAAGCCCCTGGAAGCTCTGCGTCCCTTCAGCCCAAAAAGCTCAAATCCTGGAGAACTGTCACGACTCTCCGAAAGCTGGTCACCTGGGAGTGGCAAAAACAGCGGCCCGAGTAACGAAAAATTACTACTGGCCAGGGATGTTGAAGGACGTCACAAAATACGTCCGGAGCTGCGATCTATGTCAGAAGTACAAGCCTTCGCAGCTGAAACCAGCTGGCAAGATGCAACCACCTCTGATCCAGGGACCGTGGGACACAGTTTCGATAGACATGATGGGTCCCTTTCCGAGATCGAAATCCGGTAACACAGCATTGATTGTCATACAAGACAGATACACAAAGTGGACGATAGCCCGTCCCGTACGAAAGGCGACCGCCTCTAAAGTCATGGAAGCGCTGCGGACGAGCGTTTTTCTGCAATTCGGGACACCCAACCGGCTGATATCCGATAACGGGAAGCAGTTCGTCTCCAGAGAATTCCAGGACTTTTTACGAGTGGGAAGTCAGCCATCAGTTGACGCCTCCGTACTCCCCACAATGTAACCCGGTGGAGAGAATGAACAAAGTGCTGAAGACAATGATCGCAATGTTCGTGGCGGAGGACCACAAAACATGGGATAAATTCATCAGCGAGTTTTGCTTCGCCATTAACACGGCAAAACACGACAGTACAGGATTCTCCCCAGCCCTGTTACATTTCGGCCGCGAGATAGACAAAGTAAGAACGCCCAACAACGGCGTCGCTTTAAAAGCGGCAGATTACATTAAAAAGCTACAAGAGTTGGACGCCGTCAAAGGAGTCGCCCATCACAACCTAAAGCAGGCGTTCGCAACGCAAAAGCACCACTACGACCTGCGGAGGCGCGACTAGAAGCCCAAGCCGGGAGACCAAGTATTGCGGAAGGAGCATCATTTATCCTCCGCCGCTCAAGGATTTTCGGGACAATTAGCCCCAAAATTCGAAGGCCCGTTTATCATTAAAGAAGTCATTTCACCGGTTTTAATTCGATTAAGTACGCCGGGCAGCAGAAAAGCGGATATATCACACATTAAAAACCTAAAACCGGCGATAACAGACAGAATAAATCCGACCACTGAGGACGGCGGTCAATCAGTTTCAACCAACATGAATAACAAGAAGAACCGGTCCGCCTCACTCGATATGCCGAGCCTCGAAGCCGACGATCCACCAGAAGAGGTACTGGTAATTTCAACGTCACCGCTACAAGGCGGGATCGACCCAACAAGGCCCATCACACCGCCAGCAGCCCCTCGCACCCAACAGCCGGCCGGTTGCTCCACGCCACCGGCCTGAAACGACACAACACCGACTGGACTGGACTGGATCCCCGGGAGGGACTTCTAGAAAAATAGTTTGCGTTGAGGGATACAGGGTTTAAGTATTTGCTTTCTTTTAGCATTAGGATAGGATTAGCATTAGGATAATTTTGGATATTCTATTCCTAATAAAATGTTTCCAAGGTAATGTAATATACCACCCCTAGGGCAAGCAGTTTTTCCTAAAAATAATCCTTCTTTATATTTCAGAAGCGTAAGTAAGTAAAATTAAAACTCTCAAAATAGTATTTCTTTGTAACAGAATAACAGATCTTCCAAAGCTATTCCGAAGGCACGGTCAAACATCGACATTATTGTCAAATGTCCTTATTCTCAAAAATAATGACAGTACAGGTCTGCTTGCAGTCATTTCATTCAAATAGCGTCGAGTTAAGCGATCAATGAATAAGTCAGACGTCTCATAAATAGAAAAAAAATAATGTGCACAGAAAATGTAACAAACAAAAGGCCTAAACAAATAAAAAGTAGAAACAAAATAAAACATATGTCACCTCTCACCTCACTAACCAAGGGTAGTTTAACTGAATTTCTAGTTTGTTTGTTAAGCGCCACTTTATACCTCATATCGAACTTTGACAACTAAAACCTTTGAAACGAAAAACAACAACTTGAAACAAATTGAGGTTTTCATAAAAAAGTTGGAGTAGCATATTTATAGCAATAATAAGGACAAATGAAGGGTTGAAATCAAAACAAACAAAACAAACAAAACAAAACAAAACAAAAATGAGTTCCATAATGTAAGACCCTAGCCTTTTACGGTAAACTCAGATCCATAGGATCAAGGTATTCTCTTACAGTAGCTGCACGAATGCGAGTGCGCCGTCAGTGTTTTTATTATGGTATAAGTCTCGTAAAACCGAAAAGGAAAAGGTCGTCGGGATGCTGCCTTCGTCTCTTGTAGGTTCTGGTAAAGCTTACCTGAAAAAATTAAAAAGGCTTGCATCAAAAATTGTTTGAGGATGGCAGCTAGATAGCTTAAAACTTAAAAATGCACTCTACTTTTCATACTTATTACATTAAAATTGTGTAAGCAAATGAAAACATTATGTAAGCAGTCTTGGGACTTTTTTCCAAAGCCTGTCATTCATTTGTTCGCATGGTATAAAACGACCTCAAGATGTCAAAATTTGACAATTCATCACAAACCTTGCAAGCTACAAATTGACTAGTGATGGGCGGATCACGACTGATCCGGATCACTCAAGGGATCCAAGTCTCAAACAATCACGGTTACGGATCTCGGCTCTCGCGGTTCCTTTGCAATACTTTGCATTCTCATTTTCTAATCTAATGTCTGATCCACCCGTGAACCTTATGCTAACTTCCCGGATTCTAGAATAAATTGTTATTCCTAGTATAGGACACTTAAGACGGACATTGAAACGTATAATAAGCAAGGCCGTCCGTCCATGTAGGCGAACTAGGCGAGGCGACCGCCTAGGACGCTGAGATTTGGGGCGGCATTTTCATGTTCATCATTCACAGAAACCGAAAATGTGTAATAAAATACAAATATTGTACACAAAATAAACAAATTCTTTGATTTTAGAATTTCGAGTTATTTAATTTAATCCATTGATGCCCAGAACTATTTTTTAATTGAAAATTAAATTTTCTCAATAGGAATTGTTTAATTCAGTGTTGTTGACTTTAAAATAAATAATGAAAATAATATACATGTCATAGTATTTGACATTTGAAGTGGGTCATTAGCGACCCCTTGGGCTCTACAAGATCAGGATTGTGGGCGTTAAAATTCAGTACATTTTTATCAAATATATTGGAAAAAATACATGTTAATAATTTTTATAGGTAGGTATATCGTGTCAACAACAGACTCATTTGTGATACAATGAAATTGAGATTGTCGTCCTTATACCCATATTCTCGAGCTAAAAGCCATGCATTTGTAGCCAAAATAATATTGGTATATACCATTTCTTTCCCCTAAGCGCGATGCGATAATTAGCAACATGCTTATCTAGTTGATCAACCCCTCCCATAAATGTCATAAGTATATTTGTGAACTACGTTGGGCTGAGGTACCCATAGCCCCGGCGATTTCTTTCAATTCTAACAATGTTGGGGGAATATTGAAAGATTTATGCAGGAATTTCAAATACTCCTTGACCTTTACCTCTTTTGCCTTGTCGAACTGACCTAAAGCGAATATCAAACCATCATCAGCTGAATAGGAATTTTGCTCAAATCAAGCCATTTTCTCTTTTTGTTTCAAGTAAATAGGTGTCCTGATTGTTTGGTAGATCTATTACACTCATGAACCATACCAATCTGTATACCCGCAATAATATTTATTGTTATATAATATCTTCTGTTGTAAGCAACACTAAGGTTTATTTTAATTTACGTATTATATACGTATACGTATATAGTTAATTATGTAGGTAGATGGGAAAAGCGGATCATTTTAATGATTGGGTTCATCGGTTCTGGATCCCCTCTGAGATCCGGATCCTGAACCGGATCAATTGAGCCGTCCGGTTCTCACTGGTTATTACTATTACGACGGCACGGCGACCACGGTTCGGCCGCTGCGAATCTCGGCTCGGCTCACTCAATCACGCTGGCATCTGGCATCGCATAATAACAATAAGCCGAGTCCCTGAGTCCTAGCAAACTGCGTTAACTGCAATACCCCTATAGGTATGTTGCACAGGGCAGGGCACCGGCACAGATTTGACAGACCACCCGCACTCTACTCTAGTTTTAAGTTTAAAAAATTCAGTCCAGTCTTCAGTCTTCCTTCCCTTCAGTCTCAGTAGTCAGTCCTCAGTCGAACCTGACTGTTTGTGCGTGCTTTGTTTTGCATTTTATATACAGGATGTCCCATAATATGTAGGCAATCTCCCGGATTTGGGTAAATTTCGTAAAAATAAATGAAAAATAGCTATAAAATTAATTCCTCAGAGACACCCCTACAAAGATATTAGCTGTTGAAGTTGAGGGTTGAAAATAAATTTTTTGCAATAACTTTTTTATTTCTTGATCGATTTTGATAATTTTTGGTGTTATTTTGTATTATTTTGAACTGTTTAGAATAGTGTTTCTTAATCTTTGGTAGCACATACATAGACCTCGGGATGGCATAACCCCCTCATTCACTTGAAATAAAACAATAAAAATAATAATTTTACAGTTTTTTAAGGTTAGTTTTCTTTTTATTTGACATTTTTTACATAAACAATGTATCTTTATTTATTTCGATAGTGTAACGTACCTTACTGGGGTCTTGTATAAACCCGGTGGAAATCTCCGTCGTCCTTCCTGAAAAGCTTACCAAAAGTTGACCTGGTTCTTTAAGGCGAGCGAAAGCGTTTTGATGGGAAGTGATGCTGGGAGAAATAAAAAGAAGTATTTCATTTCTCAGACCAATTTAATTCAAAAAGCTAAGTCTTTAAATGATTTTACAATGTTAAGGAGTTTTCCTCCAATTTCCATTACTTTTCCTAGTTTCGTGAAAAATGTTGATTTGATTTCCCTGGATATTAAACAATATTAGACTGAATTGATAATTAATGGTTTCCTTGGCTTTTGATGATAATTTTAATTTGATTGATTTTAATTGATTTATTGATCTGTTTGAAAATCTAAATTAATCTGTCAATAATTTATTGGTTTATTCTATCCTCTAGGTTGAGATGGTCTTCTGGTTCCTTTGATTTCTGAAAAGAAGGAGAAAATTCGGGAGAGTATGATGTTCAAACATTTTGACATTCGATGTGATTTTAAAATAATGTAATCATTATCGGTAACCCCTTCTCGAGTGTTACTGAGTAACCTAATCATTTTAGTTTTAGCACTTTGCTAGTGTTTCTAGGTTTTCCTAGTTCTTTGGATAATTATTGTAGGATTAGGTGAGATTATAATGCAAGTATTTAAATTAGCCTTCAGGACAGGCGAAATTCATTCTAAATTGAGCATTGATTTAATTGCTGTAATTAATTACTTGTAATCAATAATGTGTTATTGGTATGGTGCTTTTCGAGTTAACTTCTCGTAGGTTTATAAAAAGACTAAAAATGTGCTTAGCTTTAAAGGGTTTAATTTTCCCTGTTTGATTTTGTATATTTGATAGGTTTGTTTATTGACTTTCAATTTAAGTCCACTTTTAACAAATTGTTTGTATAGAACAATTAGACCTTAGTCTATTGTGTCATTGGTTACCTTAGTAACAGAATATGATTGGTTCATAAGCTTAGAAGTAAATATTGCTGATAATAATTAATTTATTTAGTCTTTTTTTAGACTTAAAGAATAGGTCACCTTCGGTGAGACTATGGTAGTGTTTATTAATTATTGGATATTATAAATTATACGATAATCTCCTAATCATAGAGTTTTGATTGGATCACTTTTGAGAGATAATTATTTATGATTATGTTCGAGATTTTATTTATAATGATAGTCTCTTTTGAACTGTTTAATATTCCTGCTACATTTGTAACATTTACCAATTTTGGTAGGTACTATTTTTATATTGGTTTGTGACGAACTCCGGCTTCTGGGGAACTTCTCGGTTACGGTCACGTCGGTGTTACCACGGGTTGCTCGGGCGCCAGCTTTTTTCTGGAGGTGTGCTCCCCCGGGGAATTCTTCTCGCTAATTTGTATTCCCAATTACCTGAGGTCACATAAAACGATACGTTGCCGTATCTTGGTCCTTAGGGTAGCTCAGTGAAGAAGAGAGGAAAGCCAGGGGTCGTTTGGAGTTATCGCCGGTACAATGGTGTTCGGGAGAGCGGTCTTTAGGCGCCCCCTCGAAGAAATGCCGGGCTTCCCTTTATACGAGCGTAGCTGTAAGCGAGTTGATGCGAGATCGGTGCTGGTGCTGGTGCTGGTGGCAGTCGGTCGAGATACTTACCTACGTATTCCTGCCGGCGGTCTGTGCCGTTGCGCTCGGCTCGACGGGCGGTTGGAGCGTCAGATACACGGTACTGGTGTTGGTGCTGGGGCCGACGGTAGGCACAGATGAGCGAGGCTTATTTATGAGAATGCGGTGGTGCGGGGATCTCGGGATATGGCAGGTTCATTAAATAAAATATAATTATGAGGATCGGTGTGAAATAATGATGAACTCGTTCAGATATAATTAATAACAAGGCTTTATTTACATAAAATAATATTATTTCGAATAATAAATTAATGTTAACGCAATTTGAGAAAAATAAATTAATATCCCTCGGAATAGTAAAATAACGGTGATTAAATACAAAAAAATGAACAATGAAATTAATATAATACACTTCCCTAACCCAAATAATTATGGAGGGTGACTTAATGCTCTGAAGGGCTGCGGTAAAAATCAAGCTTTATCGGGGATCAACGGTCATGAGCGAGTGAATGAGATCAACGGGGCTAGTTTGAAAAAATAATAATTGAATTCATAGGACTAGATGCCTCTAATTAGGATATGGTTACCTAGCTACACGGACTATGGTGCGGGGGTGTGGTGAGAGATCTGGGAGAGTTGGTTATGATGGAGATCTATTAGGTACGGGGTTAATCGCCGGTCTCAGCTTCCCAGTCACAGGGGGAACCGCTTTTACTGCCTATCGTACGTCTAGAAGTACTAGCGGACCTTTCTATGACCTTCGAGGGTGGCGATGGGCGTCGGGAATAACCGGAGAGCGGGTATGAACAGGATTAGGATATCTACGGCGAATTAATAGAATCAAATCGGGCACCTACCTCGGTTTCGGTTGATCGACGGTTATGAGTTGTACTAGGGCTCTTTAAACACTTCAAAATTCACTTATTTCTTAGCGGGACTCTATTCTGACTTCAACGGTTCGGCGGCTAGCGGGAACGTCGTCGGAGAAAAAGAGAGGCTGAGCGTTCAAAATCCGCCCGTATTTATACTCTCCCTATCTTATTTTTCGGTGGCTATCGCGAAGAAAAAATGGTAATCGGTGTTTTTACGTTGACTCTGGTTGATTACTGTCATGAATTGACTCTAAAATGCACCGAATTAGGTACCACTAAAATTTGCGAATGCATAAAAAATTTCAAAACTTCGTGAATTTAAACAACAACCGGGCTTATCTATAAAATTTAATGTGTCTTTGATTTTACAGGATCGATCGGAAATAATTATTATTGGATTTTTATAAAATTGAATCTATTTCTATTTGCTAATTGTTGTAAAATGAAGGCGAAATTACACGACTTCATTACAGGTTTTAGATTTGTTTGGTTTATAGTGCTAACGTCACTTGTAAAGTTAATTTCCTCTCTCTCTCTTTTTCATTATTCCTGTTTGTTTCACTGTTAATGAATCATCTGACCAGGTAAGGATAAGGAAAACCAGATTGTTTAGGGAACAGTACTGCCGTCACCTGACGTAAGACAAAATAACAACATCTCCAAGCCTGGAGGGTAGCGAATTGACCACGCCGGATCGACAAATAATTAATATCCCACGGTGCGAAACGTCTTTTGCGCTCGAGTATTTTATATTTATCGTTGCAGCAAATTGCTGGATATTTTATGTTGTTTTCGCTGGCCGTCTGGTTGGTATAGAATTTTATTATAATTGTGGATAACTTTTGATGTAAGTTTAATAATTGTTGTGGGGCCTCTTGGGCTGATAGGTATGTTTGTTGGTATTTAGATTTTTGTTTATGCCTTGTTAGGCGTGATGGTTTAATGTATAAATATACTTTTGATTTAGCCTCGTTGGGCATAATTATTTATAATAGTTGTTATAAATATAGTTTTGGTTTAGCCGCTTTGGGCATAATTGTTGATAGTATTTGTTGATAAATATAGTTTTGGTTTAGCCGCTTTTGGGCATGATTGTTGATAATATTTGTTTATAAATATGGTTTTGGTTTAGCCGCTTTTGGGCATGATTGTTGATAATATTTGTTTATAAATATAGTTTTGGTTTAGCCGCTTTTGGGCATGATTGTTGATAATATTTGTTTATAAATATGGTTTTGGTTTAGCCGCTTTTGGGCATGATTGTTGATAATATTTGTTTATAAATATAGTTTTGGTTTAGCCGCTTTTGGGGCATAATTGTTTATAAATATTTGTTTATAAGCATACTTTTTGGTTTGGCCTCGTTTAGGCATAATTGTTTATAATATTTGATATCATTTGGG
Organism: Malachius bipustulatus; assembly: GCA_910589415.1. Taxonomy (NCBI): domain Eukaryota; kingdom Metazoa; phylum Arthropoda; class Insecta; order Coleoptera; family Melyridae; genus Malachius; species Malachius bipustulatus. The sequence continues at coordinate 588,748 of CAJUUM010000034.1, read as the reverse complement.
TTTCGTTGTTGCCTTGTTGGGCATAGTAGGTTTTAAGATTTATTTAAATCTAACTGCTGCACTTAACTAAAGATAGACTAGTCACTTCTGGTTGAATGCTATGGAGGACCCGTCGGCTGTCACTGTGCGGACTCTAAACTAGAGCGGCGTGGTAGTGACCCGTATTTGGTTCTCCAGAGGGGCTCCTGATATGGAGAATCAGTTATCACACAATACCCAGATCACCAACGGGGCTCCCAGGCGAGACCGTCAGCGCTTACACGTACAGGATTCTCTGGAGGGGCTCCTGGTATAAAGCACCATTTGTCACACAATACCCAGAACACCAACGAAGGCTTAACGATCCCGGTTTTCCTCCACAGCGATGTTACCAACTTATTAGAGTATAGATTCCGTGAAAAGTTATTTGGATAGGAATCCATGAAGATATATGTAAATAAATCTTAGGAATAGTTGGGTTTTGATTGTCACAAAAATTTATAGGATTTTTCCTGTTTGTAATGCACGACAAGCAATTAAAATGTGCTTAGTATGTAGTTTCCAGGAACGGATACTTGTTTGATAAAATAATAATTTCTCGATGAAGTCTCAGAGAAACTGGGGTCATCTTCCTTGATTTGTTTCCGGAAAAGTCGGATAATTTGAAGTGTATGAACTTATTTGCATGTAAACGTCGATAAAAGATTATTCGAAAAGGAAAGAAAATGTTTGCATCTTTTTCTGTTGTTTAGAATGAAGAAAAACTAAAGAGATGTTGATAATAAAATTTATCGGTCCTTTTCGTAGTGATGGTGAGTGCTGCGACATTTCCCTGATTATTAGACGGAGCTAGGAAAATATTGTAGAGGAGCAATGTCATTTAGAAAGATGACTTGATGATAGGTATTTTTTGACTGTTAGAGTCTGTGCTGAAAACTCGGCTATTTGCTTCTCAAATAGAATGACTGACGTATTTCGACCCACTATTTTGTAATTGTGGCTGTTTGAGGTAAATAAATTATTATTATTATTATTATTATTATTTGACCGTGTGGATTATTGGAAATGCACCTGACAATTATTTCCTTATAGTCACAAGTGAAAAATATAAGTCTTGATAAGAAAATTTACCAAATCTTATCTATGATCATGAAACTGATCTTATTCGATATTCAAACCATAGTGCTAGTGCTATCTGTAAAGATATAGTTTATTAGCTTTATTAATAAACTAGGTATCTCCCACCTAAACAGCCTATATACCAACCAGAGGTTCTTTTGATATAAACCCAGAATACATATATGCTTATAAAAGCTTGATTTTGCATTGAATTAACACTGCCTCATTCTCCGAGCGCCAGTGTAGAGACAAACGATAATTCATTAACAGGTCCTAGATCGAAAGGTACTTACATGAACTCATTGTGTCTAAGTTCCACACATGGCCTTTTAACCCTTTTCTTTGCTCTACTACTAACTACTGTCACACTGTTTGCCTTCTTACTCACACGCTTGCGTTTTCTTCAAACGGAAGCCTTAAAACCCCAATGAGTCATCATACTACCTTTTTAATTACATTCTGGCGAATGATGACGCGAAAAAAAAGAGAGTTTCGTAAAAAACGAACCACTTGATTTTAAGTGGATTAATTTCATTTGGTCATGTCATATTTTGCTTTAAGTGCCTTAGCATGAATAAATTCTAAAATTGATTGTTTTACCATATCGGTTGATAATGCTCGGTTTAAAATTTGATTAAATAAACTGCAAAATAATCTCCCTATACCTCACAAATAATAATAAAAATAGTAAATTTAAAGTAATAAATATTCTAGTATACTTATTATTATTAATGAAACATCTATAGCCGCTACAAACACACAGGTTGATAAAAAAATGTTATGGATATGTTCAAGTAAAGATGATCGCAAAAAAAAATAGGTATGAGCAAGAAAATATCATAATTGCTGTAAAAAAAATATACACCTGACCTTTTGTTAATCCTCGGGTTGTGGGAGCTCGACGGGGGTCTTCGTCTGGATGGCTTCCAACGCTGCAGGTCTTGGAGGACGTGATGTGCACCTGTTGCGGTACTCTCCCATCTCTACTCTCACGAACACAGGAAAAAAAACAGCTTCCACAAATTTCCCGTTCGCGAGACACATGTAACGTACACCCTGTACGTACCGGCTAAATGCCAGCGACACAGAGACAACGGCGGGCGCGCGCAGTGAGTGAGTGATGGTGGGTTTTAGCGCGACGTAAACACGGCCGGCTGGCGGCCTCGAGTTTCGTAACATCGATTGTCGAGTTTCAACCCGGAACGCAGGTGAACGCGTTTTCACCTTTTTTTCTCTCCTGGAATTCGCTAGAGGAAGGTCGTTTCCGCAAACACAGGGAATTTTTAGCGAAATGGCGTTGTGAACTTTCACTTAAATTATTATAACCATCCCTCACGTTTTTGGCTTGGTGAGTGTTGTAGAATGATTTTGTTAATTGTGCTAGAATTATACCGATCATATTTTCTTAATACCGTATGCTAATTTGAATTCTTTTAAATCCGATCGAGTTTCGCTCCGCTTGTAAAACTTCGTCAATCACATTTTTGATTCTAACCTATCTTGAGGACGGGACATCATTTTATGTACCCTCGGCAAGCAGACTCGATCGGACCGTTCATTAATGCAAGAGTGTTTCTGATACCAATGAAATTACAGCTTTTTCCCTGGTTGGCAACTTTTACTCCCGGAACCAACTCTTTCCTGGAAGCAAGGTTCTTCTTCTAACAAGAAGGCAGCACATGGGTTGTACCTGAAACCTAGTTTACCACCAGCTAAACTTTCACCCTCGCTCCGAAGACCCTACGAAGCTAAGTGCCTTTGCCTACCAAGTTTTAACCGATCAGTTCATTCAGATTCTACACGCTCTTGTTCCTTATTGTTGTTAACCGTGCTCAAGTTAATATTTTGTGATAATAACTGTGATTTATTTTAATTAAGAGTACCTGTTGTTCTGCTGACCTGCTTGTTATTGTTGACCCTCTTGGACTAGCGACTCAACCTACGACCCTTGTTTTTCTTGTCTCATGCTCTCAGCGACTATTTTTCCCCTCTAGGGGTTAAATAGTTCGTTTCACACATTAGATCACCTGAAGTAGTACTGAAGTGCGAGAAATAACGGCAGGAAGTCACTAAAAAGCTCTTCAAGATTTTACTAGTTACTGCTTCGAAAGTTAAATTTCAACTGTTCTAGCTTTCGTTTCAAAACTTCGGCTTTCCTCAAAAAAATCTCCGGCAGTGGGCGTAGGTGGTGTCCGAGCCAGCCAATCGGATTATTTTAGGTCTCCTCTAACCAATCCTGTTCGACCTATTCTCTTCTCTTGGGACTTGGGTTGACTAATGAGTTTTTAAGTACCTACGTGGATACCTCCCTTCAATCGCCAACTCTCTTCCTGGACCCTCGTGTATATGGTCGGTAAATTCAAAGAACTTTTCCTTTGAACTGAGCGGTCTCCTTTGAATGTCTCTTCCTGTGCCATTTAGACTCAAGCAATATTCGGGTCTGTTTACTTAGGATCTGCTTTCTTCCTGTTTGTAGGACAATAAACTGCCCATTAGAGTGTCTCTAGCTTTACAGTGATTTCACGGTAGTTCATAAAATTTTACTACCTACCTCAAAAAGTTTTGTTGCATGGAGACTTTTCGTCTCGTTTGGGTTATAAAATTCTATTATATTCAAATAGGTTGGCCACTTATTTGTACATTAGCTAAATGCAACTCTAGACCATATCGCTGGGGAAGAAACGTTGGTATTGAAATTTATGAATAAGATTAATAAAAGAAATGGTTCCTATTGTATTGTCATGAAGCTTGAATTAGTTCTGCAATTCGGTGTTCTTTTGATCGTTGCTCTAATAGGATACTTTATTTCCTTTAGAAATATTCCGGTTGAGAGATTTGAACTTGAAAGAAATTTTTTTATCCTTGAAAGCTAGTGATTTCTCAGATGATAAGCGAAAAAAAATTGGCGGTGTTTGATAGAGGTGATATTTTTTTATTTGAATTAATTTCGGTTCGTTTCAATAGAGCGAACCGTTATCGAGATAAACGTCCTTCTAATAGGTGATGCGTCGCAGGAATTTTCTAAATTTCAAGTAAATTTTAACAAGATGGCTGACTTTTGACAGTAAATTGAGCAGGAAACAAAACAATAACTTAATTAAATACACGTCAGTGTCAAAGATTTCATTTCATGCAGATTCAATTCTAACTGATTTTCTGCATATTCAGCGTTTCTGTAACTCATTTTAAAATCAGTTGGAATTGAATCTGCATGAAATAAAATCTTTGACACTATTTGACGTGTATTTAATTAAGTTATTGTTTTGTTTCCTGCTCAATTTACTGTCAAAGGTCAGCCATCTTGTTAAAATTTACTTGAAATTTAGAAAGTTCCTGCGACGCATCACCTATTAGAAGGACGTTTATCTCGATAACGGTTCGCTCTATCGAAATAAATAAGGATACATTTTTTATGTAAAAAATGTCAAATAAAAAGAAAATTAACCTTAAAACTGTAAAATTATTATTTTTATTGTTTTCTTTCAAGTGAATGAGGGGGTTATGCCATCCCGAGGTCTATGTATATGCTACCAAAGATTATGAAACACTATTCTAAACAGTCCCAAATATTACAAAATAAATCCAAAAATTATCAAAATCGGTCAAGAAATAAAAAAGTTATTGCAATAAATTGATTTTACCACATCTGAGACTTTACTCGATGTTATCTTCACAAATAGAATTGATCTTATTAATAATTCCGGAGTTATCGATCATTCTATGTCTGACCACCGGGGGGTATTCTGTGTAGTTAATTTGGAAATTGCTCCTAGGACTCCACTTGTTGTTACTTATAGGAACTTTTCAAAGTTTTCGCTAGAGGATTTTCATGTTGATTTGTTGAGTACACAGTTTGAAGGCATCCTGTATGAGAGAGATATTGAGGCAAAAGTGTGTCTTCTCAATCGGGGTATAATATCATTGTTCGACAAACATGCACCAATCGTTCAATCTAAAATTACCAAGCCCTTTGCTCCTTGGTTAACACCAACTATACGTGATATGATGAAGCTGAGGGAGGCGGCGTTGTCGAGGTACAAGAAAACGAAAAATGTTTTGGACTATGTTTGCTATAAAGATATCAGGAATGCTGTTACCGGTGCGGTCAGAAGAGAAAAGTCAGCTTATCTAGCCCACAGATTAACTAATCGAGACCCTAAGAATCTATGGAAAACCTTAAGATCGCTAAATATCCAAAATAAAGAGAAATTATGTATTCCCGATGCATTGAATGATCCAGAGCAATTCAACAGTTATTTCTTATCGGTATTTAGTCGTAGGAATGCATGTCCAGTAATGACTGATCATTATAGGGAAAATAAATTCAGACAAGACATTAGTTTTTCTTTCAAACTCGTAACTCTCGATGAAGTAAAACAGAAAATTTTAAACTTAGAATCTAACGCACTTGGTGATGATAACATCTCCTCAAAAATGCTTCAACTCTCTCTTAGATCTACTTTACCTTTTATTACAAATATTGTGAATTGTTGTTTGGAAAGTGGCTATTTTCCTAATGTGTGGAAATACTCTCTCGTTAAGCCGCTGCCGAAGGTCATAAATCCGGAAACTCTTGGAGACTTTCGCCCTATCAGTTTACTTCCTTGCCTCTCAAAAGTTCTTGAGAGGATTGTGTGTGAGCAAATTTACAGATTTGTAATTGACAATGAGATTGTCACTTCCAGACAATCGGGCTTTCGAAAGAATTTCAGCACCACATCTCTGCTACTTGATTTAACTGATGACATATTAAGATCACTCGATCGGGGACATGGAACGATATTGACGCAACTAGATTTTTCTAAAGCATTTGATACGCTTGATCACGAGTTATTATGTGCTAAGCTAGAGTATTATGGCTTTGACAGCACTTCCTTGAAGTTTTTCAAGTCTTATCTCTCTGATAGGTATCAAAAAGTGGTCATAAATGATAAATCGTCCAATTTTCCTTGTGTTTCTTCTGGAGTTCCTCAGGGATCAGTACTTGGCCCATTGCTGTTTCTGATATACCGTGTGTCCCCGGATAGGTGAAACGACTCTTATAAAAGACAAAAATTTCTTGATTTTAATTTTAATTTTTTGGGGTTCAGCCCTGCTTGGCTAAAGAATAATTTCTAACAAAATTTTAGTTTTGAAAAATCAAGCATGCCTTGGAAATTTCCAAGAAACCGGTTTTTCTGTTGAGTAAAGTGCCTTCTATGTAGCAAAAACGACAAAATGTTATTTGAAAAAGTTGTTCAGAATCAACATTTAGGTCCCTATACCAAATTTCAAAATCATAGATCAACTTTAATTTTTTTCATTTATTTTTATGTTTTATTTCACAAATCAAAGAATTTCATTTTGTAACAAAGACTATCATGGAAAAACCAAATTGTACCCATAGCAATAGCAATTTGTCAATATAAGTCTTTGTTACAAATGAAATTCTTTGATTTGTGAAATAAACACAAAAGAAATGTATAGAAGATCAAAGTTGGCCTATGATTTTGAAATTTGGTATACGGACCTAAATGTTGATTCTGAACAACTTTTTCAAATAACATTTTGTCGTATTTGCCACATAAAAGGCACTTTACTCAACAGGAAAACCGGTTTCTTGGAAATTTCCAAGGCATGCTTGATTTTTCAAAACTAAAATTTTGTTAGAAATTATTCTTTAGCCAAGCAGGGCTGAACCCCAAAAAATTAAAATTAAAATCAAGAAATTTTTGTCTTTTATAAGAGTCGTTTCACCTATCCGGGGACACACGGTATACTGCTGATTTGCATAAAACTGTGAAATTTGTGAATATTCACTCCTTTGCGGACGATACACAGGTATATTATTCATTTCATCCCTCGTTGTTGTTAAGAGCCGTTGAGAGTATAAATTGTGACTTACATAGCATAGCAGAGTACTCAAGATGTCACAACCTTAGACTAAATGCCGAAAAGTGTATTTCGATGTATTTTTTCCCGAATCCTCGTCGTGAATTGGAGTTGGACAACGTTGTTATTAAAATTGACAATCAGGCCATACCAGTTAAAAGCTCCTCCAAGAATCTCGGAATTGTATTCGATTGTCAGCTCAGGTTTAAAGAATACGTTTCCCTGTTGGTAAAGAGATCATATCTGGTGCTTCGACACCTTTACAGAAGTAGGCACTTCCTCAGTTTATCCTTGCGTAAACTGCTTTGTGAATCGCTGGTCCTGTCAATCTTGAATTATGGTTTCACGCTCTACTATCCTTGTTTGGATCAGGTAACAAAATACAGACTCCAAAAAATCCAAAACTCGTGTTGTAGGTTTATTTACGGTCTAAGAAAATACGATCATGTCTCTAATAGGATAAATCAACTCCAGTGGCTCAAACTTGATAATAATTTTAGATACCGCATGTCAGCGACAGTTTTCCGCATATTATTGTCTTCTACACCATCTTATTTAAGGGAAAAATTGATATTTCGTGGGGATGTACACAATCTATTTATTAGGCATCGTGCTAAGCTTATGCTGCCCAAATATAATTTGGCTGTTTCGGCGCTCGTTCACCTACAATGCAGTCTGCACATATAACAGTGTTCCTTCAGAATTTAAAACTCGATCATTAAACTATTTTAAAAAGCATCTCAAGTTATCATTACTGGCTGAACAGGGAGGACAGAAATAATGTATGCTGAGTTATGTATTCATACAAATTGAAACTTTGTAAGTAGTGTTATGGTATTCCTTTCCCCCCCTTATCTCTATTTATTATTATGAATTCTATTTAAAAAAATTAATACCATAAACAACAAAATTTTTAATAAAGTTATTCTCTGAGGACACTCTCTTTCTCAGGTGGGTTCAGATAAATTTTTCAATATATTTTCTAAGTTTGAATCAAAATAAAATATAAAAAAATTAATTTGAAATTATTATTATTATTATTTATAACTTGTAACTTACAAAATTTTAAATAAAGGAAAATCTAACCTACCTCGAGCTCTCTGAATTTGAAAATTTCTTATACTCTAAAAATTTTAATTAAATACAATTCCAAATCTTACAATTTCCTTCTTCTTTATAAACCTTTCTCTAGTCCTCTGCTTCTCTTCTTTTTTAACTCTTTCTCTTACCGCACTTTTCAAAAATTCTCAAACTGCTCTCCGACACCGTCTCTTATTATCCCTTGTCCTTTCCAAATAAAGCTTCTATCTTGTTCTCGTAGTCTTTCTCTTTTTCTTACTGCTTCTCTTCTATTTACTAATCAATCTTTGCTTTGCGTTATTTATCTTCTTTCTGCTTTCAAATTCTGCTCTTTCTCTAGTCCCTCTGCTTCTCTTCCATTTACTAATAAATATTTGCTTTCTGTTACTTTATCTCCTTTCTGCTTTCAAATTCTGCTGTATTTCCTTTTGAAAAAACTCTCTTCTTTTATCATTTATTCCTCTCTTAATTTCTCCTTTCTCTAGTCCCTCTGCTTCTCTTTAATTCTTCTAAATCATTATTTTTTTTAACTTCTCTTACTCTTTTTCTGACAGTCCATTTTTCTTAATTTCTCATCCCTTCTCTCCGTTGCTATCAACATTCTCCTCCTTCACTTTTTTTTTTCTACTCCTCATTTTTTTCAAACAATCCAAATTTTATTTCTTATTGACATTTATAATAATTTTTATCTATTACAAGTCATAAACTTCATTGTCACAATAATAAATCTAATTTAAACTCGAAATCTCTACCTTCCTACACCTGAATCCAATTTTCTATAACAATTCCCCAAAATTTACATGAAATTAATTTTGAATTTATTTAGAATTAATTGAATGATAATTTTCCATTAAACTACTAATTAACTAACTAACTAACTAACTAACTAATCAACTCATGGATCTAATTCTAACCTATTTCCTATTTCTATATACAAATCTACATTCTAAATATTAAATTTATTTTATTTTGACTTTCTTGCCATTCAACTTTAAATATTTTTTATTCAGTTTAACTCTTTTCATTTTAGTCCTCTTTCTTGCTTCTCTTTTTACTTCTTCTGCTCTTTGTTTATTATTCCATTTAATTGTTTTCATTTTACAAATTTTTCTTGCTTCTTTCATCAATTCTTCTAGTCTTTGCTTATTTTTCAATCTAATTGTTTCAAGTTCACTCAGACTCTTTCTTGTTTCTCTTCTTACATCTTCTATTCTTTGTTTATTATTCCATTTAATTGTTTTCATCTTACTCATCTTTCTTGCTTCTTTCATCAATTCTTCTAGTCTTTGATCATTTTCCCCTCTAATAGTTTTAAGTTTACTCTTACTCTCTCTTTCTAACTCACCTATTGGGTAAATACTATTGTTTAAATATTTTGTATCTTTGACCACAAATTTATGCACACAACACATTACTATAGTACTGTTTTCTTCTTTTCTAACTAATCCCCTATAATTTCTGGTTACTTGTTTTATTTTTATGCTATATTTCTCAGTTTTCTTTATCATTTTCATATAATCTTCTATATTTATTCCATTATAATCATTTTTCTTCTCATATAATTCGTTTTCATACTTAATACTATTTAATTCATTCTTTATATTCTTTTCTTCTTTCCCATAATGATTGTGTGTGACAAATTTTATTCGGCTTTCATTAATTTTATCTAATTTATTTGGAACTCCTATTTTAAGCAATTGGCCATTCCCCAATACTAAATTATCATCAATATATTCATTATTTTTATCTTCTGTTATTTTCCAATCCCATTTCTTGATAGGCTTTTCAGAAAATTTCTGGTCAAATTCTTCCATTTTTTCTATTCCACTTTGTATTTCTTTTTTAACTTCTTCTATTTTATCATCACAGATTGTTTTGTTTTGTTCAATTTTATCATTTATTTCTTCATTGATTTTTTCCATTTTCTCCATAACACCTTGTATTCCATCTTTTATTTCTTTTATTTCTTTTCTTCCTTCTTTAATTTCTTTCATCATCATCCTAAACATAGCAATTATTGTAATATCTTCTTTGACTTCTGACTCATCTTTCGCAGTATCTTCTAAAATCGCTCGTATTGTTTCCGTCATATCTCTTCTCTCTTGATTTTCTGTTATATCTCCCTCATTTTCTTTTACCATCATATTCTTTTTTTTTATTTTATCTTGCATCAACATTTCCTATTTAATTTTGATGACAAGATCTTGTAAATATTGAATAATTATTAAACTAACTACAATTAACTATTTCTATCTATATTTTAGAAAACTACCATTCAATACGCTAAATTTCTGTGATTTATATTAATTTTTATGAACTAAATTTTGATTTTAAAATTTCAAAACTTCTGAATAATTAAAAGAGAGTAGCCCCACGTTGGGCGCCAATTGTTATGGTATTACTTACCCCCCTTATCTCAATTTATTATTACTAGTTTTATTTTAAAAAATTTAATACCATAAACAACAAAATTTTTAATAAAGTTATTCTCTGAGGACACTCTCTTTCTCAGGTGGGTTCAGATAAATTTTTCAATATATTTTCTAAGTTTGAATCAAAATAAAATATAAAAAAAATTAATTTGCAATTATTATTATTATTATTTATAACTTGTAACTTACAAAATTTTAAATAAAGGAAAATCTAACCTACCTCGAGCTCTCTGAATTTGAAAATTTCTTATACTGTAAAAATTTTAATTAAATACAATTCCAAATCTTACAATTTCCTTCTTCTTTATAAACCTTTCTCTAGTCCTCTGCTTCTCTTCTTTTTTAACTCTTTCTCTTACCGCACTTTTCAAAAATTCTCAAACTGCTCTCCGACACCGTCTCTTATTATCCCTTGTCCTTTCCAAATAAAGCTTCTATCTTGTTCTCGTAGTCTTTCTCTTTTTCTTACTGCTTCTCTTCTATTTACTAATCAATCTTTGCTTTGCGTTATTTATCTTCTTTCTGCTTTCAAATTCTGCTCTTTCTCTAGTCCCTCTGCTTCTCTTCCATTTACTAATAAATATTTGCTTTCTGTTACTTTATCTCCTTTCTGCTTTCAAATTCTGCTGTATTTCCTTTTGAAAAAACTCTCTTCTTTTATCATTTATTCCTCTCTTAATTTCTCCTTTCTCTAGTCCCTCTGCTTCTCTTTAATTCTTCTAAATCATTATTTTTTTTAACTTCTCTTACTCTTTTTCTGACAGTCCATTTTTCTTAATTTCTCATCCCTTCTCTCCGTTGCTATCAACATTCTCCTCCTTCACTTTTTTTTTCTACTCCTCATTTTTTTCAAACAATCCAAATTTTATTTCTTATTGACATTTATAATAATTTTTATCTATTACAAGTCATAAACTTCATTGTCACAATAATAAATCTAATTTAAACTCGAAATCTCTACCTTCCTACACCTGAATCCAATTTTCTATAACAGTAGATTAGTTTTATTTTTGTTAATTCTTCTTGTTGGGTCTATTTAGCTAATGACGGGTAATATTTATTAAATAGATTATAAAGGGGTTAAGTAGAGTAGCGCAAGCTAGACTTCGCCTCTTTCAATGTAATCAGTACTGTATATTACCGTACTAAATAAAGGCACTTTATTATTATTATTATTATTATTATTATTTTCAACCCTCAACTTCAACAGCTAATATCTTTGTAGGGGTGTCTCTGAGGAATTAATTTTATAGCTATTTTTTCATTTATTTTTACGAAATTTACCCAAATCCGGGAGATTGCCCACATATTATGGGACACCCTGTATTTATAAATCTGATAATCTCATCCATGATGCTACCTGGTTAACTAATCAATTAATATTGTTTTTTAATATCCTTCAATAGCTTGTTTTTCCATACCTACACACCTGAAATTATTTAAAATAATATTTAAAAATGTCTGGACGCAAACGCAAGCAAAGTGAAATATGGAATCATTTTTCGGAGCAAGGGGCGGGAGAAAAGGTCAAATGTATTTATTGCTCTGCATCTATTAATGGTGGATCTACAGTGAGATCTACTACGAGATCACAACATATTGGTAGGTATACAGGGTGTCCCAGCTTATTCGAAGCGGTCTCTGTAGGCCAAACGATGGACTTTTTCAAAAACCTTTTTGAAAATTCAAGTACAGAATCACAATGGCCATAATTTAAAATTATTTTGGAGTATACAGAGTGTCCCATATGACAGTGGCATATCAAGTTATGTTTTTTTAAATGGAATGCTCCTATGTTATTGCATTTTTAGATTGTCTGAGAAGAGAAAATATGATTGGCTTTTACAGTTGGTGTTTAAATTCAGAAGTTTTTGAGTTATAAACAAGTGAAAATCGTCATTTTTCAAGTTCAAGGCCCTGTACAACGAAAACGGTTCAAGATACAGAAAAACGGCTTAGCATGTCCCTATTTTAACTTTTTATGTACTATCCTATGGTGTAAAAAAATTTGTGCTTTCTTTGAATTTTTTATTTGGCGACGCGTGCAGAAATCTCAGAATTTTTCAAATTTTTTATCACCCTGTATAAACATTTTATCTACATCATAGGATAGGACATGAAAAGTTAAAATAGGGACATGTAAGCCGTTTTTCTCTATTTTCAGCCGTTTTCGTTGTACAGGGCCTTGAACTTCAAAAATGACGATTTTCACTTGTTCTTCCGAGATCGATGTAATCGCAAATCGAGGAAGTATACTAAGCCTACCACCCGATTTTTGTCTGTCAGTAGGTCGGGCGTTCTGTGACGATCCTAGGAAACACTCTAGAGACGCCATTTTCCGTCCTAGAGAGTTGAAATTTGACTCGATTGAAGAGGCGCACGGTCCCACGATGCCTATTGAAAATGAGCGGGATCCGTTACCGGGAAGTGTCTTTTTTTCGGGAATTTCGGGATTTTTCGGGAATCTGCTAGGAAACACTCTAAGTGTCCGAAAGTTGCACCGATCGGGATGAAACTCGGTAGGGACGAAGCTGGGGACCCCCGAATACGACATATTGAAAATGGGCCGGATCCGAGAATTTTAAGGCCCCCGTTCAGGGCCGTATTTTTTTTAAAACGTCCCGACATAAGGATTTGTTTCTCGGTAACGGTACGTCGCGGACAGATTCTGCAAGTACAGTTACTTAGGGAAAGGATAGACGTACAAACTTTGTAGAGATCGTTTTTCGAAAAAATGATTTGGTGAGCGGTAATCGGCTCTCAAAAATTGAGGACACCGTGTTCGCATGATTTTGCGACTAATTCGGATTTTTTTTCAGAATTCATTTGATAGATCGAAAAAATAACAAAACAGCGAGATAGAGCCGTTCGTTACCTACCAAAAAGATGATGATGATTTTTACGTGACAAGTCGGCAAAAGTGACTTATTCGAAAAAAAAACAACAAAATCAGCTTTGGTTTAAAATGAAATAAAAACCCACAAAAAAATTTTTTTTTCAAAAACGGTTCATCCTAGCGAAAAATCAAATCAGACCTTTTTTGAACAATTCTTCAAGTGCTATTTTTTTATTTGAAACATTTTCCAGAAAAATTCCCTGTTTGGGAGCGGCAATTGTTTCTTCAATAATAACAATTGTCAAAATGCTACTCTTTATCGCATGCTTTCGAATTTTTTTCGAAATATTGTCGACCGATCGAAAAAATAACAAAGCTCTATGATAGAGACGTTCTTTACCTACAAAAATGATAGATATAATTTTTTTTCTAAACCGTTGGAGAAACTGTCAAAATTCGGAAAAACTTCGGCAGGTCATTGAAACGGTTCAGACGTGTTTTACATATATCTTCCTCCATCGGTGACATAGTTGAACTTTTGTCAGATTTTTTTTCTCCAACACTAAATTTGAAGTTTTGGCTTCATTTCATCTCGATTATGTTGGTACTTTAAACGAAAAATAAAAAATTTCATCGCTGCTCGAAAATTAGCTTACACTTTTATTTTTATTAAAAAATCGATAAATTAATTTTTTATTATTTTTTTTGTTTTCTTCTTTATGCGCGATTGAGAAAATTAAAAGGACAGTCGCAACGACAATTAATTAACGTAAATGATGGTGAAAAAATTATCCACATTGGTCATTTAATAACGAAGATATGACAATTTATATGAAATTGTTAATAATACGTTTCGGCATTTCGCCGTCGTCGGGAAACTATTAATGAAGTTTTGACGTGCCGGAGCGCGGGCTCGGTCGTTTGTTGCCCCGCTTTCATTAACACGTTAAGCGCCAAGCAGTATTTCCAATTTTTTTCTCGTGGGCCAACAAAATTTTTCATTAGAAAATGTCAAAATAATAAGGGAACAATCATTAATTTTGATAAATTTTGTTTAATTTGATTGCTTTTTCAAAAAATCTGTGTCGGTCACTGGTGACCGACATGGCCCACTGGGAACTGAATGACCAAGTATTACCCTAGCGGTCATATGACCGCCATAGGATATAGTGGTTTCGGGGTTGTGAAACGAGGAGCGCAGGTACTCTTTTGTTACCGCGTGTTGCTTGCACGTTGCGTGCATTGCTGTTGGCATCGTGCACCTGTTTCGTTTGTTTTAGGTTGTGTTTTCAAACTTTATAGTTTATAATAGTGTATTTCATTATGGAAAACCTCAATATAAGTGCCCGTACAAGAAAAATTGTTCAAGCTGCTATATGTTCAAAATATTCTGATGATGAAGGTAGGCTTGCATAGTTTATTTTACCTCGATCACAAAAAATGCTTTCACGAAATATTTTTAGGTTCCTCCACTGACACTGATCCCTATGCAACTTCCGATTCCTTAGTGGATCCCACATACACTGCCAGTAATGAATCTAACTCGTCAAGTGACGAAAGTACGGACAATATCAATATTCAGACTGAAAATTTGCCCGTGACAGGGGAAAACAATTCAGATTTAGATACTTCTGTTTCTTCAGTTGTACAGTCTCCAGGTAGCAGCAGTCGCAAAGAAGATTTACAAATAGCAAATCAGAAAAGTATTGACGCAAATTCATTGGCAGGTATTGATAATGATCATGATCAAGGTCATTCAGCAGTCTCAGCTGAGCATGATCAAGGTGTTTCAGCAGTCTCAGCTGAGCATAATCAAGGTAGCTTACCAGTCATAAATGAACAGTTGAATTCTCAATGGACTAATCCACGTGGTCGGCATCAGGTTTTTGAGTTTACAGGTCAGTCTGGTGTAAATCCCAATTTCGCAGCTGCCTTGTTCGCTGGAAGTCCGTTCGATTTTTATAGTGCTCTTGTTGACAATGACATAATCGATGAAATGGTAGCCCAAACAAATTTATATGCAACACAGGTTCTAGTAGATACTGAAGATGTCGCTGCATCTTCTCGTTTACATGGATGGACACCAACAAGTCGAAAAGAAATTAGGCAATTTCTTGGATTACTATGTTACATGGGCTTAGTTAGAATGCCAAATATACGTCATTACTGGAGTCAGAAACCACTTTTCAAAAACTATGCAAGTACTGTTATGAGTCGTAACAGATTTGAATTACTTTTAAAATTATGGCATTTTACTAATAATGAAGATTGTCCAGAAGGAGATCGTTTGTATAAAGTAGAGCCTTTTATAAATTTGATCATCCAAAAATTTCAAAAAATTTATACACCAGGTGAAACATTTTGCATAGACGAAAGTCTTGTTCCCTTCAGAGGCAGGCTTCTTATGAAGCAGTATATCCCCCTAAAAACACATAAATATGGTTTAAAATTATTTAAACTTTGTTCTTCTAATGGCTACACCTGGAACCTAAAGGTATATGGTGGGAAGGAAGCTACACCAGGGATGTCGGTTCCTTCAAAAATTGTAATGTTATTATCAGAAAAATTACTAAATGAAGGCAGGACAGCTGTGATGGATAATTATTACACCAGTATAGAGCTGGCAAATATGCTACTAGATAAGCAGACACATTTACTTGGAACACTGAGAAGCAACAGACGCGGCAATCCAAAAGAAGTAACAAATAAGAAGTTGAAAACTGGCGAAATGATTGCTAAGGAAAACCAACGTGGAATCTGTATCTTGAAGTGGAGGGACAAGAGAGATGTCCTGGTGCTTTCTACCAAGCACACTGATGCCCAAGTAAATGTACAGCGAAGAAATCAAATTATTCAAAAGCCCGCTGCCATAGTTGATTATAACTCTGGTAAAAGCTCCATAGATATCTCTGACCAAATGGCCAGCTACAGTACCCCACTCCGAAAAACGATAAAATGGTATCGTAAAATTGCAGTTGAAATTCTGCTGGGCTCTTCAGTTGTCAATGCCCATTTTTTGTATAAAGAAGTAACTGGAAACGCAATATCAATAACTGATTTTAGAGAGAGTCTTGTTACAGACCTGCTAACTCAAGGAACGGAGGAACAGATACCTCCAGCCCCTCTGCCCCAAACAAGAAAACGCAAAAATACCCATACATTTGCAAAAAAAGAGGGACCAGCAGTTAAGTCAAGAAGGTATTGTCGTGGATGTTATGCCAAGAAACAGCGTTTGCATACTAATAAAAACACTGTGAAGAAAGTTAGTACCTACTGTGCTGATTGTGAAGGCGAACCTCATTACTGCTTAGAGTGTTTTACGCAAAGTCATAAGTAAAATGATATAACGTTATGTTTTTCTTATTTTTTACTTGTCTTTACCACATAACAGAGTTTGAATATTATAGAATAATTTTTTTTTTATAACCAAAGATTATAAGTTTATAGAATAAAACTTTTGTTGCTCGAACATGTTTCATATTTTCTTATTCAGACTTCGGGAGCTAAAAAAAAATCAAGCAAAGTAAAAATTCAAAGCCTGTCGATACCATTCTATCCTACTGGGCCATATCGGTCATGTATATACTACGCTACGCGTGTATAGTCGGTCAGCTGGCCTGGTAGACTAGTTTTGTTGGTCGGTCATAGGTGACCGCCATGGCCCTGTGGAAGAGTAAGCGGTCGGTCTCTAGTGACCGCCATGGCGCTTAACGTGTTAATTAATTATTATAATGATGGTTATGCGCCGATCCTGTTCGGGCTAATTTTTTTTTTTTTCTTATGCATTTTTTTAATAATTGTTTTTACAATTAATTGCGATGTACTATTGGTCTTTCACTAATAATTTGGAGTGATTATAATTTGCAAAATTTGAAAAATGCGCCGTGAAAAATAGAGTAAAGAACCTAATGTCATATTACGTATGCGGAAATTCCGTGAACGCGACCGAAGGAAATAATTTTTTTCGATTCGAAGAATCAAGATGGCGGCCATTTTGTAATTTTAGCGTAACGAAGAGACTCCCGGCTACTACACCCCGGTGAAATATTTTCGAAAAACTAATCCGAACTGGCACTTTTGAAACGTCAAAATCGAAAAGTGGAAAAAAACACGTGTTCTTTCACACGAAAACATTTAATTAAAATCGAAGGATCAAGATGGCGGCCAGATTTTGGTATCGTCGTAAAGGTGAAATGTGCAGCAATAACATATTGGTGCAAGAGTTATCCCGGATAACTGCAACTGTCATTTTTTTCAAACGTCAAATTCATGAATATTGAGAAAAATTGTATTCCTCATTACTAAATGTCATTATAGTGACGGTATAAATCGTGATTGAATTATTTTTGGCGATGTCAAAATAAAGGTAATACTTGCGACCCTCATCTGGCTATGCAGAAAAAATAACAGCGAATTCGAAAATGTCACTTAATAAATGTCAAACTTGAAAACCCCGAAAAAATTTAATTTTTTTTTTCAACAAAAAAAAATCTCGGCGACCTTGAAACTCGCGATACAATTTTTTTTTTAGTGTCAGAATAACGGCAATACTATTAGCTAGTACGTGGTGTTGAAAAAAAACTCGAAAAAAAATTCAAACTGGGACTTTTTAAACGTCAAAGTTGAGAAATCGAGATCAAAAATTGGCCATTTTCGTGGAAAATGGGTGTTTCGAACACACGAAATAATTTTTTTGAATTTTTAAAATCAAAATGTCGACCTGCTATTAATTTTGACGTAACGAAGAGACTCTAGGCTACGATCTTCTTTTGGAAAAATTGCGAAATTAAAATTTGAACTGTCATTTTTGAAACGTCAAATTGAAAAGTAATGAAAAAACTCCTTATTGTTTTTAATTAAAAAAAAATCATAATGACGGCGTGAGTCGCCGTTGAAATGTTTTCGACGCTGTAAATATAAAGACATTACTCGTGAGTCTCATTTGGCTATTCTGAAAAAATGACGGCGAAATCGAAAAAGTCACTAAAAAATTGTCAAATTTGAAAAACCTCAATATGAGTCATTTTTTTTACAAAAAAATTCGCGGCGACTTTGAAATTACCGATACATTTTCTTTTAAACAGTCAAAAGAAAGGAAATAACCTTAGCTCGAACGTATTCTCGAAAAAAGCGCGAAGAAAAAATCGTAAACGCAATTTTTCAAACGCCAAAGTCGAGAAATCGCGAGCAAAAATCGGCCATTTTCAAAAATTCACAGTGCCGCCATTTTGGAAATTTAGGCGACAAAAATTGAATATTCCAACAGAGCAACTCTTCCACAATCCCGCAAAAATGATCCTCGAATCCCGATGTACGAAAATTGACGAGAAAAAAAATTCCGAACTATAGCTGTTTTTCATTACTTTTGCTCGGAAATTGTCGAAATTTTGAACGGAAAATTGTTCCGCTCGCACATTTTTTACCGTAACTTTGGCTGCTTGGGTCGGAGGAACATCGCAAAAGTATCGGCGTGTAGCTAAGAAATTGCTCTTCCAAAATGCAAAGTTTTGCTGCAATCGAGACAACCGTCTGTCAGCTGTAAGCCGCCAAAGTAGATTTAAAAAAAAAATTTTTGAAAATTTTCAAAAGCGTCTGTAGCGGCCATTTTAAAAAAATTCGCGATCGCCATTTCACGTGACGCTTCTTATCGACGAACTCTGTCGATCGGAAAATACCGTCCGTCAAAAAGTTGCAGCGTTTCAGAGAAAACGACGAAACAATCTGCGATCAAGCAAATCGAAATTAATCAAAAATTAATTAAATTAATTTTTTTTATTAAAAAAATTAATTAAATTTTAAAAATCACCCTTCGATTTTTAAAAAAATAAAAAATAAATAAAAACGGCTGAAATTCACAAAAGGGCATCATGAAGTGATTGCAAATCTAGAACCGAAGAGTCTTTTTCGTTTTCTTGCATAGTTTCGGAGAAAATGGCGTTCAAATATCAAATTACATAGTAATATAGTGGAAAATGGGTGTTTCGAACACACGAAATAATTTTTTTTTGAATTTTGAGAATCAAAATGGCGGCCTTTTTAATTTTGACGTAAAGAAGAGACTTCAGGTTACGACTCTCATTTGAGAAAATTGCGAAATTAAAACTAAAATTGTCATTTTTTAAATGTCAAAATCAAGAGCATTTAAAAGAATTGTTTCTCTTTTCAACAAAACTCATTTCGGCATTTTGTTGATTCCACAGACCGAATTGACATATTTGACAGCTGTCGAAGAAAATTCCGTGCTTCTCGCGACTGTTCTCTCTTTCACGACTAACTTGAACTGTCAAACTAACGCGTGACTAACTTTGACGCGAATCTAACTTTTACGCGCGATCTCGGAAGTTCCCATATTGGTCCTTCAGGAGCGATATAGAAAAAAATAACACAAAAAGAGATGAATGGCAGATTTTAACTACGACGCGGAATCTACTGATCACAGTGCCGTGTAGCGGCATAGAAAAAAAGGTAACACGAAAAAAAAACATGAAAAATTCCAACTTTGACGGGGATCTACTGACAAACCGGGCCGAAGGCCCGTCATGGAGGACCGAAGGCCCGACGCCGCCGGCAGGTCAAGGTCGAGGAAGCGAGACCTTGTTAATAACTCAAAAACTTCTGTATTTAAACACCAACTGTAAATGCTAATCTTATTTTCTCTTCTCAGACAATATAAAAATGCAATAACATAGGAGCATTCCGTTTAAAAAAACATAATTATGATATGCCACTGTCATATGGGACACTCTGTATACTCCAAAATAATTTTAAATTATGGCCATTGTGATTCTGTACTTGAATTTTCAAAAAGGTTTTTGAAAAAGTTCATCGTTTGGCCTACAGAGACCGCTTCGAATAAGCTGGGACACCTGTATATATAGGTATATTGATAGGCTTATTCAATGTTATTCCCTAATTATGAGAATTATTTAGCTGCACCGTACTGCACATTATTTATTTATATGAGTGCTGTTTTTGTCTTCTAGGAACTCCAATTTATCGAGAAGTCGCTGCATCAAATGCCAAAGGCAAACGATCAGCAGAAGTGGCAGACAATGAACATGGACAGCTCGACGGCACGGGTGATAAGGAAAATGTGGAAAACATTGGTCAGCACTCACAGAAGCCGAAAATAATCAAAATCGCATAATCGCTCAGGTACTTGATTAGCAATTGATCAGAATGATTGTGAAGGAATACCATCCCTTTTCAGTTGTTGAGGATGTCGAATTTAAGAAATTCATCAATATTCTATGTCCTGGATACAAACTTCCAAATCGCAAAACAATTTCGATGAGTTTAATTCCTCAAGTTTATGATAAAACAAGGGAAAATCTGCGCCAAAAGCTCGAAAATATATTTGCGATTTGTATTACAACAGACAGCTTTGCTCAGGTTTATTAGATTGTACAGCTTTTAAAGACCGTCATACTGCTCTGAATTGATATGAAAATAAGGTAGTAGTCATAGTAAGTGACAACGCTGCTAACATTGTTGCCGCAATAAAAACGGCGGCTGGCGACATTTAGGATGCTTTGCGCATACCGTTAATTTGGCAGTTCAGAAAGGTCTGAAGGTTATTGAAGAAACGCTTTCAAATATTTAAAAAAATTGTCGAATTTTTCAAGCGAAGCTCCATTGCCTTGTCAAAACTGCAACAAACACAGCAACAAATTAATCTGCCATCCTTGAAATTAAAACAAGACGTATGCACCAGGTGGAATTCCACATATGAAATGCTCAACAGAATTGCCCAAATAAAGGATGCTGTTTAGGCTCTTTTCGAACAACGCATTACAAATTCGACAGTTGTCACACCATTAAGTGCCACTGACTGGGCGATAGCTGGTTCAGCAAAACAAGTCTTACAAATTTTTTCAGATGTGACATCCGAAATATCTGCTGAGAAACACGTATCTCTATCAAAAGAAATAAATACTGTTTTTTCAAGCGATGATGGACCATTTGTTGCAGTGCTCAATGGATAGAGGTTTACCTGATCAAATTCATCAAATGGTTGATGTTATAAAAGAGAAACTTAAAGAAAGATTCAAAAACTTAGAATCATCTGAACTGGTAGCACAAGCGACTCTACTTGATCCGAGGTTCAAAAAATATGGTTTTACAAATTCAACCAAATACGAAGCTACATGTCTTAAAATCTAAAATTTGTTCAATTCACGTAAAAAATGTAGAGATGCATGAAAACGTATCGGCTAGGATTGAACATGGAGAGACATCAGGTTCCTGGCTCTGGAGAACCTTTGATCAAAAAATAAGCAATAAGCAAGGTCGTACGTATCCCTAATCCCACTGCTGCATCATCGAGTTGGAAAAATATATCAACGAACCTATCCTTCCCAGAACAGCAGATCCGTTGGTTTGGTGGTATCAAAGGAGAGATGTGTACCCTCGGCTGTACGAATTTGTGAGGAAAAGGCTCTGTATAGCGGCAATGTATGTACCTTGTGAGCGTATATTTTCAAAGACCGGGCAAATTATTTCGGAGAAAAGAAGCCGTTTAACTTCTTCTAAGTTTAGTCAAGCCATATTTCTACATGTTAATTTATAAGTCATGGCAATACTTTAGTTTCTTTCAATCAAATGATAATTGTTTTATTTTAATCTATATCGAGAATATTTTTGCTAATTTTTTATTCACTGAAAAGAACTTTTTTTAATGCCTCAATGTTATTATTTTAGTTTTTTTAAGTTTTTCGCATAATTAAGAGAGAAGGCTGTTTTATTTTGAAAGAATATGTATATTTATATTACTTGTTTACCTATTATTGTCCATTATGTTTATATTACAAAAATATTTTACATGTATCAACTGTAATTATCATTGGCCAAAGAATTTCTATTTTCTGTTCTTATATCTATTATTGTGGTTGAATAAATAAAAGTTATATTTTTTTTAGTATGTTTCAAAAACAAATTAATTCCGTTCATTCGATTAATCAAATGTGTTACGTCCACAGTTATTATTACGGCAAGCCGTATTTTGGATTGCATACCATTGCCCTCCGTTCCTATCCCTTAATTTCCCCACTACATGGGTAAGCGGGGTTGGAGTCGACGCAACGCCTCAGACGCAAGAAGAACAAGAAAATGGCCACACAGACCAACGTCGTAACGTCTGCCTGCAATGCAACATAAATTGGTGTTATTGTGATGTTGCAAAAGTATTGAGTTTTGTTGAAACCTACATGGGTTGGAGAGTGATGGTGCCATCGACATTTTGTTGTATTTTGTTGTGGTGAACGTACCAGAAGATGATTATAAGAAGAAGCATCATCGGTTGTTTGTTATTGGTTGTGTGCCCGGATCAGAAGACGCCGAGCGTCCATTGATGAAACCTCATTGTCTAGCTACCTAATTAACTACATAGAAGAACGCTGATTAGAAAGAGAGGCTGATTAGATTAATTTAATCTATGGATGTCAAGGTCAGTGGGAAATCCCTCCTCCTCCTTTTATAAAATAAACTAAACCATCCTTTTCATTCCAGTGCTGTGTGGACACGGCATTTCGGGTCCAGCATTCACTCATTAATTTATTATTGAAGAAGAAGGAAGAATTATTTGAATTATAAAACATCATTTGTTAATAACCATTCAATAAACGAATTTATTAATTGTTCTGGTTTGAATTAGTACACTGGTCCTTCATTGTAATTTGCTGAGCTGATCGTTACAAAATGTCTACACGACATAATATCTTTTCTTGTCGTGTCTTATATCAGCGCCGGTCCGAGAAAATTTGGCGCCCTATGCAAATGAATTTAATGGCGGCCCTTTGGAAGAAAATAGATTTTGCACGACGGTGAAACCGTGCCGCTTTTTTCTCCGCGTACTGTGTCTTTGACACGTTATATGCAGGTCCGTGCGTTTCGATTCGCGAGATTTCAACGAAGTGTGTAGGGCCCATAAGAAATCAAGAAACATTTACATAATCAACAATACACTTTCTCAAATGAACACGCTCAACACATATCACTCTTCATATTGATTTTTTTTTTACTTGATGTTAAAAATTAAGAATTTTTTTGTTTAGTTAATATTGTTTATATGTATAATCTACAGGGTGAGTCAATAGTGAGAGATCGGAACATTGCTAGTCAACCGTACAGGGTAAAACAAAATTTCAAACGCCATCCCAAATCGTTTGTTACTCTGCATATTTCAAAAATATTTTCACTTATACAGGTTGGACCATATTTTGCCTACGTGTAACAATTTTTTTTTTCAAATGGAACCCCCTATATTTTATGACATTCTTATTCGACTGTGAAATAGCTTTATGTCAATACATATTGTTTGACATTTAGGTGCGGCGTTGACATTTAAAAAAATATTTTCAAAAAAATTCATCGCATGCATGTATTTACTGAAAAGAAGCCTCAGAACTTAGTTTTGGAGTTTTAAGGTTGAAATTTGGTCTCCACATTGAAAAAGGCCAGGTCTATCATCGGGATATAATAAGACTGAGATCTACTATACAGGTGAGTCATAAATAACTGTCATATTTTGCTTACTTCGGCAGGTCAGAACTTCACTTTTTCAAATGGCACACTCGGTATTTTTTTCCACAATTAGATCAGAGTCTGATCTGACTACATTTTTCATTTGGTATGTCCTATACCTAAAATGCCCAGTTTGAGAGATATTACACATTTTCCGTTGGTCTGACTGCAGAAGATGCAAATGTCATATAAAACATGGGCTATGAAGAAAATGTGACATTTCTAGTGACATTTATCATTGCAGCGTAATAGCAACTCAAAGCTCGAGCGAAATAAAAAAAAAAAAAAAATTACAAGAAATGACAATATTTTTAAATTAAAATATGTACCTAATATCAAATCAAATCAAAAAATTTATTCATTTGCCCAAAAGAATAAATCCATTTAGAGGAAAACAACAATAAAGTGAAATACAATATGATTTAAAAAATAAACTGCAACGAAGTTGTCAAATACACACTTGCACATAAATTCTTGCCGCAAGGAGAGGATTCTCTCACTTTCTCCCAAACAATAAGTCATGTCCACTTGCTCTTGTAAACGTAAATCCATTTAGCAAAATTCTATTTAGCTAACGAGAACTTGGAATTTAAACATGCAGTGACAGTGACACTAGTAAAACTAAAAATGTCACATTCTTCCATATCACTTTAAAGCGAAATGTCACATTTTTCTTCATAGCACCCTGTTTTATATGACATTTGCATCTTTTTGACATATATGACATTTGATTTGATATTATTTTAATTGAAAATTACATATTGTCATATCTTATATTTTATTTTTTATTTAATTTCGCTCGAGCTTTGAGTTGCTATTATGCAATGATAAATGTCACTAGAAATGTCACATTTTTCTTCATAGCCCCGGTTTTATATGACATTTGCATCTTCTGCAGTCAGACCAACGGAAAATGTGTAATATCTCTCAAACTGGGCATTTTAGGTATAGGACATACCAAATGAAAAATGTAGTCAGATCAGAGATGGATCTAATTATGAAAAAAAATACCGAGTGTGCCATTTGAAAAAGTGAAGTTATGACCTTCCGAAGTAAGCAAAATTTGACAGTTATTTGTGACTAACCTGTATAGTAGATCTCAGTCTTATTATATCGCGATGATAGACCTGGCCTTTCTCCATGTGGATACCAAATTTCAACCTTAAAACTCCAAAACTAAGTTCTGAGGTTTCTTTTCAGTAAATACATGCATGCGATGAATTTTTTTGAAAATATTTTTTTAAATGTCAACGCCGCACCTAAATGTCAAACAATATGTATTAACATAAAGCTATTTCACAGTCGAATAAGAATATATCATAAAATATAGGGTGTTCCATTTGAAAAAAAAAATTGATACATGTAGGCAAAATATGGTCTACCCTGTATAAGTGAAAATATTTTTGAAATATGGAGAGTAACAAACGATTTGGGATGGCGTTTGAAATTTTGTTTTACCCTGTACGGTTCAATAGCAATGTTCCGATCTCTCACTATTGACTCACCCTATTGAAATTTATTTAAATCCAGCAACTTGTTTTATAATCTAACTGTTGCTGTGTTACTGTCAGTAATATTAATATTCATTGACATATCTGAAGATGTTACTTCAAAGGCAGCGAAACAGATTTAACTAAGTAAGGGTTGAGAAGCATTTTTTTTTTTGTAGTTTTCAAATTTTTAAGAAAATAATAAAATTTGCCATTTTTGTACTTACATAATGAATGTATGGTTAATGTAAAGTAATTTTGTACACTGTTATTTATATTTGTAAGCATTATTGAATAAAACAGTTTTTGTGATTGATTTAATTATTATTTTTATTTAGTCTCTATTTTTTATTATTTCATAATAATTTCCCTTGTTATACATAGATTGTCCCAAAATAAAGGGGACCAACTTCAATGGTAGAGTATTTACTTAATTTCGAGACAAAAAAAATTCCTAATGAACGCAGTTACAGATGTTCAACATTAAAAAAAAAATTTTTTGTATAACTCCAAAACGACCCAATAGTTTTTTATGAAGTTTTTTGTGTTGTTTTTCTATTAATCGGTCTAATACTACAGCGATAATAACATGTGTGTAATTTGAATCAGAGACGTACAATACAAAAAGAAGGTGTCTGCATTGAGTAGAAAGTCGGTTTTTGCGTTGAGCCCTTTAATTCGAATTAAGCGTAGGTAGGATTTAGGGATTTAATATTCGTAAAGGGATAATTATGTGATTTTTATTATTGATTGCATTATTGATTGAGATGATTTTATTTAATTTTTTTATTAGTGCATAAATGATGTTTAGTTAGTATGGTAATTTTAATATGAAATAAAAATAAAAATAAAAATAAAATAAAAAGGCACGGTGGGTTAGGCTTGCGCCATAGGATACACCCCAGACAGCCATAATGCATGCCAAAAATGAGTGCAGTGCCCCCCGGTGTGCATGAAGTAGGTAAAGCCCCTACTAGGCGTTGCTAGACAAAAGATGAATGACATGTTGTCAGACAGCATGCCATCCATTTATGTTGTGCTGTGAGCAGAGGCGGAAATTGTAGACACGTGTTTCGTCCTGTTTGGGACTCTTCAGTACAATGTATCTACCAACACACAGCACAGTTTAGATCACGGATCCCGTGAGCAGAATGCAATGAAATAAAAATAAAAATAAAAATAAAATAAAAAGGCACGGTGGGTTAGGCTTGCGCCATAGGATACACCCCAGACAGCCATAATGCATGCC
Organism: Malachius bipustulatus; assembly: GCA_910589415.1. Classification (NCBI taxonomy): domain Eukaryota; kingdom Metazoa; phylum Arthropoda; class Insecta; order Coleoptera; family Melyridae; genus Malachius; species Malachius bipustulatus. The sequence continues at coordinate 562,171 of CAJUUM010000034.1, read as the reverse complement.
AAAAATGAGTGCAGTGCCCCCCGGTGTGCATGAAGTAGGTAAAGCCCCTACTAGGCGTTGCTAGACAAAAGATGAATGACATGTTGTCAGACAGCATGCCATCCATTTATGTTGTGCTGTGAGCAGAGGCGGAAATTGTAGACACGTGTTTCGTCCTGTTTGGGACGAATTTTAATATGATCAAGACCACAAAGTACCTTGTATCACTCATTTGCATCATTCTCATCAACCTGGATGAATTACTTGAATCAAGTCAAGTGTCCAGTTTAATTGGTTCAACGAACATTTATTTGAAATACGTCTGTAGTTTATTAGGTGAGTATTAATTATACACGAATATGTTGTAGCTATAATAATATTTCTATAAAATTGATTTAGATTAGTCGTTTATAATAAATAAATATAGATTTAAGCGATTGGATTACCGCCCAATCTGTAAATAAAAGTGTAATCCTCAGGAGTGGGTAAGAGCCGTGTCTACTGCATCTCAAGTTAGATTAATATGGATTGTAGTGTTATATATTAATGTTACTTCTAAATCCCACATTAACGGGGTAGATTTAGAAACGAATACATGAACCAATGTGGGATAATCCGAGTTTTAAGCTGGTCATATCTGAAGATGTATCCAAATTCTGGAGCTCCTTTCCCCTGTAATAATTTATAAACTTAGCAGCAATGATTCAAAGCTGACCCAGACCTGCTTTTTTGCTAGACGCAGGAGCCAGGTTTGTATATTTTTAAATATCCCCACAAAATGTTGGGCCTTAGCCTCAACGTAATTTAATGACAAATGGAGGCCGGCTCCATATCAACTAGGATTTAATAATATTGTAAAAAAATAATTGTTAGTGTCAAATCGTGACTTGAGGTTTGAGGTTTGCGTATTGAGGTTCTATGTTCAAGTAATGTTTCCTGATTTATTGAGACTGTATTTAATGTAACAAGCTCTTTTCCGATACCTTGGCCTGCCAACTGCGTCGGGCCAAAGTTGAAGGGGGAAAATTAATAATTTGATCCCAATTGCCACCAGATCTTAACAATTGTCTTGGAGAAAGTCTCGCTTTTATCTCCGTTAAAAAGGAACCAGAAGACTCCGAATGTGGCACTTTTTATAAATATGAGTTTAATACATCAAATTTTTCTGAATGCAATGAGCTACATGTCCCAAATGAATATTAGGAGCAAAGCCCGACAGGTCGATTGTAATTCCCTTGCGAAAATCTATCTGAGATGCAAAAACCAACACATCCTAGCTTGTCTTAGGTGCATAAACCGACATTTACAACGGACCAATAAGAGCAATAGGTGCTATGGTGTGGTTAAATAAATTTGAGAACTTTGACACAGTCGACTGGCGTGCTTTCGTTTGTTTACACGGTAGTCGGTAGTTTTGAATTTATTATGATTATTATTAATTATTAATTTATTAATTAATTATTTTATTTGATTATTAATTATTATTATTTTGATTTTTTTACAAGAATAATAATTATCAAAGGAACTGGCGGGACTCCATTGGTGAGGGGTGAAACTTTATATAAAAATGACTTTTGCATGCCTAAAAGCTTGTGCAAAAGAGGCAAAAATGTATCTCACTACTCACATAAAACCAAGAGGGTTAGATGCTGGGCTATCAATGAACAATGATAAGAAGCAAAGCATAAAGAAACTTTTATGCAGAGATTCTACAAAGTTAGGGTGGAGAACATAAATTTTATAAATATGATTTTCGATGATTAATATTTATATCCTTTAAATATAAATGTATTTTTTAATTACTCATTATACAATATGTCAATAACATCTTAGATACGAGATACATAAGCCCATCCGTAATACCCACAGGCGTTATGATTAATAATGCCCTCATGTGTCATTATAATAATTCAATGACAATATACAATAATCGGTTCGCCTAGCCACAAAAAAATGTAAGCTTTGTTGTTAACATCATGAGTTTAAACGACGGCACTAATTATTATTGTCCCGTTCAACATCAGCAGCGGGTGGAGAATATGATCATCAAAACGAAAGCCTTAGATGATGATGATCAGTTTATGAACTCGGCGAAGTTGAAGTGTGATGAAGATGAACATCGGCCTTGAAAGACGAGATCGACATCGAAGACCACAAACCCGGCTAGGAACAGTTGACCCCGGGAGTCGTGGTAGCATTGGAATTTCCAAGGATCGGTGTGAGTCTGTTCAAGAAAGTGAGGCACTTCAGGCACGATCTTCTGAAAGTAAGAGCGGAGGAGAGTTGAAGTATAACTGCGCCCATTCCAGGGATCCTGAAATGTACAAGTGCTTTGACTCGACATAATAAATGTAAACATCCCAAAGATGCAGCAGTGCACAACTGTGCTGAGTGTCAGTATATGAAATTAAAATAAAGAAAAATATCGTCCGACATTGTAAGTCCATTCACTTGAACAGAAGAAGCTAACGAGTACCAATTAAGATACAACATGCAACTGTTTTTTTTTTTAATTTTTTTAATAGTGCATAAATGATGTTTAGTTAGTATGGTAATTTTAATATGATCAAGACCACAAAGTACCTTGTATCACTCATTTGCATCATTCTCATCAACCTGGATGAATTACTTGAATCAAGTGAAGTGTCCAGTTTAATTGGTTCAACGAACATTTATTTGAAATACGTCTGTAGTTTATTAGGTGAGTATTAATTATACACGAATATGTTGTAGCTATAATAATATTTCTATAAAATTGATTTAGATTAGTCGTTTTGCACCCGACCAGATTTTGCATTTGATGGATTGGGTTTGGGATCGGTAGATATACAATTGTAAAGTTATGTAAGCTGTATTGTGTGCTGAGGTGAATTAGTGAAAGAACATGCTATCGATCGGATGTGAAAAGGGTGTTGGAGGTGGAAGGCGACAGCTAAGGTGAGCCTGGAAGACACTGAAGAGAGGGTGAAGGAAGACGCGGTAGAGCGCTCGAGCGAGACAGACCGGCCGACGGTGAATAGTACGAAGGTTGTAGGTACCCCGGTCCGATTTTGAAATATCAAGGAACCAGTTAATAATTATTGTGGAGTGTACAATTCAATAGCTAGAGAAAAAGGGCAAACCCAGCTTACCCGGACCATCGTTGGAATAAACCCAGTACTACTAAAGGTTGTAACCATCTTTATTAAACTTAATTTAAATTTAACCTTTAATCGTACGTCTGGTTAAGACATCAAATAACCCATAAATATAATAATCAACAAATTTAAACCAATAACTATTTTAACAAATAATAATAATAAATTAATCACTGGAATTTCATTCACAAGCCAGTTAAACCACATGGAATACTAACTAAACCTACATCATTAAATTAATTGATCATTTGGAAAAGGCGCCTGAAGAAAGAAGAGCTAGTGTTTGGAGGCATGTTGTTTCATTTATAAAATTTAAGTATTTTCTAACCAGTTCGAATGATTGTCTTTGATTTAACTTTTTATTGAAAGGTATACCTTATTCTGTTATTATTAATAAAGTGAATTTAACCGAAGGGTCTCGTTTTTTCTTTGGGGAGTGTCATAAAAAAAAAAACCATTTGCCTGAGAAAATGCTAATTAGTAATTAATCATTAAATAAGAGTCTCATGCTAAAAAATAAAAAGAACCATGTTAAGAAAATAATAAAATAAATTGCACGGGCACATAGAAGTTGGAGCCAAACGCGGGGCACGAATTGATGAAAAAAAAAATAGTTCGACAAATCCCAAAAGAGAAAACGAAATCTAAGGATAGTAATAGTAATAACAAACAACGTGAATGATAATCTATTTGTAATAACGATCTTAAACGAAATCCAAAATGCAGACTAGATCAAAAACTAGGGCAAGTAGATCATATGAGTCGCTAAGTTCGAAATCAAAAAGTTTTACAGATATTTTTACAGTAATAAGAAATAATGATGATGAAAACGATAGAGGAAATTGGCAGGCTGTTAATCAGGTGACGGTTAAAATAAACGAGCTTAAATTGAGTAATGAGCAGTTAATGAGCAAGGTAATAAAATCAAATGAAAATCTTTTGTTGTCAGTAACTAACAAAATCATAAACAAACTAGGTGAAAATAGAGAGGATGGTGAAAAAAGTAGTTATAAATTGTTTAAAAAAATTGACGATTGAAACAGATTGGTGATTGACAGTGTAAATAGAATAAACCAAGAACAGAGGAGCGTGGTGGATGTAATAGCATCAAAAATTGAAAAAGCTGTAGAGAAGAACACTAAAGAAACAGTTGATAAAGTCCTAGAGAAAGTAATAGATTTTAAAGGAGTAGACCTGAGTAAAAACGAAAATCAGAATAGAGAAAGCGAAAAGCAAGGTTACGATAGAGTTGAAAGTAGATATACGGGGGGTAGTTCGAAATCATCTGGAGGGAATGAAAATTTCACTAATACGGGGGGTGCGAGTTCAGCTAATAATCAAAGAGAAAATTATTGGAGTAGTAGTGTGAATCCTCAACAATATTTACCATATTTAGGGAATAAGGAGGGCTTAATTTGGGATTTGACCCCAAAACAACAACAAATCCTGTCCAGTTTTTAAGAAACTTTTGTAAAATTTCCGAGGAAGCCATGGTTCCCATGGATAAACGGATAAATTTAATTTCAAGGCTAGTTGTAAATGACGCGAGAAGCTGGTTCGAGTGGAGAGAGAGAGAAGGTGAAATCTGTACGTATGAACAATTCGAAAGGGAATTTTTAGAGCGTTTCTGGCCGATAACGAAAGAAAGGGAACTGCTACGAAATATTCAGTATGGGGAATATGACGAAAAAATGTCAAAATCTGAGTATTTTTTAAAATTAATGAAAGACGCGTCTTATCTAAGGAATCCTTTGAGAAATACGGAATTAATCCCATTAATCATTGCGCATTTTCCCGTTCAGGTTCAAAATAGTTTACCTCTGAATTGTTTTAACGACCCTTGCGTAATTGAGAATTGTTTGAGACAGTTAGATGACATGGAAAGTCGATCGCGAAGATATCAAAACAGTTATCAGGGTCAATATTATGGAACAGGACGTGATCGAAGAAATAGAGAGGAATTTCGTGGTAGTCCTAATAATAATTATAATAATGGCAGGGAGAGAAGTGGAAATTTTTATACGGGCCCTGAACAAAATAGAAACTATAATGCGCCTCAATCGTCCCAATATTATAACAATCCCCAGAATAACCAAAATAATAATGCATCATGGCGAAATGAAAATTATAATAATGAGAGAAGTAGAAATTATCATACGCGCCCGGGACCAAGTAAAAATTATAATGCAGCCCAATCATCCCAGTATTACAACAATCCGCAAAATAATCAAAACTACGATAGCACGTCAAGGCAAAATTTTAAAAGACCAGAGGGTCAAGAAACGGAATTTTCTCCGAGAAATAATTCTAACCGAGAGGTAAATGTTATCGAGAGTGTCCAGGTGGATGTAACAGGGACCACCGGGGTAGCGTCTACGGTTGAAGGAATCGAGGACGGCAGAAATGACCGGTTTTAAACTTAATTTAAATTTAACCTTTAATCGTACGTCTGGTTAAGACATCAAATAACCCATAAATATAATAATCAACAAATTTAAACCAATAACTATTTTAACAAATAATAATAATAAATTAATCACTGGAATTTCATTCACAAGCCAGTTAAACCACATGGAATACTAACTAAACCTACATCATTAAATTAATTGATCATTTGGAAAAGGCGCCTGAAGAAAGAAGAGCTAGTGTTTGGAGGCATGTTGTTTCATTTATAAAATTTAAGTATTTTCTAACCAGTTCGAATGATTGTCTTTGATTTAACTTTTTATTGAAAGGTATACCTATTTCTGTTATTATTAATAAAGTGAATTTAACCGAAGGGTCTCGTTTTTTCTTTGGGGAGTGTCATAAAAAAAAAACCCATTTGCCTGAGAAAATGCTAATTAGTAATTAATCATTAAATAAGAGTCTCATGTTAAAAAATAAAAAGAACCATGTTAAGAAAATAATAAAATAAATTGCACGGGCACAGTTTATAATAAATAAATATAGATTTAAGCGATTGGATTATCGCCCAATCTGTAAATAAAAGTGTAATCCTCAGGAGTGGGTAAGAGCCGTGTCTACTGCATCTCAAGTTAGATTAATATGGATTGTAGTGTTATATATTAATGTTACTTCTAAATCCCACATTAACGGGGTAGATTTAGAAACGAATACATGAACCAATGTGGGATAATCCGAGTTTTAAGCTGGTCATATCTGAAGATGTATCCAAATTCTGGAGCTCATTTCCCCTGTAATAATTTATAAACTTAGCAGCAATGATTCAAAGCTGACCCAGACCTTCAACATCAGCAGCAGGTGGAGAATATGATCATCAAAACGAAAGCCTTAGATGATGATGATCAGTTTATGAACTCGGCGAAGTTGAAGTGTGATGAAGATGAACATCGGCCTTGAAAGACGAGATCGACATCGAAGACCACAAACCCGGCTAGGAACAGTTGACCCCGGGAGTCGTGGTAGCATTGGAATTTCCAAGGATCGGTGTGAGTCTGTTCAAGAAAGTGAGGCACTTCAGGCACGATCTTCTGAAAGTAAGAGCGGAGGAGAGTTGAAGTATAACTGCGCCCATTCCAGGGATCCTGAAATGTACAAGTGCTTTGACTCGACATAATAAATGTAAACATCCCAAAGATGCAGCAGTGTACAACTGTGCTGAGTGTCAGTATATGAAATTAAAATAAAGAAAAATCTCGTCCGACATTGTAAGTCCATTCACTTGAACAGAAGAAGCTAACGAGTACCAATTAAGATACAACATGCAACTGGAATGTGAAGAGTAGTAATTAAAACCGATGAACATTAATAAGAAAACTGTAACGAATTCCGAGGCATTCGTAGTTAATTATTATTTATTTTAATTAATCGAGGGGTTTTATCAGAAAGATTCAGTTTTTACAGCGGTGATTAGCAGGTTATCTCGCCAGCACCGGTTATATAAGCAGACCCAGCGGACAAGCAAGGCAGAGCTTCCGAGGTATTGACTCGCGAATCATCTCCCTCCTGGTGAACTGAGCCAGGAGGTCCCGAACAGGAGGCATGCATTGAGTGCACTCCGTCACATTTATCCAGCCGGTAGCAGTGGGTCAATGAATTGAGTTGAACCTAACTGCAATACGGCAACGGGAGATCGACGAGAGTGAATTGAGCTCCAGTCGACTGCCAGCCACATCAGGGTGACAACCGGGACTGTAGTGAGGTCCCGGGCGGGCCCTCTCAGACGGCGCCTGGCCTGCATTGAGGGCCAGACGCCATAAGCGTCGGGATTGCAACGTACTGAGTTGCCGATCCCGCATCATTACTAATACCCACCTCGGCATTCCGAGAGTGGGTTTCTGTTTTCAGATTGATGCGTCATTGAATGGTAGTTTCCAAAACTCGCCACGGCGCGTATTCTAGAGGCCACGGCCACTACAAATACGACACGCAGCGGACGATGGCAGTGGAGTGACTGCCGTTGCAATCGCAAAGCCGGAGGTAAACCGTCCGGGCGACCAATTAACGGAGAGGCGGGCTCTGACGCCGATATCTCCAACCAATCAAGTGGGCCACCGAGGGAAGAGGCCGGCTCATATTGTTCAGGACGCAACGATAATAATTAATACATACCGTTATGTGTAAATATGTTTAATTGTAAATAAATGCTTTTATAATTTAGACTGAATTGTCACGGGTAAAAGGGGGCAACATCCCTGTGTGATCATCTCTACCCAACCGAAAATCCCGTTACAAGATTGGCGCCCAACGTAAAATTTAAAACTCTTCAGTAACAGAACCCAGTACAGTACAGTCACAGGATCAGACAGAAGAAAACAGTAACAGTATCTAGCGGGATGAGTGACAAGATTGACGCCGAATATTCAAGACAGCAGTAACAGAATACAGCACACGACAGAACTGCAACAAAAACAAACAGGAACAGAACCAGGGTACAAGATGACCAGCAAAAACGGACAAAACAGAATCGCTGAATTGGAAGCCGAGTTAGCACGAATAAAACTGGCTCTCCAGTCAGCAAGGGGACCGGCAGCAGCACCAACGGGGTACCACCAGCCGCCGCAAGTGGAAATAATCAACCAGGCCCTCGAATGGAGACTGCACTTCGACCACAAGCGAGACGACGCAGTCCTCTTCATCGAACGCCTGGACGAGTTGCAGAACACGTACAGCTTCCCAAAAAGCGGCATGCTGAAGGCGCTACCAGTGCTCCTAGAAGGAGAAACGCTGCTCTGGTACAGGGTCAACAAGGACGACTGGCAGGACTGGGACCAGTTCGACAGGAGTTTCAAGCGCGCGTTTCTCCCGTACGAGTACCGATTGGCGCTGGAGGAAGAAATCAGAGCCAGGAAACAGAGGCCCAACGAGTCGATCAGGGAGTACGTAACGGAAATACAGACCCTGATGCGACGGGACGGATCGATGTATATGTAATAATAATATATATAATTTGTACGCAAGTTGCCTTGACAATTTTGCGAAAATAACTTGTAAAAACTTTTAAATCTTATTAAAAAAAATAGTTCATGAAAGTTTTTCTTTGAAATTTTCACACGATCGAAATACCTCAGGATATTTTTTTATTCCAGAAGGAAGCATAGTATTGGACAAGTATTCCAGCAAAAAAAAAAATCACAAAGTTAAAGTAGATTTTTTGAAAATTACATTTCAAGACATTTGAACCCATTTTTTTAAGAAAAGTTGAAAATCGAAATATCTCAAAATCTATTGAGTTTTGTATAGTTCATGTTGGGGTTAATTTACTCCTTACCTCTTGTTTTATCAGATCACCAAAGGAATGTATCCAGTTACCAGTAACCCTGTATAATTTTAGTTCTCAACAAGTTCCCCGAAACAGAGGCAGAAGAACCTCTGGTATTTGTAAATGAACAACTGGTGATAATAGAAAAAGATGTCCTTGAAATATACCTGTGCGGTAATACATTCCTAAATGTATTGGCCTTACTACAAGGTAAGTTTCAGAATTTTGCATGCTGATTATAATATTACTAAATAGGTACAGTAGGACTGATGACTCCCTAACTAATTTAGATATTATGGTTTACTAAAAAAAGTTTTGTTCTGTCGAAATGTACCCAAATACTTCAAAATTCAGAGATCTCTGAAGGCTGCGGAAAACTTTTTGATTTCCTGAATCAGCACCAAGTATTTTCCACTTGTTAAATTGTCATACGATGGTTATTCTTCTTGTATAATTTGAACTATTTAAGAAAATATTTTGGGAATTTTAAATTCTGGTTTATTATTTATAATAATATTAGTTTATTAAATAAGAGGATTAACGAGAATTACGCTGGGCTCTGTCGCAGTTGAATTTTGAATAATTTAAAACAATAAAAAAGATAGGTTATAGGTACATCTTGCCAATACCTATAATCTTTTTTATGTAGTACCGGGTGTTGATTTTCAAAGCGGGCCATAGGACATTATAGCATTGCGAAAGGGGTTTTCAAGGATTGCGGCTGACCGTTTAAACTGATAGATATGGTTTTGGTATCAAAATGAAGCTCAAATTATTGCGCATATCGTTCGATATCAGAAATTAGTTTCACATAATTTCACCTTATTTTCCAAATTTTGTAATTGAAGCAACTGAAACTGTCGGTTCTTGTGTATCAACAGCGTCTACTGTTATATTAGATGAAACATTAGATTTGACTCCTCGCCCTGACCCAGAGTTACAAGATAATGCTTTTCCTGCCGAGTCAAGCTTTAAGCAGCCTCAAACCATAATAACTGCTGAAGTAAGTATGGGAACCATTTAGGGGATGGTATTACTATAGTGAATTTTACATCATAAGCGACATCCGAAAAGTATCCACCAAATGGTTGTTTATTTATAGTAAGACAAAAATAATGCGCAGAAAGTTTGAGCATGCTCTAAAACTCATAAGCTAATATGCGTACCATACAGGGTTGAACCAAAAATTTAAACTTTTATGAAACAAATTGATACAATAATAAATTATTATATCAATTACAGCAATCCGATTATTGAAAAACAATAAAGTTTTCTGTACGACACATTCGCCCTAATGGTATGATAAAGACAGAGACATAGATGTTTCAATGGTTATTTCCATCCCATCAGTCTGACATATTATCAATACCAGAGGAGTGTGCCGAACAGAAAGTAATCAAACCTTATAGGGATTTGATTTATCGGAAAAATAGTGATTTGCAAGGCTAATGCCATCTGCCGACTGAAAGTATAAAACTAAAAAAAAAACTCCCCTGGTGATGATAATATGTCAGAAATAATCATTGAAACATCGATGTCTCTGTCTTTATCATACCATTAGGGCGAATGTGTCGTACAGAAAACTTTATTGTTAAACTTTTATATTTTTACTTTTTATTTTTATTGGATTTGTTTTCTTCGATTTTTTGAGGTTTAAATAAGATTTTCGATTAAGATTTACCTACCAAGATTTTATTTCAATTAGGTAACTGAAATTGAACTTTGTTAACTTTGTTAAATTTTTAAAATATTAAATAAGAACAAAAATCTACAAATTCATATCTGACTTTAAATTTTAATTCTAAGCCACTTTTTCCCATATATTTATTAAATATCTTCACAAACAAGGGCACTCTACTCTTATAACATTTTTACATTTTTTGTCCTACGCATCCAACAGAAAATAAGTGTATTATGGTTGTGTCAAATAAATTTTAGACCATGCACAAATGTTCTGAGTAATTTTATTTTTTTCTTATTAATAAAACATTCCCATTTGGTGCGTACTTTTCGGATGTCACTCTATAAAAATATATAGGAGGATATGTTTTATACTTATGATTTGAGACCTATGAAAAAATTAAAAAAACAGGTATAGGTATATAACTATAAACATTTCTCCAAAACTTGTTTGTTTTCGAGATATAGTTTATTAATTTTGTATTTTCTTTCTCCTGTATTTTCTCTGACATCTTGTTTTTGTACTTATAGGTTTATGATTTTATGCGTAAAATAGATAGGTATTATCGCATGTTTTTGTTTATTTTTTTTCGTATGTATATATTAATTGTTTCCTGTAATTGGGTGCCTTTATGCATCTGTTGGAAATAAATAGTTATTATTATTATTATTATTATTATTATTAATTAAACTTATTTATTTATTTTAAATGTTTTAAATATTAAACTTATTTTGCTTTAAATATTTCAAGTATTTACTCAGTTGAGGTGTATGGTATAAAATCAATTAATAATTTTCTTGCGTGGACTGTATTTTTATGTTCTCGTAGGTAGGTAATTATCCCACAGGATATTGCGAAGAACCCTTTGATCTAGTGTCAAAATACCAATATTCTACGCAATTAGAATTAAGTGTAAGTAGTAGCTACGCAACAATCAGTTAAATTAAGGAAAAGAAAACAACTTACCGAAACAGCAGAAACCACCAGCGCTATGAATAGCAAGCACTACGGGATCAAGGAAATCTCTAGGAAAGGAATGTGGCTAGAAGGATCTAGTACTTATCTACTATCGGTTGATCCAGTGGTGGTTGCTATTCATAGCGCTGGTGGTTTCTGCTGTTTCGGTAAGTTGTTTTCTTTTCCTTAATTTAACTGATTGTTGCGTAGCTACTACTTACACTTAATTCTAATTGCGTAGAATATTGGTATTTTGACACTAGATCAAAGGGTTCTTCGCAATATCCTGTGGGATAATTACCTACCTACGAGAACATAAAAATACAGTCCACGCAAGAAAATTATTAATTGATTTTATACCATACATTTTTGGTCCATACGAGCCCAGGATATTGTGACTTGAACTTTTCTCTCTATTAGAAATTTGAAATTAGTATTGAGTAGAACAATTTTTGTTGTTTAGAAATTAATCTCCTGATAAAATAGATAAATTTCCAAAATAAAATATAAGTAATAAAATATAATTCCGTATTGTTTAGAATTTGTAATTTTCAGTCTTCATTGTTTCATTATTGTGATAAACTTTTATCTTCCTCTGATATCATTTAGGATTTACTTTAGTTTATCAATATGAAAGACGAATTAAAACTCAAGTCTTTGACGGCCAAGAAAGAATTATTATTTACCCGCGTACAAAATTTGTACGACGATAGTAAAAAGTTAACTTTGAGAGCCAATCTAGATAGATTTAAAAAAATGTATTTATCATTAGAACAAACTAGAATCGAATTTCAGGATATAATATCACAAATAGATGAAGTTACTGCTAGCATCAAACCAGATACTTATCAGCCAGATTTTGCTGTTTTAAACACTTTTGACGAGTTGTATTGTAGTGTTAAAGAGGCTGCAAATATGGTTTTTTCCCCTCGAGTAGAACAGGTGAAAACTACGGACCTTGATGTTTCTCAAAATAATCCGATCCGATCGTCACCTAGGCTACCCAAGTTAACTATTCCTACTTTTGACGCTACCGACTTGACTCAATGGCCGATTTTTAAGGAATGCTTTACTAATTTGATTCATGATAATTCTGAACTGCAACCTGTTGATAAAGTTCATTGTTTGATAGGTGACCTTTGTGGAAAAGCATTATCTGTTTGCGCTGGTATTCCTACTCTAGGTTCAAATTATACGGTTATCTGGGACGCGCTATGTAAGAAGTATGATGATAAACGACTATTAGCAACCGTTTATTTAGATAGGGTTTTTGAATTAAAGCAGTCTCAAACGCAATCGGTTGAATCGCTTAATAAATTTTTGGTACAGTTTGATGCAGCTGTCCGTGGCCTCAAAAACTTAGGAATTGTAGATCTTACCGATCACATTTTTGCCTATTTAGCGTTAAAAAAATTGGACCCTGAGACAGTTAAGCTTTTTGAAAATGCTCAAAGAGATTCAGCGTTACCTTCGTATGACACAATTGTTGATTTTGTCAGTGATCAAGTTAAAATCTGTACTCGTGTCTCTAATTCTAATAAAACCAGTTCATTTTCTAAAAGTTCAGGTTATAGCAAAGCTGGGTTGTCTCATACCTTTGTAAATTTACGGGATGATAGAATTCCAAAAAACATTTCACAGGAATGTGTAGTTTGTGGAGGTCAACATTTAATACAGGTTTGTAATAAGTTTTTAGCAGTCGAACCAAAAGAACGTTATAATATAGTTAGAAACAAAAATCTTTGTCTCAATTGTCTAGGTAGTCATAGAATAAAAATGTGTAGGAGTGCAATAAGGTGTAAGACTTGTGGCATGAAACATCATTCGTATTTACATTTTTCAAGATCAATAAATTCTCAAAGTAGCTTCCATACTCATAGTAGTTCAAATAGCTTTCCAGATAGTAGAAATAACGGCAAAGGTGCGGATGTACCTTCTTCACATGAGCGGTGTGATTCTAATTCTAATTTTGTTGGTAGTTCTACTAACAATAACTCGGTTAGTTTATGTGCGGTAGATGGTTTCGCGCGTAATTCCTATAGGACGGTACTGCTATCTACAGCGGTTGTTGATATTTTTGACAATTTTGGACAAAAACATTCCGCTCGTGTTATTCTGGATACCGCGAGTCAGCGTAATATTATCACCCTTAATTGTTGTAAAAGGCTTAATTTGTCAATTTCAAAATGTTATTCAACAGTTCAAGGTATAGGACCCGTAGGTACAGAAGCCAAAGGTCAAGTAGATTTGGTTATAGCTTCGAGGTTGAATCATATGTGTCGCTACCCTATCAATGCCTTAGTAGTCGATAATATTAGCGAAAAATTGCCACTGTTTCCCATAGACGTACGAGCGTTATCGTATTTATCTCCTCTGTCTCTTGCTGACCAAGAATTTTACAAACCAAGTTCTATAGATTTGATAGTTGGTGCGCAAGTTTTCCCTTACCTTCTCGGAAATAGCAGGGTAACAGGTCCCCCTAATTTACCTGTAGCTATAGAGACATCTTTAGGATATGTCGTTATGGGGGAGGCACCCACCTTTAGGGATTCGGACCTGACGAATAGCTTCTGTACTTTTGTGGAAACCCCGTTAGAGAAAATGGTAGAAAGATTCTGGGAGTTGGAGTCGCTTCCAAATAATACAGAAATTAGCCCAGATGACATTCGTTGCGAAGAGTTGTATCTGGAAAGTTATAGGCGTTCTGAATCGGGTAGATATTCCGTAGCCCTACCATTCAAGGACAGTCCGGAAAAATTGGGAGATTCCTATAGCATAGCGTATCGTAGATTTTTATCCTTAGAGAGGAAATTAATTAGTCATCCTGATCTCCGTGATCAATATACAGAAATTATAAATGATTATCTGAAGCAAGGTCATCTATCAAAGATACCTAACGCCAATGACTCAATAGGTTATTACATTCCTCATCATGCCGTATACAAGCCCGACTCTCTTAGTACTCCAGTCCGTATAGTTTTTGACGCTAGTTGTAAAACCGACAGTAATTACTCATTGAACGATTTATTGCTAAGTGGTCCTAAATTACAATCAGATGTCTGCACCATGTTTCTTAATTTTCGTCTTTTTGAAGTCGCATTCACAGGCGACATACGTCAAATGTTTCGAAACGTCGACTTGCATAGCGAACATCGTAAATTTCAACGTATTCTATGGAGGTATTCTCCAGATGATCCTTTAGAAACTTATGAATTAACTACTGTAGCATTTGGAGTAAAATCTTCTCCGTATTTGGCTATGAGAACCGTGCGACAATTGGCCGAAGACGAGAAAACCGCTTTACCTCTTGCATCTGAGGTGGTCCAACGCGATATGTACGTGGATGACTTAGTTTCTAGTTCTTCCTCCGTAGAATTGGCAATTCGTCTGTATTCAGAAATTGTAGAGTTGTTTAATAAAGGAGGTTTTCAATTGCAAAAATGGGCAACGAACTCAAAATCACTTTTGGAAAAAATCCCTGTAGAAAATCGTTCGGCAAAAATCATAGATTTCGAGACCGATTGTCTCAAAATACTAGGTTTGCAATGGCATCCCAACGACGACATCTTGTCCTTTTCATTCAAAGCATCGAAAGGCGATTGTACGAAGCGTAATATATTATCTACGATGGCACGCTGCTATGACCCACTGGGGCTTCTGGCTCCAGTTACTTTAGTACTCAAATTATTAGTTAAGGAGTTGTGGATTCTAAAATTAGATTGGGATGAGACACCTCCGGCAAGCATCGTATGTAGATGGAATCATTTAAAGGATAGTTTGCATTTACTTTCGAACTTTAGTATACCGCGCCATATATCCACTGGTATGTCTCAACCAGTAATGCTTGTTGGATTCGCTGATGCGTGCGCAACTTCTTTTGGAGCTGTAGTCTATTTACGAACCACACTTCCTAATAAAGAAGTGAGGGTGCACCTGATCATTGCGAAGACAAAGGTTTCTCCAATGAAGGTACTTTCGATACCACGCTTGGAGCTTTGCGCTGCCTTGTTGTTGGCAAGGCTTATTAGTTTTATAAAGCAATCCTATGGATCCCGCTTGAAAATAACTGATGTTGTCGCACTTTCAGACTCCACCGTTACACTGAATTGGATTAACACTCATTCTTTTAAACTACAAACGTTCATAGCAAACCGCGTTTCTCAAATTCAGTCGTTAACGGATAAGACATCGTGGTTTCACATAGATGGTAAAAATAATATTAGTGATGGTTTATCTCGAGGTATGACTCCGTCACAATTGGTGACTAGTTTGGATTGGAAGGACGGACCTGAATGGCTGAAATTAGAACCGTCGGAATGGGTCATACGCAGAGTTCAAGTGCAAAACAATCTCCCGGAAATGCGATCTGTTGCCCTCTTGGTGTCTGATCACACTGAAAATATTTTCGCAGCACTGATGCTGCGCGTTTCAAAATGGACCAAGTTATTGCGGGCAACGGTATTCGTCCTTCGATTCTTAAAATTATTGCCCATTTCCAACTCTATTTCGGTTTCAGATTTGTGGGCCGCAGAGTTGGCTCTAGTTAAGATAGTGCAGCGTCAGTACTTTAGAATGGAAATAGAATCCTTGGAGCGTGGTATTTGTCCCCCAAAATTGAGACATTTGCGTCCATTTTTGCATGATGGAATTATTCGTGTTGGTGGTCGTTTATCTAATTCTTCTTTTGATTTCCTTGTGAAACATCCAATACTTCTTCCTAAAAAGGATAGGTTTGTTGAACTCTTAATTGATCACTACCACGTCGCCAATATGCATACGGGTCCACAATTAGTTTTAGCCCTCTTGAGATTACGCTATTGGATTCTGGCAGCCCGTGGAACCGTCAGATTTAGGCTCCAGAGTTGCAACACGTGCTTTCGTTTAAAACCTAAACCTCAAGTTCCTCTTATGGGTAATCTTCCTAGTTGCAGATTAGAGGCCTCAAAGGCATTCTTGAGGACTGGTTGTGACTATGCCGGTCCATTCCAAATTATTCCCTATCGAAAACGAGGTGTCCGTTCTGTGAAGGCGTACGTATGTGTTTTTGTTTGTATGGCAACAAAGGCTGTACACTTTGAATTAGTTACGGACCTGTCTACTCAAAATTTCTTACAAGGCTTTAAACGTTTTATATCAAGAAGAGGTGCTATTTCTGAAATTTACTCAGATAATGGTACAAATTTCATAGGTGCCAAAGCAGCTTTAAACGAACTCCACCAGTTGGTAGTGTCCCCTGGTTATAATGATACTCTGAAGAATGAATTTTCCCCTCTGGGTATCGACTGGAAATTGATACCTCCTGGAGCGCCCCATTTTGGATCCTTATGGGAGCTCAGCGTAAAGGTTCTAAAAACGCATTTATATAAACACGTTCGCAACCAATTGCTAACGTATGAAGAATTCAATACCGTACTGGTACAAATTGAGGCGCTGCTGAATTCGCGGCCACTCTGTGTACTAAGTTCGGATCCTTCGGACCCTACGGCCTTAACGCCGGCTCATTTTTTGAACCTCACACCGGTTACGTCCTTACCTGCCGCGGACGTCACCGAAGATCGCATCAGTAGGTTAGATAGGTACAAACTTACAGATCGAATTATCCAAGATTTGTGGAAGCGGTGGCGCCTAGAATATATCACTACGCTGCAAGCAAGACAACGGTGGAATACGGAAGGTAGCCCCGTGAAGATTGGCACAATTGTAGTTCTAGAGATTCCGAACGCGTCTCCTTTACAGTGGCCTCTCGGAATCATTGAACAAGTTTATCCTGGAACGGATAATATAGTCCGAGTTGTACAAGTACGTACGAAAAACGGTACCTTTAAGAGGCCTGTTATGAAGGTTTGCCCCTTACCATTAAATTAATGTAAGGGCAAAATGTAGATTAAAACCCCGGTACAATATAGTTTCATTTTATTAGTTTGTAAGTAGGGTTCTATGGTGTTCGTAGATATCATTTTGATTTGTTTTTTTTTTTTTGTTGTACATAATAGTTGGAGTCCTGTTATCTATTTTGGCTTGGGACAGTTTCGCATGTTCTGAAGCTTCGTTCAGGGGGTGGGGGATGTAGAGGCCGATTCTGCCTTTCTTTTGATAATTGGTCAGTTTGTTGTTTTTATTTTTAAATTTAATTTGGAGACATCTGGTGGATTGGCTCTCAAGGTTGAACCACCTTTGAAGGAAATTTGCAATTTGTTTGTTTTATCTGAGGGAAGATAAAAGGAGAGAGAGAGAGAGACAGATAGCCCAGTAAGTCAGTACGATTTTCTAATTAGAACAAGACGGTACTCTCTAAATATAGTGGCCAGGCTACGCAATAATTATTATGGAGTTTTCTCATATAATAGTGAACCCGCGATAGTGAATTCACGAAGTCACATAGGACCCACCACTGGATCAACCGATAGTAGATAAGTACTAGATCCTTCTAGCCACATTCCTTTCCTAGAGATTTCCTTGATCCCGTAGTGCTTGCTATTCATAGCGCTGGTGGTTTCTGCTGTTTCGGTAAGTTGTTTTCTTTTCCTTAATTTAACTGATTGTTGCGTAGCTACTACTTACACTTAATTCTAATTGCGTAGAATATTGGTATTTTGACACTAGATCAAAGGGTTCTTCGCAATATCCTGTGGGATAATTACCTACCTACGAGAACATAAAAATACAGTCCACGCAAGAAAATTATTAATTGATTTTATACCATACATGAGGTGTGTATGTTCTATGTTATTGGTATTCTTCGCTCTTGGTTGCTTGTAAGGCTTGATGTTTCCACAAAATGTGGCACCCTAGTACCCATAGACAGTGTGGAACAGCGAGCAAAACAGTAATTAATGCTTAGTTAAGAACTGTTGTTAGAGCAGTTAACGCAGCAAAAAAAAATAATCATTTTGAGGATTTGTGCTAATTGTTTGGATTCAAAAACTCTCGACAAATTATATTTATAGTATATTATGAAAATAATTTCAGAATGATCCCAACAAAGGCCTTTGTGTGGCTAGATTACCTCTACTCCGGATACTGAACACAATATTCCAGAAAAAGTTAAAGCATAAAAATGAGACATTTTTTATGTTTGTTTGAAATTTGGAGACTTTACTCTTTCTTTCGCTAACGTTGTCTATGTAACAATCACCTGCACCACATAAAGGCCAAGGTTAGGGTGACTTCGGGATAACCTGTATATTTTGTAACAAAATTGCAGAATTTGCGAACAATGTTACATCAGAAACGTGGAGATGTATATTTCCGAGAATATGAGATGCTAAACTGCCTGAAAAGCTCTACTAGGAGAGACATGGTAAATGATATACATAGGTAGTCGACATTATGATAGAAAGACATGGAAATGGAAAAGCTAATGAGGTTCCCTCCTTCGTTAAAGAAAAATATGCCAGAACTACAGTTGATATGATGCCAAAGATACGTGATCCTAAGGAGGCCACTGGTGGTGTAAGTACTTAAATACCTATAATTTTTATGCAAGTAACAAAAAATGACAACCTTGAAGCGTTATTTTGAAATGTTATTTTAAATTCTAGGAAGCGTTTTTAATGCTCGAAATCATTCGGGATTCTTTGCTTGGAGGTTTAAAACTTTGGCGAAGAAAACAGGTAATATAGTCGGAAGAAAGAGAAAAATATCTTCTGCTGAATCGGATCAATTAAAAAAAAATTGCTTTGATGTCGATAAGATGGAAGAAATCATTCAAAATCTTCAGAATGCAAGTCCCGAAACTGAGAGAAATTTCATTTTTGGTGCTATGCTAGAAACATTTTAATACCGGAGAGAAAACGTCAAATGTGAGGATATTTTGAAAAAATTCCCACGATTCATCGACACTCCTGGGCTTGTAAGTATACAAAAATGATTCCTACTTGAGCGAGTATAGTAATAATAATAATAATTAAACAACTAATTATTCTAATTAACAATAGCATAGCTGATTTTGTTTTGGCATTAAAGTGTTAATTGTAAAGTAATAATTAATTAATTATTACGGAAAAATTTATAGTCGACTTTTGTAATATTAGAGGTTTAAATACGAATATCAATTCAGTACATCAACATTTTCAGAAAAATAAACCTCACATTCTAGCACTGTGCGAAACAAAAGTCCAAAGTCATCAGTTAATTATCTTTATCCAGGATAGACTTTCATTCCCGATTTAGGCGTAACTTCGGAATTGACATTTTTGTCAGAAGTGACCTCTCCTGCCAGCGCGAGGAAGTTTTTGAGCCCCATGACTTCGACGTCATGTGGCTTAGGATAACAGACCGACAAACAACGAGATTTATCTGTTGTTTATACCGACCACCCAGCGATACACAGTATAGGACACTTTTTTTGTCCCTCACAAAAACTATTGAATTCATACAGATAAATATAACCAAAGCTGAGATATCCATCTTGGGTGATTTTAATGTACATAACATCAACTGGCTTAAATACTCAAACTTCACTGATGAAGAAGGCCGTGAAGCGGAATCGTTTGCGATCAGCTGTGGTTTTACCCAGCTCGTTGATGAACCAACACGCATTCCCGATCGCGAGGGAGAATTCGCTAGCCGGTTGGATCTGTTTTTGACCACGAACCCTCAAATGTATACTATTACGGTGAAAGCCCCACTAGGTTCCTCAGACCATAAACTCGTCTCAACATATTGTGTCCTACCAATTACTAGTGTTAATGAAGCAAGTAGATAAACCTCGTGTAGTCTGGCACTATAGATCTGCTAAATGGGAAGAACTCAGGGAATATTATCGAGATTTTCCATGGAGGAGTGTTTGTTTCGGCTCTAATGATCTATCTATTTGTGCTAGGGAAGTTGCTCAAGTCATCCTAATAGGCATGGAAGCCTACATTCCCTTTTCAAAAAAACAGCCCTCAAACAGCAAAGCTTGGTTCAACAAAAGATGCAAGGAAGCTGTCGCCTCCAAACAACTGGCTTCTGAGAAGGCGAACTTGTTGGCGGGAGTCTTTTCTTCATCATACTCTTCCGTCGACTTTCATGGAAGAACTCCGCCAATAATCCCTTCCGTGGAGCCCAAAATGTCAGACATTGTTTTCCGACAGCGTGTCATAAAGAGCATTATGTTAGCCTTAGACCCAAACAAAGCTTCTGGGCCCGATGACGTACCTGTTATCGTTTTAAAAAAATGCGCCACTGAGCTGTCATCTGTCTTCTGTCGACTTTTCAATATGTCGTATAAAAAGAGAATATTTCCTACCTGCTGGAAATGTGCAAAGATCCAACCTATTCCCAAGAAAGGCAAAAAGACTATACCAAGTAACTATCGACCAGTGGCACTGCTTTCAGTAATATCCAAGATTATGGAGAAAGCTATTAACCAACATCTTTTAAAATACTTGGAAGGAGCTAATATAATCAGGGACCGCCAATAAGGATTCCGCAAACAGAGTTGGTTGCAAACACTGGTGACCTCCTCACTTACGTCACCGAGCTGTGAAACAGCGCAATCGAGCACCATGGGGAGTCTCGAGGGGTTGCGCTTGATATTTCTAGAGCTTTCGACCGTGTTTGGCATGATGGACTGTTTGCAAAACTGCAGGCCTATGGCATGCCCGAGATATTCTGCTTGTGGCTTGCGAGTTATCTCGGAGATCGCTCATTACAGGTGGCAGTCGATGGAGCTCTTTCTGAGACCTTTTCCATCAATGCCGGTGTGCCTCAGGGATCCATTTTATCTCCGACTCTCTTTCTAATATTTATCAACGACTTGCTTGAAACAACAAAAAATCCAATATACAGTTTTGCCGACCACAGTACCCTTATATCTTCTTATACGTTAGATGCGCGAACATCTGCCATCGACGCACAGACTCGCAGGGAGCAAGAAGTTGCCATACTTAACAATGCCTTGCAAGACATTCTAACTTGGGGCGATAGAAACCAAGTCCAATTTAATGCTGGAAAAACCCAAGCAGTCATCTTCTCTAAAAAGACCAACGTTTTGGAACCAGATATGATGATGGCGGGACACTCTCTCAACCCAGCGTCATCTCTTCATTTACTTGAAGTGAGCCTTGGAGCGAAGATGTCTTGGCACGATCATGTTGCTGGTCTGGCGAAGAGTGCTTCTCAAAAACTTGGAACACTCTTCCGCACGAAGAAATTTTATACACCACAACAGCTTCTCCTCTTATACAAGGCTCAAATCCGACCATCCTTGGAGTACTGCTCACATGTTTGGAGCTCAGCTCCCAAACATACGCTGAGACTACTCGACTCTATTCAGAAAAGAGCCATCCGCTTGATTGGGGACCCAGATTTGACAAAAAATTTAGACACTCTCGAACATCGAAGAAGAGTAGCTGACCTGAGTCTGTTTTACAGATATTTTAATGGAAAGTGTTCAAAAGACGTGGTCCGCTTGATCCCACCAAGAACAAGATCGGGCAGAAATGCACGTCGAGCCGCAGACGCTCATCCGTATCAGGTTCAGCTCTTTACACCTCGTAACACCCTATTTCAGACTTCTTTTATGTATAGAACCGCATCACTTTGGAATAGCATTCCAAAAGGCGTGTTTCCCGAAGTATACAACCTACAGCGATTCAAGGCCAACGTGAATCGACATCTCTACTCATGCACCGCTCCCAGAGCGTCATAGGGATTTCCCTGCAGTGCATGTGCATTTTCAATAAAACAATTTTTTTTACGAATTATTATAATTTTTTCTCAAAATTTCAA
Source organism: Malachius bipustulatus (assembly GCA_910589415.1). Lineage (NCBI taxonomy): Eukaryota > Metazoa > Arthropoda > Insecta > Coleoptera > Melyridae > Malachius > Malachius bipustulatus. The sequence goes on along the minus strand of CAJUUM010000034.1, from coordinate 539,976 downwards.
TTTATTAGTTGTCTAAATTGTGTTCAATAATTTACAACTTGATGAAAGTAAGATGGCAGTTAACGTCCAGACAATAAAAATATTCCAAGAAATCTATCCCGCTTGGATCTGCTAACTTGGGTTAACGCAAGACTTCGTGCGAGTTCAAGAAAATCGAAGACCTTTCTTCGGGAGCTGTTTATTGTCAATTTTTAGACCTTTTATTTCCCGGCCAGGTACCGATCAGTAGAGTTAAACTTGGTGCCACTCAAGAATATGAGTTCATTCACAATTTTAGAATATTCCAAGACGTCTTGCAAAAGCTTTCAGTCACCAAAGAAATACCAATGAAATGTATACAACAAGCTGGTGATTAGAAAATTTCAAGACAACTTTTTGAATTTGCCCAATGGTTCAAGATGTTCTTCGATATGTATATATATATATAGAAATTTTATTAACTATTTAATAAAATTACATCTTCCCAACAGTCTGGGTTGTAAGAAACAAAGAATACTTAATACATTGATAATAACCCTTAGTTGGTAACATCCGACTCGGAGGCGGATGCCAAGTTTTGATGCTGCGCTGAATCCAAACGAATGATTTTACAAAAATTTCGTATTAGGTATCTTCTAGTTGGTTGTCAAAAAGTCCGTAGCCGCCTTCGCGAAAATACGTCTGTGAGACGGGTGTTACTCAGAACGATATACTTCAGTCCGTGTCTCAGTCGGCTGTTGGTCGAAAGTATGGTGAATGAAAAGGTATAATATATAAAAAAATGTATAAAAATGAAATAAGTCTTGTTTTAATAAAATATAACTGTGTTTACTAGAATATATTCGAATAAATATGTACCTAATTATACATATTATAATACCTATTCCGACTGAGCGACGGATGTTACCTATAATGCTGGAACTGTAATATGATCCCCGACTGAGAGACGGATGTTACTTATAAAGTGAAAAAAAGTATGTTACCAACTAAGGGATAATACAATAAATTTTTTTTTTAATAATAATTAAGTTACTATGTACTATACAGGGTGTCCCAATATTCCATGGACATGGAGCCACCACAGATTACTGAGGTAAAAAGAAGTCGCTCGGACTGAACTTATCTCTATACCAAAATGCTTCGTTTGTCCGTTAGAGGGCTTCAAAGTCTTTTGAAAATTTAAGTTTTTTTGAAATAGCTCAAAGTCGGCTGCTTCAAATTCGATGAAATTTGGTAGGTAAATTTCTTATTAAAAGTACTAATTTCTGATGTACATGATAATTTGACGGAAAGCCGGGAAGGGGTGAAACTACCCCTACCCTCCATTAAAATCGATCGTAATTGTTGATAGGGTAGCAGGAACGCTGTTCATGTTTTTTTGTTTGAAAGATACATCGTTTTAGCCCATTTTTGGTCTCCTACAAAAATCTGTATCTTTCCGAGGTGCTATGTGATAAAATAAATTAGTCGATGATAACTAACCAAAATTTTATTTCATTCTTTTAATTTGAAATCAAATTTTAAATTGTCAGGTGTTTATCTGATCTAATCTCATAGAAGATGTTTAGTATGGTTCGGTTTTTTTTTTCTGGTGTTTGCAAACGGTTTTTTTCAAACGCAATAAATAGTTTGCAAAACGACGAGGTTCCAAGAAGAGTTCAAAGAATTTTTTTGCGCAGGATGGAACATTCTAGGGTCCAAACCGGCGCCCACATCGAGCATCTTTTATGAGATTAGATCAAATAATCACCTGTCAATTTAAAATTTGATTTCAAATTAAAAGAATCAAATAAAAATTTAGTTATCATCGAATAATTTATTTTATCATATAGCACCTCGAAAAGATACAGATTTTTGTAGGAGACCAAAAATGGGCTAAAACGATGTATCTTTCAAACAAAAAAACATGAACAGCGTTCCTGCTACCCTATCAACAATTACGATCGATTTTAATGGAGGGTAGGGGTAGTTTCACCCCTCCCGGGTTTTCGTCAAATTATCATGTACATCAGAAATTAGTACTTTCAATAAGAAATTCACCTACCAAATTTCATCGAATTTGAAGCAGCCGACTTTGAGCTATTTCAAAAAAACTTAAATTTTCAAAAGACTTTGAAGCCCTCTAACGGACAAACGAAGCATTTTGGTATAGAGATAAGTTTAGTCCGAGCGACTTCTTTTTACCTCAGTAATCTGTGGTGGCTCCATTTCCATGGAATATTGGGACACCCTGTATAAATGATGTCTTAATATATAAATGGATTTAACTCCTCATAGTTATGACCCAGTTAAAGCTAGGAAAGGGGCGCTCTTGCTATGCGTAACAGACGTTAACAAAAGTAAACCAATTAAAATTAACACTAGTTCGAACTATGATCGACTTGATGAGAGAAATCAAAGGAAGGTAAATTAACTTTTTAATGAGCTGAATGAATTGAATATCAGAACTGAAGCTCTCAAAACAGAGAAGAAATTTTATAAAGATAAATTATTTATTTATTTATTTAATAACAAGATCACCCAAACAGATATGCCAAAGACATATCCTCATACGGGTGAATAATAAATACACCAAAATAGATTGTACACCAACATTGTGAAGAGAGCATTGTTCTCGCTTTATAAATTATTTTACTCTAAAAAATAACCCTAAAAATAATTGAATACTACGTACAATTTTGCAAACAAACTTATGTAATTATCTCTACCTACAATATACCCAAATACATAAGTATGCACATTAATAATTCGCTATAATTGAATACAGTAAGAAAGAGAAAAGTCAGATACCATCCAGAGCCAACCTCTTAAAGCGGCTTTCACCGCAAACCGCAACATCCTCCTCAAAAGCGAATTAGAATTCATTAAATGGCCTCAAACTTCTTATCATTGGGGAGTTATTGCAGTGATTGGTTGAGAATGTACCGGTACAAAATAACTGTCTGCGTCTAGTCACATAAGGTGAACAATTCAAGCCCAGATAAGTCAGGCAACCCTCACTGTTTAATTTACCGTTAATTAACTTCCGGATAAATGAGCAGTCAAACATTCTTCTTCTAGAAGTGAGAGAATGAATGCCATAATATTTTAAGTTATCATCATTTGACTTATTAAGTACGTCGACCAGCCGCCTCTGCACCCTCTCAATCATGCCGACATAAACATCATACTGGGGGTTCCAAATAATGCTGCCGTACTCGAGGATAGATTTCACCAAGGTAAGATAACAATAAATTACTGATTTAGGCTGCTTAAAATCGTGAGTTACCCTTAGTTATAAATCCCAGAATGCGAGAAGCTTCTTGAACTGTAAGAGAAATGTGCTCATCTAATAATAGTTTGGAGTCAAGGTTAATACCCGGGTCTTTCACTCTTTTAACTTGAGCTATTTTGTTGTCGTTGATAAATATCACAGATAGGGTTATTTGAGCTCCTAGAAAAAATTATGTGACTACATTTTCCTGGGTTTAGAATTAAATGATTTAGACGACAATACTCAGCAAACCTAGTTAAGTCATCCTGTAGTAACTCAAAATCAACCACGTTATTAGTACCCCTGTAAATCTTCATGTCATCTGCGTATAGCGATATCTTGCTATGCTGGAAGTTCATTGATACGTCGTCAATAAATAAATTGAACAAGAGAGGTCCAAGGTGAGAACCCTGTGGAACCCCGGATTGAGCCAACACGGCCCTGGATTTTACTCCATTTATAACCACACACTGGTATCGATTGTGCAAGTATGATTTTAACAAGGCGAGTAGTCGCCCGTGCACCCCAAAATTTTCAAGTTTAACAATTAAAATAGGATGATGAATTTTATCGAAAGCTTTGGAAAAATCGGTGTACACGACACTGACCACCCCGCCTTTCTCCATGGTTGTGAGTGTGTCGCTGATAAAAGGAACAGTGTTCGTTGCTAGGGACTTCCCAGATATGAAACCATTCTGCTCATTCAAAAGGTAACGATTAGTTTTGAAGGCCAACTCTTTGGTGATGATTGATTCAAATAATTTGTCAAATATTGATAAGATAAACACAGGGCGATAATTCTTGACATCATACCTGTTTCCCGACTTAAAAACTGGAACCACCTTTAGGGGGGATACCATCAGGACCTGGACCCTTATTTATGTCCAATTTATAGATTGCATCCACAACTTCGTTATGAGAGATGACATCCACAGAAAAATCACCATGAGATACACCAGGCACTCCCTGTACCAAGGTAGATGTTGAACAATCGGTGAAAACTGAGGAGAAATAACTAGAAAACAACTCACTGATATGTTTTGAGTCTCCAGGAATTGTATGCACCCCGTCTTCAAGCATCTCCTGAAAAAAGAGAACCTTTCGTAATCGATAAGTGATCGAAATTTCTTCCACCTCTCGTGATACTTCCTTTTCTGCCTAAGAATACTCATCGTGTTCCTAGTAAACCATGTAGGATAATGACCCTTAGAAACACTTACTTTAGGAATATGTCTCTCTATTGTATCTCTCAGCGACTGATAGAATGCAGAAACACACCGGTCAACGTCACAACCATGCAATAAGTTGTCCCAATTGACAGCCTCCAAGTAATCATTTATATCCTGATAATTTGCTCTGTGGTACAGTAATTTGGTATAAGTGTTCGAAGACAAGTATTTAACAGAAATAAAATTAATTTTAACATGTAGTGAGTAATGATGAATATCCTCTTTAACAAAAGGCGAATTAGATCTGTCTACATTTAATTCCATCTGGTCATTAGTAATGACTAAGTCTAAAATTCTATTATTTGCATTAGCGATATTATTACATTGGCGTAAATTCAAAAAAGAAAAATGATCGACAAACACTGTACTGCGGCCATCAGTAGCGCCAAAGGGTAGAAGACCAATTAACGAGTCAATCGTATTAATTTTCCACGAAATATTTGGCAAGTTATAGTCACCGACAATAATAAATTTATCATTGGGGTACTTACAAATGGTCTCCTCCACTTTATTAAGATGTAAAAGTAAGTTATTAGCCGTAGAGGCTAGAAGCCTTGAGAAAATCAACGCACTTCGATTTTATTCCTCTAGTGTTTTGATAATATAGATTTAGGTAATTGAATTTGATAAATCACCACATGCAAGTGACCGGTAAAGTTTTAAGAATATGTGTGAGAAAATTGTAGATAACAAATCAGACCCCAATTATCGCAAGGTCCTCGCAGCACCTGATGTGATGAGCTCGGTCCTGCTCAGATTTCTTATTGAAAATTTTAGAGTTCTTTACCCAGCAAAATTTATAGTTATTTTCTTGACAGAACAGTCTGGCAGATCTGAAGACTCTTCTGAAATAGGGCGTCAGGTAGTCATTGGTATATCTTACAACAGACTTGAGATCTCCATTATTTCCTTGAGGAATTCCAACTATTTCCAGGTTACATCTCCGTGAATCCTGATGATTCAATTCAACCTCGTATCTAAGTTTAGAGCACTCCTGTCGGACCTCACGTAACTCTGACTTCAACTTCTGAACCACTTTGGCTATTTCGTGCATTTCCTTCATCGCTTGACTAAAATTATCAATTTTACTTCCATAGAAGTCCAATGATTTTACAAAATCACTTCGGGCGGCTCTAATTGACGACATTTCAGAGCTAAGAGTTCTCAACTCTTTTTCGATCCTTATCAATGCATTATTTTCAATTGACGTCACCGGTTTAGACCGGCAAGTTGGGCAGGTCCAAGAAATCCTGGAGTCGCCCAGACAGTCGATATCGCAAACAGCTGATGGTACCTTGACGCATTTGCAGTGGAATTCACAAGTACGGCAAGAAATTATCGCTCGAGAGCGGGACGTGATATCTCCACTGCACTGATAACACTTGTCAGCTGGCATTTTACTGGAGTTAAAATTTAAACTACAACAAATTTTATCACTGTAACAATTATTATCTATATAGAACGATGAGTCAGAAAAAAAGAACTTGTGATTAATCCGGCACCGTTGACTAACTTAACTTTTCAACTATTCCGTCAAATTTACTTAATTTTTATGGAGCTCGAACTGCAGAATATAAATTTTTGCGGGGCGAAGCCAAAAATGCGTGTGCACTGTGTCACTCTTCACGAACGAATAATATTATAAATAATATTATTGAAAGTTATGTAGATCTGCGAACATGTCACAGAAAGCTCGATATTCTTGACGATCTTAAGAGTAAAAGCAATAATCAACTTTCAGAGGGACCTGAAGTAACCGAATCATCAGGAGATACAGTAAAAGATAATCAATCGAGGTGTAGCAGTGAGACTTCTAATAGCGTTCCTTCTGATGCACGGGAACTTGTTGATCAACTTGCATTTTAGCGGAATTGACTTCAGTAGAAGACTAAAATACCTCGCGTTTTTGATTCCCGATTTCGGAGGCATTCATTTCTCCAGAGGAGTGAGCATCTCTCCATTGTTTTTGTATAATTGGCGGAAATTTGTACATATATTAATATTTATAATTACTTTAATTATATGTATAGACATTAAGCTGCCCAGAACAATAATACTCAGAAGCTACCTTGTATAACTTTTTTATTACAAACTAAATTTTGATTAAAAATGTAACAATATTACGAAAATTTGTCAAAGAATTCATCCACGCAATATTCTTTAAGCTGCATTTTCTCGCGGATTTTCAGACGCTATCTTGCGACAGGTTTTTATGTTGAGAGCAAACTCTTTCAGAAAACACTATAAAAGCTTCTATTATAATTTAAAAAGACCTTAGCCGCACATCTCTTTTAATGAACGAATTACGTAATGCTCGAGACTACGTCTTCAAAAGATTCTTTTTTGTTGAACTAAGACTCTGAAAGTTACAGCCATGATTTAATATTTTTGCCCAATTCTTATACACTTCTTGCAATATTCTTGAAAACCTTAGTTTTATAAAATTATATGCCCACGATTTCTGCATGAAATATTTTCAATTAAAAAATGCGTAATTTGAATTGTAAGTTTGCGTTACAAAACTTATGTTTAGGTAGGTAAATGAAGCAGAAAAAGCCTTAAATATGATAGGATTACGTTAAATCAGAGAATTAAACTTGTAAGGGTTTTTTGTAAATTCTTTCAAACGCTCTCAGATTCAGAATTTGCTTGATCGTTCCACAAAAGCTTTCCAGTTGTCGTGCTTTGATAATCTTCTTTAGTTAAGCTTATTTAGTTTATTTAAACTTTGTAAAACGTTACGCAGTCGTGCATCTGTCTGTGTGGCTCTCCTTCATTTACTTCTTCATTAAAATCACCAGAGCGACTAGCGAGTTATTTTCTTTACTCCATTAGATACGTTACAACCAAAACCTTTTTTTTCAGAACGAAAATTTCTGGTATGCAAAGTATATTTTATACGTATCCAGGCAAGCACAAAAGGCTTGTTAATTAAAATGTACAGATATGATATACCTGAACATTTTTGGGATAAAATTATTATTACAATAATTAATATGTATAATAGGCTATTGATTATGTTCTAATAAACAGGGTTATAAGGAACTATCAAAATATCTGGTTGATCCTTCATGGATCCTTCAAAGAGACATTAAAGTAAACAAAAACCAGGGCGCTATTAAATTAGAGGGTGTAAATTGGAGAACTAAGATTTAGAGAAATTGAAAGAAAAATTGAACAAAGGGATGAAAATGCACCCGTCAGTTTTTTAATTACATCTCGAAAATGAATCAAAATTCAAGTACCTATAATTAGATAATAAAAGAAACACGTCTGGGACAATCATAACCCAGCTGAACCACACCTCTCCAGCCCATAGAAAATCTGCATATCCACACACCAGAGACGAAAGATTACCGAGGAGAATCATGACTCCCCAAGAGCAGGATATTTCGGCGCAACGAAACCGCAAACAAGATAGCACGAAATTACCACTGGCCAGAAATAATAAAAGACGTAAAAGAATACGTGAGGCGCTGCGACAAATGTCAGAAATACAAACCGTCCCAGCTGAAGCCAGCCGGGAAAATGCAACCGCCTTTTATACAGGGACCATGGGACACCGTCTCGGTGGACATCATGGGCCCATTTCCAAGGTCAAAGTCCGGGAACACAGTCCTGCTCGTCATGCAAGACATATACACAAAATGGATAGTAGCGCGAAAACGGTTGCAGAAACATTGCGAGCAGACATCTTCCTGCCGCCAGCCTATTTGATTTCGGATAACGGTAGACAATTCATCGCCGCCATACTCCCCACAATGCAACCCAGTCGAGAGGATGAATAAAGTATTAAAAACAATGATAGCAATGTTCGTCGAAAGTGAGCACACAACCTGGGATAGGTAGGAGTACATCGGCGAATTCTGCTTCGCAATAAATACAGCCAGGCATGAGAGCACGGGGTTTTCACCAGCATTATTAAACTTCGGCCCAGAAATTGACAAAATAAAGCCCCTGAACAACAACGCCGAAATTACAGCGAGCAAATATATAGAGAAACTCAAAAACTAAGCGACGTTCGAGAGGTAGCTAGGAGGAACATGAGCCAAGCATTTGACACAGAGAAACGGCACTACGACATGAGGAGGCGAGAATGGAAACCAAAACAGGGGACAAGGTGTTGCGCAGGGAGCATCATCTATCATCGGCTATAAGTACATTTACGGCGAAATTAGCACCAAAAGTCGAAGGCCCATTCGTGGTCAAGGAGATAATATCGCCAGTACCGATTAGATTAAATACACCAGGCAGCAGAAAAACAGAGGTTGTATAGTAGAACCATTTTAAGAAAACAGAAAGTCGTAAAAGTAGAAAGAAACAGACAAATGCATATATATTATGCCTCAAGCTGACCAGTGGTTCTCAAACATTTTCAGATAGGTAGTGTATAACATTATAAAGGTTTCTTTTATATCAATACATACTTCTTATTTAAATCTAACATTTAAATGTAACATTCCACATTCTTTGAAAAAAAAAAATCCGAATCATTTTACGATACACCAGCCATCCGCCATTATGATTTTTTTAATGAGAAGATAGGTCATGTGATACATCATTTAAAAGCTTGATTAATTTATTTTGCGACTGTCTAAAAAATATTGAATTTGGAAGTATGTAATAAATATGCAAAAAAATTAAAATATTGTGTTTTTCATTGCTGATACAACTATTTGACGAAAAAAGTTTTCTAGAAACATGAAGTATTCAATTTTACATTGTAGGAAAGCAACGTTTTAAGACTATTTAATTTATTTACTAACGAAATAAATGTTTTTTTTTTTTTTTAAAGAGGGAGCATCGGTCTTAACTGTGTAGGTAAGATATAGTCGCTCCACTCTGGTAAATTGGCTTTGAGCACGAACTCTTTAGCCACACACACTTTTAAATTATATTTGCCTTTAAAACCTTCGATCGCTTGTTTTACTTTTCACAGACATTCGAAAATGAATCTGAAAAGTAAAGCGGGCCGAGGTGAGTTTCGAACCCGCGATCTATGGCTTCGTGAGCCAGCGGAGTACCACTAGGCCACGCAAGTCACTAATTATTTTCGCTTTTTCAAAAATTATTTATTAAATCTGACAAACATTTAAATCTAACATTCCACATTCTTTGAAAAAAAAAAAATCCGAATCATTTTACGATACACCAGCCATCCGCCATTATGATTTTTTTAATGAGAAGATAGGTCATGTGATACATCATTTAAAAGCTTGATTAATTTATTTTGCGACTGTCTAAAAAATATTGAATTTGGAAGTATGTAATAAATATGCAAAAAAATTAAAATAATGTGTTTTTCATTGCTGATACAACTATTTGACGAAAAAAGTTTTCTAGAAACATGAAGTATTCAATTTTACATTGTAGGAAAGCAACGTTTTAAGACTATTTAATTTATTTACTAACGAAATAAATGTTCATTTAATAAATAAATGATAAGTTTAAATAATAAATTTAATAAAAATAATAAATAAAAAGTAATAAACAAGCTCTAACTTCAATATTTTTTGGACAGTCGTAAAGCAAATGAACTAGGCTTTTAATAAATAATGATGTATCACGTGACGTATCATTTTCTGATTAAAAAAAAAAACAAGCATTTTTGTCAGATTTGACCCCTGAAATTTGAGAGCGATATATTGCACCTTTCTGGCAACAGAGTTGATTCCATAGTTAACAGCTATCTAGCCTCAAAAAATATTATAACAAAAATTTTGCTGGAAAAGGTATAATAGGTTATGTATAATACTTCGAAGGGTCAGGCAAGTAAAATATTCCAGAGAACTTATTATAAGTAAGGTAAAACACACCTATTAACTGGGAATTCCCAGACGTTATAGAAGGTGTAATTACTTCATAATACGAGTATTTTACTATATATTTCATATGCCAAGACATTATACATTTTACCTATGTGCCGGTGAAACTTGTAGTGCTTTCTGTGTGATTTTTTGTGAAAATACTATAAATAGAGATCTGGTTAAAATGTTTGACGAAAAGTGCCGCCAGTTGATTAAAAATGTGGTGAATTTTATGCTGGAAGAAAAAAATAATTTAGGACCTATTATACCTATTCATGCCTACATAAAGAGAGCCGCAACAGCTTTAAAAATTTCTGAGAGTGTGGCGCGTAACGTTATTTTAGAAGATAATGGCGTGAAACAAGCTACAACAGGACTGCGGAACAAAAAGAAGAAAAAATCAGAAGATGTACATCCAAGTATCAAAACAGACGTTCGAAATACAGTTTATGATATGTATCGGCAGCGTGAATCAGTCACAATTGAACGTATAAATATTCGCTTGGGCGAACGGGAAATTTTTCATGGTAGCAATGAAAGTCTAAGAAAATTAATATCCTCCATGGGGTTTAAATATAAAAGAGATAATGGTCGCTTGGCATTGTGTGAAAAACCACAAACTGTTCTTAAAAGAGTAAAATTTTTAAGACAGCATAACCAATTACTCCAAGAAACAAGTTTAAGTTCATTTGTCTTTTTAGACGAAACTTGGATTTTTTCAAAAGGAGGTAATAAACATTCGTGGCAAGACGATTCAAGCAAGTCATGTAGGAAGGTCGATGGCAATGAAGGAAAAAGGTATGTGGTACTACACGCAGGGGGTAAGAATGGTTTCATTTCAAATGCCAGTCTTATTTTTTGCTCAAAAAAGAAGACAGATGATTACCATGACAACATGACGAGTGAGTTGTTCGAGAAGTGGTTAAGCACTCAACTTTTGCCATCTTTAGAAGAACCGTCGGTAATTGTGCTTGACAATGCAAGGTATCATTCGGCGTGGTTTGGCCATATTTATTTTCACATAATACACAACCACACTTATCCGTAAATTTGAAATTCCCGCTATCCTTGTACCTACTCCTCTAAGTTACCGATCGTCCGCGCAGCGAGAAGGTACGAGAAGAGAAGAAGAAGACACTCTCCGCCGCAGTCGAAAATCGCCGCTACTTAGAACTATCATTTTTTATTTAAAAAACCCGCTTACCCGCTGTTAAAAGTGAAATCAAAAGTTGATCCCGCTGTAGAACAATTCCGCGATCATTATCGTAATAGTGCCTGTCGGAGGGAAAGTGCTATAACAAGAATTACGGTTTGGAAAAAGGAAAATCTCCAGCGACCAACCAAATAAGGTAACTCCTTTTTTATCAAAAATTTCCCACCATAATTTTTGGTCCTACGACCCGATCATTACATATTACAGTCCATATATCCTCAATAATACATAATACACGCTTAATATTAAATCTTTTTGATAAATTTAAATCATTCATTTATTCATAAAATTAAACGCCGACATTGTCGCTGTCTTATCAAGTAGATATCACTTTTGAAATGTCTACATTAAAAGTATTAGAAGCTAAGCAACAGAGCTTATTTTCTATTGCTCAAAATTTATATGATTTAAGTAAATCAGTTGGAACCCCAGAGGGAAATCAAAGATTTCTAACACGTACAAAAACTCTAGATAAAGTTAGGGATGAATATATGCAGCTTGTGCAGGATGTGAACCTTGAAAAATTAAAATTAAAACCCGAATATACTCCCTCCTTTAAAGCTGCAGAAGCATTTGATGAGATCTATTGTCATATAAAAACTACTGAACAAAGTTTAGCCGACTTGACCAAAATCAAAACCGAACCCAATATTCCTGCTGTAACTAAACCGCAACAAAAACTACCGGTATTAGAACTAGTAGGATTTAATGGTAACCCTATTCGTTGGCCATTATTTTATCAAAATTTTAAAGAATTGATTCACGAAAATAAACAGCTCACAGACGCTGAACGTGTTCAGTACTTAATATCAAAACTTTCCGGATCGGCCTTGTCGGTCACCGCCGGGGTGCTGCCAACTGCTTCTAACTACCCTATTATTTGGAACTTGCTGATTGAAAAATATCAAGATTCTCGCACTCTCGCTGTTCAGTACTTGGATAATATGTTTAAGTATAAACCCATTGTCAATGCTTCACCGCAAAATTTAGACCATTTTCTGGAGTACTTTTGTGCTTCAGATGCCGCTTTAAAAGCCGTCAACCTACCAGATTTGGCTGACTTTATTATCACGCATATCGCTCTGAATAAACTCGATAAGGACACTGTTAACCTTTTTGAGCAAGATTCTCGCTTGGAAAAAATACCTACGTACGCTTCTTTAGAAAAATTTGTTAAAGAACAAACTAGAGTCTTGACGCGCACCCAACAACTTATCAGACCATTAACGTATATTTCTCCCTCGAAAACCGCATCCTCCTCACAAAATATCTCAAAAGGCAAGCAATCCTCTTTCCATTCATTTGTAATAAATAGTAACTCATCAGTTCGCTCATGCAATGTTTGTCAATCAGATGACAAGCACCCTCTATTCCGCTGTCTAAAGTTTGTTAGCTTGGATGTTTCCGCTAGGTACGATATAGTGTCAAAAAACGCATACTGTAAAAACTGTCTAGGTTTTCATGAAACTAGACAGTGTAGATCCTCAAGAACCTGCTTCAAATGTAACAGACGTCATCATTCGTTATTACATTTCAATAGTTTCAATTCCTCCCAGGCCTCTCAAGATAATAAACCATTATCGCTGTCGACCACGACAAAAATCGTTCCTGCAACTGAGTTGCACGCTACTGTCCCAGATGTGAACGCAGCAAATAGTGTTTTTAAAAATAAAATGCAAATGCATGAAACCCCGAGCAAGGAGTGCTTATTTACGACGAATACAAATAATTCTTCGAGTCCTTATACTGATGTTTCACCTACCGCTCGAGTTTATGTTTGTGATAACAGTAAAGCCGACTTGAACTGCAGTATTCGAATATTATTAGACACCGGCTCAAATGCTAATTTTATTACTGAATCTTGCTGTAAACGATTAAACTTGATCATTAATTATCAATCATCATCAGTACATGGGATCGGTATGTTGGTGCGTCCTATCCTAGGATATACTCTTATCAGTTTTCGATCTAGATTTGACTCTCGCTATCAATACACGATAAAAGCCGCAATTGTTGAAAAGATTACAGGGAATTTGCCCACCGCGCAACTAAGCACATAAGCTCTAGATTATTTCAAGGGCACACTCTTAGCAGACGACAAATTTTTCTCTCCTTCAGAAATCGATTGCGTCATCGGTTCAGGGTTGTTTCCGCATCTATTGTTATCAAAAAAGATCATTCACCCTAACTCCGGAATAATCGCGGTCCAATCCACACTTGGTTATTTAATGATGGGCGAAGCTAAATGTGCAGAAATTAAGCCAAATAATTTTTACGGCCTACACGCAGTCATCCAGGGAAAGGAAACAAGCTTAGATGACATGCTACAGAAATTCTGGGATTTAGAATCGGTTCCTTCACGTAAATTTCTTAGTCCTGAGGAACAAAGATGCGAGGAAATCTTCAATAATCATGTTTTGCGCGAAGCAGATGGTCGATACGTCGTTTCATTGCCCTTTAGAGAGACTCCTGATCAATTGGGGGACTCATATTTTACCGCTAAGCGCAGATTATTATCGTTGGAAAAGAAACTAGATTCAGACATAGTTTTACGCACAGGTTATAACGCAACAATTCAAGAATACATTGATAAAGGTTTCTTAAATAAAGTAATTGAATCAAGACCGCCCCCTCATGCATATTATATACCGCACAGAGCCGTATATCGGCCTGATAAGGATACTTCTAAGGTTAGAGTTGTTCTTGATGCTGGCAGTAAGACATCTTCTGGAAAGAGTCTTAACGATATTTTGTATTGTGGGCGTAACCTTCAGTCCAATATTTTCGATTTGCTTATCAATTTTCGACTCTTCGCTATCGCGGTATCAGCTGATTTAGAAAAGATGTTCTTCTCGATCAAAGTCGAACGGGAACACCGCCGCTTCCAACGAATACTTTTCAGATTTAATGCTGAGCAGCCCATGGACATCTATGAATTTGAACGTGTACCATTCGGATTAAAATGCTCGCCTTATCTCGCCATGCGCGTGATCAAAAGGTTAGTTAGTGACGAAGGTGATAAATATCCACAAGCGGCACCCATTGCTTCAACTTACGGTTACATGGATGACTATTTGCATTCAGTACATACCCCTGTAGAAGCCCTCGAACTGTATAAGCAGTTAAACGCTCTCTTCAGAAGTGCAGGTTTCAACCTGACTAAATGGATCTCTAATTCATTGGAATTTTTGGGACATATTCCCGAGGAACTTCGCTTATGTAAGAATGTCCGATTTGACTCTGATTCAGAAACTAAGCTAATAGGCTTACGCTGAACCCGGCTGACGATAATTTTATTTTCAGAACTAACTCTGATTCTCAATATTTCAACGCTACTAAACGTTCGATATTATCAGCTACTGCATCGCTTTTTGATCCCCTAGGTATGATCGCTCCTTTAACAGCATGCATGAAACTTCTAGTACAAGAGTGCTGGAAGCGTGAGCTGGGCTGGGATGAAGGGCTGCCAGACGACCTTTCAAGAATGTGGTTTCAAATTCACTCTGAGCTCGTTAATTTTTCGCAGGTTAATATTCCTCGTCACATAGGTATTGTTGAAGACTCATTTATAACTCTATTAGGTTTCGCAGACGCTAGCGAAAAGTGTTATGGCGCGGTGATATATATTCGCATTGGTTCGCTGACTTCGAAAGCAACTAATGTTTCTCTTCTCTGCGCGAAATCACGTGTTGCACCCTTGAAAAAGGTATCACTCGCAAGATTGGAATTGTGTGCTGCTCATCTTCTCGCATTACTCATACAATCAGTCATTAATAGTTTCCATTCTCGTTGCGCAATTGATAAAATATTTGCATTCTCTGACTCCACTATCACTTTGGCCTGGATACACTCGTCCCCGCATAGATGGCAAACATTTATTGCCAATAGAACCGCCGCTATTCAAGAAATTGTCGATCCTGAGCATTGGCATCATGTGCCAGGAAAGGACAATCCCAGTGACATAATATCTCGCCCTGTTACTCCCGGTAAATTGATCGATAATGAAATGTGGTTCCAAGGACCTTCTTGGATCTCCTCCCCGCAGCACCAATGGTCTATCACGCCTTTCAAAAAAGAATCCGCTCCCGCTGATATGCCTGAAACTAAGGCATTGTCACTAGTTGTACAAATCGCTAATCCCGAGCCTCATCCAATCTATACTTTCGCTGATCGAGTTTCCTCAAAAAACTGAGTTCTAAGGGACCAGTTTCAGTTTCGGACTTGGACAAAGCCGAGAATTACATTTTAAAATGTGTTCAGCAGTCACATTTTCAAGACGATATCCAAGCTTTGAAGTCAGGAAATTCCTGTCGTCTCAAACTACGCAAACTCAACCCATTTATAGAAAACGAGATCCTCAGAGTAGGAGGTCGCTTACAGAATGCACCGCTTAGTTATGAACAGCAACACCCTATTTTGTTACCATCCAGATATGTCGACCATCGTTCAGTTATTGGTCGAGTATCATCATATATTACGATGTCATGCAGGACCTACTTTATTGTTAGCTCTAGTACGCCATAGATATTGGATATTGTCTGGTCGCAGTCTTGTACGCAGGGTGGTTCATTCTTGCAACCCTTGTTTTAAAAATAATCCAAAATCATTATCGCCTTTGATGGGAAGCCTACCTGAATTTCGCGTCAGTCAACACAAACCTTTCGCTAAGTGTGGTGTTGATTACGCAGGACCTTTAGCTATCACACTAACTAGAAAACGCGGAGTTAAAAGCCAAAAGGCTTATATTTGCTTATTCGTATGTTTGGTCACTAAGGCCTTACATATTGAATTAGTGTCGGATCTTTCGACAGATCTGTTTCTAGCCGCCTTTAAACGATTTATCTCTCGTCGGGGTCCCGTGTCTCTCATTATCAGTGACGGAGGCAGAAACTTCGTCGGGGCACGCAGACGATTGGATGAAATTTATTCTTTGGTATATTCCAAGGACTTCGCTAGAGAGATCGTTAAAGATTTAACGCCGCAAAAGATCGAATTCAAGTTGAACCCTCCATACGCCCCTCACATGGGCGGCCTATGGGAAAGTAATATTAAGAGTGTAAAGACTCACCTCTTTAGAGTAATCGGCAATCAGATTTTAACCTACGAGGAACTCAATACCATTCTCATTCAAATCGAAGCGCTAATGAATTCGCGTCCTCTCTGTTGTCTAAGTAATGATCCTTCGGATCCAACTGCATTAACGCCCTCCCATTTTCTTAATCTTACTCCGCTGAAATTTATTCCCGCTGAAAATTTAGACAATGTTCCAGTAAATCGTTTACAGCGGTATGCTCTGATTGACAAGTTAGTCCAATCTTACTGGCAAAGATGGCATATTGAATACCTCTCGACTCTTCAAGCTAGGGAAAAGTGGAACACTGAAGCATGTCCCGCGGCACAAGGACAGGTTGTAATAATTCGCGAAGATAAGCTCCCGCCATTATGCTGGCCCTTAGGGGTGATAGAGGAGGTCTATCCGGGAAAGGATGGAGTAGTTCGCGTAGTAAAGGTGAAGACCAAAACGGGCAGCTATGTTCGCCCTGTGGTTCGCATTTGTCCTCTGCCAAGTCAATAAATCCGCATCCTACCCTGCTTGTATATATTCGTTTAGTTATTAATATTTTTAGTTTAAGTTTGGGGTTTATTCTCGTTTAGATTGTAATCATTTATTCTGTTGAAGTATTACAATACTTCAAGGCCGCCGGCTATGGTTTGGCCATATTTATTTTCACATAATACACAACCACACTTATCCGTAAATTTGAAATTCCCGCTATCCTTGTACCTACTCCTCTAAGTTACCGATCGTCCGCGCAGCGAGAAGGTACGAGAAGAGAAGAAGAAGACACTCTCCGCCGCAGTCGAAAATCGCCGCTACTTAGAACTATCATTTTTTATTTAAAAAACCCGCTTACCCGCTGTTAAAAGTGAAATCAAAAGTTGATCTCGCTGTAGAACAATTCCGCGATCATTATCGTAATAGTGCCTGTCGGAGGGAAAGTGCTATAACAAGAATTACGGTTTGGGAAAAGGAAAATCTCCAGCGACCAACCAAATAAGGTAACTCCTTTTTTATCAAAAATTTCCCACCACGGCGTTAACTGAAAAGCAGCCCACGACAACATGGAAGAAGGATGAAATACAGCAATGGCTATTCAAAAATGAAATACAATATCCAGAGGGAGCTTTCAAAAAATAATTACTACAGCTGGCGAAAGACAATAGACGGCCTGAGATTCATGCGGTCGACCAAATAATTCAAGCAAATGGGCATCGGGTGTTGAGATTGCCACCATACCACTGTCACTATAATCCCATTGAACTCATATGGGCAGCAGCGAAAAGGTATTATGACCAAAATATTGGGAGAAATGGATTTTCAGATGAAGCTGTGTTGGCGATGTGGCAGGAAGCAGTAGACTCTGTTTCTTCTCAACTGTGGAGCAACTGTATGAACCATTGTCAGGAAATAATTAGGACCGATTATCTCAATCAAGTCAAAACGGACGCGGCCACCGATAATGACATAATAATTAATTTCAATAACAATGATGATAGTTGCTCTGAAAGTGATGAAGATGTTTAGCCGGTAGGTACTTTTGTTGATTCATAGTATTAGTTTATATATTTGTAAAGATGTATGTATTTTTGTAATAATGTAATTATTGTACATATTAAGTACATCCACCTATTTAAAATGTTATTTCTTTGGAAACTAAAATTTTATTAGGTAGGTAGATAAAAATGATTTTATAACATTTTATAAAATAGTTTTTTTAATAGTTGACGAGTAATTACAATTTTTTTAATTCATTTAAATTACCAAAACTTTCCAGACCTATTTAGTTGGTCAAATTGTTGTAAGTATCTAATGTAACTGCTATATCGTTAACTGTTTCCTTTTTGTCATTTTAGAATCCCGAAGATGACCCAAATTGTTCGATCGAAACGTTGATTTTATAATAAAGACAACACTTTAAGAAGAGACTTTTTGCCTAGAGCCCTGAACAATTTTCAATATTTCATTAAATATAAAATTGAATTTTCTTCTACTTTGTTTTCAATGAGCGAAGAATACCTACTTTGTAATTTAGTCCGGGCAATCTAGACATTTAAAGATACATAAATTTACAGCAAGCTGAAAATGAGTAATATTGTTCAAAACATAATTAAAAATTAAAATTAAAAGTTCCCTAATCGTTCCCGTATACGTGGAAAAAACTTACTAAAAGTCAAAAGGTCAAAAAAATGGGCTCTTCGCGATTTTCAGCAAAACGGTAAGTTTTATCATAAAATTACCTCAGACAAAAATTGTAGATCATAAAATCTGTGGTGTGAAGGCAAAAGGGGATAAGTAAAAAATGTCAGTTTTACAGTAGAAACAAAAAACTACTTTTGAGCTTATTAGAAAAGCTAAGAATAATAATTTTATGATAGAAATAAAGACTGGGTATTTTATGTTATTGCAATTATCAAGAAAAAAAGCTATATTACATAAAAACCTATAAAAGTGAAATAATTAGAAACTTATCCCTTTTTACATACCATCAATGAACAAGCATGGCGGAGCAAAATGGCATATGTATACTTAACCCTTTTTACATTTAAGAAATTAACATATTACTTAGATTATTCTTGTACACGTAAATGAGATATGTCTACTTACTCTAAAACAAATTTTTATCAAAAGGCACAATAAAACGGCACAAGATATTTAAAAACGGCTTACATGTCCCTATCTTAACTTTTTACAAGGTGTCGTGGTTTAAATTTTTATACAGAGTGATGAAAATTAACAAATTTTTCATCACCCTGTAGAAAAATCTAAACTACATAATAGGATACCTTGTAAAAAATTAAGATAGGGACATGTTAGCCGTTTTAAAATATCTTGTGCCGTTTTCAATGCATGTGAGATGCTTTGAAAATTGAAATTGCGATTTTCACTTGTTTATAACTCATAAACTACTCAACCTAAATTCCAATTGTGAAAACCACCTGTATTCGATTTTGCCAGGCAATTTAAAAATGCAATAATATAAAGGGTGTCCCCGTTAAAATAACGAAGTAGATGTCAACTTCCGGTCTTTCCGGAAGTGCGACCATCTTGAAAATATTTTCATTGCATTTCGCATAGCCACTTATGTCTGGAAAATTTTCATTTTGAAACTGTAGGATCAATATTTCCCAAGATATGGCCGCTGTTCATTCTTAAATGCCCACCCGGTACATAGCTGATTTTATTTTTTTAGAATAAAATATAATATTAATTTTACCTGTTTGAAGAAACAAAAATTATAATCGGAAAGTTATCTGCAGAACTGATTTATTTAAACAAAAATATAATTTCTCACAATAAATGCATTGTATTGTAATAAAACATAACACAAATTCTGATGATAAAAAAACAATATAATAGGTCAGGTAGAATAGGTATCACAATAATACAGATGGCCCGATTAGAACAGAACCACAACACGTGTGTTGAACAAGAACACTGTTATACTTTAAAATAAATAGATCGCCAAAAAAGGTGTAAGTCTACATAATCCAATAACGCGAGGTAACATTATGATGTATCAAGGAAATGCAAAAGGGGATAAGTCTACATATCACTATTTGACAAGCGAAATAGAAATTTTTTTTACAAACGTTTTTGGATAAGTATACTTAACGCATTCTGCTGGTTTCTAAACCTATGAAGTTGGTGGGTTTTTAGTCGTGAACTGGATATAAGTTAACATAACCCCATTTAACATCAGCTTGTTTATGTACTTTAGAATAACAACAGAGTTATTCCCTTTTGCCAGTATATGCACAGATGATTTCTGAGCTTAAATCATCAATAAAGCCAATGCGAGGATATGTAGACTTATCCCCTTTTTCCTGCACACCACAGAAATTGTCTATAAAAATGTAATAATAATAATTTTTTTTCTAAGAGCCACCGTTTCTGAGATATAGCGGTTCAAAAAGTTGTAGAAGCTGTAATCGTCATCATATGCACACGTTTCCACGCTACCTGAGGTGACTTGGCGCGTTTTTTTTTTTTAAGTATAGTTTCCCCAGTTATATCTCAGAAACGGTGATGGCTCTTAGTAAAAAAATTATTAATACATTTTTTATAGATCATTTTATGATCTACAATTTTTGTCTGAGGTAATTTTATGACAAAGCTTACCGTTTTGCTGAAAATCTAAAAAAAAAACATTTTTTTGACCATTGACCTTTGAATTGAAACCCAAAAATTGAATGGCAAATTAAATAAGTGTACCTACCTAATTACGATAGCCAATTATTAATATGCAAAAAAAAACACGAGAAAGTCATTCCAATTTCCAAACATTGTTGATAATCAGATGACATTAATTAACAATACGTTAGGTGCCAATTAATTGAAAAATATAATATCAACTTTCTTTATTGGACTTTCAAAGTGAAACAGTTTTAGAACCGCACCTGTATTTCAGTGTACACATTGTTGGGAGCTACCTGTTTGGGTCTAAGTACCGGTTTTTACCCCTAATAAATCATTTCAACAATTGAACTCGGCTTCAGATTATTAGGGTTTCTCCTCTCAAGTCAACAGGTATGGATATGGATAACCCAGTGAGTGAGAAAGGAACAGATATATTTTATTGCTTTACGTTTTCTTAAAATAGTTCTACTATATCTTGTATTTTATTTTAAATCCTTATCGATACCTTATCTCTGATCTCTGGTTTACACCGTATCTTCATCCATATCTACCAGTATCTTCCAGCGTATCTAATTTTATTACCTATTGTGAACAAGGCAGCCATCTTGAAAAGTTAGAGAAAAGAAAGGCGTAATTTTCTTTTCCACATCTATCTGAATCATCCTGCAGTACTTTCGCCCATCCATGGAGAAATAACTCGGTAGATTGAAGACCTTCAATAGCGACTGGACATTTTCTTGGTGCTAGTGCTGTTGGCGTTTCAACCTCAGGAGTCTTACGCGGGCACATTCCTCCAGCTTGCTGTTTCCTTGGAGATTTCAATGCTCGATCAAACATCTCACCCAACAAAGCAAACATCCTAAGTTTGGGAGTCTACGAGTAAACAATATCCTTTTTACTGTTGAAATAAAGACAGTTTTTCACCATTCAACTTCGTCCCGGAAACTGTAAGTTGCCTTTATTTTATTTCACCGAACGTGAAGTGGAACTACAAGAAAATCAGTGCTAACTTGTGATCTTATAACTATCACTCAATAGACTTTCTCTATCACGATATAATTAATATCGGAAGTATTTGAATATTGTACTTTTATTGTACAAAATGAAGGATCCTTTATTTTAAAGATATTAATTGTTTGAAAATACGTATTTCAATTTAAAACTTTTAAAGTAAGTCAGGATAATAATTGATTTGATTAAACAGAAAATGTAGACATAATTTGATCATTAAATCTACATTACAACTTATTCTTTCAACAACTTTTTAACATCTTTATCACCCTAAGTCTATTTTTTATCAGTTCTTCATAGAGTTTAGGTAGCACTAAATAAATAAGAACTCGTTTAACGAGTTAAAAGGAAGAATTGATTGGCATCCCTAACCTTACCTAAGGCCGGTACTCATAGTCGATTCTCAAACTCATACTTGAGGCGTTCTCCGCGAAGTAATACTCAGCTGAGTAAAGCGGCTGCTATGCCAGAGACAAACCTCAAGCAATACTCAGGCGAGTAACGGCTTGAGTATTAGTTTCTAGTAACTTTTATGGTTTTCAGGTTGCCGCCCTGAACGAAGGCTAAAATTCTGCTAAAATAAAATAAAAAAGAAGAACTAACGAGCTAACCTCCGTATTATTCGCATACATCACACGCCAGACAACACAATAATAATAATTATTTTAAAAAATTATGCTTTCAACCCCTACTTTGTAGAATCTCCTCACACTGATTGATGATATAAATAAAACACTAATGTTTAAAAAAATTCTACTGTATATTGATGAATAATATTATACAGGGTGTTGATTTTCAAAGCGGGCCATAGGGGATTAGCATTGCGAAAGTGGTTTTTGAGGATTCTTGCTCGCCGTTTATTAAACTGACAGAAATGGTTTTGGTATTAAAATGAAGCTAAAATTATTGCGCATAACGCTTGACATCAGAAATTAATTTAATTTCACGTTGTTTTCTAAAATTCTTCAGTAAAAATTCAAGTAATTGTTAATGTTTAATCACAAAATAGGATGCCTTGCCTAAAGAATAATGACGTTTCTGCGTTTTGACAATCCAATAATAAAACTTTATAAGTCAGTAGGTAATAATAAAGTCTGGTTCTATTTAAAAATGGGTTATACAAACCAAGAAAGAGTCTTTATGGTGAAAACCTACTACAGTATAGCCAGTTACAGGAGGATTAAATAGAACCAGACTTTATTATTACCTACTGACTTTATAAAGTTTTATTAATGGATTGTCGAAACGTAGAAACGTCATTATATTGTTTAGACAAGGCATGCTATTTTGTGATTAAACATTAACAATTACTTGAATTTTTACTGAAGAATTTTAGAAAACAACGTGAAATTAAATTAATTTCTGATGGCAAGCGTTATGCGCAATAATTTTAGCTTCATTTTGATACCAAAACCATTTCTGTTAGTTTAAACGGCGAGCAGGAATCGTCAAAAACCACTTTCGCAATGCTAATCCCCTATGGCCCGCTTTTAAAATCAACACCCTGTATAATATTACTGTATATTTTTCATCAATATACAGTAGAATTTTTTAAACAGCGTTTTATTAATCATCAATCAGCATAAAAATAATAATTGTTTAAAAAGGTTAATTAAATATTAAAATTTTTGTTAAATGCCTTATTAACAAGGATCAAAAAGTTTATTAAATGTATATCGGCGACGAAATTATTGTCTCTCATCGTAAAATTCCAACGTGTTTTCTGCACTCTGGTATTTCATCAATTTCGTCTTCATTGAAAGCAATTTCCGCAAATTCGATAAATTCCAAATTATCTTCCCGATCCATTTCTATGATGAAAGTACCGCGAGTTCATTCCTTCTTCCGTCCTAGAGCAATGTAGCAAACTAAAATAGTAGAATAATGGAATGAGAATAGGTATAGCAGGTAATACGGAAAACATGTTCACAGTCATCAGTGACCTCTATATTTTTATAATAATTATGTTTAATGATCAAGTAATTATGTTTTAATGATATACTCGTTATGTTCTAATGATGTTTATGTTGTTTACAAATAGTACAGCTGACAGCTGTTCACACATAACCTCACAAGACAAGCCAAGTAATACTCAAGGTTGGTCAAACGGCTACTCGGTCAATACTCAGTTTGGCGGACGATCACGCGTGCGCCGAGTACTGCTTCAACTTGAGTATTGACTGTGAGATGAAATATCGATACTTGAGAAGTACTTCGCCCAAGTATTACTTAAGTATCGACTGTGAGTACCGGCCTAAGATATCTACACGAAAGTGTTAACTATTTAAATTGAAGCAGCAGAATAACTTGCATTTTGATGGAATCTGATTCAGATTTCCGAGTTGTTCAAAATTATTATTCCTCGTTTCTCTACGAGAAGTTCGTCCAGAAACATTTTCTCGAAACTTTTCCGCTTCGCTGACGCTGCAGTTCTTAGAGACACGCCGGTGGCTTCAACCAAACGAGTTTTAATTTTTCCCTTGTTTTCTTCGGGAAAAACAACTTTAAATAATTGTAAACTTTAAAAACAATTTCTTTTGTTTGTTAATTTAATTCTTTCCTTTTACTTTTCGCCGCCATGGAAAGAAATACACTAAAATCACACACTATAATAAGTCGACCACGTGAATAACCACAAATTTACACTGGGAATTAGAAAATCCAACACAAAATTTCTCAAAAAAGGTAATATAGTTCTGAAAAAGCACAGCAACGTTAACGCGTGTTTCAGGAAGCTGCGTCACTAAAAGCACACTAGTACAAGCAGTCGTAAGGAAACTAAACTGAAAGAAAGCAAAATACAAAAGCTCTTAAAGCGAGCAAGCTATCACTAACTCATTAGGCGCTTATTGTCACGGGACTGGTTTCTCAGGATCGGAATTCCTAGAATTCTTCTAAATAGACTTGTTCAGTATCTCAAGTCATTTCCAAACACAGGAATTGTCATTTTATTATTATTTAACTAAATATTAATAATTCTGAAAAATAATATAAATTAAATAAATAAATAAATAAATAAGGTTTATTGACATAATGAACTAGCACTTACAGCAACTATGATTACATGACAAAATTATAAATATACGACAGAATCTTAACGATGTAAATACTGTCAATAAACACAGTAGTACCCATGAAGGCATAGCCTTGTATATGGGGTGTGAGGTATATGATGATAGGTATATTTTATTTTGGCGGTTTTTATTTTATAAACTTTTTTATTATTATTTTTTTTTAATTTATATTAATAAATTTTTCTTTTCCGAAAACCGAAGAGCAAAAAAAGAAAAACAATCAATTCACTTTTCATATTCAATTAATTGACTAAAAAAATATTTTCTTATTGTTCGAAGTTTTTCCACTGCTGCGAGTTCTTTTAAATTACAATTTAATGTTTTTCGATTTTTAAATTACTACAAGAATTCAGTAAATATAAACATAAAAAATATAATAAAAAGGATCAAAAAGCGCAGTCGACGTATTTACAGCCCGTCACTATAGTATGAATACCACGCCACTGCATATGGAGCTGCCGTTGGCGAGACGATGCTTTCTCGATTCGATATTTATCTATCTCATGCTATCTTACTGCAATTGGATCTTCTGTTCTTTTCACAGCTGTCTGGAAGGCAACGTTGTCATATAGAGTCTTTTAGATTATTATAATCCTATAATTTTGGCTAATAAATATCAATATTATTGAAAATATTGTAGCAGAAAGATTACTGAAAATTGCATGTGAATGATGAAAATGCAATAACCAAAATATAAATAGTTTAAAGCTGGCAACAATCTGTTCATTTTAATCTCAACTTCCTTCCTGGAAATCTCCGCACTCAAATATTGGACGGGCTGTAATATGTAATGAATTGTTTGGGATGTAAATAATAAAAACAGATGTAAATTGAAGTTTTTTTAATTGTTCAACCTTTCAATGTTTTTATCGAGAGAAGTTTCACTGTAAATAATGGCAAATAACTATACAAAAACAATACACAGATTTTAAAATATTCAGTCTCTAAAATAACAGCCAACTATTACATTTATTTAAGTACTTATAATTAACGAGAGAGTGGCAGCTTACCAGACTAATAGACTTGAAAAAAATAATCATACGAGACCTTAACAGTACAGATTAAAATTTATTCAAACATAAACAAAGTCGAAATTTGACTTGAAAAATCACAAAAAAATACAAGTTTATTTTAATAATAGTCAACCTTAAAACAGAAAACAACAGCCAACAATTATTTATTTCTAAGCGCATTTTCTGGAGATATATAACTACTAAAAAAATAAAAACATATTCAGTCTTCAAATTAACTATTAAAAAGCCAAACTCCGGTACCTAATCAAAATAATAATTGTTGTAATAATAATTATTATAAACAAAAATATAAAATTTTCAAGTTTAAATTATAAAAAAACATTCAACAAATTAATTTATCTGGCTAAATTATATACCTACGTATTTGTTTCAAAGATAACTAATGAGCTTAATCCTTCTTCTCAAAGTATACAATATTAAATTGGTCTGGAAGTATACAATACGAATCTGCTCACAACACAAGTCACTCACAAATCAAAATCACACACACACAAGAACGTATTAAATAGTACATTGAACTGACTAAGTTGGGAAAGTGTAAGGCCAAGAAAACTAAACTCTTCCCTTCATTTGGAGAGAAGAAGAAGAAGAGTAGCTAGTAGATAACCTATAATAATTTTTCCTACATTTTTTCAGAAAAGAAAAACAGCAACACGACCAGAATTGGTTGCCTTACCACGTTGTTAACTTATTCATAAAAAGAAAAATACTCATTAGGAAGAAAACTAACATCATGAGCTTATATGGAGAAAATAAGAAGTGTCATGTTGAAAAACATCAGGAAATGATGATCAAAACAGAAACCCAAGCAGTAAAAGATGAAGTGTTCCTGGATGACTCCTTTGGACAAAACGACTCACTCTGCGATCAATCCTCATTCTTCAAATTAGAGAATACCTCGTCACTTTATCCAATAAAAAACGAACCTGAAGACTTGGGAGATAATCTTCCTCACGTGCAAGCAGAACACTGGGAATTCAAAGAAGAAGAAATTGACATCCAAGAACATAAACCAGTATGGGAACTGGTCGGGCCGAGGCCGAGTAGTAATGGTGAAGTATTTAACAATGGACTTGATGTATGTGACTCTGTTATGGAAAATGAGCTTCAATCTTCTGAAAGTAAGAACGACAGAGAGGCAAATGAGTTTAACTGTGCGCATTGTTCATAAAAACAGACCGGAGGAATAATTTTGTCAAGCATTATATTCGTAAACATAAACAATTTACTGAAGTTTATAAATGTAATGAATGTACATATAAAAGTGAAATTAAACGTTACTTTGTCAGGCATTATAAACGTAAACATTCAAGATATGCAGAAGTGTTCAAATGCCAAGAATGTTCATTTGAAACAAAGCGAAAAGACTCTTTCACTCTGCATTACAAATATAAACACTCCAAAGAAATGGAAGTGTTCAAATGTCAGGAATGTTCGTATGAAACAGAACATAAAGGTAATATGACGAGACATTTTAAATGTAAACATGATAAAGAAGCAAAAGTGTACAAATGTCAAGAATGTTCTTTGGAAACAAAGTGGAAAGACGCTTTTACTCAGCATCGCAAATATAAACACGACTCCAAAGAAGCAAAAATGTACAAACGTCATGAAGGTTCATATGGAACAAAACGTAAGAGCCATTTTATCGTGCACTATAAATGTAAACACTCCAAAGAAATGGAAGTGTTCAAATGTCAGGAATGTTCGTATGAAACAGAACATAAAAGTAATATGACCAGACATTTTAAATGTAAACATGATAAAGAAGCAAAAGTGTACAAATGTCAAGAATGTTCTTTTGAAACAAAGTGGAGAGACGCTTTTACTCGGCATTACAAATATAAACACTCCAAAGAAGCAAAAATGAATAAATGCCAGGAATGTTCATTTGAAACAAAAAATTAAAGTTATTTGTCTCGACATTATAAATGTAAACATTCAAAAGATGCAGAAGTGTGTAAATAAATGTCAAAATTCTGTTGACATAAAAATTAAATGTCGGTTGATTGGACATTAAAATGCATCATTTATATGAGAAATCTGCACAACCTTTTTTTACTTGTGTATCTTCTTCAATGTTATTTTTGAGGTTATTTCACTCCAACCATATTTTAATTTGTTTTGAAAAAATGTGCATGAAAAATGTTTAATAAAAAATAAATCACATAAAAATTGTCAACTTGTTAGTTTCGTTTATTGATTTAATAACATCAGTTAGAAGGAATACAAAATTACCTTAATAATTAACCCCCTTTAAATTTCCTGATCTCTGTTTAAAAATTAAATTCTGTTATTATATTACTTTTTTTTAATTTACCTCGGGGGCTGCTGTGAAATTTTGTTTTTTATGTTGGTCAAAACTAAAAATCTCCAGCTATCACTTTCATGAATCTGATTATCTTATGAATGTCTTGTAAGCTTTCAAATATCTTTTGGTCACTAAAATCTGTTCTATATTCTTCATGATAAAGTAGTTTTATGCCTTCTTGATTTTCAATTTCTGTCTCTTATATACATTTTTGCAGTAAAATTTATAAATTAATTCGGCTAATTTGTATAAACTGCCGGCTCGCTTACATATCACAGGATACTGACAAATGAATGAGAAATGAAAAATCAATTAAATTATTAAATTTAACATGCAACACTGCCTGGTATTTCAGAAGAAGATTTTTGACAGTTTTGCAGCTGATTTTGGAAAGCGATCAATACAATACACAATACAAATTTCTTTATTGTACTTGAATTACAACAGTCGTTGTTTAGTACACCAGCGTCATTATAGAAATAATAAAAACAAACATAAAGACAAACAAGTAAAAATTAAAAACGCACAGCAATGGAGACGCGCAGAGACACTAAAGACATCAGGTCTCAATTGAGGTATGGTTTCAACTCTATGATAAAGATGGATCAGTATCGTGAAAGTGATAGCTGGAGATTTTTAGTTTTGACCAACATAAAAAACAAAATTTCACAGCAACCCAATCCAATAATGATAATATTTATTAGAGAAATATTATGTATTGGCATAACTGTATTTGGATGTTGCTATAAATAATTTCAGTAACTCAACTGTGGTACCTTGACCTTGAAAAGTGGCGCGGCCCAGCACAAAGGAATAGGTGACCTTATCAAGGTCAAAATTGTCTCCCCCACCCCTTCCCTTCATGTCAATTTTTTTTTTAATGTCATTTTAAAATCTAAGTAAGTACCGATAATGTCATTCAAGAAAATGTGGATTTAATCATGAATATTTTCTCGTTTTTTGGTATGTTCCATCATCCTATTCATCCAGTAAAAGCATATATACCTCGATTTATTACTAGATAGTCTGCCAAGGTCTTATTTGTTTATGCTACGTTGTAACATCGAACATTATGACACTAAAAATGACAGGTAGAATTTGAAGGTTATTAAAGGAATCAAATGAAAACTTTTGACATTAGGAAGATTCAAAAACAATAAATTAAATAGTCGATTACAACATTGCTTTGTTGTCAAGTTCTTTATTAAAAGTAATCGATTTTTTCTGTTTACATCTGTCAGTCTTGAGATTTAATTTCTAATTTTATAAAATAAAATAAAAATTAACAAAAGTAATCTTATTAGATCAAGCAAAATGCCAAAGTAGGTACCTATTTAAGTAAAGAAGCCAAAAAGATGATAGCAAATATTTGATTCAACATCCGGATCGTCTCATTAGTCTTTCTGCAGTTGTAAGTTCTACATTATTATAAGATGCTACCTACTCAGATACGTGACATGTTGACTTACCGGTAATCGTTAATTGAAGAATATGGAAATGATTAACTTCCTTTGCATATCTACTCTTTACGAGAAGAAGAATGAGAAGTGAAAGAACGAAATATATACCTCAACATTCTGAAGTTTTACCTATGTCTGCAGTCTGAATTTCATCATTTTATCTAACAATGATGCTGTTGTATGCAGACCTATTCTAATTTTCAAAATCAAATATTATTCGACCTATTTATAAGGTAAAAGTGGTAATACTTATTATTATTATAAGCATTTCATTACATATTCGGACTATTACAATAGTACCTACCTATTACCTAAATACCTATACCTACTAAAAAAAGGATTTAGGTACAAACTGCGTAGGAATATTAAAGTAAAGAAATAAGAAATAATTTATGGAATTGATTTGTTATGATTATGAATAATTTTTAAATTATCAACTGTTAAGTTTTGCATTAATTTAATTTGTATTTTGAGTAGGTACTACTTTCCAATAAAATGCGTTCTTTACAAATAGATATACTTATTATTTTCTAGCCTATTATGAATTAACACCAGCTATAATCAAAAGAAAACTTAATTCTTATTTTCAAATAAACAAAAATTGTTAATGTAATAAATTTTGTCTAATATTCTGTGATTCCTCATCCTCATTGCACCTACAAAACTCGAGATCTGACATCAATGCTGAAATTTCATGTGACCTTGCCAGACTATTTAGATATTAATCGACGTGTACTTTGGATTTGGCTTTCTCTACCCTTGATGACGAGAGTGTATCCTATTTTTCTTCGCTTGACTCTCTTGTGCCTCTGGACCCGCATCACAGTCAGGTTTTCTTTGATGTTAAGTTGGTGTCAAATGGTTTCATAAAACGTGTAGTAGATAAATTAAATTTTTTTCAAAAAGCTGACTGCATTAATTCTGTTCTATCTGAGGTAAATTGGGAAGAACAATAATAATTATTGTCTGATGATTGTGTTGAGGTAAATACTATGATAAGTTTTATACTATATTATTGACCAAGAGATATAACGAAATGATCTAATTGTTAAACTGCCATATTTTATGACTTCAACAATATTTCAATAATCAAAAAAGTGATAAAATAACAGAAGTTGTTTGGATGGTACTCTTGAATTGATTTCAGATATGATAAAGAAAAAAATACATAAACAATGGTCGATGTTTGGTAGTTTGGCAGACTATGTTGAATTGAAAAGGATTAAGAGCGATTTGTCTTATTAGACAATCTAAAATTAATAGGAGTACATTTATTGAGGATGCAGAGATCAAGTCTTCTAAAAACATTAAAGCTTTCCGGAACTATGTGAACTCCTTATCGAAAATCAATCAAATACCTGATGAGATGTATTTTGAAAATTAAGTAAGGAAAAATAGTATGCGGATATGTAACTTGTTTGCAAAGAACTTTGACTTATTAGTATATCTAATCAAGAATTCTTTTTTCCATCATCAACTATTTTTTGATAATGCGCTTGATTTTGAAATAAGTTAGGAGGATGTCAAGTCTGCTATAAAAAATTTTAAGAATAAAAATTCTATAGGTCATGATGGATTGTCTACCTTTTTTATAAAGCAGTGCATCATGTCAATAATATGGAAGAAAACTAATATTATATCTGTATTTAAATCTGGTGACAAACATAACATAGTTAACTATAACTATAGATCTATACAGGGTGAGGCGCGTGAACCTTAGGGCATTTTTATATGAAGAAGTGTTTGGAGTCGAAGTCTAAAAATTTGCACATCTATAATTTAGATTTTGACGAGCTAAACTAAAATATTTACAACCCCTCACCATTTCCGGTTATACCGGAAGTTGCCCTCAACTTTCTTTTTTTAAATGGAACACCCTGTATATTATTACATTTTCAGATTGCCTGAAAAAATGTAATAAAAATGGTGTTTGTAGTTCAAAATTGGAACGAGTGGTTTATGAGTTATAAACAAATGAAAATTGCAATTTTCCGTTTTCAAAGCAGCTTAGGTCGAAAACGGGTCAAGATAGATGAAAACGGCTTACATGTCCCTATCCTAACTTTTTATATACTACGCTAGAGTAGCTACAAAAAAATATATTTTTTATAAATTTATTTTTCAAAACGCTGATTTTTCATCACTTTGTATACAAATTTCATCAGCACCATAAGATACTACGTGAAAAGTTAAGATAGGGACATGTAAGCCGTTTTCATCTATCTTGACTCATTTAGCGACCTAAGCTGCTTTGAAAATGGAAAATTGCGATTTTCATTTGTTTATAACTCATAAACCACTCGTTCCAATTTTGAACTACAAACACCATTTTTATTACATTTTTTCAGGCAATCTGAAAATGTAATATAAAATATACAGGGTGTCCCATTTAAAATAAGAAAGTTGATGGCAACTTCCGGTAACCGGAAATAGTGAGGGATTGTAAATATTTTAGTTCAGCTCGTCAAAATCGAAATTATACACGCACAAATTTTTAGACTTCTACTCCCAGGACTTCTCCATATAAAAATGTCCTAAGGTAATATAGCTAGGTAGTTGGGGTTATTGCAAAAGTGTTTGATTCTATCATGGCAAATAAAATATATGCCGTTCACTTATTATAAAAGAATTGGGTTATGGTGTAGGGTGATAGAAATCACTGGGTATAACCGCTGTCAATCATTGGCTGGAGTTGGGTTATGTCTCTTTTTTATGAGGTTGAAGTTTTATGACAACGAACAGGACATAGTTGCAAAATGGATTTTTGATATTTTTGCTATTCTTCTTATTATCTTTACATCTTTATGGACTTTTTATTTTGGAACCTTTAGTCACGTATTTTATGATATTGCAATCTTTATCTAGAAAGCAAACTCGTCAAATCTAATTAATTTTTTAGATTCAGCAGGTTTAAATGGGCAGAATGCTTCCACAAAGCTTTAATATTGTTGCCTAATTTACCTTAAATAATATTTAAACAATATTTCAAGAATCGCTAAATGAAATAAACATTCCATTCAATATTCAATAATGTTGCAAGGTACATTTTTTGAGTCTCATGTAAAAATGTAAGTTACAACGTTACTCCGACCAATTCTCCAATTAAAGGAACTCTTAATTATAAAATAGATCAAAAATTAGTAATTACTTATTTATTTTAAAAAAATAGAACATCATAATTAGGTAGGTACTGAATCGGCCAATCGGCTACGGTCATGGTGATTGGCGATCTTATTATGGTGATTGCCGTTTGGATCCATTCTGGTAGATCATGTTTCGTCCAGGTACACGAACGTTACCTTCTCACTCGATACTATTTTCACTCGAATTTTGATATTGTAAGTATTTTCTTAGAAAGGTAATTTTGGATGCAACGACATGTTTTTGTTCACAAAGAATTTTGCGTCCGTTCACATATTTATACTTATAGCCAAGATATTTAAGAATTTTAAATAAACTAGTTCTCCCCTTTTCAAAATCCAAATGTTTACGTTCGTCTTCCAAAAGTTTTCCTACAGTAAAATGTTCGTTTTTCCAGTTATATTGCCAAATCAGTCGTTGCAAATCTTTCCGAAACGTAAAATTTTCATAATTATTGTCTGGCTTAGGTCGTCTGCCCGTTTCAATCGCACTTACTGAATACTATAAAAGAGGAAAATTACGTAACATCATTTTATCAGGTGTACACTTAATAATACTTACACCCCAAATGTGTTTTATTCATCAACAGATCTATTTAAAATCATATCATCAAAATTTGATGACCTAAAAATTTACGGTTTAAATGATGCGATAGATTCATGGAAAGCCAAGACACATTCCACTGATATCCCGAATAGTTGTAATCAAAGAGATTGGGATGATCCCCTAGTTAAGATGGCCACAAACCAATTAATTGAAAACGCCACTAATACGAAGGATCAAGCTCGATTATCAGCGATAACTCAAAAGGATTCAAGCCATTGGCTAAATACTTTACCGGTGTCAAGTCTTGGAACTCTTTTAAATCGACATATGATCAGAATAGCAATGAGTCTCAGACTTGGATCAAGAACGATTGAGCAACACATTTGTCGTTGTGGTGCAAACGTAGACCAATCTGGCACTCACGGCCTCTCGTGTAAATTCAGCGAAGGACGCCACAGTAGACACAAGGAGGTTAATGATATAATCAAACGAGCCTTGTGTACAATTGGTCTCCAACCTATCCTTGAGCCACCTGGTCTTCTAGCTCGTAGTGATGGTAAACGCCAGACCAGGCTCTGCCGCTGAAAATGCAGAGACTAATAAAAGAACCAAATACCGCAACCTATCAAATCATTATCTTTTTGTTCCAATAGCAATCGAAACCTTTGGCTCTTATGGTCCAAGTGCAAAACTATTTATCGATGACATTTGCAAACGATTATGTGATGCGACCGGCAACATGAGTGAAGGCATTTGGTTCAAAGAACGTCTATCGATAGCTATTCAGAGAGGAAATGGTATTAGTGTGTTGGGAACTAGAGAACCAGAATCTTTCTTGGAGTTAGAATAAAATTTAGGTTTATAATAATTATTAGGAGTCTATTATTTAATATTTTATTTATTTATTATTTATATTTATTAATATTTAGAATTATTATCTATTTCTACATAATTCATTTCAATATTTTTACATCTCAATAATGTAAGTGTACCTTATCAGTTGTCATTACATAGTTGTATTAATTGTTATTATTATCATTATACTTTCAAAATGACTTGACGTTCACTTAGGTTTTCATTTTCAGATTCAAATAACTTGAATGCCTTTTTTATACGAATTTTTTCTTCAATCGATATTAATTTCGGCATTATGAAATTTATAATGTCAAAAAATTAATCTTTATTTGACAGTTCGAGAAAAATTTGTCTGAATAAAAATTATCCTAGATAATCTACTAAAACTTCAATTAGACAACAGGGCTGTTATCATCAGCTGAGGCAATTTGAGCTATTTGACAAGTGTCGGTGTTTACTTAACCTTCAATACCTTGATCAGCTGATATTGTCAATCAAGATCTAGGGAGTTTTCATTTTTGTAAACCTAAAAACAAAAGTTCATGGCCTACCAATGCTTTTTTAATATGTGAACGGCATATATGTAACAGATTTATGTATCTGTCAAATTATTAGTAATCAACATGGATTTTTGTGCATGGTCGATCTACATTCTACTTCTTTCTTTTGTTAGGAGTAAAGCAAATGAGCTTGGATTTGATTATCACATAAATAACACTCCACTCGAATTGGTTACCAATATCAGAGATCTTGGAGTACCTATAATCTATGAAAGTAAGTTTGAATTTAACGTTCATTTGAGTACTGTAGCATCAAAGGCCTTTCAAATGTGAGAAGGATTCGAATTCGAACGGTTTCGCGGAGTGTCACGAAGTGAAATCCAACCGAACCCAATCATCGAACTACCAGTGAATCACGAGTTAAAAATATAACCGACTTAGCGCTATACCTTGGACTTACACTTCTACCAGGGATCACATCCACAGGTGGCATTTTCCTATTACTAGACCTCAACTAGACGATTTTTCATACAAAATCGGCCTTCAATAAAGGTACCTGCCTACAATTTCGCATGCTATCACTTATTATCAATTCAAAGATAAGCACATAAACAACCAGCGAAGAAGGCAATCTCACGTTTGCCGATCGGATAGGCAACATATAATACACCAAATGAGTCTGCAAAACTGCATACCCAAGCCGTAATTAACAATCAATAATGGGGGAAAACGCCCCGGCCGCTTCTGACTACAGGAGCGTCCAAACTACTCAACATGTACCATCCACATCCAGCCAACTTTCCCCGACGCAAAATAATACAACCACCTCATCGTACGTCAACGCCGCAAAATCACCACCAACCACAAACTTCCCCAAAAAGGAACAGGCCGTAGTCATAGACGCCATTGAGTCCATAAAGCTAGCCGATTACGTTATAGCCATAGGAAATATAGTAACACCACGAAACATCATATTCGCATCACGCATATAAGCAACAACAGAGTATGCATATACCTATCTTCTTCTGAAATTGTGAACACACTCGTAAACAATCATGAAAAAATCATTATTGGAAACTCAGAACTACCAGTACGACGCCTGATCACCCCTGCAAAGAGACTAGTTCTATCCAACGTATGCCCCTCCATCCCTCATCAATACATCGAAGCATCCCTACGTGCCACCGGCCTGAAACTGGTCTCCCCAGTATCCTTCCTACGAGCCAGCATACCCGGAGATGAATACAGTCATGTACTAAGCTTCAGGCGGCAAGTATTTGTATCTCCGACACAAGACGAGAACTTACAAAGGCTGACATCCACAGTAGTCACACATGAAGACACCCACTACAGAATATTCTTATCTTATGATAACATGGAATGCTTCATCTGTAGGCAATCCGGTCACCTGGCTAGCAACTGCCCAAATCCCAGACAAGATCACAGCCAATTAAATGAACCTGCAGCCGAACACAACCCTATACCCACGACCAAGAAACGACCACCACCATCGGAATCCACATCATCTGCTAGCAATGAGCAAACAAAGCAGTCAATGCCCCCTCCATTACACTCTGAGGTCCCAAAAACCAAGAAAAAGAAAGAACAGATAGCTCAGAAACACAAGAAAGCCAGACATTCTTCCCCCGCAAAACCACTGAATGACGACGCACTAAAACCAATAGAAGACCTCTTCAACAACAAACCTGAGCGTTTCAAATTCACACTAATCAACTTCAAAGCTTTCCTGGAAAACACGTTCGGCAACAACGACCCCCTGTCTGAAGCTCGACGCCTAACAGACGACGTGCAGCACCTGCTTGACAGTTATACACGAGATCTACCCACATATCAAAAACAGAAGCCTAAAAGCTAGAATAACAAGAGTTCGCACTAAAATAAAAAAACAGCTCAATTCTACAACCGAAGACCATAGCGCAACAACCTCACAAAGCTTTCTATGTGACTCTGACTCCGACATCGACTCGGAAGACGAGAACACTCACCTCTCTTCATACTAAAATGTTCAAGTTAATAACCTGGAACTGCTGCGGATTTTACAAAAGGCTTCCGTTCACGCAAATGCTGATATCTGACGAAAACCCTAACATTGTTTGCTTACAGGAAACAAACCTAAAGCCGACGCAAACACCAGATCTACCTCAATATATAGGATTCCATTTCCACAGAACCACCCACCTAAAAGCAAGCGGTGGAACCTCCATCTATGTGAAAAACGGTCATCACTGCGAAGACCTAAGCCTCCAAACCGATATAGAAGCCCTAGCTGTGAACATCTGGTGCCCAAACAAACTAACTGTTTGTAATATTTACATACCACCAAACGCCAAAGTCACAGAACCACAACTAGAAAACCTCCTTAGTCAGCTATCATCTCCATTCATACTAGTAGGAGACATGAACGCACATAACCCCCTGTGGGGGTCCACAGAAAGATCCAGCAGAGGAAAAATTATAGAAAATCTTCTAACATCACACAACATCGTCTTGCTAAACTCCGGAGAAAGCACGCACCTCTGTTCCGCTACAGGAAACTTTTCCAGCATAGACCTGAGCTTTTCCGACCCCAAAACAGCACCAGACCTAGAATGGGAAGTTCTAAGAAGCCTCTACACGAGCAATCATTTTCCAATCAAAATATGCCGTAACAGTGATGTAAATAGCCACCAACATATCGCGAAGATGGGACCTCAAAAACGCGGATTGGAAAAACTACCAGGCCGCAATCACAGCAAATATAGGCTCCCTCTCTGTAACCGAAGACATCGACAAAACCATAGAAGAACTTACCGAATTGATACACCACGCTGCCGAACTGAACATAGGTCACACAACCCCCAGCTCTCACTCGAAGTCCGTTCCGTGGTGGGACGCAAGATGCAAGGCAGCGGTCGCTAATAGCAACAGAGCACTAAACAAGTACCGCAGACATAGAGCCGACGACAACCTAAAACACCTGAAAGAACAGATGCAAATCATGCAAGAAGTCATCAACGAATGCAAGACAAACACCTGGCGGAACTTCGTGTCCTCAATAACAAGCAACACAACCCCCAGCGAGATGTGGAACAAGATTAAACGAATCAAGGGATCCAAGCCAACATTTACTATACCCGCCTTGAAAGACGTCAAGCATGATCACGGACAATCAACACATAACCGAACTACTAGCAGAATACATCCAACAGAAATCGAGCAACACCAACTTCGACCAAAAATTTCTGAGATATAAAAATAAAATA
This sequence comes from Malachius bipustulatus, assembly GCA_910589415.1. Lineage (NCBI taxonomy): Eukaryota > Metazoa > Arthropoda > Insecta > Coleoptera > Melyridae > Malachius > Malachius bipustulatus. The sequence continues at coordinate 502,101 of CAJUUM010000034.1, read as the reverse complement.
GAATCGAACCCACTAAGCTACCCCGATAAGACAAGCGAATCTATCAACGACGTAATCTCAGAACTTGAGCTACGCTTCGCGCTGGAAGAAACTAAAAACTCAGCAGCAGGCCCAGACAATATTCCAACCATCTTCCTTAAAAACCTCCCCCCAAGAGCCACCCAGTACCTCCTGAAAGTATATAATAAGATATGGACGTCAGGCTCCTTCCCGAAAACGTGGCACAACGCAATCATTCTGCCTATACACAAGGCGGGAAAAGCAAAACATGATGCAACTGCTTACAGGCCCATATCGCTCACCTGCACCATGTGCAAGCTGTTGGAGAAAATAATTAACAAAAGACTAACTTGGTACCTAGACAAGAATAAACTCATCACACCCAACCAAACCGGCTTCCAACCAAGAAGAAGCACGATGGATAACTTGCTACGGTTAAACGACGAAATTCTAAACGCATTTGATCGTAAACAGCACCTCGTAGCAGTGTTCTTCGATCTAGAACGAGCTTTCGATACCACCTGGAGATACAACATCCTACGTAAGCTATTGAGCTGGAAACTAAGCGGCAACCTAGTCAACTTCATCACAAACTTCCTTAAAGACAGAACATTCCAAGTGAGAGCCAATGGCTTCACATCTGACCTCCATCAACAAGAAAATGGAGTCCCACAAGGATCGGTTCTCAGCACGACCCTTTTCCTGATCGCTGTTAATGAAATCGCTTCAACAATCACTTCCCCAATAAAATTCACCATCTATGCAGACGGCTTGGTAATATACTGCCGCGGCAAACATGCTAACACAATATGCTCACAACTACAAGCAACAATTAACAACTTGGAAACATGGACCAACACGACAGGTTTCAAATTCTCCCCCCAAAAGACGAAGTACATAATCTTCTCGAAAAGGAGAACCTTGGGAAATCCCGCACCACTACGGTTATATAACAATGACCTTGAACAAGTCACCAAACACAAATTTCTCGGACTAACTTTTGACAAGAAACTCACATGGAAGCCACATATAGCCCAACTGAAAAAAGAGTGTGTAACCAGAACTAACATTCTGAAGACCTTATCACACTACAAGTGGGGAGCACAAGAATCGGCACTCCTGAAAATCTACAGGGCCATGATAAGATCAAAACTGGACTACGGGGCCATTTTGTACAGGGTGGGCCAATAAGCGAGGTAAGCGGCTGTATCTCAGAAACTAATGATCGTAGAGAGTTACGGTAAAAAATTTTATAGGTTAAGTGGGCAAGGGAAAATGCTGGAAATTATTTTCAAGTTTCCAAGATGGCTGCCAGAGGGCGTTTGCACCATGTTGAATTACATAAAGTTACATTTCTTGTGATTTTCCCCAATGAATGTAACAAAAAAATATTTGCGTTTTAATGTTAACTTAAAGTCGAATATTTTTTGTAAAAACTATTTTCCTTTATCTTTCGAAATAAAGTGGTAAGGGGTATTTGAATGTTGTTTTAAACAAATGCCTGTAACTTCGAAACGGCTTTAATGATTTTGGATAAATTTGGTATAATTCGAAAGAGCATTTCTTGAGCTTTTAGGTTTCTCGTGATAATGACAGTTATGACCTATACGGCCGCCGATAAAGGGCCTTATTCGATATTATAACCAAAATATTGGATTTTCTCAAAAAATTTAAATGCGATGATATGACTTTTTTTAGACTAGAAAATAGACAAATGATCAACCAATAAGCCTGCGCAAACCGCATCTTTCTCCTAACTCAAATTATTAAAAAAATACCAAAACAAGAAAATTAATATATCCCCATTTAAAAATGCATCGGTCGCTTTCGATAAGAAGGCAAGTAGTAGGCCATGGAAATAAAAGACAAACTCCTAACTTAAATATTGGCAAGTAACGTCAAATTTCTGTCACACACGCAGCCCACTATTATTGTTGATTGCATATAATTTGAGTACTTTTTAATCAAAATGCTTCTCACAAAATTAAATAATGAAGCCGTTGACATGATTGCGATTTATTTCGAGTGTTTTCAAAATGTAGCTATAGCTGCAAGACAGTACGCGGCACGGTATCAAGATCGCCTTCATTACGGGAGAAGAATGTTTCCGCGCTTGGTACAGCGATTACGCGATACTGGAAGTTTTCGTTGTGCTAAACGTCGCAGGCGTCGCAATGGAAGGACCGAAGAAAATATTATCAATGTCTTGGACATAGAATTTTATAGACATGTAGAAACTAGAACATTGTCTCTAGACTTGGGAATTTGTTGCACGGACAACTGTTAGAAATATTTTGAAAGATTATAGGTGAATAATTTTATCTTATTCCAAGTATCTTAGCACATACCCTCAAATACAAATTCAGTGTTATTCTGGTTTTATTATTTTTTACTACTGATTATGTTGTTTTCTACTTTTATATTACATCCTTACCACATAGTCTTGCACCAGGCGCTAAATGAACAAGATTTCGATAATAGATTAAATTATTGTCAATGGATGCTAGGTATGCTTGAGAAAAACAGAAATTTCTTAAAGGAAATTCTCTGGACCGACGAGGCTACCTTTAATAGTGATGGTAGAGTAAACCTTCATAATATGCATTATTGGTCCGCTGAAAATCAACGTTGGTTAAGAGAGAGAAGTGCAGCAGCAGGGAGCAGGGACGCTGGAGCCTAAATGTGTGGTGCGGTATCATTGGGGACAGAATTATTGAACTTTACTTTTTTGATCAAGCTTTAACTGGTAACCACTTCTTAGAGTTTTTGATCAACGACTTGCCAATTTTGTTGGGAGATGTGCCATTCGAAACTAGGAGAACTATGCTTCTGCAATTAGATGGTTGTCCGGCACATTATTCAATTAATGTCCGAAACCATATTTACTGGATCTTTCGAGAACGCTGTATAGGAAGGGGAAGCTGATTTCCTTGTCCGGCAAGATCTCTCGACTTGACATGTCTTGATTTTTACTTCTGGGGACGCTTAAAAGACATTGTTTTTCAAACTCCACCAACAACACGAATGGATATGGAAAACAGAATTCGAAACTCGATTCCTCAACTATCAGCGGCAGAAATCGAGGCTGCGGTTCTGCTGACTCAAGAAAGACTGGAACAATGTGTGGAATATGACGGAAGGCAATTTGAACACAGAAGGCATTAATCTTTTTTCAAAATGGACCACAACTTTATTTAAAAGGAAAATCGTTACGAAAACGCGTGAGGAGTTTGGCTTTTGTTTCCATGGCCTACTTATCGAAAGCGACCGATGCATTTTTAAATGGGGATATATGAATTTTGTTGGTTTGGTATTTTTTAAATAATTTGAGTTAGGAAAAAGATATTAAGATGCGGTTTAAGCAAGCTTATTGGTTAATCATTTGTCTATTTTCTAGTCTAAAAAAGTCATATCATTGCATTTAAATTTTTTGAGAAAATCCAATATTTTGGTTATAATGTCGAATAACGCCCTCTATCGGCGGCCGTGTAGGTCACAACTGTCATTGTCACAAGAAACCTAAAAGCCCGAGATTGCTCTTTCCAATTATATCAAATTTATCCAAATCATTGTAGCCGTTTCGAAATTACAGGCATTTGTTTAAAACCACATTCAAATACCCCCCACCACTTTATTTCGAAAGATAGAGAAAAATTGTTTCTATAAAAAATGTTAGACTTTAAGATAACATTAAAACGCAAATACTTTTTTGTTACATTCATTGGGGAAAATCACAAGAAACGTAACTTTATGTAATTCAAGATGGTGCAAAAGCCCTCTGGCAGCCATTTTGGAAACTTGAAAATAATTTCCAGCATTTTCCCTTGCCCACTTAACCTATAAAATTTTTTACCGTAACTCTCTACGATCATTAGTTTCTGAGATACAGCCGCTTACCTCGCTTATTGGCCCACCCTGTACGGAACTGCAGCAAACTCCACCTTAAAGTGTCTAGATGTGATTCAGAACTCAGCGCTAAGACTCGTACTTGGTGCGTTTAGGACTACCACCTCCGAAAGCTTATATCGAGAAGCCAACGAGCCCCCCTTATGGCTTCGAAGAAATCAACTCTTACTCCTATACTCTGCAAAAATAGCTAGCGACGAAAACAACCCAACACACAGCGTACTCTTTCATGAAAACTGCAATCACCCACGCCACCCCTGCGACCGGATGAGGCAACTCACCCCTACAATCCAGCCCCAAGAAGTGACACAGATCGTCGCGAACAAGATCCCACCATGGACACTCAAGAAGCCAATAATAGATACCTCCATAAGCGCCCACACTAGCGAAGGCGCCAACAACCCCGCAACGAGACTACAAGACCTGTTACTCAAGTACCGCCCTGAGCTCACACTGTATACTGACGCGTCTAAATCTCACAATGGCGTGGGATACGCCGTAATCCTGGGAGAAGAATCCTACATGCGGAGGCTTCCAACTACATGCAGCGTCGTCACCGCAGAACTTCACGCAATCCTACACGCAGCTGAAATACTGAAAACAAAAAACTTTCAAAGAGCCACAATATGCACCGACTCCCAGGCAGCCCTGACATCAATAAAGAAACTTTACACAAACAGCCACATCGTAACAAGAACACAAACAGCTCTCCACACCCTTGCACAACAGCATAAACAAGTCATACTCGTATGGACCCCATCACACAACAAGATAGCAGGAAATGAAAAAGCTGACACGGCAGCTCGGACCGCAACTACCTTGACCGATATCGCTGACATAGCTAACGAAGTTTCCGATATAAAAATACTCATAGAATCCAGCACAAAGGACAAGTGGCTGCTCCATTGGAACAGTTTGCGAACCAAACTACACGACGCGTCCCCCCAGGAAACACACACCTTTCCAACAACTATCTCGAGACGCGATCAAACAGCCATTAGAAGACTAAGACTAGGCCACACCCAACTAACCCACCTTCACCTACTACAACGCCAAGATCCACCTCAGTGCGACACATGCAATACCCGAATCACTGTCCACCATATCCTGTGCGACTGTCGCAAATACACGGAAGAAAGAAGAATCTGCCAACTAGACAACACCCTACCAGAAATACTTAAAACAGATCCGCAATGCACATCTTCATCAAGTACTTAAATGACACCGACCTGCTTAACCACATATAATCACTATCCTCGCTAGTTGAATTCAAATATGTATAAACTTCTATTGTTAACCCTATAACTTTGTATATATACCTACCTTAGCACCTAATCAATGTACCGGTGCCAATGACAGAATGTCGAGGCACCTAAATAATTAAATAAAAAAAAGTGAGGATTCATTAAAAGAATGTCAAGAAAGGTTTGCAAGCAATTTTTGCTCAACACTTTGACAGTATGTTAAGACATTGAGAATCCTGACAGAATCCGGATTGTTTTGAACGAAACAGACGATGAAGATGGGATTGTGGAGCAGTCGTAGTCAAGTGAAGCTAAAATGTTTAGCTTTTAGAGCTTTTAAGAGTTTTAGTTTTCAAGAGAATGTCAACAGTTTTTATTTTTATTTTATTAATTATATCTATACACCGTTCACTTATTATAAAAGAATTGGGTTATGGTGTAGGGTGATAGAAATCACTGGGTATAACCGCTGTCAATCATTGGCTGGAGTTTGGTTATGTCTCTTTTTTATGAGGTTGAAGTTTTATTGTAACCGGCGGGGAGAGAAAGGGGAGAGTTTTTTCGCGCGCGGGCGAGCGCGATTTCTGTCGATAATCGCCGCGCACGCACGTACGTACGTAAACAAACAAACAAATTTCTTTATTTATTTATCTACCTACTACTCTCTCCATTCTTCCCTGTCACAATAATAGTCCTTTGGCTGGCCGAGCGGTTTGTCAGTTAAAGGCTTCGAAAGAAATGAATAGGTAGGGGCCACACTGTACAATTTAATGCACAGCGGCTCTAGCGAAAACGATCCAAGAAAAACTCAAAAATCTGCACTTCCTTTTGTTTTGTAAAATTTCAGAAAATCTGCCACCTTTTAATTATTCCAAATTCTTTTCGTCTGGTAGGATACTTACTGATATTTCTTGTGTGTTTATTTTTTACCATATCGTGAGATTTAGCAAGTTGACCTTGCGGCTATCTTACTGAATAATCCTGAACTTCAACTACCTAAATTTTCCTTACAATCGGCCGACGCGTTTTCATATTTTCCTTTGTACCTAGCTATTATAATTACACCGGCTTAACTTTCATTTCGTGTTTTCACCTGCTTGCTGTTTATGGATTGTGATGAGCTTTTGGATTTTTTCAACAAACCGTAGGTAGGTAGGTCTTAATGAGTATAAAGCAAAAAGCCTGTGGTTTCTCTTGATAGATGTCGCTCTGTCTCGAGGTCACTGGTAACCGGTTGAATGAGATTCCATATAGGGTTTTCGATTCATGCAGCGATTCATATCCTTCCGGACTCTCCAATATAGTACGCTGACGAGGTCTAATGAGACCGAAACGGCCGTCCGTGCTTTTGGTAGTCTGGTTGGATGTGTGTTGCTGCCTGAGTCGAGAAACTCTTTATTTGGGTTCTCGGGCGCTCCAGACTTGACAACTGTCAGGACGATGGGTTAAAACCCGACTCCAATACGACAGGCTATTGATTTGCTTTATACTCATTAAGACCTACCTACCTACGGTTTGTTGTGACTTTTGAGTATACTTCGGCTTTTTAATATGCATTTCTGATGTCAGTCTCGTAGCCCCTGGAGTGTCTGCAACCCATAATACACACTGGAGTTTTGTTTGGCTGGGAGCCTGTGGTTTCTCTTGATAGATGTCGCTCTGTCTCGAGGTCACTGGTAACCGGTTGAATGAGATTCCATATAGGGTTTTCGATTCATGCAGCGATTCATATCCTTCCGGACTCTCCAATATAGTACGCTGACGAGGTCTAATGAGACCGAAACGGCCGTCCGTGCTTTTGGTAGTCTGGTTGGATGTGTGTTGCTGCCTGAGTCGAGAAACTCTTTATTTGGGTTCTCGGGCGCTCCAGACTTGACAACTGTCAGGACGATGGGTTAAAACCCGACTCCAATACGACAGGCTATTGATTTGCTTTATACTCATTAAGATCTACCTACCTACGGTTTGTTGTGACTTTTGAGTATACTTCGGCTTTTTAATATAATTGAAATTTATTCTTCTGGATTCCCACATATTATTCGACTGCAAGTGTTCAAACAAGTACTTGTGATGTACTAGAAAATTTAAAGATTCTTTTATATACATTGCTGCCACTGTTAGAATTCCTAACTTTTTAAATTCTCCTCTACATGAGTCAGAAGTTTTTTTATTTAGAATAATTCGTATAACTTTCTTCTGAATCCGGAATACCCTCTCTATATCCCTGCTGGCACCAAAGAAAATTAAACCATATTTGAACCGAGACTCAAAATTACAATAGTATACAGTTTTCAGTGTCGCTAAATTTACATATTTACAAAGAATTTTTACAGTGTAACATACCGTATTTAATTTTTTGCACGTATTATTTACATGGTGATTCCAACATAGAAAGCTATCAATGTATATTCCCAGAAATTTGGTGCATTCACTGACATCAAAACTGCATTCATTCAATATTACATTACTTGGCATATTAGCTCTGTCATAGTTTGTCTTGAAAAGAACCACAGTTGTCTTTTCTTCTGTAACGTTGTTAAGGTTTTATTCTTTGATTCGCTCCATTTAAAATTATTAAATGGGACCTCATTATCTAAATCCTTGGTATTAAGGTATTCACCAAGTCACCCTTCTTAATTCAAACATGAAAAGGAATAAAAGTTCCTAAAACATGAGTTTCGAGCTCGCATCGCCACCTGTTGCCGAGTGGTAAAACTAACCAAACTAGGCAAGTTCATGATCCCTACCTTTTAGTACGATCTGTAACTTCTTCTCATACCATCTTCCTTTCGATTAACTAGAAACACAGATGTCTCTGTGATGTAGTTTAGGAAGATTTACTAACGTTTCTTTGAGTTGCGCGAATGGTCTGTCTTCCGGAGATCTGAACAGGCTTGGCCATCTTCCAATCTCGGTGCTCGAAGCGAGAACACGCACTCGTGCCCCTATCTTCCCTTTATCTAAAGGACCAATATATATTGGGTAAGTAAATTGTTCAAACTATCTAAAACTTTCTCTAATAGAGTTTATATATTATTATAGTTCTTTCTACCTACCATATCAATCGGGGTATTATCTTATCTCATCGGAAAACCTATCTACGGAGTTGAACCCCACCTGTCTTTACTGACGCCATCTTGGTTTTCACCTCGTTGCTACACTTTGATATCCACGTTTATGGAAGGAATCGCTTTCATTATCTGAAGGTTTTGCTGCTACCTGCCCCTGAATACTGGATCCTAACATCCGGAGCCCTATATTTTTGAATTTCATCCAACCTCGAAGGGCAGCCCCGCTAACCAGTGCCCGGCACGTGTATCTACAAGACACGAGACCGTTCACCTGTCTTAATGCCACCCCAGAGGGAGATCACGGTTTTCCCTCCTGTGATTTCGTCCAGGGCCCCGCTTCTCCAATCTCAGCACGACATTTCAAGGAATACAAAATGTCGTATCAGTAAGCAAAGCGTGACATAACCCTTGTTGCTCAGAGTGATATCAGAGAAATTATTTAGGAATCTTATGTCTTTTTATTACCTTATCTCGTCAAGAGATTGATGTTGTTTTATTAATTAATGCTTATAATCATAATAACTTTGAAATATCTGATATACAATTATTACCGTTAATTATTCAAGTAATACTTTAAATGAAATTGTCACTTATTATGTGAAGGAAAGATAGATATCTATATTTCGCTACCAGTTAAACTGTTAAATGAGATATTTTACGATTAACTACATGATCAATTAATTAGTATTTCATAACCATAGAATTTCAATCATTTATTTTGTAAACAGAATTCATAAATATACTTTTCATTAAAGGATCAACTCTATTATTCAGTAGATAGATACAGTAGTTAGAAATTATTAACATCTCACAACCTGAGTGAATTTTGATGCCTTTATAGTTCAGGTTACTTTAGATCTATTATTCAAAATTATAAGGCCATCTGGCATCCCATTATCTTTTATCTTAGAGGTAATTAAACCGTACCGCTTTATGTAGCTGATGTTACTACAGTCCCACGAAATCTGAGTGAGATTTTGGTGACATCGATCAATACTTCGGCCCAACGAAGGTAAGTCGGCAACTGTTTTTCAACAACGATCGAATTTTAATTGGCCGAGAGCTATTCTTAATTAGCCCAGAGCCTATTCTAATTAGCCGACAGGCAACACTTCATTCAATTTGAGACTGTTCATTCTAAACCACTTACAGACATGATCAAACTCATCATCTGTTATGGATATTAGATCGTTCATATTCTGAGCTGTGATTAGCATATTGGTATCGTCAGCGTATTTAATTGTTTTACAGGCGTTATTTATAATACTTCTGTCTAAATCATTCGTATACAGAATAAATAGTAAGGGGCCCATCATGCTTCCTTGAGGTACGCCTATGTTGGTGGTTTCTGTATTTGAATATGCCACTTCACCATCCCTTCTTACACATACAACCATCTGCCTGTCTTTTAAATATGATTTGAACCATTGTAGGGCGGTTCCACGCACCCCGCTACATTCCAGCTTTGATAACAGTATTCCATGGTTCAACACATCATACGCTTTGGATAAATCGAGAAATAGTCCAAGAGCTATTTCATCCCTCTCCAAGCAGTTTAAGATATCCTGGACAAGACTAAAAATAGCGGTCAGTGTGGACTTACCTTTTAGGTATCCATGCTGGCTCGTCCTCAAGTAGTTGCAGGATATATAAAAGCTCATCAGTCTGTTACACATTGCCGATTCAAATACCTTTGAAAAGGAAGACAGAATACTTATTGGACGATAGTTGCTAATTTCAGTTGGATCTCCTTTTTTGTATACAGGTGTTATAGATGCTAATTTGAGTTTTTCGGGAAATACACCATACCTAAACGAATTACTAATCATGAAAGCAAGCGGCCCAGCAATCTGCCGTACGCAAAGTTTCACCAGTTTGGTTGGTATCTCATCTACCCCACAGCTCATCTTATTCTTTAGTTTTTTGACAATATCGAAAACCTCACTTTCTGAAATTGATGTTAAATACAATGACTTCATATTTCTCTTTATGTTGTCTGATACAGACCCTTTATCTGATGGCATCTTTTCAATAGGTTTTTTAAGAGAATTTAAAAATTCATTTGCAATATATTCTGCATCTCCTGAGACTTGAATTGATTTATTTTTTGTCCTACCATTTATGTGATTTATTATCTGCCAAACAGTCTTTTCTTTGTTATCTGAATTGTTTATTTGTGTTTGATATTTTTTAGATTTTTCCATTATAAGTTTTTTGTTGTATTCCCTTTTAGTTTGTTTGTACATGTCTATGAAACTGTTGTCTATTCTACTTATTGTATATAGAATATTTAGTCGGTTTTTACATTCATTTATATTTGGATCAGTGTTGTATGTTTTTTTATTTTGGGATTTACCAGTCGATATTTTCTTCAGAGGAAATGACAAATAAAATACGCTCTGAAAGAAATTCAAAAACATTTCCCATTGTTCATTTACACATTCATCTTTGATTCTATAAATTCTGTCCCAATTTACTTCATTTAATCTGCCTATAAATGATTCAATATTTTGTTCACTAAAAATTCTAATTATTTTTAATCTACTTGTTGATACCATTAATGCTGGGAATGTTAGCTTTTGAGCTAAGTGGTCTGATATACCAATACTGAGAACATCGGCAGATACACAGTTCTGAATATTAGTTAATATATTGTCAATGCATGTTTTACTGCTCGATGTTACTCTAGTATAATCAAAGATTTGTTGATAGATGTCACAAGAACCTATCATTGAACAAAACCTAAATTTGTCTTTTGTATCCTGTTTTAAATCTATGTTGAAATCACCGCAAATTATTACTTTACAGTTCACCTCAATGACTACCTCCAATATATGTTCGAATTTAACAAAAAACATATCCACATTGGCACCAGATGGCCTATAAATAGTTATAACAATCAGTCTTTCACTTCCCATTTTAAATTCACATGCTGCACACTCGATTACATCACTAATAGATAACTGCTCTATATCGGTTCGTTTTTTACCCACCAGATTGTTTTTTCCATAAATTGCACATCCTCCATGCTGATTGATTCCTTTCCTGCAGAAACTTCTTATTAGCGTAAAGTTTCTTATGCCATAGGTTGTTAGTTGTTCCTTAGTTTGCCAATGTTCTGTCAAGCAGAGAAAACAGCATTCCGGGTGGTCTTCCACCAATTCCTCTAATTCATCTAGAGAGTTTCCTAAGTATGAACAGGAGTGGTCCCAGTACAGTCCCTCTGTGGAACACCCACATTTACCGCATCAAAATGACCAGCAACATCATTAACTCTGACTTTCTGTAACTTTCCTGTTAGATAGCTTGTTATCAATTTATAAGCATTACCTCCAATCCCCTAATTGTATAACTTTTGAAGCAGTATCAATTATTATTAATTAATAATAATTATTAAATTTGGATTTAATTAGTGCATTATTTTAGTTTTTCTTTACCCAGTAGCACAGTGAATAACGGGACAAGGGAGACAAGTTTGTTTTCCCTGTCTCATGGCTCAAAGTTGGGAAAAAAATTCTCTAAAAGATGACATTAAATCTAAATCTATCAAATATTTAAACATCCTTGGAAATGGAAATGGTGTTCCCACACCACAGTAATCATGATGCATGACGCACGACATTCGAATTATAATAAAATAATTATCTCATAATAATTTTATTAGGTCATTCTCTAGAGCTGCAGTTCCAAAGGGAATTATTATAGAAATTGAAAGTTGATAGTATTGTTTTATGTTTACACAGTCAGTAATTCATTATTAATAATTTATCTTATCTCTGGTATTATTACAGTAAATAGGAATGTTATTGTTTGAATGGGAATCAGTAGGTAGGTATGTATAGTAAAAATTAACTTTTTATACTTATGATATTATAACGAACACCGCTCTGGAGAAATTCTAGTAATTATTTCTTTAACATTCTAGTACACCATTTGCTTGTTTGTTTACATTCTTTATACTGGATTAGTCAATGACACGTTCGCGACAGTTCGACGCAGGTCTGGAATGACGTGTTGACGGCCGACGGGATTTCTGCAATCTACGAGAGTCGATAATGAACCTACTAGAACGTACCTACTGTTGCGTCGGGGGACTATAAAAGGACCACCGCGCGGTTGCGTGTTTTAGTTTAGTTTGGACATAGAGTGAAGTGAAGACAGAGCAGTAACTAGTGGAAGCTGAACAGAGCAGTAGTGAAGTGAAGTAAGGGAGCCAGTAGTGATAGTTAGTACAAGTAGTAATCAGCTGTGTGTGTTTTGATTATTTAGAATAATTTGTAACGTACATTTCGTACGTACCGGCTAGATGCCGGTAACATAGCCGGTAAAACAGAGACAACGGCGGGCGTGCGCAGTTCGTGAGTGACAGTGGTTGTTAGTGCATCGACCAACTCGAGTCGTAACCTCGACTGTCAAGTTGCAATGAGGTGCGTTTCAGCATCATACCTGCGTTTTCACTTTCTTTCTCTCCTGGAACTCGCAAAAGGAAGGTCGGTTCCGCAAAACACCTGAGGTTCCTGAAATCGCGTCGTGAACTTTCACGTTATTTATTTTTAATTATTCTAAACATCGCCCACGTTTTTGGCTTGGTAAGTGTCGTAAAATGATGTTATTAATTGTGCTAGAATTATACCGATCATATTTATTCTTCTTGATACCGTATGCTAATTTTAATTATAGCTTTTAACCGATCGAGTTCGTTCGCATGCAAAATTTTGTCAGTCACCTTTTTATCCCAACCTATCTTGAGGACGGGAATAATTCTATGTACCTTGGCAAGCAGACTCGATCGGATCATTTATTATTGCAAGAGTGTTTCTGATACACATGAAAATTGCAGCTTTTTCCTGCGGATTGCATTTTTACCTGGAGGCACATTTTTCCTGCGGATTGCATTTTTACCTGGAGGCACATTTTTCCTGCGGATTGCATTTTTACCTGGAGGCACATTTTTTCTACGGATCACATTTTTACCTGGAGGCACATTATTCCCGGAGGCACCTGCCTTTTCCGTGCCAGGCCAATTATCCGGAGCCAAGCAAGAAGACCCAGGCCACTTCCAGCTAGACCTCTGAAGAGCCAGACGAAGCTAAGTGCCTTTTAACCATCCTACCAATTCATTCGACTAGCACCGCACGCTCTTGTTATTCTTTTTACTATCTGTTAACCGTGCTCAAGTTAATAGTATTCATAATAATTGTGATATTTTATATTTTAATAAAGAGAACCTGTTATTCTGCTGACCCGCTTGTTATTGTTGACCCTCTTAGACTAGCGACTCAACCTACGACCCTTGTTTCTCTTGTCTCATGCTCTCAGCGACTATTTTTCCCCTCTAGGGTTAAATAGTTCGTTTCAAGTGGCGCCCAACGTTTAAGGGAGTTGCAGTCTTTGAGGTTCGCAGTGACCGGTGGGTCCGGTGGATATACAGGTGCTCTAGAAGCTAGCGAATGAAACTGGTCGTTTAACCTTTTAATTTTTCGTATTTACTTTAACGTTATTATTCATTACCTTTATCGAATTTAATATCGTCACATTTTATAGCAGGAAAGCAAGCCAAAAACGAAATCTTTCTCCAGGAGGTATTTTAACTGTTTTGTTTCGTGTATTTTCGTTGCCGATTATTTCGGAGATTTTTTATATCGTTTATTTAGTGTTATTATCGATTTATCTTTTATCGTATATTGCTCGTCCCTATTATTTTCACATAGTGAGTGCCGCTGACGCACAATGGCTAAATCTAGGCTAGTTCCCGAGCTTCTTACTTGCATCCAGACCGCCTACGAGATCAGGATACGAGGAGTCGACGTCCCTACTACAGCCGAGGAGCGGCGCAAAATTCTGCGAGGCCTTCTCGCACAGGAGGCAGGCGACCGTAGTTTCTCGCGTCCCCAAAAGTTTCCGTATACATTCGAGGAGGACGCAAAGGAAGTCCAGATAGGGCTCAAGGATGTCGAGGATGCGGTCAAAGCATTCCAAGGAGATAATAGTGCTCCTGAATGTCGTAGAATTACCTGTAGATTGTCGCATTTATCTAACCGCATTTCCAATATAGTTCCGACTAACGCAGAGCAGACCACAGCCAAGGAGTCCCTCAAAACCCGTTTAGTTAGTGTAGAGGCAGATTTCGCCATGAAACTTGATATTGACGTGCCTGGACCCAATGCCGCTTCTAGCCCACTTCTTCCATCTTCGGGGTCCTCCTACTTTTCTTCCAGGTCGAAGGCAGTCCCAGTTTATAAATGGGGTATCCAAAAATACTCTGGTAAGGAACCCTTGATAACTTTTCTAGAGAAGGTTGAATCTCTTCGCCTGTCTCGAGGCTGTTCAAGGTCTGACCTTTTCTTTTCTGCCGGTGATCTGTTTGAGGGTGATGTGTGGACATGGTGGCATACAAATTCATTAAAAAAACGCTTCTCATGTTGGGACGAACTAGTCCAGAAACTGAAAGAGACATTTTTGGGGGAGAGCTACGATCAAAATCTTCTGGACGAAATACGTTCACGTAGACAGGGTCCCCGAGAGGACGTATCGCTTTACATTGCCGCCATGGAGTCTCTATTCTATCGCCTCACCCAGCCTCCATCAGAGTCGGACATAGTCCATGCCATCCGACGAAATCTTCGACCTGAATTCATTACAGCGCTCGCCCTTCAGACGGTCACTACGGTAGCCGAGCTGAACACCTTCTGTCGTAAAATTGAGGAGTCCTTGTCTGCATGCGGGAAATTTAACGCCGAATATCGGAACACCTGTCAGGTCTCGTCAACATATCCTAAGAGGAGTTTTTTTCATACCTCTACTTTCAGGTGCTGGAATTGTGGCCGCAGTGTTCATCGTTACCCGGACTGTCGGGAGTGGCGAAATAGATTCTGCTTTGGGTGTGGCAGGAAAGGAATCACGAAGTCTTCCTGTCCAAATTGTCCTACGGAGGACGCACCACAGTCTTCACGTTCTTCGGAACCAAAAAACTTGCCAGGCACGGGCGCCAGGAGCCCAGATCTTGGACGCCCAGGAACTTCCGGTTCCCTAAAAGGGAAAGCGACGCCAGGACAACCCAGCAAGTCACAGGGATAAGTACCTCGCCTATTTATGCAGATAATCAGTTTTTTAAATCTAACCTTAACTCTAACGTACCCGTATCTCTCTCTTCAACTCTTTCTTCTAACTCTTTGTCTTTATCTTCACCTGTAATACCGTCTCTTCCACCTGTCTCATTTACCTCCGTATCTGATAATAGTGCAAAACCTGTCGTTTGCCCAGTACTAGAATCTCGAACTAATGACAACCGTCCATACCTCACAGTCTCAATTCAGGGTGAACCAGTCTCTGCTCTGTTGGACAGTGGTAGCAATGTTTCTATCTTAGGTTCCCATGGCCTGTATCTTTTAAAAAAATTAAATCTACCCGTTCAATATGACATTTCCTGCCATGTTACTACTGCTGATGGTCAGCTTCAGTCAGCCATGGGCTATGTCTATGCCAACGTTACCTTGGACTCTCAGTCTCAATTCCTGAAACTTTTACTCATACCCACCATCACTCAGAATTTAATTCTAGGCATGGACTTTATTCAATCTTTCAATTTGCACCTTAACTTTGACGATTTTCCATATCAGTGTCCGGCCACGTCCTCTCTCTGTGTAATTAACACTATTCAGGGAGTTGATAAACTTTTACCTAGCCAACAGGTCGAACTCGACCAGGTCGTCAAAGCCTATGCTGAAATCAGTCCAAAAGATCGAATCGGTCTTACCCACCTTCACGAACATCACATTGAGACTGGGAACGCTAAACCGTTCAAGCAACGACAGTACCCTCTGTCCCCTTACATGCAGGAAATTCTTAATCAACAAATTGACGAAATGCTCCGAATGGACATTATCGAGCCCTCAAATTCACCCTGGTCATCTCCTCTGTGGCTGGTAAAAAAGAAGGACAATTCGTATAGAGTGTGTTTCGATGGAAGGAAATTAAATTCAATATCTACCCCTGATTCTTACCCCATGCCGATTATCGACAGTATTATTTCAAAGGTCAGGAATGCGAAATTTCTTTCATCTCTCGACTTGAAGTCGGCCTTCCATCAGATTCCGCTCGATTTAGAATCCCGCCCCAAAACCGCGTTCGCCGTTCACGGCAAAGGACTTTTCCAATATAAACGCCTACCTTTTGGCCTTCACTCCTCGCCACAGAGTCTGGTTCGTCTTTTAGATCGTGTCATTGGCCCCGAACTCGAACCATATGTTTGGTACTACATGGACGATGTTGTCATTGCAACCCCCGATTTCTCTACTCACCTTTCTGTTTTACGTGATCTTCTCGATCGATTTAAGAAGGCAAACCTTACGCTCAATTTAGATAAATGTCAATTCTGTCTCTCTTCTCTTAAATTTCTCGGCTACGTCGTTGACGAGCAAGGTCTCCGGACTGATCCCGACAAGGTTTCTTCTATTCTGAGCTATCCAAAACCCACAAATACGACCCAGATCCGTAGACTTATTGGCCTTATTGGTTATTATCGTCGCTTCCTGAAAAACATCTCTTCAGTAGCTAGTCCGATCACGGATCTCCTCAAGGGTCGAGCAAAGGGCCAGAATATTGTCTGGACTCCCGAAGCGGATCACGCTTTCGAGGAAATCAAGAGGCTTCTCAGCTCAGCGCCTATCTTAGCGAGTCCCGACTTTTCGAAACCTTTCTCTATCGACTGCGATGCATCTTTGACCGGGGTTGGTGCGGTGATCTGTCAAGAGGAAAACGGGGTCTCTCACCCTATAGCATATTTCAGTAAAACATTAAATAAATGCCAACGTAACTATACGGTTACGGAGTTGGAGCTCGATGCTATTGTGTGTGCTCTAGAAAAATTTCGTTGCTATATTGAGGGTTCCCGTGGACTGAAGATAATCACCGACCATTCTTCTCTTCAGTGGGTGCAAAATTTGAAACAACCAAGCCCCCGTATCTGTCGTTGGTTGCTTAAACTGAACCAGTATGATTTTCAGATTATTCATCGCAAAGGTTGCGAAAACGTCGTAGCCGACGCTCTGTCTCGTATCTCTAACGTTCCTACTTCTTCTCCTGTGTCTCAAGTGTCTGTTCTTAATCTTTCTTCTCTTCAAACAGATGCCTGGTACCGTAGCATGATATCGAAAGTTCAACAAGAGCCTGAAAAATTTCCCTCGTTCCGTGTTGAAAATCAGGTTCTTTATAAGCATGTTACCTCACGATATAGCACTTTCGCCTCATTCGAGTGGAAAATTGTCGTCCCTACCCCCCATCGGAAGGAAATTCTCCATATGTTTCATAACGACCCCTCTGCCGGACATTTTGGTGTAGCAAAGACCCTCGCTCGAATATCGGAGCTATATTATTGGCCTCAAATGAGGAAATCGGTGTATCACTATATTCAGGCGTGCGAAATTTGTGCGACCTGTAAAGCCGATAACTTACCTCCTGCTGGACTCATGGGAAAGTATCGGGATATCAAGTTCCCTTTTCAACTTATCTCGGCAGATTTATTAGGTCCCTACCCCAGGTCCAGTTCTAATAACCAGTATCTTCTGGTGGTCACCGATTATTTCACTAAATGTGTCTTAGTACACCCTATGCCTCGGGCCACTGCCAAAGCAATTTGCAAATTCATGGAAAACCAAGTTTTTCTTCTATTTGGTCCCCCTCAGATTTTGGTTGTCGATAATGGTAAACAGTTTGTGTCCAAAGAATTTCAATCCCTCGCATCCACTTATGGAGTGCAGAAAATTTGGTATACGGCCAAGTATCATCCTCAGGCCAACCCTACCGAACGGGTAAATCGAGTCATAACAACTGCCATTCGATCCTATATCCAGGATAATCATAAACACTGGGACAAACATATCTTCCAGATCGCCCAGGCGATTCGTCTCTCCGTTCATGAGGCAACTAAATACACACCGGCCTTTCTGATGTTTAATCGCAACGTCCCTGTCAACGGAGGTTTTTATGGCCTTATCGACCCCGATGCCGATAATTTCGAGGAGATTCTAAATAAATTCACGGACCCCAAAATCTCTAATAACTTGCCTGAAATCATTCCTATCGTCAGCAAACATTTGAGGAAGGCATATGATGCCAATGATCGACGCTACAACCTCAGACGTCGAGAGTTACGCTTTCACTTAGGAGACCATGTTTGGGCTAGGAATTTTGTGTTATCTGATGCCTCGAAAGATTTTTCAGCCAAGCTAGCTCCCAAATTTGTTTCGGCCACCGTGGCCAAAGTTATCTCCCCCCTTGTCTATGAGCTCAAGGACTCTAAAGGGCGTAACTTAGGTCGTTATCACGTACAAGACCTCAAGCCACAAGTCCCGCCATTGGACCCTTCCGATGAATTGTAGTCTACCACCCGACCTACCGCTCTCGTTTTCGTATTTATCGCTCCTTTTTATTTGTGTCAGGCCAGCTCTGCTGCTACTGTAATAAGGATAAGACAGTACAGCCTGCGTCGTCTCCTGAGGACCTTCCATCTGTCCAAACTTCCGTGTCAGGCCAGTCTCACTGCTACTGTAAGAAGGATAAGACAGTACAGCCTGCGACTCTTCCTGAGGACATCCCATTAACTCATAATTTTCGTTTAGCTTTACTTCATTACTTATAAATTTTTCTTAGTCATATCTTTCTCTTAGTCATTTATCTACAGTTCTTTTTATAGTCCGTCATTTTCTCTATTCAACTCACCGATTTGTTTCGGGGAGACTGCGTCGATTCATTTGGGTAAATCATGTTTCGTCGTTTTATCAGTCTCTTCAGATCTATCTCGGGACGGACTCGTAGGTCCTCAAGGCTAACATCTACCTTCAACCATTTAATTTTATTGTAACTTGTATTTTTCAACTTTTCACTTTCCTTTAAATTTTAATTCCATACCTGTATCGTCGTTTTTTGCGTAGGCTTATCTAAAAACACCTTATGGTGACCCGGCGTATACAGCGTATTTATCTATGGTCTATTTAAACTACTATCCCCAATTTTACCTGTGTGTGTGGCTTGAGCGGTATAAAAATTTTTGTGTGGCTGTTTTCTATTCTTGAGCGAAGTGCGTATCGACAACTAACTTTTTCTATTTTGTTTCAGAACCTGCGTACCTTGTGTCTGTTACTATTATTTCCTTTCCGAAAACTGATTATCGTGCTCAACAATTGCGAGACTATGTCATCAAGACACTGTCTGGACCACATTATGAAGATCCCTTGCGAGCTCGTAAAATTAACTTTATTGCCTTTGATATTCGTTTTATGAACTTGTAAAATTTACCTTCATTATCTTTGAAATTTGTAACTTATTAACTTGTAAATTCTCTCTTATATACCGAAATTTTTTTTTCTCATATCGTAATTATTATTATATCGTTTGTCTATTATTATTATATAAACATTTTTATCTTGTACCTGAGTCGACTGACGTATCGTTATTATCTCTAATAATTATTATATTAATTGTAGCCGCCCACCCCCCTGGCCATGTGATCTCTAGAAATTTGGAGCCCTTCGTTGTCTCGTCGTTCTTCGTAGTTTACCCTCAGTTCGTAAGATGGGGTTGCAGAGATTAATTAAACAGAGAAATAAAACACACAAATTCATATAACACCTATATTACTGCTCTTATTTGAATTTAATTACACCTTTTGAATTATTTACCATTTTTTGAATTATTTACAATACCTACTTTTAGTTATTTCAAACTTTTATTTGATTTATTTAATTTAATTTTAGGTTGGTATGGAATTACGTAACGCTTCTCAAATATTATGTTTGTTTACATTTTACTCCAGGCCAGGAGATTCCTTTTGTTAGGCTCATTTTTATGGGCCCTATTCACTGTAGTGGCGAGTACCTGCTTCGCTTTCGTTTTCTAAACTATTAGACCTTCCACTTTACAACTCTTGATGTTGCAGCTGTCCCGATGGGATTCAGTTTTCACTTTCAGATGACAGGGTTGCCAAATGGGGTGTTGTCTGGAGTTAGGTGATTTTATTTTAATTACACAAATTAAGTTGCAACTTGGTCGCGTGGGGCCAAGTGCACTGATCTTTAACCCTTGTAGATTTGGTTTTGGTGGTGGAAATCCTTAAGACAGGATTGGAAACACAGACTGACGGCGCTACTACTATATACTCTAATTTGCTCTAATTACGATACCTACTCTAAATACGATACTTTCTAGCCGCTGTGTTTTAGGGTTGGTGGCTAGTCTCATGATTGTGGAATAACTCATTACAGAAGGAGAACCGCGAGCTCCCGAACTTATTTTGTACTGAAATAACAAAATGGCTCACAAGAAAATACACAGACCATTCTCTTCCCTGTCAATTAGTGCCTTACACATACATTCATTGTGCCACATTCCGATTTGCTTTGCAGGCAACGGCAATCGATGGTCTCCAATGAGTCTTTTCCCTATCAGATTGTGTGTGTTTAAGAGAATAGATGCACCCCCTTGTACTGAACTAATTTGTTATCAGGTACAGAAGTATGTGTCTCGATTGAATGTCCGTATGGATCTGATCATCTTTGACTCAGTCCTGTTCTCTCTTCACTAACAATTTATTATACAATACATAAGAAAAATTCCCAATCAGATTACCTAATTTATGCAATTAAATTAAATTCTGAATTCTTTGATTTTGGTTTTGATTTTGGTCCGAAAAGTAATTTACTGTGATCCTTTTAACCCTGTGATTCTTTCTGATTTGATTTGAAAAAGTATTTTGAATTTTTATTTGAGAAACGTTGCAACCATACAGGCAGGTCCTGGCAGATTCGTAGATCTGGTTCCTGTGACAAAAGAAAGAAATATCAAAGAGAGCAGTAACTATAATAATGGAGCTAAATTCAATATTTACAAATTTAA
Organism: Malachius bipustulatus; assembly: GCA_910589415.1. NCBI lineage: Eukaryota > Metazoa > Arthropoda > Insecta > Coleoptera > Melyridae > Malachius > Malachius bipustulatus. Next base: position 480,989 of record CAJUUM010000034.1, on the reverse strand, counting down.
GTTTAACAATTTATGTTCACCTGTAACATTAGCAGGTTTCCTAGTGGAGGAAATGGAGGCTGGTCCTAGTGGAGGGACGTGGTTCCGCTCTCGCTCGGCCAGGTCGGTTGGACTGGATACGGCGGCCGGAACTGACGACACGGCAACACGGTCCGTCTTCTGGAGAGTCCGTCTTCTCTTCTTGAGCAGGGCAGCAGGTGTTTCAGTGGCACTTTTACTTAAATTGCTTCTCTTCTTTAATACGGGCACGGGCATTGACGAAGCGATTGCTTGGTTTCGTAACTGTCTCTTACTCATGATGATGAACTTCTTAATTATTTAGGAAACTTCGGAGACTTGGTTGGTAGGTTTAAAAGGTACTTATTATCCGGTTCACGAAGCCACAGACAACAAGCGAGGGTAAAAGTGTCGGAAAAGATCCGGTTCGGTAGCCACAGATCTTAGAGAGGTAGGTATAGGAATTCTCCGGTTCTCGAAGCCAACAGAGATTTTAGGTACAGGACGGATAGATAAAGAATCATCTGAAGTCAAAATCTCGGCGGTCTTATATAGTCGCTGAACCCCTTCTCTCGCTGCATTCCATTGTATGTTAAAGTAGGTCACTCACGTAGCTTTCTCTTCCTTTATCTCATACAGCTTACTCTGAGTTTTCTGGGCTTTCCTTCCACGTGACTCATTCAAATTTAATCTCAATCGGTTTATCTCGCAATTCTCTAGCTGCTGACACTTTTCCGGTTTCGATATCATTTATTTCAAGGAAGTTGCTTTGTAATTTAGGCATTATATCCGGTGGAAGTTTTCAGTGCAGTTGCCTTTGTTGAAGTGGTTAAATCTCAGTTTTTCTTACTATTTAATGGGATTTTCAGTTACTTAAGTTTCTCCCTGGATAGTATTATCACTTGTTGATAACCTGCCTTAATTTCATAAACTTTGATAAGGTAGTTCTTCACGATCGAGCCGTTTTGTTCTGAAGTTTTCATTTCTATTGAGTTTTTCCGAGATTTTCTTCATGATATGGATCAGACGTAGTTATGTAAATGATTTGTAATTTCTATGGTGTTGGTAGGTACTTGCTGTGTTACTCTCTGGGCATGTAACTTGTCAAAGGTTTCCTATTTCCCGGCATTTTCTCTATTTAGGCGTATTATGTCTGGAAATACTGATGACATATCTTAATTGGATGCTGACTGGTAACTTCCCGAGTTTTCTTATGTTCTGAATAAGCTGATTTTGAAAATTTAAGGGGCTGTATTTCTGGTTGCCTACCGATGATGCTCATATTCGAATTTTACGGAGTTTACCTTTGTCGAAAATGGGCCTGCCCCAGGGGCTATATGTTTCATAATTATAGTAATTATATTACCGTTGTTATCTTTAATGAGCGTAGCAACGCTAAAAGTATCGTATAGCCACGGATTATCCGTGTATTTGAAATTTGCTTGAGGTTTCTCCCTTCTATGCATTTCGTATGAAAAATTTGAGCGTAGATTGGAGCTACCTTGAGATGGTTATTGTTGAATTTGATTGAAGATTGCTTCTCTATGTATGTTAATTTTATTTGATGTAGAGTTAGCTTTCTTTGATGTCAGTCATGCGTAGTTCGTCGGTTCAGGTCACAGATTGTTTTTTTAAAGTATCTAGTATCTTAATTTTCTTTAAATAATATCTTAATTTTTAAACAATACTAGTAAAGCTCGCAAGGTTGATATTTTACAGGAGTTATAGGTGCAAGCCCCTCATGACTTGCTGGCGCCCATGTCTCGTTTTAATTGATAACAACACCCCCCTAACATCTTGTATACACCCTGTTGCCGGAGCTCCTGTCGTGTCGGTCTCGTAGTTGCGGTCAGCCTATCGGATGCCAACGCCACCCAATTCTCACGAGCCAATTATCTCACCGCCAGGACATCGTCTCGTAGTACTATCGTCGTCACAGCCATTTTCTCATCCCTATTTTTAATTGTCGACTAGAACATCTCTCTCTTATTATTAAGATTCTTGTTAAGATCTTAAATCTCTTTAAATTCCTACGCGAAGTAGAAGTAGTCTACAATTAGTTTTCTTTTTACATTTTTGTCCCCCAGTCGTTAAGATTCTTAGTCTCTTTAACTTGCTACTCGGAAGTTGAAATCTCCGGTAGTAAGGGTATTTTCGGGTAGAAACTTTGCCTTTTTTTTTGTTGTTTTTTTGTACGTCTAGAACTCTTCTGGGTAGCTTTACCCTAACCAGTCGAGCGGAGGGATTCACTTGGGACCCGGAGGCGCCACTGCTTCTTCGCAGTGGGTACGCGTCACCAAGGATCCTAGACGGGTAGCGTTAACCTGCTTTCCCCGGGAATGCCAACGCTTTCTTTGCGTCTTAACTTCTGGTAAACCTCTTATTATTTTGATTGTTCCTTTCCTTGTGACGACGATAGAACTGTTTCTTCCCGATGCTGTCCTTCCGTGTCTGTTATAGTCGAATTTTTCTTGGTTGTTGTTTTATTTATATAGGTTCCTTATTGAACCAGGTTACACTTCGACCCTGGTCAGCGGTACTTCTGTGTCGCCGGTGCTCTTGTGTAAATTTTGTATAAATTTTCGGTACTCTTAATTTATCTTTGTATATATATCAATGCTATTGTCTGCTTGGTGCCTTATAGTGCACATATTACACGGTGCTACTTCTTGTATATATTTCCATATTTCCGCAGAATTTCTCTTTTATGATCATGTCCCAAGCCATTTATAGTTCACGCCACCCACGATGTCATCTATTTCGTTCTAGTCCAGGTATCACCCATCGCTCGCGGGCTGCGACGCCTAAACTTGTCTCTTGTGTCACGCTTATTGCTAGCTTCAATTAAGGAAAAAATTTCTCCCTCACGTTCAAAATTTTTCTACCGGGAAGAGGGCATGTAACGTACATTTCGTACGTACCGGCTAGATGCCGGTAACATAACCGGTAAAACAGAGACAACGGCGGGCGTGCGCAGTTCGTGAGTGACAGTGGTTGTTAGTGCATCGACCAACTCGAGTCGTAACCTCGACTGTCAAGTTGCAATGAGGTGCGTTTCAGCATCATACCTGCGTTTTCACTTTCTTTCTCTCCTGGAACTCGCAAAAGGAAGGTCGGTTCCGCAAAACACCTGAGGTTCCTGAAATGGCGTCGTGAACTTTCACGTTATTTACTTTTAATTATTCTAAACATCGCCCACGTTTTTGGCTTGGTAAGTGTCGTAAAATGATGTTATTGATTGTGCTAGAATTATACCGATCATATTTATTCTTCTTGATACCGTATGCTAATTTTAATTATAGCTTTTAACCGATCGAGTTCGTTCGCATGCAAAATTTTGTCAGTCACCTTTTTATCCCAACCTATCTTGAGGACGGGAATAATTCTATGTACCTTGGCAAGCAGACTCGATCGGATCATTTATTATTGCAAGAGTGTTTCTGATACACATGAAAATTGCAGCTTTTTCCTGCGGATTGCATTTTTACCTGGAGGCACATTTTTCCTGCGGATTGCATTTTTACCTGGAGGCACATTTTTCCTGCGGATTGCATTTTTACCTGGAGGCACATTTTTTCTACGGATCACATTTTTACCTGGAGGCACATTATTCCCGGAGGCACCTGCCTTTTCCGTGCCAGGCCGATTGTCCGGAGCCAAGCAAGAAGACCCAGGCCACTTCCAGCTAGACCTCTGAAGAGCCAGACGAAGCTAAGTGCCTTTTAACCATCCTACCAATTCATTCGACTAGCACCGCACGCTCTTGTTATTCTTTTTACTATCTGTTAACCGTGCTCAAGTTAATAGTATTCATAATAATTGTGATATTTTATATTTTAATAGATAAGAGAACCTGTTATTCTGCTGACCCGCTTGTTATTGTTGACCCTCTTAGACTAGCGACTCAACCTACGACCCTTGTTTCTCTTGTCTCATGCTCTCAGCGACTATTTTTCCCCTCTAGGGTTAAATAGTTCGTTTCAAATTAATTAGAGGTTATAATTTGGATTAGTGAATAAAGTAATTTGTAAGACTTTTTGGTGGTGATTTATTATTGTGAGAAACCCGTAACAACTGGTGTCAGAAGCGGGATACGGATTCCAGCAAGAAGATTAATTAGTTAATGGGTAAATTAAGAAGTGGAAAGGAAACTGGAAGCGACAAAATGTCTGAGCAAATGTTGGCGGATATGATGTTACTGCTCAAAAACGGCCAGGAGGAGCAGAAAAATATCATGAAGAAGCTTGAAGACGGCCAGGAGGAGCAGAAAAATATTGTGAAGAAGCTCGAAGAAAGTGAAGAGAAGCTTCTGCAACAGCAGAAGGATAGTGAGGAGCAGCTGCTAAAAGTTATTCTGCAGCAAAGAGACGATTATGTGTGTGGACTAAACAAAGTGAAACAAGACATTGATGGTGTTCGCAACGAAGTCGGTGGTGTTCGCGATGAAGTGAAGCTGGTGGAACACAAAACAAAACTGCTGGTAGAAGAAATGAAGAACGACTTCGAGACAAAACTCAGAACTCTGGAAAGTTCTGAGGTGAAGCATTCTCCGTGTGCCGCACCGTCTACCAGTTTTGGCGCGAAAGTGAAACCACCAGCGTACGACGGAACAACTCCCTGGACTGCGTACAAGATGCAGTTTCAGGCTGCATGCATGGCCAACGGGTGGAACGACGCAGAGGAGGCAACGGCACTGGTTCTTGCTCTTCGAGGGCAAGCTGTGGACATGCTGCAAACACTGCCGGTAGAACTGCACTCGAATTACAACCAATTGAGTGCAGCATTAGAACTTCGGTTCGGCAATCGCCATATGGAGCAGGTGTTCCAAAATCAGTTAATGAGCAGAGTGCAGAAGCCGAACGAGTCGCTACAGGAGTTCGAAGCAGATGTCAACAGGATTGTCCATCAAGCCTACCCAGACTCGCCGCAGAACTTCAAGGAACAACTAGCCTCGCAAACCTTTGTCAATGGGATACGAGCCACTGAAATACAGAAGATCCTGCGCATGTCACATTTGACAAAGTCCAGCGAAGCGTTAGTTAGAGCGCTTGAGATAGACGCATCAAAGCGTCCAATGGTAGGAACTTCTCCAAGGTACGAGCAGTGACAATCAATGAAGAAAAAGAAGAGGACGTGACTACCATATTGGAAAGGCTGAGTAAAATGATGGTGGATAAGCTCTCTGAGCAGTTTAATAATGGAAAAAGAGGTTGGACTCCGAGGAGAGACGAAAACAGGAAACAGTGCTACCGTTGCGGATCCAGTTCACATTTTATTCGTGACTGTAAAGTTAGCGAGACTCCAAGACGTGGTGGATCCCTGGAACGAAGACCAGGCAGGGACAGGAGCGGAAGCAGAGATAGAAGTGTCTCTCGAGAACGGGAAGCTCCTCGTCGGCGGCAGGAAAACTAACTTCAGCCAGTATGGAGGGGCGAATGCTGGCTGACAACAACAAGGCCCCCAGTTTCCATCCGAACACTCCAACGCCACGTAGACAGCCTAGCCGTTGAAGGGCAGATAAATGGAAAATCTGTTGCCATGGTACTCGACACCGGATCATCAATCTCATTGGTAAGGAAGGACATGGTCAGTCCTGCTGTAATTCGGCACCCATAGAGGCGAGTCCAGTTGAAGACAGCGACAGGTGAAATCGCAGATATCATCGGCGAAGTAGATGGCCGAATCCAGCTTGGAGCCCTGGAACTGCGTCATGCGGTTGTGGTAGCCGAGATTGAAGACGAGTTTATTCTGGGACTAGACATCATTCAACAGCATGGACTGCGAATTGATCCGAAACAAGGTATCCTGAGATTGGGTGAAGAAGACTTGGTACTGAGCTCTAGAAAATCACAGAAGGTAATGACGAGACTCATTGCGAGTTCAACAACCACCATCCGAGGGTTCAGCGAGCAGATAGTTCCGGCCAGACTGGAAGCAGATCTTGGAAGCTGCGTTGGGCTAGTCGAGCCATCCCCAAACAATAATAAGAACCTGATAATAGCCAAGACGTTAGTCAACACTAGCCGAGAGATTCCTGTACGTGTTGCAAATGTGTTTTCTGGTAGCTCAAGGATCAAGGAAGGTGACGTACTTGGAATTTGCGTACCAGTCAAGAAGATCAGCTGTTGCGAGAAGATGGAGGGCAAGGAGAAGGCAGATGCAAGGAAGATGAAGATTGTCCTGCCGGAAGTTGACTTCGAAGAACTGTCAAAAGACGAGACAAAGTTGACGAAAGAATTTTTGAAGAGGAACCAAGACGTTTTCGCAACAGGGAACATGAAATTAGGCAGAACGGACATTGTGCAGCACCGAATAAATACAGGCGACACCCAACCAATAAGACAAGTCCCAAGAAGACTGCCGATTGCGAAACAAGAAGAGGTATCAACCATGCTGGACCAGATGCTGAAAGACGGAGTGATTGAGGAATCCAACAGCCCGTGGTCACCGCCAGTCGTGTTAGTAACCAAGAAGGATGGAACAACAAGGTTTTGCGTCGACTATAGGAAGTTGAACGATGTTACGAAGAAGGACAGCTACCCGCTACCAAGAATCGACGACATTTTATGTACTTTGTCTGGCTCAACCTGGTTCTCAACTTTGGACCTGAAGAGTGGTTACTGGCAGGTTGGTATGCACCCAAACGACAAAGAGAAAACTGCGTTTTCTACTGGCACGGGTCTGTACAATTTCAAGGTTATGCCATTTGGTCTTTGCAACGCGCCAGCCACCTTTGAAAGACTGATGGAGATGGTACTCCGAGGGCTGACCTGGAAAACATGCCTAGTATACCTGGACGATGTCATGGTTATGGGTTCCACTTTTCAAGATCACATTAACAACCTTCAGGAAATTTTCAATCGATTCAGAGCTGCCAATTTGAAGCTGAATCCAGAAAAATGTTCGCTATTTAAGAGGAAAGTTGAGTTTCTGGGACATACCGTAACTTTTGAAGGAATCCAGACCAGTGACAGCAAAGTAGCATCGATTCGTGATTGGCCGACTCCTAAAGACAGACACGAAGTCCGAAGTTTCCTCGGTCTTTGTACATACTACCGAAGATTTGTCAAGAAATTTGCAGATGTAGCAGCTCCGCTCCATAAGTTCACCGAGTTGAAGACACCTTTCATCTGGGATGCCAAGTGTGAAGACGCTTTCCGAAGACTGAAAAAGGCTTTGATTTCTAGTCCGATCCTGTCATATCCTCAAAGAGAAGGAAAGTACGTACTTGAAACTGACGCAAGTAATATCGGGATAGGTGCTGTTTTATCGCAAGTCCAAGAGGGAGAAGAGCGAGTCATCGAGTACTACAGCAAGACCTTGACAAAGCCTGAGAGGAACTACTGTACCACCAGGAAAGAATTACTGGCGATCATCAAATCGGTGGAGCATTTTAAAAATTATCTGCATGGGAAGGAATTCCTGATCAGAACAGATCACGGCGCGCTCACCTGGCTGATGAAGATGAAGAACGTAGAGGGTCAGACTGCTAGGTGGATAGAACGACTACAGCAGTTCAACTTCAAAATAAAACATCGTGCAGGCAGATTACACCAGAACGCTGATGCACTATCAAGGAAGCCATGCGTGAAATGTTCACATTGTGAGCGGATTGAGGATAGCCAGAAGGAAGAGTGCGTTCGAAGGATCATGATCAATGCAGATACAGGATGGACGATAGAAGCATGCAGGAAAGAGCAAGAACAAGACAAGGACTACACCTCTCCATCCACAATCTGACGGTATGGTAGAACGGTTTAATCGAACAATGGAGGAACATCTGTCGAAGGTGGTGAGCAACAATCAGAGAGACTGGGACCAGTACCTGCCTTTGTTGCTGATGTCATATAGGGCAGCCATCCATGAGACTACAGGGCAGACACCAGCCAAAGTTGTATTCGGCAAGGAGATTCGGCTACCCTGTGATTTGGTGTACGGTTCACCAAGCAGTCCACCATCGGAGATCAGAAATTATGTCGACGAATTAAGAAACTCCATGGCAGAAGTGCATTCCCTTGTCAGGAGGAAGATCAAGTTGGCCAGCGACCGAATGAAGGCGAGGTACGACCTGAAGGCAAACTCCGGCGGCTTCACAGAAGGAGACAAAGTGTGGTTTTATAATCCAACTAGGAAGAAGGGTTTGTCGCCTAAGTTTATGCCATCCTGGGAAGGGCCTTACACAATTATTAAAAGGATAAACGACGTGGTGTATAGGATACAGCGGAGCGGAGCCCCCAAGTGCAAGATGAAGGTAGTCCACCTGAATCGTCTGGCACCCTACTGTGGAGACAGCGAATAAGTCCGTTCGAGCGGGACGCTCGAAAATAGAAAGGGGGCAGTATAACGAACACCGCTCTGGAGAAATTCTAGTAATTATTTCTTTAACATTCTAGTACACCATTTGCTTGTTTGTTTACATTCTTTATACTGGATTAGTCAATGACACGTTCGCGACAGTTCGACGCAGGTCTGGAATGACGTGTTGACGGCCGACGGGATTTCTGCAATCTACGAGAGTCGATAATGAACCTACTAGAACGTACCTACTGTTGCGTCGGGGGACTATAAAAGGACCACCGCGCGGCTGCGTGTTTTAGTTTAGTTTGGACATAGAGTGAAGTGAAGACAGAGCAGTAACTAGTGGAAGCTGAACAGAGCAGTAGTGAAGTGAAGTAAGGGAGCCAGTAGTGATAGTTAGTACAAGTAGTAATCAGCTGTGTGTGTTTTGATTATTTAGAATAATTAATTAGAGGTTATAATTTGGATTAGTGAATAAAGTAATTTGTAAGACTTTTTGGTGGTGATTTATTATTGTGAGAAACCCATAACAATATATTTTATTTTAATAGTTATTATATTTACTATACAATAATTTATAAATTGCAGCACTATAATTAAATCATAATTTACAATCAATAAAAACAATTACAGCAGTCTAAACTTATAATCGTATTATTCTCATCATTTCTTGCTTTTTCAATACCAGAATAATTGTTTAGGTACGTGTTTTACTAAATAAAATAATGGCCTAAATAATATCATTAAAACAAAAATATTCACAACAGACTAGAATTGTTCATAACATAGTTATACCATTTATTGTTTATACGGACTTCCATGGTATCATTTTTATATTTAGGGCAACAAGTATAAAATATTGTTTCATACATTATTATTATACTTTTATGAATAATCAATAGTTAGGTAATCATTGAAAAAACGTTTATCAAAACGGAGCAAAAATAATCAAGTTTTTCAAAATATTTTTCCGGATTATGCTGTTTCATTTAAGCGCAACAGTTTTGTTGTGTACCTACTATAAAATTTAAAACCTAAATTAGGACAATTAGAAACCTAAAAATTATTTTCCTGGGCGTGTTTAAGTCCATTTTATTTAAAAATATAAATGGTTCCGTTTTGGTAAACATTATAATATTTGTGTGCCAAAAAAATATGCACGGAAACAAATTATTGTAAAAACAGATATAGTCCAATAATATCTCACCATCATCAGACAACTTGAAAAAATATTTAATTAAGTTATTAACAGGTTTATGGTGCCTTGGTAACCTCTCTTCTAATGAGACCACTGAATTGTAATATTAAAATTTTAGAATAATCAGAGAATTAATTCACAGACATGAGTATGGCTTGTCCAGTGATGTTGTCCGGTGAGATGCCACACTGATCCTGACTATAAACGATTTGATTTTTTATGTTTTAATTCGTACTAATTACTATTTACTATAATTGTACGAATCAAATCAATTATTGTATTATAATATTTATATTATATTATTAATAAATATTATAATTATAATATAAATCAATTATTATAATTGTACGAATTAAAACATAAAAAATCAAATCGTTTATAGTCAGGATCAGTGTAAAATCTCATCGGACAACACTCAATGGACAAGCCATAAAGTCCTTGCTGTCACTTGTCAGCAATCTTAATGAGTATTCACCAGATACTTAATGAGTATTACAATGAGTTTAAAAGGAAGTATACAATCATATAAATAGGAGTAAATAACCCATTCACCCATTATATCCCAGGCAAATTGCGACGCTCTTTTTTTTCCTTTCCTTTGTTTCCTTCCTTACCTTATTAAGTTAGTTTTTATTTATTCTTCCCAAGAAATATTGCGACGATACCAGAGACACTTAGGCGAGATTTACCGGGATGGCGGCCCAACCACTGCAGTGGAGAAGGGGTAGGTTCAATAATATTTTACCCAAAGCCAAAAGTACATATATATACATATATTTATTACCCTAAGAAAAATTCAACCAAGGCGTCACATTGTTTATTCGCCCCCCGGTATATAGACAAGGTGTTATGGATTGTTTAATCAAACAATGAAACTTTCAATCCGGAAGACTCGCTGAGTGCACTCCACGCGTCCCTTACAAGTTACCAGATCAACATATATATAACAACGTGGTAAACCTAAATATAAATATAAAATATATATATAAGGCAAACCAAAAAAAATATAAGTACATAAGTACCTAGATAAGTAAATTATAATATAAACAAAAAATAAAAAAAAAATAGGTAATTAATGTAGCTCCCAGATCGATTTCCCCACTTGATCTCGTATAAAAAAAAATATATCTAGCTGTAGAAATTACTCCGTGAGGAGCTCTGTCAATGCTTACAATTTAGATATTATCATTTACGTGATTATTAAACAATGGACTGACGAGGAGTTTGGGGAGCAATTATAATTACACCTACACCTGTAAGTTTCCACTGACAATATAAGCCACACCTACTAACTATAAATCGTTATCTCAACTATCGCTTAACAAAAATATTCATATTTATTCCAAAAAAAAACACTAGACACTCGCCTACTAACCTTCTTCGAATCCCCTCGCGTGGTCCTATGGACGTAAGTTGCCAAGCTCGCGGTCACGTACCTATCCCAGCTAAGTAGGGGCAATTCCCTGCTCCCGGACCATAGATAATTACAATTATTGTACTTATCCGACTCCAGCGATGCTAACGAGATGCGGTCACCTTATTGATGGACCCGGTCCGACTCACGATAGGGATGCGTGATGATGGTTGACACAACAAGGACTTCTTCCGCTTGGCTACCAGGCCTCAGCTCGAGGACTCACAACAAAACTGAAGTCGACCAACTAGGTACTAGCAGTGCCTACTAGTCACCCTCCACAAGAACCCTAGAAAGACCCAAGTTCCGTTAATACGAATACCCCCATAAAGAGAGGCCTAATCAACTTACTAGGATAAGACCGATAAAAAAAGAAACCCGCCAGGGATCTATCTGGCGTTAAATATTATACAATATGACCCCAGCAGACTACAGCTTACATATAAACTCAGAATTACTCACCCCACGTGTTGGAAAATTTTGGGGGCGAGAAACTGGCTGATAGAACATCGACTGCAGGGGTTCAGCACGCCGTCAGATCCCACGTAACGTGGATGAAGCCACCACAACAGAACCACTCACTCGGACCGATACCGGTAGCTTCATATATCATTCAAGATTATTCAAAATTTAATCCCGGTATTCATGTAAACACCGGAAGTTACCAAACCAACTTATAACTTTTGAAATAATCGTCGACGCCTTCACCTCTCTGTCAAATATTCCTTTCACCAGGAACGGGGCCTACTAACCACCGTCGTTCTTGAGCTGCCTTGATAAGATAAGCGATAAATACGCCGGTCGTCGCGAACTTAAAACAAATTTCGAACAACTGATGCAAAAACAACAAATATTAACAAGCCAAAATACATCATTCTTGAAACAAATAAAATTGAATCGTTACAACTCCTCCCCTACTTGAAAGATTTTGACCCCAAAATCTTGTTACCGAACAAAAGAAAAACCACATAAGATTACAAAACGTAGAACTTTGCTGCCTAATCCTACAACATATACCAACAGATGGTAATCTCCCTATTCCGCCGGCTCACTAAGATCCGGAGGATGCGACTTAAGATCCTTAGCATGCCAAGTCCCCAGATTTTTACCTTGAGAATCTTTCAGCTCATAAGTCCAGGGTGACACGCACCGCGCTATTAGATAGGGACCGACAAATTTGGGTGCTAGCTTTGCGCTAAAATACTTGGACGCGTCAGACAACACGTAATTTTTCTTCCATACAAGCTGATTGGGATAAAATCTATCATCTCGCTTACGTAAATTGTATACATTTCTTGCCTTATCATAAGCTTGTTTTAACCTCTGCGCCACATCCTTATACACCTTAGCAAACCCTTCATTTCTACCAGAGATCTGACTGCGATCGAAGTCAATAGGATCATCCTTTTGGTCTACTTGTTTGTTTTCGCAGAGCTCACGACTAAAAACAATAAAATTTGGGCTGAACCCGGTCACTTCATGCTGAGCCGACCGAATAGCATATCCAATCCGACTCAATTGCTGGTCCCAAGCCCGATGGTCTGTAGAAACATAACTCTGTATCATCGTCTTAAGAACCCTGTTAACCCTTTCACAAGGATTCGCTTGTGGATGATAATAGGCAGTATACTTAATCTGGATCTTATAACACTTCATAAGATTGACAAATTCCTTAGATCGGAATTGCACGCCATTATCCACGATAATAGCTTTCGGTATTCCAAATAGCAGTATTACGTCTTTTTCCAATAGTTTTGACACCGCACCAGCGGTAGCCCTCCGAATAGGGAAAAATAGAGAAAATTTACTAAAACAGTCAGCCACGACCAGAACATATTGATGTCCCGAACGAGTCAATGGCAAAGGACCAACCAAATCAGCGCATATTAATTCGAAAGGCTGAGAAATCAACGGCTGCGAACTTAACATATATCCAATAGGACGTTTCTGCTCCGGTTTTATAGAGTGGCAAATAGAGCAATGTCGAATATAGGCAGCTACATCGGCTCTCATTTTGGGCCAGTAGTATAGCTGAGATAGTTTGTGATACGTCTTATACACTCCCGAATGATACGCTGCGCTATGCGTATCTCGGATCAATTCTTTACGTCGAGGCTTTGGAACAACCTCTTTCCACGAGTCGCTGTCACGTATCAATTCCGGAAAACGAGGTTTTATATATTTGTACAGCTTACCATCAGCTGTAAGCCGCCAGCAAGGAAATTTGTGTGGTGTACGTGATACTCTATTGATCATAGTAACGAACCATTTGTCATCAATAACTTGAGAATGGGGCTCATTCACAGTTTTGATTGCATTAGGGGCATCGACAGAAACATCATCTAGCATGGGAACAGAACGCGATAAGGCATCCTGCACGACATGTTCCTTACCCTTTCTATGGATGATTTCATAGTCATATTGCTGCAATCTCACAGCCCAACGAGCTAACCTTCCTGTAGGTGTTTGCATCTTATTCAACCAAACCAAGCTGTAATGATCAGTTATAACGGTAAACTTCGAACCTTCAATATAAGGTCGAAGCTTCTCTATAGCCCATAGGACAGCCAAACATTCACGCTCCGTCGTGGTGTAATTTCGCTCATTGCGGTTTAATGATCTTGATAAATAGCTTATCACGCGTTCTCCATCAGGATGTTTTTGGGTTAACACAGCACCTATACCGTACCCACTAGCATCAGTCTGAATTATGAAAGGGATACTAAAATCCGGACAAGCCAAAACCGGAGCGCTAATTAGACATTCTTTCAACCTTACAAAAGAGTCTTCACATGCTGTGTCCCACTTAAATTGCTTTCCTTTTCGAAGCAAATCCGTGATTGGAGCGGTTAGGGTAGAAAAATTCGGCACGAATCTACGATACCATGAAGCCAATCCAACTATCCTTCTAACCTCTGACACATTTTTAGGTGCTTGAATGTTAATGATGGCACTAACCTTTTCGGGATCCACATGTAGTCCATTTCTATTCACGATGTACCCAAGAAAACGGAGTTCAGGACGGCAAAATTGACATTTTTCTTTAGCCACGGTGAGGTTTGCTACTTGTAAACGATGAAAAACTTCACGTAATACATCCAGATGCTGTTGAAAGGTCTGAGTGACAATTACAATGTCATCCAAATAGACAAAAACATTAGGTTCCATATCAGGCCCCAGAACCGTATCAATAAGACGTTGGAAAGTGGCTGGTGAATTAGCCAACCCCATAGGGAGTCTACAAAACTGAAACAGACCTCTATTCGGTACTGTGAAAGCCGTGAGTGGACGAGATTCTTTCGCTAAAGGTACCTGAAAGTAGGCAGATTTGATATCTAACGACGATAGATATTTAGCGTCTCTTAATTTATTTAACGTATCCGTAACGTAAGGAATAGGATACGCATCACGTTCTGATACCTGATTTAACTTGCGATAGTCCACACAAAATCTATAGCTATCATCTTTCTTCTTGACTAAAACGACTGGGGATGACCAAGGACTAGAAGACCGTTCGATTATTCCTTCAGATAACAACTTATCCACCTCTTGATCCATATGCTTTTGCATAACTGGAGATATTGGGTAGTATCTTTGTTTAATCGGTGACGAATTTGTGTTGATCTTATATTCCACCATAGTTGTACAACCTAGTTTATCCCCCATTGCTATGAACGCTTCACCTACTAATTCGTCTAACATAACTACCTGCTCAGGAGTCAACTCCGTCTGCGAGTGTAACGCCACAACATCGGCACAGTCCTCCGTGACAGTCGAAAACCTCCAACTCCCACTACGTAAATCTGGTACTACGCCAATACACTTCCAGAAATCGGCGCCTAGAATTAGGGTATGAGGTAAGGACGGAATGACCAAAGTCCGGATAATCTTCGTTCGACCCTCTAATTCCATGGGTAAGTCAAGAGAACCTATACCAACACATCTTTCACCATTTGCAACGGTACAAGACATGTTCTACATTAGATCTCAGTTCATAAGTTTTAAATAATTGCCAACCGGGACCACCAAGTATACTATGCGTAGCTCCTGAATCAAGCAAACCCATCACAGTTGTGCCCAAAATAGATATTGTCAAATAGGGACGCTCATCGCCCTTGGCATGAGATAGAATGAAATCTAAAATAATCTTACGTTCATCACCTGAATTATTAATTACACTATTTACACTGCTATTTACACTGACCGCACAAACAGAGGAGACCAGATTACGGTCCTTTACCGTTCTCCTTGCCCATTTCCCGACGGTTTACTACACACTGGACACGTTCTCACAGTGAACCCTTCCTTCCCACATTTATAACAGTGTCTGGCTTTTCGTTACTGGTTACATTGGCTTGCCTTATGCCCTGGATTTTTGCAGCTCCAACAGACGACTTCCGCTACTTCTCCACTAGCTGATTCTGCATATACGTATGCCAAGTCGGGTTCAAGCAGGTGGTGGCGATTCTTAGGCGGTGGTACATAAGCTTCTATTGCTTGCTTTTTAGCTTCCAGTTTACGACCCAACTCCATTAATTTATTGATGGAATCAATGCTAGTCAGCCCTAATTGATTTTGATAAAATGGACTAATATTCTTTAATAATATCCTCAGCTGAGCATCCTCACTTATCTTCACCGTCAAGCGATTAAACATCATCTTCATCACAGCAATATAAATTCCCATCGGCTCATCTTCTCCTTGCGTACGCTGCTTAATTTCTTGGAATAGTTTTTCATTAAAGTCTTCGGGCAAAAATTGCAGTTTCAACTCCCTGACGAGCTCATCCCAGGTGCTGATCTGAGTCCGCATGGATCTAAACCAAATCAAAGCTTTTCCGGTGAAAAGATCACTAGCTGATAAATATAGTTCCTCTGGAGAAACATTTCGAGATTGTCGGAGCTCCTCCACATTTTCTAAGAATGCACTCAAGGATACCTTATGACCTACACCATCAAATTTAGCCAGGTTCCATTTAGCCACAGGAATACTTCTAGGAGGCGGAATATAATTAGTCGCCGCTACCACTGTGTTTCCTACCTCTTCAGGCTCACTTTCCGATCCACTGGAAATTGTCGTCGAAGACAAAATCACAGACAACTCTAGGGGCGAACTGCCTACGATTGAAGCTCTCTTCACTTTACGGGCTTTCGATTTTAATAATGAATCATAGCTGACCAACTCGACCATAATTTGGGATTTTCGAGCTAGCTCATTCTGTTTATCGGATGTCATCCGTTTCGCTCTACCGAATGCATGTGCCAGTTTACTAGAAATCTTTTGGAATGCAGAACTCCTATCAGTATCAGCAAAGTCTGCGATCAACGTTTTTATCTGGGCAACTTTATCGGCCAGGCTACTTGAATCCTCTTGAAATGTATAAGGATGCTTGGGGCATTCCAACACTGCCTCCGTTTGCTCTAATTTAATATAACCTCGCAATAATGTTCGCAACTCATCGACCGAGGTAGCATCAGTCACGTTCGCTCCCCGAACACGCAATTCATAAAGCAGTTCTTCTTTCTCCAGCCGATTAATTTTAAATTTCTGATCCATGTTAAAAAAAAACTCACTAACAATTCACCAAACGACTAGGTATACACTAGCACTTCACCCTGTATATTAAAAGGTAGACGTTAACCTACTATGTACAATAATACCACTAGTATACCTATACGTAAGCGCACGACTCAAAATTTACTCAATCACGAATTATAATATGTCACACTTTTATTATACACTTCTATTATATACTAGAAGAAACAAAAAAAATTAAACTGAATACCAAATTAAACCAATTTCTCGCACACAGGCCGCACCACAGTCTTAACTAATCTAAACACTTCACTAATAACACTGTATCAATAATTTAGCACAGAACAGTCACTGCTATAACATCCTAACTTCGACTTTTATAATCAAGTGAAAAAAAAACAAACGTAATTGATAGAGCCTAACAATTAAAAGTTACTACCCACTTAAACCAAGGCAGCAACCAGAAATTTTAGATTTAATTTCCTAAATACAAAATATTAAATAGTTAACCAATTAATCGTGGCCCCACGTTGGGCGCCAAATTTATGCGACGCTCTTTTTTTTCCTTTCCTTTGTTTCCTTCCTTACCTTATTAAGTTAGTTTTTATTTATTCTTCCCAAGAAATATTGCGACGATACCAGAGACACTTAGGCGAGATTTACCGGGATGGCGGCCCAACCACTGCAGTGGAGAAGGGGTAGGTTCAATAATATTTTACCCAAAGCCAAAAGTACATATATATACATATATTTATTACCCTAAGAAAAATTCAACCAAGGCGTCACATTGTTTATTCGCCCCCCGGTATATAGACAAGGTGTTATGGATTGTTTAATCAAACAATGAAACTTTCAATCCGGAAGACTCGCTGAGTGCACTCCACGCGTCCCTTACAAGTTACCAGATCAACATATATATAACAACGTGGTAAACCTAAATATAAATATAAAATATATATATATAAGGCAAACCAAAAAAAATATAAGTACATAAGTACCTAGATAAGTAAATTATAATCTAAACAAAAAATAAAAAAAAAATAGGTAATTAATGTAGCTCCCAGATCGATTTCCCCACTTGATCTCGTATAAAAAAAAATATATCTAGCTGTAGAAATTACTCCGTGAGGAGCTCTGTCAATGCTTACAATTTAAATATTATCATTTACGTGATTATTAAACAATGGACTGACGAGGAGTTTGGGGAGCAATTATAATTACACCTACACCTGTAAGTTTCCACTGACAATATAAGCCACACCTACTAACTATAAATCGTTATCTCAACTATCGCTTAACAAAAATATTCATATTTATTCCAAAAAAAAAAACACTAGACACTCGCCTACTAAGCTTCTTCGAATCCCCTCGCGTGGTCCTATGGACGTAAGTTGCCAAGCTCGCGGTCACGTACCTATCTCAGCTAAGTAGGGGCAATTCCCTGCTCCCGGACCATAGATAATTACAATTATTGTACTTATCCGACTCCAGCGATGCTAACGAGATGCGGTCACCTTATTGATGGACCCGGTCCGACTCACGATAGGGATGCGTGATGATGGTTGACACAACAAGGACTTCTTCCGCTTGGCTACCAGGCCTCAGCTCGAGGACTCACAACAAAACTGAAGTCGACCAACTAGGTACTAGCAGTGCCTACTAGTCACCCTCCACAAGAACCCTAGAAAGACCCAAGTTCCGTTAATACGAATACCCCCATAAAGAGAGACCTAATCAACTTACTAGGATAAGACCGATAAAAAAAGAAACCCGCCAGGGATCTATCTGGCGTTAAATATTATACAATATGACCCCAGCAGACTACAGCTTACATATAAACTCAGAATTACTCACCCCACGTGTTGGAAAATTTTGGGGGCGAGAAACTGGCTGATAGAACATCGACTGCAGGGGTTCAGCACGCCGTCAGATCCCACGTAACGTGGATGAAGCCACCACAACAGAACCACTCACTCGGACCGATACCGGTAGCTTCATATATCATTCAAGATTATTCAAAATTTAATCCCGGTATTCATGTAAAAACCGGAAGTTACCAAACCAACTTATAACTTTTGAAATAATCGTCGACGCCTTCACCTCTCTGTCAAATATTCCTTTCACCAGGAACGGGGCCTACTAACCACCGTCGTTCTTGAGCTGCCTTGATAAGATAAGCGATAAATACGCCGGTCGTCGCGAACTTAAAACAAATTTCGAACAACTGATGCAAAAACAACAAATATTAACAATCAGACACACTCCTAGGCAACCCAAAATACATCATTCTTGAACCAAATAAAATTGAATCGTTACAAAATACAGAAGTACAATAAATACATCGATTCAGCAGTTTTTATATTCAAAGGGAGGTTCTGACCTGATCAGTTAGGTCACTGCCAGCTTATAGATATTTCTCCTTTGAAAATATCATATTATTAGATCATTCGGTTACTTGTTATTTGTATAATGAGTCCCATTCTCATTTCTACCTATGTACTTGAAACTGAATTGAAATGTTCAAGATGGTAAAATTAGTAAAGCTTTCATATAGAAAAGGATACTCCATTTAAATAAAAATGCAATCCATCTGGGAATCACCTCAATATAAAAATAGTAGTCCTTCCAAAATCCAAGCCATAAAAATTACAAAAGGTAGACACAATAATTTTATAAAAAAAAGAAAAATAAAAACACAAAACATTACAGTGACGATGATTAAGATAAATCTTTTTAAGTCAAAGATGATTTAATTTGTGTTGTTAAAATAATCATAATAAAATAAATAAATAAATAAAATAAATAAATAAAATAAATAAAATAATCATAATTATTGAAGCAATCAACCTACTTGCACCCCATATATGTTACCTAATCAACATGAGTTTTCAATCTGCCATCTATCCAGATGCTTTGAAAGTGTCAAAAATTATTCCTATTTTAAAAAAGAAAGGAAACCCACAACACAGAGAATCCTACAGACCCATAGCCTTGCAATGTCATTTTGCTAAGATTTTCGAGCATGCCTTCAATTCTCATCTCAGCGCTTTTCTTGAAGAAAATCAATTACTAACTGAACACCAAAATGGGTTCAGGAAGGGCAAGAGCTGCGACACAGCCATTGCTAAAGCCTTAGGGTTCATTTATGAGAAACTAAATGAGGGGAAACTAATTGTGGCCCTGTTTTTTGATTTTAGCAAAGCCTTCGACTCCATAGATATAAATATTATTATAAAAAAACTCCAGGATATTGGACTGGAAGGAAGGGAATTGAGTTGGATATTTTCATACCTCACCAACCGTAAAAACATCACAGAAGTTGATGGTTATATATCAAACTTGGAGCTGGTAGAACGGGGCACTCCCCAGGGTTCATGCCTATCCGCCACCCTTTTCAATATATTTATTAATGACCTACCAGGATGCCTAGAGCACATTGGCCTGCCGGTGTTTTTTGCCGACGACGAAAATATTATCATATCAGGAGACGATCTCACAACTATTCTAAAAAAGGCCACAGCCTGCATTAAGATTGTTACGACTTGGTGTAGAACAAATAAATTAAGATTAAACGAGGAAAAGACACTCGCTATACAATTCCACCCAAAAAATAAAACAGTGGATAGGTCTCTCTTATTACGAATAAACAGCAAGACAATCTCAAATGTCAACAATGCCAAATTTCTTGGTTTGTGTGTGGACAGCAAGCTCACCTGGTATGAGCACATAAGGCATATATCCCCGAAGCTCAGCACGACATGCTATATACTCAGAAATCTGAGATCCAGTGTCTCAATGGATGTATTGAAAATGGCATACTCGGGCTTATTTCAGTCGAGACTGAGCTACGGAATAATCTTTTGGGGACAAGCACGCGACGCCGAAATGCTATTCATCATACAAAAGAAAGCCATAAGAAGTATGTGTCGTATTTCAAAGCAAACATCCTGTAGACCATACTTTAAGGAGCCAGGGATCCTCACTCTGACGGGACTATATTTGTATTCCCTTTTAACATTTATTGTAAGGCATAATCTCCTTCCCCAAAGAAGACGAGACGTTCACGTTTATGAAACCAGGTATAGGGGCGAATTTGATGTACCCTTTTCAAGGCTGGCGGTCAGCTCTCACAACCCCATCGTAATGGGAGCTGCATGTTTTAACAAACTCATCAGAATTGATAGAACATTCGAAAATATATCTTGCTACAGATCCTTCAAATTTAGATTAAAAAATTTCCTAATATCAAAGGGATACTATAACATACGCGAATTCTATGAAGGTTGACCAGGGGAGCGTATCACGTCCTTAGTGATTTATATAAACGATTATGTGCGTTGGTTTTTGTAAAATTTACCTTTCTGTGTATTTGTTTATAGATTATTGTATTTATTTGTATACAAATGTATATGTTAATATTTTCTTTCTGACGAGCCCATATATGACACTGCAATGGATGTACATTTTGTCGCAATACAGTAAACTAAACTAAACTAAACTAAACTAAACTAAACTAAACGAAAAAATGGAAACTGATGAAATTTTAAATCAAGACCAAGACAATACTTTGAAATCGAACTTGAAAAATTTGAGATTAGACCACATAATCAAGAACGTGAAGCAATTCGTAAATTATGTTTCGAATTTCGTGACATATTTTATTGCGAAAAAATTCCCTTAACGTTTACAAATCAAATCAGACATCAAATTAACCTTACAAACGACTCTCCAATTTTTACAAAATCGTACCGTTATCCCGAAATTCATCGACATGAAGTCAAAAGACAAGTTTTGGAAATGCTTGATCAAGACATTATTCAAAATTCGACGTCACCATGGTTTAGCCCTATTTGGATAGTCCCTAAAAAGGCAGACGCCTCTGGGAAATAGAAATGGCGTATGGTCATTGATTATAAGAAATTGAACGAACGAACAATTGACGATAAATATCCTTTGCCCAACATCTTCGCCATTCTTGATAAATTAGGCAAAAGTCAATATTTTACAACATTAGATGTAGCCAGCGGATTCCATCAAATTGAAATGGCTCCAAATGACATCCCCAAGACAGCATTTTCTACGGAAAATGGTCACTACGAATTTAAAAGAATGAGTTTCGGACTAAAAAATCCCCCCTCTACCTTTCAAAGAGTGATGGATAACATCTTTAGAGGCTTACAAAATGAGACTTGTTTAGTTTATTTAGATGATATTGTAATTTTTAGCACTTCCCTGGAACATATCACTCGCCTAAAAGAAATTTTGAAGAGACTCCGTGAATCAAATTTCAAAGTCCAGTTAGATAAATCCGAATTTTTCAGGAAGTCTCGGACATGTAAATAACACCCCTTGGAGTTAAACCGAATCCAAATAAAATCATAGCAATAAAGAAATTCCCATTCCAAAAACTCAGAAAGAAATAAAATCTTTCTTAGGACTACTTGGATACTAGACGTTTTATTAAAAGCTTTGCCAAAATCACTAAACCCATGACATCCTGTTTGAAGAAAAATGCCAGAGTTGTTCACTCTCCAGAATTCGTAAAATCATTTGAACATTGTAAACAACCCTCGTAAACTCTCCAATACTTCAATACCCCGATTTTGAGAAACCTTTTATTTTGACAACTGATGCAAGTAATTACGAGATTTATCGCACGACGATTTTACGACGTTTTATCGCAGGGAAACATCCCCAATGATAAACCAGTTGCTTACGCATCAAGAACACTCAATGAGACCGAAACAAAATACCATATCACAGAAAAAGAACTATTTGCAATAGTTTGGGCATGTAAATATTTTAGGCCTTACCTTTTTGGTAGGAAATTCAAGATCTACACTGACCATAGACCTCTTGTCTGGTTATTCAACCTAAAAGACCCAAATAGTAAGATGGCTCGTTGGAAAGTCAAATTAGACGAATTTGATTATGAGATCATTTACAAAAAAGGCAAATATAATACAAACGCTGACGCTCTTTCGAGAATTTAAATTAACGCAATCGAAAACGAAAGCACAATTAATAATGCCGGAGAAGTAAACCAAGAAATTTTAGACTTCCTAAAAGAACTTTCTGAAATTCCACCCGTAAATGATCCAGTAGAATCACCCAAACCAGAAACATCTACTTTACCTAAAATCATGATTCATCAAGACATTCAACTAGAACCCCCTGAGGCAGAATCCAATGATACACCTCATTCAAATTACGATCAAACACTTCTCAACGACGGAATCCCTATTTTAGACGAAATGATAAATAATAAACAAAACCAAATTTTATTAGGTAAAAATCCAATGAATGCTTTAAAAATAGATCATGATAATTTTGAACATCACAAAATTATATTAGTAAAAATCCCACGATTAAATGAAAAACTCACTCTGAAATTTCTAAAAGAATACACCACCGATCAGAAAACATTTTATCTCTATTTTTATGATGATAAATTATATGACCAATTCAACAGAGTGTACATGAAAAATTTCTATCAGTCAGGCTTGAAATTAATAAAATGTACAAAATTTGTAAATACAGTACGAGATCAAAATGAACGTGAAATGTTTATAAAATTCCAACACAAAGGAAAATATAACCATCGTGGAATAAACGAAACCCTCGAACATTTAAAAAGAAATTATTATTGGCCCTCCATGAAGTCAGACGTTACGAATTACATTAATAATTTGTAATATCTGCCAAACAGCCAAATACTCGAGAAAGGTCCCTTATGTGCCATTAGTGTTAACAGAAACAATTGGAAAACCTTTTCAATTATTACACGTAGACATATTTAAATTCGATAACCAAAACTTCGTCACCATAATCGACGCATTCTCAAAACTAGGTCAAGCTATACCGATAGTAGCTAAATCAGCTGTTGAAGTATGCAACGCATTACTGCACTACTTCTCATATTACAGTGTACCCTCCAGGATAACAATGGACAATGGCCCTGAATTTAAAAATGAAACAATTAAAGAACTTTTGAAACTTCATAAAATCGAGATTCACTTTACTACCCCCTTTCATCACGAATCCAATTCTTTAATTGAAAGATTTCACTCTACTATCATAGAACATTTACGAATACTTAGGCAAATTAATAAAGATCAAAATGTCATGTACCTAATATGCTATGCATTAATTGCTTATAATAATTAGATTCACTCTTCAACGAAATTTACACCTTTCGAATTGACCTTCGGTCACACAGAATCACGAGACCCCTTAGAACTTATAAAGACAACATTTTACAGCGACTACGTTGCAAATCATAGAGAAAAACTTAGACATCTCTATTCAAAAATCGAACAACATTTAGAAAGCAAAAAATTAAAAATCTTAGATAAACGTAATACTCAAGGTCCAAACCAATATCAATTTAAAGTGAACCAAACTGTTTACAAGACTAATGTGCATAGAAATAAAAGAGAAAACCACTTTATAGGCCCTCGAAATATTGGAAAACAATAAAGTAAGAGTAAAAAATAAATCGAATAACAAAGAAGAGGTTATTCACATGAAAGAACTCAAAACCCCTCTTGTAACAGATTCACCACCTGCATTAGCGCGGAATTAATGTCCTCAAAATTCCCCAAACTCAATGATAATCCAGGACTACTACCCTTAAAACTTGGCAATGCACAAAACACCATTCACTACTGGTCGTTTATACAAATTTACGACATATCAGAAATAATAACCGAGTTTAAAGCTCTTCAAAATAATTTTAATAAATTCAAAACAGCATTAGAAAAGGTCGATCAATATAAAATGGAATTTCATAATTCGTACCATCTAATAACAACACTAGAAAATAAAATAACCATGCAAATTAATCAACTTAATCCAATGATTAATAAAAGAACTAAAAGAGGATTAATCGACGGTTTGGGAACTGTTATAAAATCATTAACAGGTAATTTAGACCAAGAAGATGCTGAAAAATATGACAGAGCTATAACTACCCTATCAGACAACCAAATAAAAATGAAAACTATCATTAAAGATCAAATAACTCTCCTACAAAATGCTATTGAGAAATTTTTAGAAACAGGAAGATCACTAGCACATAATCAGTTGATTTTAGAATCATGGATTAAACAAATTGAAAGTGTTATTCATGAGATCAAAATGGAGAATTTAGTACGCACTACTATTTTCAAATACACACACTTCTTGCGACTCAGATTATGTCTGAACTTCAAATAATATATGACATCCTTGAAAAAATTGAAGTGGCAATCACCTTCTCTAAATCAAATACCTTCCACAATTCCATCGTAGATCCTAGAGAATTGTTACAAGAAATTATACCAATAGCTAAACAACTACACAATAATAAAATACCATTTGAACCTAGTCTAAATAACATCTTAAATTTTGAGCGAATAATGGAAATTAAAAGCTATAGCAAGGGAAATCAAATAGTTTTCGTGATCGAAATCCCATTAGTCGAACCGAACAATTATAATTACTATCGACTATATCCTTTGCCAACACCCTCCGAAAGTGGCTTTAAAACTCTACTCCCACATTCCAAATATTTTATCCTAAACGAGCACAACTACGTATACTCGAACTCACGATGCCAAAAAGTCATACCCAGAGAATTCTTGTGTAAAGAAAACAATCCGCTGAAAATTCAAGAAGACGTCCCCTGCGAAGTCCAAATGCTGAAATTCGCAAGAAATACATCAAATTGTCATTGAAATGAGAATGAAATTGAAATGAAGAACATCAGACTCCCAAAATTAGAAGGTCATCAATGGATGCTGTTAATTCCGGAAGAAACAATCGCCCTACAACAGTGTGGAAACAACAAAGAAAATATTTCATTAAAGGGAACATACATTCGTGAAGTTAACCCTTGTTGTGTACTACACATCAAGAAGTACGAAGTTACAATAACCCAAAGACAGAATTCAAAAACATAGATCTGCCTCAAGTAAAATTCGAAGAACTTGAAGCACCAAAAAGCATCGATCAATTCAAACCTATTAAATTGGATTCCCTAAACTTCGACGAATTAAAGAACATTCAAAATTCATTGGACCTGCAAAGTCAAAAAGTGGACAATATTCCGATTACCCCAGTGAACTTTCATAGAAATATTAGTGTGTGGACAATAATAATATACGTAAAATATGAATGTGACACAAAACATTAATAATATAATACTGTGTTAGACACATTAGGATATATGACAGTAGTCGCGTATGCCTTTCGACGGTTTTTTCGGCTGCTGCGTACCGGTTGCCGGCTGAGCATCAGCAGCCGGCTGCTCTTTTTTCGGCGGTTTGGCCTCTGGCTCTCCTTCTTGGTCAGTCGGCCGTTATTTTCCGTGACCGACCACCTCCTCAGATAGATAATATTGGATAATCATTTTTAATTTTACATGTAAAATTCCCGTTGATGGACCATCATTTTTTTTTTTTTAATTTCATATTAACTGGAATTACATAGAATATAATAATAATAATAATAATAATAATAATAATAATAATAATAATAATAACAGAATTTATTTCCAACAGGTACAGGGAAAACCTAATAACAGGAAACATTCACACAATCAAAAACTAAAATAAGCTAATAAGTTAGTTTGTATGCCTAGATACATTAACAAATCACCCAGAAAACTTAAAGATAAACTAAATATACAATACAAAGTAGACAATGAGGGAGCAGAGCACGAGCTATACCAATAATGAATGCGAGCAATTTGCCCTCATATGCATACTATTCCTCCCCGTCTTTACCTTATAGCAAGTTACGTTGTACACCCTCAACCATCCAGCAGGTTTCGGTGTTACTCTTCACTAAAGCAATTAACAACTTGTTTTTTGATCTCTCTAAAAGAGTCAACACTGATGTCACACCGATCAGCAACTACGTTGAATTCGCTACACATTAATACCACAGGCGAAGTCGATAGGACATTCGTTCGACAAGTAGTAACACCGAAGGTGGGCACGCGGCGAAGATTAGTGGTAGTGGGTACTCGGAAATCAATTCGTCCAAGAAGCCAGGGACAATCAATATTCCCACCAACCAAGTTGAACAAAAATTTCACATTGTTGACGATTCGTCTTATGTATAGGGAGGTAAGATTGAACCTGTTCAACATCAGCGATTGGCTATAACCCACTGGAGGGTAGGTGCCATCAATTCGAAATAGCAAGAACTTCAAGAACTTCCGCTGGATTCCCTCTAAACGATCGATATGAATTCTATATGTTGGATGCCATATCAGTGAACCATACTCCAGATGTGATCTCACCAGGGCGCAGAACAAATTAATAAGGGTTTTCGGTCTCGAGAACTCACGGCAGTTTCTATAAATGAACCCCAGGGACCTATATGCCTTCCTAACAGTGACATCAATATGGTCCCCGAAGGACAGCTTTGGATCGAAGAGAACACCCAGATCCTTAAAAGATTTAGACCGACTCAGAACCTGGGCACCAACACAGTAGGAGTAATCAATAGGAGATTTCTTTTTAGTGAACGTCATGGAGCAGAACTTTTCAACATTCAAGAATAGTTTGTAACGAATTCCAAGGCATTCGTTGTTAATTATTATTTATTTGCATTATTTGAGGGGTTTATCAGAAGTGATACAGTTTTTACGACGGTGATTAGCAGGTTATCTCCGCCGGCACCGGCTATATAAACAGAGCCAGCCAAGCAGCCAGTTAGAGGATCCGAGGAACTGACTCGAGAACCATCTCCCTCCCTGTGAATTGAGCTTGGAGGTCTCCCGGAGGCATGCATTGAGTGCACTCCGTCCTATTTATCTAGCCGGCTACAGTGGGTCGATGAAATGAGTCGAACCTAACTGTAACCGGGCGTCGGCGGACCGACCAGAATGGAGTGAGTTCTGGCCGGCAACCGATTCAGTATAGGGAATCCGTCGGCGCTTCGTTGAAGTACCGGCTAGTCCCTTCAGTCACGACCCGGCCTGTATTGAGGGCCGGATTCAGTAACAGCCGCCCCGGCATTGCATTGAGATACCGGGAGCGGATTCTGTTTCAGGTAGTTTCGTCGCCGGAGGACTTTTCTCCCAGACCCCGACACGGCGCGTGTTCCGGAGGCTGCAGCAGCCGGCACGCACCGTGCAACGGCGAGCGAGTAACTGCCGTAGTGGAGTCGGCTGTGAACCGATCAGACGGTCAGCCAATCAGCAAAGGTACGTGCCCCGAAGCAGATATCTCCCGCCAGTCAGACGGCCTGCGAAGGAAGAGAGACGGCCCATAAGATACAGTGGTTATCGATATTAATGTGACCGATATATGTAATTAGCGTACTTGTAAATAAAGATTTTATATTTGTTAATTGACTTGTCACGGGTACAAAGGGGCAGACACCCATCCCTGGGTCATCATCTCTACCTAACCGAAAATCCTGTTACAAGTTTATTAGTTAAACACCATGATTCGACAGAGTCAACATCCCGCTGAAGTTCCAGACAATCCTGGATAGTATTGATACTCATATAGAGCTTAAGGTCATCTGCATAGAGAAGTTTGTTGCATTTAATATCATTTCCTATGTCATTAATGAAAAGCAGGAATAGGAGTGGCCCAAGGTTTGATCCCTGAGGGACGCCAGATGTGGGAGTGAAGCAACCAGATGTGAAATTGTTGTATCTTACATATTGTGACATTATGCCAGAAGAGCGCAACGTCGCGACGCCGTTATCGTCGAATAATAATAAATTAATTAAAATTTATTAATATAAATTCGCAAATAATCAATTTGCAGGGAAACGAACGACATAAAAAGGTCAAATTATCAGAGTTTTTAGGTGTTTTTGAACAAATGGAGTAAACAAGATAAGGAAGCAGCTATAAATACACCGCAGAAGAATCAAGCAGGAACAGACGGACTCCACTGCCTGTTGAACCTATGCCAGGGAGTTGAGCTAGTCTAGGTATACACCTATCCTCTAACTAGGGAGTTGACCTAGTTATTCCTGGCCATTACTTTTTGCCTCTTCGGGAGTTGAGCGAAGAACGCGAAAGGTAAAACGGCTATCACCATTGACTAGGAGTTGACTGGTCAATATCATTCTATTCATAAACCCTAGGTCGAAGAGTTGATTCGATCTAACCCATCCTCGTAAGCTAAGGAGATGACTTAGCCTACAATCCTATTCTTCTCTGTACGAACCAGGACCCCGTCAGGGTTATTGAATGAATTATCCGTAAGAATAGACATATGAATGATACTGCAGAATTTATGATTGTTTGAATCAATGTATATCTGTGAATATTATTTTCTAATAATTAAAGGGGGCAATTTGGATTAAATTGTATAATTTGTGAATGAATGGGCGCTCGCTAATTTGTAAAGATTGTTTTCTTTTCGAGAAAGACGACTAATTGAATAGAATTACGGTAATACGGGGTTATAAATATTTTCTTTCTTTATTCGTTACCAGAGGCGTTGACTCTGGTAGATTATATTATAAATTAATCTTGTGTTCCAGAACAGAAAACCACGAGGCGAACAAGGATAATTTCGTTTCGTTTTCCACGCCAGTTCCTATAGGTAGTATTGTAGGTACTTCATACGCTGGTATACCCCTGCGGCCGCCCGGCCGATCGCTCGGATCCTGCAATACAGCGATAGTAGCGGGAATCGCCTCTCCGTCTGTACCGTCACCGGGCTTATCGCTAGACCTGCATTTCTTATGCCATGAAAAAGCGGTCGGCGCTATCGTTGGTGCTGGCGACGTTGAAATAATAAATCGATACGACTTTATTATTCGTAGAATTGATACTTTATATAATTTATTATTATTATTGAGTAAAAATAAATATTTATAATTTGTTGTACGTTTGCGTATTAATACCTCCCTCCCTCACTATAAATCAGAAGGCAAATTAAAGCACCCGCAGACTGTCGGTTATTTCTAATAACTAATCCGACAGCTCGAAATAAAGGGGTGACAATATTGTGTGCGCTCTGTGAGATAAGAATTAATCAAGTCCAAGAGCTTGGATGAGAAACCATACCCGCTCAATTTTCTCAAAAGGATGAAGTGATCAATCTGATCAAAGGCCTTACTAAAATCCGTGTAAATAGTATCTACCTGCCCACCACAATCAACATTCGCAGAAGTAAACTGTTTGAAACAAGTCAGATTGGTGATCGTGGAGCGCCCAGCCTCGAATCCGTGTTGATAAGTAGCAATACGCCCCCTTACTGCATAATATAATCGCTTGTATACCAAAGATTCAAATGTTTTTGACAAATTGCATAAAATGGAGATGGGCCTGTAGTTTTGAACCATGGTGTTGTCTCCTTTCTTGAAAACGGGGACAATAGAGGCTCGCTTCCAAAGCAAGGGGAATTTAGCAGTGCGAAGAACTAAGTTGAAGATCACTCTCAAGGGAGTCACGAGGACCTGTGCACAGTCCCTTAAAACAAAGCTTGGTATACCGTCCGAACCCGCTGTCATCTTATTAGACGACCCCTTTAATGCCGTGAGTTCTCTTCATCCGAAAAGAAAGAAACAGAAACACAATCGCAGTCCCACGGTAAATCGGGGGCATGATCGAGAAGTAATGGGTCTGAATCAACAAATACACTTCCAAAGTACGAAGCAAAAGCATCTACTATCGTCTGGGGGTCAGACATCGTGACACCTTGAAATTTGAGTTCACCCGGTATACGAGTATGAGACTTTTTAACTTTAACATATGACCATATTCTGGCAGGATCGTTAGAAATAGCCTCCTCACTAGAACGCACGAAGTCACTGTATGCCAGAGAGACAAGCCTTTTGACTCGTGAGCGCTGGACCCTGAAAAGATCATAATCTTCCACGGATTTGCTCTTTTTGTATCTTTTAAAAGCGTTGTGCTTAACCTTGACAGCCCTAACAAGGTCTGATCCAAACCATGGTGGGTAACGAAGTCCGGGGTGATGTCCCCTGCTATACTTGGGAACGCACTTGTCAAAGGTGCACCTGAGAACATCATAAAACCGCTGACAGGCCTCATCAACGTCCATACAATCATCGAGAAAGCCCCAGTCAATGGAAGCAATAGAACCATATAGGGCAGGAAAATCAGCCCTCCTAAAATTGTATTCCCCATCCTTTTCACCACGCGAGAAGTTATGAGATTTGCTCAGGGAGAATTCAATATCGATAACCAGTGACGGATGGTGGGTATCTTCGGTAATGGGGAAAAACTCGGACTTCGAGACCCTACAAGGATGTACTGAAAGCATCAGGTCAAGAATTCGGCCCTTCGAGTTGCGGGTGTTATTGAACTGGCAGAAGTTATTAAGCTCACAAAAATTCTGGAGTGCACGACCGAATTGGCAGCGAATTCCGGATTCATACGAAGGCGTACTAAAGTCACCAATGATGAAAGTCTTATAGTCTTCGTGAAGAAAATTGCCAATTAAATCGAGAAAGAGTTCATACTCACCAAGCAAGATATCGGGAGGAATGTAGACAACAAAAATCATACTCTTTACATTATTATACATGATCTTAACACCTGTCACATCAATTGATTTCACAGATTCATAAACACCAGACATATCCATTCCACTCACAATATAGTCACCCTGGACCGCCAATAGCACCCCGCCTCCACGCGAGCCATCCAGAGAAGAGTAATTTCTGTCTTTACGAAACACGGAAAAATGTGACGGAAAAAGCTCTGAGTCGTTGATGCCAGCGTGGAGCCAGGCCTCAGTAATGGCAATGAGGTCCATACTGCAGAAGCACATAAAATTGAAGAAATCAACCGTTTTGGATCTAAGTCCCCTGGTGTTTTGATAAAGGCACGATAACACAATAGACTTGGAGCGATGTTCCACTGCCTCACAGGCGACACCGTCTTCCCGCATTCTGTCGGAAACAATTAGTTTTTTGCCAGCGAAGAAGCATCAGATCTGATAGAAATGAATGGAATGTTGTCTCTGTATCGAAGCAAGATGTTACTTTCGCCGCTCTCTCTCCTGGTCTTAAATTCCCTAATGACTTCTCTGTAGGTTTCTCTCTGCCTCACAGTCAAGTCCGAACGAAAATGATATTTGCGAACCGAATTTGTTTTGTTAGACTTCAAGTATGTCCTGGCCGCCTCCTCGTCGCTGCAGGTAATTTTCACAGGCCGAACCTTTTGTGGGTTGTAGATGCCTAATCGAGTTATACTCACTGGTTTGGGAAGTGACCCAATAGAGCGGAGAATTATATTGATCTGCTTTACATCTTCCGAGATCCTCGCTTCAGAACTATCACCCTCAGCCTCATTGATTCCAAAAAGCAACACGTTCCTGGCACGCCGATTCCTATCCTCCAACTCATTTATCATGCTGTTCATGTCTTGCGTTGGAACCATCCTCTTGTTCGATGATTCAAGTGCAGTCAACCTGTTGCTCAATCCCTCAACGTCACTCTCGAGGGCTAGAACTCGATCATTGATCTTCTCGGCAAAACTATCAAAGGAGGACTTCAAATCGGCCCTCATGGATGCGAATTGCTCGGCGATAAAGTGTTGCAACTGCTGGACCATCTGAGAGTTGCCGACGACGCCCATGCATTTGGCACACGTCCAGACAAGAGCGCCATCAGCCAGTCCCGCACATTTGAGATGAGCGAGCTTTCTACATGATCCCGCACATCTAACCGACGGTGTGGTGGGCGTAACCGCACCATCACAAATTAGACAGATGATTGGCATAGTAGCAACAAGGTAAAATGAAGGTAAAAAAATGTAAATAGAGAACAGCTGATCAGGAAATAAATTTAAATTTAAATATCCAACTATATTTGTGATTAACGGTTTGCGATAAGGATAATACTCGATATGACTGGGTACACTGAGAAAAATCAACTTCTAATAGTTACCGTAAGGCGATTTAGAGTGGAATTTGGTAAATATTAACTTACTTATATCGACGATAATGCATTCCTGATAATATAAGTAAACTTTCTGAAAATGAGATTTTACAAATAAATAACTATGAGTTAAAGGTGAACCAATTTACATTTAAAAAGCTAAATTTGTAACGATGTTACTGCGATTTAAATCCATAATTAAGTTCTTATTAGTTTATTTTTAACTCATACAGCAACTAAATATTACTTCCGTGATTTAATATTCAAATACACGTTCTTTAAAGGAAATCCACTTTGTTATAACTTTACAGCAATATTAGTAACATAACATTTTCTATCTGGTATTTGAATTTAAAGCTGTAATTTAAAATCCTAATATAATAACTTGACGATGGACGTTCACAGAAATCGGTGAAACTTTATTATAACTGCGCGGCGTCATTTTCTTCCGGGCACGGGATGTGCGAGTACCCACACCTACATGAGTTTGTTTCCTTGATGCGTGTGAGTGGTTAATAAGGAATATTCAAACTCGTAATAACATCTGAAACGTTTTCCTGCAGAGGGTAAAAATTTTCAGTAAGTATCATATAGATGTTTAAGCATTTTGCATGTGAGCAATA
Organism: Malachius bipustulatus; assembly: GCA_910589415.1. Classification (NCBI taxonomy): domain Eukaryota; kingdom Metazoa; phylum Arthropoda; class Insecta; order Coleoptera; family Melyridae; genus Malachius; species Malachius bipustulatus. The sequence continues at coordinate 448,053 of CAJUUM010000034.1, read as the reverse complement.
TGTTTCCTTATAAAGTACCTACCTAGTTGTACCTAAGGATAATGGCGGATGAAGCAATGAAGACTCTAATACTCCTAGGGCTAGATCTGGAACATCTAGTCGATGTTTTTGCTGGTGAGTTCCCTTATTGTAAATTAGAAATTAATAAGGGGAAATAAAAAATATTAAAAACTAATAATTATTCTTTAGGTATGCAGATTATCTACACTATCTGATGAGTTTACTGCCTTGGTTCATTGCTGCCTTGCAAAACCAGACTTTCAGTAGAAAAAAAGCGACAGTGGAGACCAACAGTAGAATAAATAAGAGAAGCTGTAATAACGAGAGTTGAGGTAAAATAATAATTCTTATTTGAATTTTACAACAACATTTAATTTTGTTTGATAACTTTCAGTTACCACCAGGAGACATTATAAATAAAGTTTCTGAAAGAAAAGCCAAGTGTAATCAAAATGGAACTGTTCCAGTACCATTCGTAATAGTTGAGATTCAAAATGATGTAAAAGTTGCCAATGTTTATGTAAGTGTTCAAGAAGTATTATAAGTATAAAGTGCCTTCCGTGCTAAAAGCTTTAGATATATGCTTCAAGTTTTTTCATGTTCTTCAAATAAAGTATCCTCTTGGATCTGAACATCTGTGGTTGTACATACAATTAGCCATATATGGAATAGAAACAAAATTTGACGATAAAATCTCTGATAGATATTGTTCATAAAGTTAATTTTTAATTTCTATTTTGTTGATATCATGAGTATATTTTGCATCATTGTATATTTAGACTATGATGAACCTAATCCTGACGTGTGCTATGAAATCGTTAATTACAAAGATTTATTTTCAAAAATCCCATCAGTATCACATCGATTAAACGATACGAAACGTCAAGCCATTTAGGCAAAAACAATAAAAAATAATGTTAGCAACATGTACTAATGTAGAAGTCTTATAATATTATATAGAAAGAATTTTAATTTTATTTGATATACATTTACAATGTATATTAGGATTGTGATTATCTTTTTCAGTTTTTTTATGTACTTGGAATAGTACATAATTTTTAAAGAATTTGTGATTTCGCACATAAATGAGAGACTGTAGGTATTTATTTTGCACTAGAACGTTTATTAATTAATATTTATTTTTATTACGCTGTAAGTATATCTTATGAAAAAAATATATATTTTAAAGTCGCAACTTTACCTTTTGAAGTATTATTATTATTGAATTGTAGTTTTAAAAAGGAATATAGTTGTTTTGTTAAAGCTTCTTGTTTTCAAGGCGACGATATTCTTTAGAATAAATATCGTTACTATTTTCAGTTTTTATATTTTTTACACTTTTCTAGCTTATACAGGGTGTCCCAGCTTATTCGAAGCGGTCTCTGTAGGCCAAACGATGGATTTTTTCCAAAAAATTTTTGCAAATTCAAGTACAGGATCACAATGACCATAATTTAAAATTATTTTGGAGTATACAGAGTGTCCCATATGAGAGTGGCATATCAGTTAAATTAAAACTGAGGTAAGTATTATATTTAAACATATTACCTATATCGGAAACTTTATCAATTTAAAATTTAAGTTACATAAATTTATAGTTAAATCAAGAACGTAAACATGAAAAGATCCTCACATGAAACCTATAATATGATAAAATAACATAAAACTCACAATTTTACTATATTAATCTATCATAACTTAAATATTAACAAGTGGAAAGTGCAGACAAATGATTGTGTCTTTATAATAATAACAATAATATTAATGACAAAGTGTAATCAACTAGCTCCGACAATGCGTAACTTTATTGTTAATATACAGCGGTAATATTTAACGTGTGGCCATCTATAATGATCTCGCAAAAAAGTAGCAATGAACTAGGCAAATTAATGTGCCAGTACATTATAGTGAGTTAAAATTAACAGGCGGTGATGTTCGCAATATTCAAAATTACCTTACGGTTACACCAACCCTTAAACATTAATATTTACAATACACTTTTCTCAGTGTACAGAATTTATGAAGATAACAAGAATATCAAGGGAACAAGTGGCCTTCTTTAAGAAAAACAACCACCAATAGGCAACTTCCAGCACTAGTCACTTAGTTGCTATTACATCAGGGGGTACTCAGTGATGTCACAAAATATTGTTCAAAATGCCACACGAAAAAAACACTCGAAAACCGGTTAAACAAATCACAAAGCGGAGCAAGAAAAATCGAGCTGCATACCCACAATATGAATATTTATGTCACAATATGAATGTGACACAAAACATTAATAATATAATACTGTGTTAGACACATGAAGATATATGACAGTAGTCGCGTATGCCTTTCGACGGTTTTTTCGGCTGCTGCGTACCGGATGCCGGCTGAGCATCAGCAGCCGGCTGCTCTTTTTTCGGAGGTTTGGCCTCTGGCTCTCCTTCTTGGTCAGTCGGCCCTTATTTTCCGTGACCGACCACCTCCTCAGATAGATAATATTGGATAATCATTTTTAATTTTACATGTAACATTCCCGTTGATGGACCATCATTTATTTTTTTTTTTAATTTCATATTAACTGGAATTACATAGAATATGAATGTGACACAAAACATTAATAATATAATACTGTGTTAGACACATCAGGATATATGACAGTATTTGCGTATGCCTTTCGACGGTTTTTTCGGCTGCTGCGTACCGGATGCCGGCTGAGCATCGGTTTATTCGGCTGCTGCGTAACGGATGCCGGCTGAGCATCAGCAGCCGGCTGAGGATCAGCCGGCTGCTCTTTCTTCGGCCGTTTGGCCTCTGGCTCTCCTTCTTGGTAAGTCGGCCGTTTTTTTCCGTGACCGACCACCTCCTCAGATGGATAATATTGGATAATCATTTTTAATTTTACATGTAAAATTCCCGTTGATGAACCATCATTTTTTTTTAATTTAAATTTCATATTAACTGAAATTAAATAGAATATGAATGTGACACAAAACATTAATAATATAATACTGTGTTAGACACATTAGGATATATGACACTTATGACAGTAGTCGCGTATGCCTTTCGACGGTTTTTTCGGCTGCTGCGTACCGGATGCCGGCTGAGCATCAGCAGCCGGCTGCTCTTTCTTCGGCCGTTTGGCCTCTGGCTCTCCTTCTTGGTAAGTCGGCCGTTTTTTTTCGTGACCGACCACCTCCTCAAATGGATAATATTGGATAATCATTTTTAATTTTACATGTAAAATTCCCGTTGATGGACCATCATTTTTTTTTTTTTTAATTTCATATTAACTGGAATTACATAGAATATAAATGTGACACAAAACATTAATAATATAATACTGTGTTAGACACATTAGGATATATGACAGTAGTCGCGTATGCCTTTCGACGGGTTTTTCGGCTGCTGCGTACCGGATGCCGGCTGAGCATCAGCAGCCGGCTGCTCTTTTTTCGGCGGTTTGGCCTCTGGCTCTCCTTCTTGGTCAGTCGACCGTTTTTTTCCGTGACCGACCAGTTTTTGAAATTTTTATTCCTTGTCAAACGTGGTGCCTATCCTGAGAGAGGTTTTGATCATGGTGTCCTTCTGAGAATGTTTGACTTCATTTCTCTTGAGACAAGACGTGTCATTGCAGTTATTCGTTTTCTATATGGCATACTTAACCATGGCGTGGATTGTGCGTTTCTGTTGGGCCGAATATACTTTTTAGTTCCTCGTCATAACGCTAGGCAGCACACTTTATTGTACTCTCCGTCGTTCAGGACTAATGTGATGAAGCGATCTCCAATTAATATTATGTGTTATTATTTTAATATTATTTCGGAACGATGTGATGTGCATTTTGACAGTCATCACGGTAGCTTGAACACAGCACTGGACTGTTTTACCTATGATATTTAGATGTGTATTATTGTGTGGGTGTTTTGATTTGATTTTTATAGTTACTATTGTTATAATACACTTGTTGTGTACACTTGATGTATTTTATGGTGTAATTTCTATTTTTTTCCATCTATTTCCTGTAATTGGGTGCTTGCACCTGTTGGAAATAAACATTATTATTATTATTATTATTATTATTATTATTATTATTATTATTATTATTATTATTATTATTATTATTATTATTATTATTATTATCTCCTCAGATGGATAATATTGGATACTTAATCATTTTTAATTTTACATGAAAAATTTCCGTTGATGGACCATCATTTTTTTTTATTATTTAAATTTCATATTTACTGGAATTACATAGAATATGAATGTGACACAAAACATTAATAATATAATACTGTGTTAGACACATTAGGATATATGACAGTAGTCGCGTATGCCTTTCGACGTTTTTTTCGGCTGCTGCGTACCGGATGCCGGCTGAGCATCAGCAGCCGGCTGCTCTTTTTTCGGCGGTTTGGCCTCTGGCTCTCCTTCTTGGTCAGTCGGCCGTTATTTTCCGTGACCGACCACCTCCTCAGATAGATAATATTGGATAATCATTTTTAATTTTACATGTAAAATTCCCGCTGATGGACCATCATTTTTTTTTTTAATTTCATATTAACTGGAATTACATAGAATATGAATGTGACACAAAACATTAATAATATAATACTGTGTTAGACACATCAGGATATATGACAGTAGTCGCGTATGCCTTTCGACGGTTTTTTCGGCTGCTGCGTAACGGATGCCGGCTGAGCATCAGCAGCCGGCTGAGGATCAGCCGGCTGCTCTTTCTTCGGCCGTTTGACCTCTGGCTCTCCTTCTTGGTAAGTCGGCCGTTTTTTTCCGTGACCGACCACCTCCTCAGATGGATAAGATTGGATAATCATTTTTAATTTTACATGTAAAATTCCCGTATGGACTGTGATGGATGTGTCATGGACCAGTTAAGAATATTAGCAATGAAATCTTACTTGCAATAAGTAAATACTCATGGCAGGCGGTTCGACATCCGAAGATTCAAACAGAACTTGCGATAAAAAGTGTAAATTTTGTGCTAAATTTACTGCCGTTAGTGATGTGAAGTGTTTGGGACTTGGATGTGATGTAACTGTCCACGTCAAGTGTTTGGATGCCATCTCAAGGGTTGTTTTGGTTGATAAAGAATCGTTTCGATGCCGCAACTGCTGTGGTAGTGGACAAGGTCAGATAGCCACTCCTGTGAATGCTTCTGTTCCACAGTCATATGAAATCTTAACTAAAGAAATTGATTGCCTAACGCGTGAAAGAGATGTTCTAACTAGGTATGTGGGAGAATTAGAATATTTAAATAAATTATTAAAAGCCAATAATAAAATAACTGCAAATACTTCGTCTTGTAAAAATTCCGATAGCTTATCAGTCGCCGATAACGGCCGGACAAGCGGAACGTACGCGTCTGCTGCCAGACTCGGCAGTGAATCATCTTTGTTATTGGTAAGAACGGAAAAGTCAGATGTTAAAAATATCGATGTCGCAAACAATATCAAGTCCAAGATCAAGCCTTCTTCAGTCGACGCCTGCGTTGTTGGTACCAGATTAATAAGGGATGGATTGCTTATAAATTGTAATGATAGTGGTTCTAGAGATAAACTACGGAATATGTTGGATAGGAAATTTGGTGGAGAGTACAAAATAACTGAACCAAAGAAGCTAAGGCCACGCATAATTGTGTATGGTGTGGAAGACGCCTCGGCTGGAGATCCTGATTTTCTGAGCAGACTTATCACAGCCAACCGTCTGTCTTGCTCTGTAGATGATATGAAATTGGTGACAAAAATTAGATACAAAGAGACCTTCAATGTTGTACTGGAGTTGCCGCCAGATATCTTCAAGACTGTGATGCAGAGGGGGTCTGTTTACATTGGCTGGGCAAGGTGTAGAGTTGGGGAACACTTCAGTCTTGTTAAGTGTTTCAACTGTTGCAGAATCGGTCACCAAAAAAAAGATTGTCATAGTACCGTCATCGTATGTTCTTACTGTTCTGAATCTCACGATAGGAGGTCCTGTAATAGGGAATCAATGCGTTGTACAAATTGCTCTTATATAAATGATAAGTTTAAGACTGAGTATGCAACCGATCACATCGCAAATAGTAAACAATGTTCTTACTTCTTGAATAAAATTGCAGCCATTAAATCTAGAATTAAATATGACTGATAATATTAAGGTTGCCCACTTCAACACCTGCTCCCTTTTTCCGAAGTTCGACTTATATGCTGATTGTGTTATTCGAAACAATTATGATATTGTATGCATGACCGAAACTTAGCTTGATGAGCGCATAAGTAATGCTTCACTGAGCATACCTGATTTTCAATTGTATCGCAGAGATCGCGTGGGTAGGGGAGGTGGTGTAGGCATCTATATTCGAAGCTCTTTTGAGTGCGCTGTGGTCATGGGAGATTATGAACCTCCAGAGGGCATTGAGCATTTGTTTGTCACGATTAAGATTGGGAGACACTGCATGTTGGTCGGGGTCATCTATCGTACAGTTGCTTGTGGTCAGCGAGATTTCATAGAATACTTGGACTCTAGTCTGTCATTTATAACACCTCAAAATGACCACGTAGTGTTGATGGGAGATATAAATGAGGATCAGCTGGTGGATTCTGCGGTTGCGCGTTGTATTGAGTCTTACGATTTTGTTCAGTTGATAGACGAACCGACTCGTGTTACGGCTAACTCTCAAACTCTTTTGGATGTTATTTTCACTAACAGGGATAATCTGGTGTTAGACTTTGGTGTTCTAGAACATCAGATTTCTGATCATCGTGCCGTGTACTGCTCAATTGATATGAGATACATTCGACCAAAACCGAGGCTCATTACATACAGGGATTTTAGCAGATTTTCGGTAGCTGATTTTAATGGAGATCTGTTGAGGGTGAGGTGGGAAGAAATTTTGTATATGAAAGATATTGATGAGAAAGTCAAATTCTTTGTAGAGAACATCATTTATTTGTTTGATTTACATGCTCCATTTACTTCGTCCAGAGCTAGCAAACCATTTGCTCCTTGGTTGACTCCTAACATCCGCGACATGATGAAACTGCGTGACGGTGCGCTGAGTAGGTATAAACGTACTAAAAGCGCGACTGATCTGATTTATTATAGGGATCTGCGTAATACGGTTACTGGCGCCATTAGAAGGGAAAAGTCCGCTTACCTCGACTTTTTGTCCAAGAGTCATAACAGCAGGAAATTTTGGAGAGCTATTGATAAACTTAATATTAAGCATAGAACTTCAACTGAGATTCCTATTAACTTAAGGAATGCTGATCAGATAAACAGGTACTTTTTGTCCGTATTCACTAAAAAAAATAACTGTCAGGAGACCACTCATTACTATAACATGCGAAAATACAATGAAAATGTCTCATTTCAGTTTAAAATGTGCACAGTCGAGGAGGTTATATCCATTGTGATGGGTCTGAAGTCTGCCGCAGTAGGAGTTGACAATGTAACGGCAAAAATGCTTCAATATTGTGCACACGTCGTTGCGCCATTCATAACGCATATTGTAAATACTTGTTTAGAGTCTGGCTACTTTCCGAAGGCTTGGAGGAGCTCCATTGTTTTGCCGCTACCGAAGACGAAGACTCCTCAAACTTATAGTGACTTGCGTCCTATAAGCATCCTTCCAACTATGTCAAAGATTTTGGAAAAAGTGGTGTCAAAGCAGGTACACGAATATATTATTGAGCAGCGGATAATACCTGAGTCTCAGTCTGGCTTTCGCAAGGGCTTTAGTACAACCACGTTGCTTGTCGATATTGTCGATCATATTATTAAATCGCTAGACACTGGACTCGCTACGTCGGTTGTCCTGCTTGATTTTTCAAAGGCATTCGACACCTTGGATCATCAACTTTTGTGTTCCAAGCTTGCATACTATGGCTTTGATGCCACGTCTTGTGCCTTCTTTCAGTCCTACTTGGATGATCGGCAACAGAAGGTTGTGGTTGAGAATTCGTCATCGTTATTTTCTCAAGTCACCTCTGGCGTCCCGCAGGGGTCGGTTTTTTGCCCCTTGCTCTTTTTAATTTATGTCTCTGACATCTGGAAATCCCTAGATTTCGTTAATATACATTCATTTGCTGATGATATCCAACTACATTATTCCTTTAAACCGGAACTAGCTCGAATTGCTTCAGAACTCATTAACTATGACCTTTTAAACATAGAGCATTTTTCAAAGGCACATAATCTCAGGCTAAACTCTAAAAAGTGCAACGTTATGAATTTCTCTCCTGGTTCTGTTCCTGTAGATACTGATAATTTACAACTAGTCATCCAGGGAAATGTTCTTGAGACCTCGCAGACGGCTAGGAATCTTGGCGTGATATTTGACTGCAGGCTCAGATTTGAAGAACATGTTTCTCTTTTAGTAAAGAAGTCCTATCTGGTCCTGAGACAGTTGTACAGGAATAGAAAGTTTTTAAATTTTGCATTAAGGAGGAAACTTTGCGAGACCTTGGTTCTCTCCATTCTAAATTATGGTTTACTTTTGTACTATCCATGCCTTTATCAAACGACTAAATACAGGCTCCAAAAAATTCAAAACTATTGTTGCAGGTTTGTATATGGTCTTCGCAAACATGACAGGGTATCCAAGAAAATAAACACTCTTGGATGGCTTAAAGTGGACGACATTTTTAGGTATCACATGGGATCATTCGTCTTTAGGGTTCTGGCTACATCTTCTCCCTCTTACCTTAGGGAAAAGCTTTTATTTAGAGGCGATATGCATGGACGAACTATTAGACATTGTAGAACTTTAATGATGCCGAGATATCGCCTTGCCTCATTTAGAAAATGTTTTTCGTACAACGCCGTCTCTGTGTATAATTCTATACCTGATAGTTTTAAGAATGCTACTCTACATTGCTTTAAAAAGCGTTATAGGTCGGACTTCGTTCGGAGAGCAGGACAGGCTTTGCACCTGGCCGGGGGCTAATTTAATTTAATATAATTTAATTTAGTTTAATTTACTGAATTTGCTGATTGGTTGCACTCAGTTATCCCTTTGTTGTTGTTGTTATATCTGCTTATTGTTGACAGTGTCTCAAGCTCATATTATTTGAATGTTGTGCTTACATAATATATTTATATTAGTAATGAGGTTGAGTGGAGTAGCGATTAGCTAGACTTCGCCTCATGCCATTGTAATATAGTATTGTATAGTATTGTACAATATATCCAATAAAGGCGCTTTATTATTATTATTATATTAAATATTTTAAAGTCAATTAATTAACTATCTTGTTATCAAAACAAGTAGTATTTGTAATATTATACTGACACACATAAATAATGTTTAATAACAAGACGGTAACCCAACCTTGCAGAAATGCTGAATAAGGGTAAACAATGCCGTTGGCATTGACCCAGCCATATATAATGGATGGACACTCTATCCGAGGATTATTATTAAGAACTTATTACCATAATAGTATTAGATATAACCATGAAAGTATTATTAGGGAAAGTATTACTAGTCATAGAAAACCGTCGTTATCTAGTGTTTAGGTGTTAACCAATAAACCAATGGAACTAGATTACCACATGGCGATCCTGCAGGATTACTCCTATTAGTTTATCACATGGCGACCCTGCCAGGATTACTCCTATTAGTTTATCACAGGACCATCATTTTTTATTTTTTTATTTAAATTTCATATTAACTGGAATTACATAGAATATGAATGTGACACAAAACATTAATAATATAATACTGTGTTAGACACATTAAGATATATGACAGTAGTCGGTAGTACCGAATGCATTTTCGGAATTCGCCGACACATTAGCCACTCGGAACAACTCGGATGACGCGAATCGCAGGTTCATAAAGTCCCGACGTATTAGACTTGATGCGTCGGCGATTTACGTATGAAATTGCACATCGCAAACTAAGCATAGGTATCTTTTCGTTGTGAATTAGATTGGTGTTAGTTTCTTGATCTGTTAAAACATTTGATTGCCAAGTAAAAATATATATTGTATTAACATTGAATTAATGAAATGGATCCAAGGTTCTGGTGGACAATACTTCACTTCGAATTTTAGGAAAATTTCTATATAGGAAGGAAGCTTACCTTAAAACAAGTCGATTTAAGCAAAAAAATTTGCGGACCCTTCGTAAAATTTTGAAAAAAAAAACATTTTTTTAACTCGATTTTTTTCATTTCATCAACAGTTTTCTCGCTCTATTATTTCCAGTTTTGTGCATGCTAAAAGTGCTTTCACTTATCTAGTAAGATTAATAAAGGTTTTACGAAAGCATATTTACCAGTTTTATGTTTTAATTCAGTCAAATTACTTAAAACAAGGGATTTTTAAAGTGCGGTGTTTTTGATTTTGTTCCATTATGTTACTTGAAATTTTATAACCTCACTTTAAACGAAATATTAAAATTAAACTTCATAAATTCATTCATTCATTCATTCATTCTTCTGTCCAGCATGTCAACTGTCAAAGACTAAAGAAAAATGTGTGTGCGCTGTTGCCATATTCTTATTTAATTTTACCCTATTTTAAAAGATTACCAAACTATCTTTCGAAAGTTTATTGACGTATCTGTCTACTATTTTAAATGTAGGTAACTAGCGGGAATTAAGTATTACTTATTTATCCATTTCCTATTTTGTAATTATTAAATAATGATGTTATCCTTTTTCTATTTTGTAATTAAATGATGATAAAAAAAATTAAATCTATTTATTGCAAAAGATAAAAACCTTTATTTTCAAACTACTCAGAGGGCCATGGAAAATTATAACAACTGCGGATCTGTTTGACGTTTCTCTTAATAATTAGTTCTGCGTTAAACTCCTTCGCATTTAAAATATAAAAATAAAATAAAATATTTAAAATAAAGATGGAAATTAATTCTATTTATGAATTAAATGCTATAATACAAACCGACAATGATCGTCTGATTGATTATTTGCAAAATAAATCTTTGATTACAACACAATTCAGATGTAAAGAGAGGCAATGCAGACGAGTATGTGGAATGGTGAAGAGAGATACAGCTCAATTACAAAAAGTTTTTCGCTGCAATAGATGCCGCAAAGAGTTTTCATTATATACAGGATCCTTTTTTGAAAATACTAAGCTGCCGATCAGAACCGTAATCCATTTGATGTGGATGTGGTCGTGCAAGTTTACATCTGCTGCAACAGTTAGTTACACTGGTCTGGATAAGAAGTCAGTAGTACAACATTTCCGCTACTTTAGGGACATTTGCTCTTGGAAATTACTCCAAACTAATTTTCAGTTGGGTAAGTATAAATAAATTACAATTGAAGGTAGGTATTTTACCTCGCAAGGTTTTTTCAAATGAACCTAATTAATTCTACGATGTCAGATCTATGTTGCGCATGTTTTGCGTGGCTGAATTTGAGACCTGCGAGTAGGTATATTTGTCTTCATTTTGACGTCTCATTATATAAAAGTAACTAAATGCTAATAACCAGCCTGATTTTTTTTTGTAATTATTTAATTGTTTTCCATTATTGTAGGTGGTCCAGGACATGTTGTCCAGATTGACGAGAGTGTCATCGCTCGTCGGAAATATAATAGGGGTCGACTAGTGCGGGAGCAATGGGTGTTGGGAATTTACGACACAACGAGAAAATCTGGTTTCGTGCGATACATAGAAAACAGATCCGCCGCTGTTATTATACCACTTATTACACAAAATGTAATGAATGGAAGCGAGATCTGGACAGACAGTTTGGAGAGCCTATTCTTCATTAGGCCGCATAGGTTATATCCATCGCACAGTGAACCACTCCCAAAATTTTGTAGATCCCAACACCGGCACCTGCACAAACAGTGTTGAGGGCTACTGGTCGACTCTGAAAACCTTTCTGCGGCGATTAGGTGTGATGAACTCGCCGTTCCTTGCTGAATACATCGATATGTTTCTTTGGTTTAGGGAATATGGTCGTACTTCAAAAGAAGCAATGCGTAATTTAACAATTCATATGTCTGAGAGGTATCATTTCTAATATAATTAATTCATTTGTATTTAAGTTTTATTTAAGTTTTTTTTTCAGTTTCTTTTGAAATACGACCGTATTCCCGAAACTATTACATTTAGTTTTGATTTGTTTTTGATATGTATTATATAAACTTGTTTCTTCTATTTATTTTCGCTGTAAAACTGACTTCTTATCCAAACCAATGTAAGTTCTAACAGATGTAAATTTACAAATCCGCATTCACATTAATTACAGTTCTGATTCGCAGTGAATTTAGTTTCTTAAAAAAAAAAGGATCTTGTATATAATGAATATTGTTTGCGGAATCTATTACAGCGAAAAACTATTTGTAATTCAACTGTATTTCTCTTCACCATTCCACATACTCGTCTGCATTGCCTCTTTTTACATCTGAATTGTGTTGTAATCAAAAATTTATTTTGCAAATAATCAATCAGACGATCATTGTCGGTTTGTATAACAGCATTTAACTCATATAATTTATGGTTCAAAAAATGTTTTCTTAAAATATCAACTGTTTACGCATCATTCTGTTCACCTAACTGTGATTTAAACCTTTAATGATTATAATAATTGATAATTCTGTTTTGCGCAGCTAATTCTTATTACCACTAATAAAATATATACAAAAAAAATAAGATTTTTCTTTTCAGTACTAGTGATAATTCTTTGCTTTCTTTGTAATTAACAAACATTCTTTATATAGTGTTCATTTTTGTGTATCTTTTAAATACCTAATACATACATATAGTGATTAATATTATACAGTATGTCCCCGGATCGACTTTAAAAGAGGAAAAACTTTTTTGCTTTTGATTTCTCAGAAAATTTCACTCTTCATGATCTGGCCTGCTTGATTTCAAATTCCCAAAACAAAAGTTACTTTTTAGGTAACTCGAACGGTTCTTGAGATAATATAATTTTTCTTTAATAATTGGAATTTTTTTCATATTATGTAATTTAATTTTTCTGGAGAAATTCAAATAATCGTAACATATGAAATGAAATTCTCAAAAAGGACAACTATTAATTTTCGATTCGAATAATGCTCCTCCTTTTCCTGCACAGATTTCAATGCGAGCTTTCCCAGTTCCGTAACATTGAATTAGATAAATTCTTTGTTGTAAAGTCAACATTATAGCATACAGTAGATTAATTTGCAGTTCAAGTGATTTGTTAGATTTGACAACTGCTGTCAGTGTTGTTTTTCAATGAAATCATCTTACCAAGCTTACGTCTAAAAATTACGAAAAAAATTTTAAGTCCAATTATTGAAGAAAAATTATATTATCTCAAGAACCGTTAGAGTTACCTACAAAGTAACTTTTGTTTTGAGGATTTGAAATTAAGCAGGCGAGATCATCAAGAGTGAAATTTTCTGAGAAATCAAAAACAAAAAAGTTTTTCCTCTTTTAAAGTCGATCCGGGGACATACTGTAGATACCTGATATGTGAAATACGAAATATTTATAAAAAAAAAATCAATATAATAACAGGTACATAATTTTTTATGCAATCCTGGAATCCACACCCCAACTGTTTATTGAAAAACAACTTTAATGCGAAAAATTCAGGTCTTTTGGTCGGGCCAGGTATAATCTCCCTTTATTACGTTTCGTTGTCATCAGACCAAGCGGGGAGAGATCGCGTGGAGGCAGGGCGGAGTGACACGATGCGTGCCGCGCCAGCGGCACGCACGTGGGCTGCGTTAGCTGCCCACCAATGGCCGCTAGCGGCCATTTTTATTACTTTTATGCAATCCTGGAATCCACACGCCAACTGTCTATTGAAAAACAACTTTGATGCGAAAAGTTCAGGTCTTTTGGTCAGGCCAGGTATAATCTCCCTTTATTACGTTTCGTTGTCATCAGACCAAGTGGGGAGAGATCGCGTGAAGGCAGGGCGGAGCGACACGATGGTATTAAATAATTAAATAGTATAATTTCCAAAGGTCGACCGAAGCGAAGCTATGATTGGATCCACTAAAGCAGAATCGCATGTGGCGTAAAGTTGGGTCAGGTCAGGTCAGGTGAGGTGAGGTCAGGTCAGGTCCGGTCAGGTCCGGTCCGGTCCCTCCTCAAGGGTGCCACCTTGACGTGGTGAGGAGGCTGGGCGTGGGACAGCGGGCGGCGGCGCGGGACACCTGGGAAATGCTCTCTAGTACTCCCGGAGGTTCCGTGGGGGCCTGCCCAGGACCACGCCTCTAAGCGCATCCACATCCCCCACCCCTTCGTCCCAAAATCACTTCCTTCCCCTCCACGGGCGGCCCTGTCTGATGCGCCCTTGAATGCGCGGGTCGCGGGGGGGCTTGCCCCCCCCCCCCTGCGTGCGTGGCTGGGGGCGCGGGAGAGTTTCTCGGGCTGCGGTGCTGGAGGACTCCACATCCTACATTCTAAATCCACTCCTAGCCTCTCCTCACGGATTGGGTGCTAGTCCCGAAGGGGAAACTGCCCAATCCAAACCCCACTCCTAACCCTAGAGGTGCGGGCGGGATTACTGAAAAGGAAACCGCCCAAACCCCCATCCCATCTTAACCCCACCCCAAAACCCAAGGACTCACATCTGGTGGGTACGGGTGTGGCAAGCCCGGGGTACCTTGCTGAAACTCTCCTTGCTTCAACTAGTCTTGGGAGAGTTTCCTTCGTCTTTCTCGCTTTCTATCGGTCTCTCTAGACCAAACCTTCCTTCCAACTTACCCTTCTTTCACTTCTACCTCAGGGTCCATCTGAGCGGTAATCGGATGGAACGGGACTTAGCAAGCCCGAGGCGCCCTAGCTACGGCGTGGGAAGAGCCACCCACACGTAAAACCGTAACCCCACCCCCAACAACCCTGGGGAGGCGACACAGTGGTACGTGGTGCGGGCTTGGGAACGGGGGGGGGCTTGCCTTTACCGGCTGGCCTACGAGAAGGAAACTCTATAAAACCCAGGACAGACCTGTAAAAAGCTGTGGGGCACCAGGCACACCCCACAGTATAAGCGCCCCTGCGATCGGAATGAGCGTCACACGTCGCAGGACGATATTTCGTCTCCAATCGTGGGAACAATATGGCAAACACGAAACATGAAAAAGATGGAAAAGAAGCCAGCTGTACCGGCGAACATAGTAGGGCGCCCCCAAAAGATAAGAGCGACACATCGGAAAATACCGCAACGGGAGAAAACACAAAAGGAGAGATGACTATCAAATTCCCCAGGAGAGAATCGAGTCTAATACTACGGAGCCCACCTCAGACGCCGGGAGCCAATGAAGCGCAAGGCATGGAAGAAGATGCAATCTACTTCGATGTAATGTCGACCCCGGGAGGGGCAGCAGACCCCCTAGGGGAGGAAGAGAGCTCCCAAGGAGGCTACCAAGACGAACAACTTGAAACCAGCCCAGCCTATAGTCTGGTAGAACAGGGGGAGGACACGGTAAGGGGAACACAGGTCCAGACGGACAAAACGGCCCAGTCGGGAACTAGCAAAGACACTACCCAAGAAATAAACATAGAGCAAAGAAGGGACCACGAAGGCGATACCCCAAAAACATGAGCAAGAAACTCGAAAAGAAAGGGTAGAGCACTCAGGAGACTGAAAGCTAGAGCCCCTTCCCCAAATATGTTCGAACAGCTGCTGAGGATGTCGGAGGACGAGAGGAAGAGCAAAAACGTAAATCACATAAGTATACTTAGTAGCTCAACTTCAGGGGACGAATACTCAACAGATAGCAGCCAAAGCCGAACTCACGCAAAAGTGAGAGAAAAAAAGAAGCAACGGGACTCCCCAACCCCGAAAACGGAAATAAAGAGAAGCAAACAAGATAACAGAGAAAACAGGAAGCAAAATGCGAAAATCTACAAAGCAGCTGACCTAGTCCACCGGACAGATGAAGAAAACACAATAAAACTGCTCATTAAAAAGATTCTGGGAAACATAGAAAGCCTCAAGGAAACGGTGGATGCACTCCACAATCCAAAAAAAGAACTCAAACAAATAGCAACAGCCCTCGCCAACCAAGGCAAGGAACTAAGAGCGACCAATTGGGAAGAGATCAAGAACACCGGGGACAAGAACAGGGAACTAGCATTGGAGGATCAGCTTCGGGAAGAGAAGGAGCTAAATAAAAGGTACACACTGAAAATAAAAGAGCTAGAACAGAAAATCCAAACACAACAAAGTAACACAACAAATGTAAGAGTAAATATAAGACAAACAATATTCGAAGCGAGTGAAATTGAAAAACTCCTAGACGCAACAGAAGAAGACGGGAACTTAGAGATAGAGAGGCTACTCGCACCTAGGTGGAATGAGGAATTATTCACAAAAACGGAAGTGAAAATAGGAAACCCTCTAGACTCAGCCTCAGACTGATGGGCAATAATCTGTGGTGGCAAAAAAGAAGAATGGGACAAGGGCGTCTGCAAGCAACTTAAAGAAAGATGCCCAGTTATCGCCAAGGTGAGTGAAAATACCTGGGTGGGACATGTAAGGCAATCTCACTATATAGAAGAACAAGAAGGAGCAGACGCAATTGAGAGGAGGCACATATACAATATATAACATATAACATATACATATTGTACAGAGTCCGTATAGAAGAGTTAGATGAAACAAAAATCTTAGAGGCATTCCAAGACCTAGAGAAGGAAACGACTAAACACGGAATAAATGAATTGGCTATACCAAGAATGAACAACATTGACATATATAAAATGAGAAAATTGATACAGGCGGCATTTAGAAGATCACCGATAAAAATACATATTTACACCAGGAAGGACTCCGGGAAAGCAACGAAGGCAAAGAAGCCAACAACCCAACAAAAAAAGGAAGGGTCGGCGGTGCGTATATCTACAGAGGGATATAAACTACTCTGACCTACTCAAAAACCTGAAGAGACAAATGGACCCTAAACTACTGAACATAGAGGTAAAAAACATAAGAAAGACCCGAGACGGTGACCTCCTGGTAACAACAAACAGCAGGACACAATCAGAAAACCTTACCAAGATGATAAAAGAGAAGATGGGAGCAACAAAAACGTAAACAAAAAAAGTAGAGAGGGAAACTGTCTTAAATGTAGTAAAACAGGCCACAGGGCCGATGAGTGCAAGGATAACCCGTTCTGCCCCTTATGTAACAAACACGGCCACCAGGCAGGAAATGCCAGATGCGAGGCCTTTAAGAAGGCAAAGGCGGAGGCCCAGGTAAGATCATAAAAAATGCCCCACATCAGCAAACGTCCCATAGGTAAGGCCACGAGCCTTAAAATCTTACAGGTAAACGTAGACAGGACCAGGGCGGCTCAAGACCTCCTACAGAAAACGATAATCGAGGAAAACATAGACCTGATATTGGTAAACGAGCCAAATAAAACAATGACGAACAACACTGGGTGGATAAGGGACGAAAACGGAGACGCGGCAATAAGAGTTGTGAATAAAAATATACAGATAAGGGAGGTGAGTAGAGGCAAGGGTTTTGTACTCGTGAAAATCGGCGACTTGAGAATAAACTGTTGTTACGCATCCCCTAACAAACAGACGGAAGATTACGAGAAACTACTGGATGACATCGCGGAAAAGAATCGAAATAGTAAATGCCTGATTGCCGGGGATTTTAACTCCAAGTCTCCGGTGTGGGGCAGCAGCACGTTGGATAGGAGGGGAAAAATCACCATGAACTGGATGGCAGCCAACCACCTAGAAATTACTAATAGGGGTAATGCCCCCACTTTTGTAAGGGGAACGACAGAGTCCCACATAGACCTCACCATGACCTCAGAAAGCGCGAGGGAACTTATCCAGAACTGGAGAGTACTAGACACTGAAACGCTGAGTGCCCACAGGTACATTATATTTGAGGTGGAGGATCACGAAAACCACTCGCGAGAAAAGGTCAGGACAACTACTGTAAACGGCCTCCTAATCAGACAAGAATTGGAAAGGCAACTACAGAGAAAGGAGGACGAGCAGTTCACGTATACCCCGGAAGAAATAACGGACATAATACTGAGAGCGCAAAGAGCGGGCACTAGAGTGAGAAACGTTCACAAAAAGAACGTATATTGGTGGAACGAAGGGCTCGAAGAGGCCAGAAGAGAAAACGAGATTGCTAACAGAAGCGTGTCAAAGAAGAAAAAACTAAGAATATTCGACGACGAGTTCGACAGAACACTAGAGACCTACAAGGAAAAAAAGAAAATTTACAAAAATCTAATCAGAACGTCAAAAAAACAGAAATGGAAAAAGTTATGCGACGAAGCAGAAAATGATATATGGGGTGATGCCTATAAAATAGCTGTAAGAGGCTTGAGGCAACTCGAACCCCCGTACAGACCGTCCAGGAAGTTGAGAAAAGACATAATAAAATCACTATTTCCTATAGACATAAAAAGGCCTCCACATAACTACAGAGTAAAAAGCTGCCAAGGGTTCTCCATTGAAGAAGTAAAAAATGCGTCCAACACCATAAAGTTAAACAAAGCTCCAGGGCCGGACGGTATCACACCGACCTCACTTAAGATAGCCCTGGAAACAAACCCAGAATACTTTAAAGACCTATACAATACATTAATCAAGGCAGGGTCGTTTCCCAGACCATGGAAACAAGCGGGACTGGTGCTATTGTGGAAGGGGAAGGGTGATCTCCACGACCCTAAATCTTATAGGCCTATCTGTCTTCTCGGTGTATTGGGCAAACTCTACGAGAGACTCATATTGACCCGACTAGAGGCAGAACTCGATAAGGGAGGAGCTATATCAGATAACCAATATGGCTTCCGCAAGGGTCTATCTACCATGGACGCTATAGAAACAGTCACAGAGGAGGCAAAGAAGGCTAAATATGGTCACCGGGGAAATCCTGGCCTCAGCGCGTTGATCACGTTGGACGTGAGAAACGCCTTTAACCGCGCGTCATGGCAACATATTGAAAATGCACTAGCCGAGGCGCAAGTATCGCTTTACCTTAGGAAAGTTATTGGGAGTTACTTTCAAGAAAGATGCCTACTGGAGGATGTATGACGGGATTGTGAGAAGCAAGATGCCTCATGGGGTGAGGCTGATAGCATTCGCGGATGACCTGGCGGTGATGGTCAGTGCACCGAAAGAGGATCCATTAATGGAACGAGGCAATGCCGCCCTACAAAGAATGGGGCTCTGGATGGAGAGCCGAGGACTTGCTCTGGCACCCCAGAAGACGGAGGCCATCATTTTCTCCAACTCCAGGAAAGAAAAAAATACCACATTCATAGTGCAGGGGGAGAAAATTACACCGAGTAAGTCCCTGAAGTACTTGGGCGTGACACTGGACCAGAAAATGATTTTTGGTTCACAGGTCGAGCAAGCTGTCCAGAAGGCGTCAAAAACAATCGCAGCTCTCGGGGGCATCATGCCTAGGATAGGGGGACCAACATCTGGAAAACGGAAGCTTTTGTCAACAGTAATGCACTCGACATTACTGTACGGAGCACCAATATGGCAGTCGGCCGTAAATATAAAAAGATATGGGCAGATGTTTAGTGCCCTGCAGAGACAGGCGCTGATTCGGGTTACTTCAGCTTATAGAACCGTGTCCACGGAGGCACTACAAGTGGTGGCGGGAGCGATCCCAGTCGAAGGTATGATTGCCATGAGAGCAGAGAGTTTCCATCAGCGAACCCGAGAGGATAGAAAATCTAGACAGCAAATCAGGGAAGAGGCGATCGATAGATGGCAAAAAGAATGGACCCAAGGACAGAAGGGGGAATGGACTAGGACACTCATCCCCGACATACGAATATGGCTAAATAAGAAGCAAGTATCAGTTGATTACTACATAACCCAACTGATGACAGGCCATGGCTCCTTCGGAGCCTACCTCAAGAGGATCGGGAAGGCGACGGTTGACGGTTGCAGATACTGTGGAGAGACAGACACGCCCCACCATATGATCTTTGAGTGTGAGAGATGGCACGCAGATAGGCAAAAACTGCAGAGGGAAATCGGACCGGTCATTACAAGTGAAAACTTGGTAGCCCAAGTGATAGGGAGCAGTGAGACGTCAAAAAAGACCATGGAGTATTTGAGGCAGATCATGAAGATTAAATGTCAAGACGAAATCTTAGCGGAAAGCAAAAGAAAAAAAAACGGATAGATAAAAGCGGACCTGGCGTGAAGGGAGCCCAAACGGGACATACCATGCCAGGTCCCGAAGATCGGAGGGGTTTTAGCCGGTAGAAGTCCGGCACTACCCGGGGAGGGGAGAACCACCCCGGGTGTCCATGAAAATTTCCGCTCCATAAAAAAAA
The DNA here is from genome assembly GCA_910589415.1 of Malachius bipustulatus. Lineage (NCBI taxonomy): Eukaryota > Metazoa > Arthropoda > Insecta > Coleoptera > Melyridae > Malachius > Malachius bipustulatus. Next base: position 427,794 of record CAJUUM010000034.1, on the reverse strand, counting down.
AGGTCCGGTCCGGTCAGGTCAGGTCAGATCAGGTCCACGGAAGCCGGCCCAGGACCACGCCTCTAAGAGCATCCATATCCCTCACCCCTTCGTCCCAAATTCATTTCCTTCCCCTCCACGGGCGGCCTTGTCTGATGCGCCCCTGAATGCGCGGGTCGTGGGGGGGCCTGGGCCCCCCCCTGCGTGCGTGGCTAGGGGCGTGGGACGTAGAGGCCGCTCAGGTCACGGTGTTGGAGGACTCCCCATCCCTGCATCCTAAATCTATTCCTTACCTCTCCCCAAAGACTGGGTGTTAGTCCCGAAAAAGAAACTGCCCAGTCTAAACCCCTCTCCTAACCCTCGAGGCGCGGGCGGGATTACTGAAAAGGAAACCGCCCAAACCCACATCCCTTCTCAACCCCACCACAAAACCCAGGGACTCACAACTGGTGAGTACGGGTGTGGCAAACCCGGGGTACCTTGCTGAGACTCTCCTTGCTTCAACTAGTCTTGGGAGAGTTTCCTTCCACTTTCATCTTTCCTGTCGCCCTCACTTGGGCAAATCTTCTTTCTGCTTCAGCTTCCTCCTACTCTAGCCCCTCGGCAAAGGGAGTAAACCCAGGAAAAATCCCGGCCCTCCACGGTTAGGGGGCAAACGACGGAAATGGAATCGACAGGGAAAAAGGAAAAAAACTTACTGGTCAGGGGCTCGGATCCCCAGGCCCGGTGGAGCCGTGTTCTCGGGAGGGACCGACTGCACCGTCATCGAGCTACCTTCCGGATCCCCTGGTGGACGACCAGGTCAGGGAGATCGGCAATGCTACTGGCGTGAGGCAAGAGATCACAAGCTACCCACCCGGTGGCGGGAGTGGAAATGAGAATCCAGGTCATGGAAAACCTCCAAACACATCCACAACAGCGTGGGAGGAGACGGAAGACGAAAAAACCGTATTTACACCAAGAAGTTCGCTTAAAAAGACTCCACCTGAAATGATAAAAATCAGAAATCGAAACCCCTTCACTGCGTTTCCATTTGGAAAGGGAAATACAATAAACCTGACCGAAGACGAAGAGGATGAGACTAGGTCCGAATCGGAGGACATCCGAGGCAATAGAAAAGGGAAAAAAAGGAAGTTTCTAAAGAGCCCGACCCCCCCAGCAATATCCCCGGAAAATATTACAAAAATTTGGTCAAAATTAGACCGCTTGATAAAAGAAGTGGAAGTCCTCGACAAATCGATCGAGAGAAATACCCAAGTCAAAGTAAAAGAAGCCACGAACAGACTGAAAAACGTGGTCAAGAAAATAAACAGACCCGAATTTAAGAAGCTATTTATGGCCACAAATCCCAACGAGGGATCAGAGGAGGCTACGGAAGTCCCCACAAAGGCACCGAGCGACGGAGGGACAATCGAGAGATTGCAACAACTAAATGACCGGGAGAGGGAGGCAAACCAGACGCATAAAACTGAAAATGAAGAGTTGAGGTCAAAGCTTAAACAAGCCGAGGAAAAAATCAGAATATTCGAAGCCCAACAGAATAAAGCCATATACAAGAAATGTAGTCTAAAAGAAGACAAGTATGACATAGAAGAAGGAAATTTACCAGAAAGCTTGGAAGATAGAAAACAGATAGAACGACAGGAAAATTTGATCAGAGAACTGGAGGCACATCTCCACGAAGAGAGGGAGATAAACAAAAAGCTCCAAACAAAAATCGAGGAGCTCGAGAAGAAACTAAAGGATCATACGAGTGTAGCACACCAAATCAACCAAACCAAACATTGGAGGCGAGGGAGATAGATGTGCTAATGGACGACATTGATACGGAAGGAAACCAAGAGAGGCTGCCACAGCACGATGGAATGAAAACTCCTTCACCAAAACGGAGATGAAGGTAGGAAACCCCCTAGATTCCAACACGGACTGGGCAATAATCTGCGGAACCAAAAAAGAAGAGTGGGACAAGGGGGTCCTCAGACAACTCAGAGAAAGATGCCCAGTCATTGAAAAAATAAACGAAAAGACCCGAGTAGGGCATGTAAGACAAGCACATTACATAGAAGGACGGGAAGGAGCAGACTCAATTGAAATAAGACACATATACAGAGTGAGAATAGAAGACCTCAAAGGAAAAAAAATCCTAGAAGTACTCAAGGAGCTACAAAGGGAAACAGACAACTAGACCCTAGAAAACAGAATATAGATGTAAGAAACATACGCAAGACACGAGACGGGAACCTCTTTGTTACGACAAGTAACAGGACCTAAGCAGAAGACTTGACAAAAATGATAAAGGACAAGATGGGAACAACAAAGACCAGAGTCATAGGGCGAGAGGGAACAACCCTCATAATAAAGGGAATGGACGATGTGGCAACAAGAGAAGAAATAGAGGATGTAATAAAAAATACGTTCGAAATCGACAGCAGCCACTACAGGATACTCTCCTTAAAGGCGGCGTGGGGAGGCAGGCAGAACTTGATACTCGCAGTCGAAGACACGCTGGCAAACAAAATGCTACAGAAAGGTTGGATAGAGGTTGGATGGCTTAGGTGCCAAATTGAAAAAAAGCACGACCTCCGAAGGTGCTACAGGTGCTGGGCGTACGGACACCGAGCGTCTAATTGCGCCGGGGAAAACAGAGAAGGAAACTGCCTCAAATGCGGCAAAACTGGCCACAAGGCAGCAGACTGCAATGAAAACTCCTTCTGCCCATTATGCCAAAAACATGGCCACCAGGCTGGCAACGCCAGATGTGAGGCCTTTAAGAGGGCAAAAGGCGGAGGCCCAAGCAAAATCATAGAAATGCCTCACACCAGTCAACATCCCAAAAGCAAGGCCAAAAGCCTAAAAATACTACAGATAAACGTTGACAGGACCCGAGCAGCACAAGATCTGCTACAAAATCCCATTATTAAAGAAAAAATAGACCTGTTACTGGTAAATGAACCCAACAAGAACATGACAAAAAACACAAGATGGCTAAGAGACACAAACGCGGACGTGGCCATAAAAGTGGTAAATAAAAACGTACAGATACAAGAAGCGATTACAGGCAAAGGATTCGTAATTGTAAGAATCGGAGATCTAAACATAAACTGCTGCTACGCCTCTCCCAACAAGCAAATGGAGGAATACGAAGAGCTACTGGATGAAATAACAAAGAAGAATAGAAACAGGAAATGCCTGATAGCCGGCGACTTCAATTCGAAGTCCCCATTGTGGGGCAGCAACGTCCTGGACAGGAGGGGCAGCCTCACTATGAATTGGATGGCATCCAACCAGTTCGAAATTGTAAATAGTGGAAACGACCCTACATTCGTGAGGGGAGGTAGCGAATCACATATAGACCTGACCATCAAATCGGAAAACGCAAAGGGACTGATAAGTAACTGGAGGGTGCTGGACGTCGAGACACTGAGTGGCCACAAATACATTTTATACGAGGTAGAGAGCTATAGACACAAACCGATAGAAATAGCCAAGGTAACAACGATCAATAATGTATTAATAAAAGAAGAAATGGCGAGACAGCTACAGGCAGGAAACGAGGAAGAGTTAACATACACCCCAGAAGAAATCACCCGGAAAATATTAAGAGCCCAGGCGGGCACGAAAGTGAGGAAAGTGCACCGGCAGAATGTATACTAGTGGAACGAGGAGCTCGAAGAAGCCAGAAGAAACAGCGAAAAAGCCAGGAGAGAAACAATCCGGAAAAGGAAACTGAACATTCCAAACGACGAGTTCAACAAGCTACTAGAAAACTACAAGAAACATAAGGAAAACTATAGGAAACTCATCAGAGTGGCAAAAAAACAAAAATGGAAAAGCCTATGCGAACAAGCAGACAGCGACATATGGGGCGATGCCTACAAGATAGTACTCAGGGACCTGCGGCAGCTCGAACCGCCATACAGACCCAGTAAAGAGCTGAGGGAAAAAATTGTGACCACCCTCTTCCCAAGCGACAAAAAAAGACCACCAAGCGACTATAAAGTGAAGACCACAAAGGAATTATCCATGGAGGACCTGAAAAATGTGGCGAGGTCGATGAAAACGAAGAAGGCCCCAGGACCGGACGGGATGACAGCGACCACACTCAAGATCGCTATTGAAACACACCCCGAATACTTATTGGGAGTATTCAATAAGCTGATCAAGGAGGGAAACTTTCCCAGAACATGGAAAAAAGCAAAGCTGGTCTTGATCTGGAAGGGTAAGGGGGAACTAAGTGACCCCAAATCCTACAGACCCATATGCCTCCTGGATGTACTCGGGAAACTCTACGAGAAGTTAATACTCCACCAACTTAACGAGGAGCTGGAAAAAACGGAGGCCATATCGAAAGATCAATACGGCTTCCGAAAGGGAATGTCTACTGTGGATGCTATAGAGGCCGTAATGAAAGAGGCAAACAATGCAAAATATGGCCATAGGGGCAGGCCCGGAATATGTGCATTGATCACACTGGACGTGAAAAATGCTTTCAACGTGGAGCTCTTGGGGCTCCATCGAGGAAGCGCTGGCGGAAGCAAGAGTGCCACTACACATCCGGAAGGTGATACATAGTTATTTCCAAGACAGGTGTATTTTGGAGGGAGGCAGAGAGATAGACATCACAAGGGGCGTCCCACAGGGCTCAATACTGGGACCCACGTTGTGGAATGCTATGTATGACGGAGTCCTGAGAAGCCAGACGCATGGCGTTAAACTAGTGGCTTTCGCCGACGACCTGGCGGTAGTCGTCTGCGCGCACAAGACTAGAGAACTGGTGCAAAGAGGGAATGCAGCGATACAGAAAATAGAAAAATTGTGTGACGTCTCTCCTTTTTTTGGAGAGGACGTCTTAATTATTTGGTTAATCTATTACTTAACCAATGCCTTCAGACGGGATATTTGGGTGGATTTACACAAATGATACACGACATTTTTTTAAAAATAACGTAAATTTATTATTTCCTTAAAATGGTAAACGTAAAATAATCATTCAATGCTTGGTGAACGCCCGGTATATCTTCCAGGCCCAGCACCCGGTAAAAACGGTGTCCCGGCTGCCGCTCGACGGTCGGACTACGCCAGTAGGTCGAGGAGGACAAGTTTTTCTGCGGAGTTCAGTCAACTGGAAAATAAAATGTTAGTGGTGCAATATGAGACGAGAACGGAATGATTTTACTATTATTTTTATCGCGTCGATAAAAGAATGAGAAATGAACTGAATAAAACTCTTGATTAATATTATTTACATGAAATTTATTATGGTCTCAATTTATGAAAAATTCCCTTTTATTTAAATGAATAATTTAATTAATAAATTAGGCCAGGGGAAAATTCTATTTACATGAAATGACCACGGGTTTTATCATTTGATGAGTGATTGGGCTCGTCTTCGATTGCGTAACGGTCAATTCTCGTTCGCAATCGAAGGTTGACCTTCTACGTGCCTGGCTAACTCGTCGAGTCAATTCTTCGACTCGTTAGGAAGTCACTGGGGGAATTATACGCTTTCTCAGTAATTAGACCAGGGACGCGAATCAATTCTTCGCTTCACCTGGGTCCACGTTCGAGACTGATAAGCTTTAGGGGGTGACGAAAGAGTATCAATTCTACTCTCTCGTGATATCCCAACTTGACTCCTGGTCAGTACCCAGGCTTCGCATTGGGGTAGGTTAAGGTGTGAGCTTGGAAGAGTCAATTCTTCTTCTTCGCTCTAGGAGAAGTCCCGATCAGTACTCGGGCCTCTGGGCAAGGGGGTGAGCTATAGATGGCGGACCGGCTATCCTAGATCAGTTCTCTAGGAAGGCCAGCTGCGATCTGCTACCGTTCCTTCCATCTCGGCCCCTTTATATAGGTACCGGACGTAAACAACAACAACTTCTTATCTTGTTTTCCTATCGGCTTCGCATATTTATTCGCTTGGATTTAATATTTTAATATTTCTCGCTGAATGAAATGTTGTTTCCGTTCCTTCCTAGAGGCACTTTCTGTAAACAACAACTGATACCAATATAAAAAACCTCCCTTATCTTGTTGTCGCCGATTTATCTGCTTGGATTTTAATAATTTACTACTTGAATAATTCCTACATGATTTCTTCTCGTTTTCCGTGGGAATAATATTTTGTTCAAATTATGGCGTCGCTTTCCAGCGTCGCGACGTTACTGTAACGTCACACCCCCCCCACGTCGGTAAAAAAAAATTTGAAGCATGAAGATTTTTTTTCTTGCAACCCCACTGAAGAAAATTTCCAACCCGTAGCCCATGGGTTGCTGAGAATGAGTAAATTAATTGAATGAAACAAAACATGCCGCTAGATGGTTATGATCCCTGGGATTAACTTACGGCAATGGTGCGACGCCTTCCATCTCCGGCCTTGGGCGGTGCGCTCGGATCACCCTGCCGTTGTTTAGCTGGAAGCGGTACTTCTTAGTACTGCCCGCCTGGACCTTCGTTGGCACCGCCTGCCACAGTGCGTGTTTCGCTGCCGGCCGGTCGTGCTTGTCCGGGGTCTGTGCGTCGCGGGCTTTTGCGCCCGTTGGGGTGGTGGTGGTGTCGTGTCGAGGGCTTGACTTCGCCTCTGGGTTTGGTGATGTCGGTGCCCCAAATAGTTTGTCCATTGTTGCCTTGAGGTCGGCTGGCAAAGGCATCCTGACCATCAGTGATGCTGTTGCTGTTGGAATGTCTGGCTCCGGAGTGATTGGTCGTCCGTCGTCGTGGATGCGAAGCGGGCTCATCTCTGTCGGGATGTAGAGGATGTCTTCCATTTCTGTTATAATCGTCGACTGAATTCTTATGGTTTCTGGGCTGATATATATACCCGACCCTATCGGTATCGGTATCTGTTATCTGCTTCAGTTCGCTGATGTGGATTATCTCTGTTTTATTCGAATCTTTTATTCTTATCTTTATTAAAACTGGCGATAATATTTCTTTTATTACGTGAGGTCCTGAGAACTTGGGTGCCAATTTGCTCGAAATCGCGTTCACGGCTGATGATAAAGTATGTTCTTTCTTCATTACTTTATCGCCTTGTCGTGGTTTCCAATCTCGTCGCCTTAGATCATAGTAATGTTTTTGTTTGTCAAATGCTCGTTCCATATTTAAGCGGGCGACCTCTCTGACGTCGCCTAGTTTATTGATTACTTTCATGTATTCTTCTGCTGTCTGTGCTGCGTTATTGCTAAGGTATTTACTGTCATTAAGCTGACGTCCGAAATTTAACATGGCCGGTGAGAACCCGGTTGATTCATGGTATGCTGTGTTAATTGCGAAGCAAAATTCGTTTATATGCATGTCCCATGTTTTGTGATCATGTTCGACAAATATCGCTATCATCGTTTTTAATGTTTTATTTGCCCGTTCCACCGGGTTGCACTGTGGGGTGTATGGCGGGAAGAATTGATGATTGATATTATTTATTTGCAGGAAGTCGGAAAATTGTTTGCTTGTAAATTGTCGGCCGTTGTCCGAAATTAGGGTGGAGGGTTTCCCGAACTGTAGTATGATTTTACTGCGAATCATTTCTATGATGGGTAATGTTGTTGCTTTGCGGATTGGATGTGCTATTGTCCACTTTGTAAAGCGGTCTTGAGCGACGATGAGGAAATTATTTCCTTTTCGGGACCGTGGCAGGGGTCCCATTAAATCTATGGATACTGTGTCCCACGGTTGTTTGATGCCTGGTGGTTGCATTTTGCCGGCTGTTTGCCGCTGACTTGGCTTGTATAAGTTGCATTTTGTACATTTTTGTACGTACTTAGCTATGTCCTTGAACATTCTTGGCCAATAAAATTTCCGGGCTATTCGTATTGTAGTTTTTAAGATTCCCAGGTGCCCCGCGGTTGGTTCGTCGTGATTTTCTTTCATAATTTGGTTTCTGAGTTCTGTAGGTACACATAATTTCCATGGGTCGGAGAAATCTGGATCATTGATTTCGTGGCTGCTCCATATATGTTTGTACAATTTGTTATCGTTTATGCGAAAGTCGGGATATTTGTTGGGCTCTTCGGTAATCATTTTCTTTAATTTATTGTGCCAATTACACTGGCTGTCTATTAATAATAGAGTTTGTTCCTCTGTTTCCGGCTGTTGAGCGGGTTGACGTGATAATGCATCGGCAACCTTGTTTAGTGCTCCTTTCCGGTAGACGATTTCGAAATCGAACTGTTGTAATTCCATTGTCCATCGGGCTAGTCTGCCTGATGGGTTTTTTGCTGATTGCAGCCATTGTAACGATTGGTGGTCTGTGATAATTTTAAAATGGTATCCTTCTATGTACGGCCGCATTTGCTGTATCCCGTATATAATTGCTAAACACTCTTTTTCGGTGGTGTAATATTTTGTTTCTGTTTTTGATAAGCTCCTACTTGCGTATGCTATGACTTTATCTGCACCATCTTGTTTCTGTGTTAAGGCAACACCGATTCCCTTGTCCGATGCGTCCGTTTGTAAAAAAAAAGTTTTTGTGAAGTCTGGGCAACTGAGTACTGGAGCTGTTGTTAACGCGGTTTTTAAATTGTTGAACGCGTTTTCTTGCTCTGACGTCCAATTCCATTTGTGGTCTTTTTTCAATAATTTATTAAGCGGTGCTGCTATTTTTGCATAGTTGTTTATGAACCTCCTATACCATGACGATATACCGAGGAACCGTCGTAGCTGTTTGATGGTCCTGGGTGGTGGAATCTGCGCGATTGCTGCTATTTTATTCTGGTCTGTGCTGATTCCTTCTTTTCCTATTACGTGCCCTAGGTAGTTTAACTGAGGTTGGCAGAAGGAGCATTTTTCTTTATTTAATTGCAGTTTTGCCTTTCTGAGTCTATAAAAAATTTCCTTGAGATGCTGCAGATGTGCGTCGAATGTTTTTGAGATTATTACAATGTCGTCTAGGTATGCGAATGCATACTCTATATCTGGAGTGATAATTTTATCTAGTATTCTCTGAAATGTAGCTCCTGCTGAGTGTAGTCCAAATGGTGTGGTTCGGAATTGGAAATGTCCTTTTCCTGGCACGCTAAATGCCGTTACGGGTCGGCTAGATTTTTCCAGAGGTACTTGCATATACCCCTTTTTTAAGTCTATTGTCGAAATAAACTTTGCTTGTTTTAGTTGGTCAAGGATGTCGTGGATGCGTGGTAGGGGGTACGCGTCTTTTTTGGATACGTCATTTACGCTTCGAAAATCAATACAGAAGCGGTACGAGTTGTCTTTTTTCTTTACTAGGACAATCTGTGAGTTCCAAGGACTGTGAGAATATTCTATGATCCCGTTGGCCAACATTTCATCCACTTCTTCATTTATTATTTTCATTAATGCTGGGTTGTGCCTCCGATAGGGTTGCTTAATGGGGCTAATGCCCTCGGAGAGCCTTATCACATGTTCTCCGAGTGTAGTTGGACCCACTATTGTGTCGAACTTGCTTAGTTCGTTTTTTAAAAAATCATTTAATTTGTCTGATTCGGATTTGGCAGGTCCGTTGATTAAATTGCATTTTTGTGGGAATTCTATGTGCGGGTATCTTGATTTTCTATTGAAATATATATTGATTCCATGTTCCATCATGAATTCTATCCCTATTATGGCGTCTACAGGGAGCCCCGGTAATATTGCAAAGGTTATTTGCGCTTGTATGTCTTGTACCTGGCAATACAATGAGCATTTGTTGGTTATGTGCGATCGCGAACTGTTTGCCATTCTTACTGATTCTTGGCAAGGTGAAATGGCATCTGGCCATCTTGATGCCATATGAGAATTGATGTAGTTTTGGGTGCTCCCGGTGTCCATTAATGCATAGAAAGTTTTCTCGGCGCTCATAATTTTGAGGAAAATCCGATTGTCCTTGCGTGATTGTTTGTTTTTTGTTGCTGCTAATGTCTGGGAGGCGGACGGTCTTCGGGGCGTCCGTTGCCTCGGGGGTGGTCGTCCCTGTTGTCGTTTCCCGCTCTGTTCTGTCTGTGTTTCAAGGGGGTTCGCGTGAAGCGTTCTTCTCTTGTTTTGGCTATGTCGCTTTGTATCTGGTCGTAGTTTTGCATTAGTTGCTGCAAATCTGAAAGCGACGTAAAATCGCTTCTTCGGATATAGAATTTGTATTTCGGGAGCATGTTTTTATACACCCTTTCGAGAGTTTGGAATTCATTTAGATTTCCTTCCCTGCGTATGAGGGTTAGGATATCGTTAACGTATGATCCCGGTGCTTCGTTGTATCTTTGCTTCCGGTTCCTTATTGCTTCTTCTAGCATTTCGGTGTAGTTGGGTGGGAAGAAGTCCGTCGTGAACAAGTTTTTGAAACCTTCCCACGAGTGCCATTTGTGTGAATTGTTTCGGTGCCATAATAGCGCATCGTTTCGCAGACAGATTGGCAAGGCTTGTAGCATGTGTTCTTGTGGTATCCCGAACGTTGCTCGAAGTTCCTCGAGGCGTTCTATAAATTCAGGAGCTTCAGAAGACCTACCGCTGAAATGTACATTTCCTTTCTGTATTATATTTATGGACTCCAGTGGGTATGAGGGCCCCCTGGTTATTTGTCCTTGCGTCCCGTTGCTGTTGCTTTGTGGCTTTTCCGTAGGGTTTGCGTTCGTACGCTGCATTTTCTGGATGGTATCATACGCATCTCTTAATTGTTGTTTCAACAGCTCGGTTTCGCTTATGTTTTTCTGGCTCTCCTCTTTTGGGCGAGCCCCTTGAGCTACTTGAGCAATTGATTTTAGCGCGAAATGTGTTCGCAAGCGGGCTCTTAGCTCGTCTAATTTCCCAGTGTTGTCGAGACCTAATTTCGTGGTCTCTTCAATAGCTTGCTCTTTAGTGAGCTGGTGTATCCACGCGCTTGTCGTGGTTTGTGCTGTCGCACCCTCCTCGTCTGAATTTGGCATTATTATAAATTTTTAATTAGCTAAGGGTGCTAATTTTTAGGGAAAATCCCTGTATTTATTTTCTTTTTGCTCGGGCGCCAGTTGTGACGTCTCTCCTTTTTTTGGAGAGGACGTCTTAATTATTTGGTTAATCTATTACTTAACCAATGCCTTCAGACGGGATATTTGGGTGGATTTACACAAATGATACACGACATTTTTTTAAAAATAACGTAAATTTATTATTTCCTTAAAATGGTAAACGTAAAATAATCATTCAATGCTTGGTGAACGCCCGGTATATCTTCCAGGCCCAGCACCCGGTAAAAACGGTGTCCCGGCTGCCGCTCGACGGTCGGACTACGCCAGTAGGTCGAGGAGGACAAGTTTTTCTGCGGAGTTCAGTCAACTGGAAAATAAAATGTTAGTGGTGCAATATGAGACGAGAACGGAATGATTTTACTATTATTTTTATCGCGTCGATAAAAGAATGAGAAATGAACTGAATAAAACTCTTGATTAATATTATTTACATGAAATTTATTATGGTCTCAATTTATGAAAAATTCCCTTTTATTTAAATGAATAATTTAATTAATAAATTAGGCCAGGGGAAAATTCTATTTACATGAAATGACCACGGGTTTTATCATTTGATGAGTGATTGGGCTCGTCTTCGATTGCGTAACGGTCAATTCTCGTTCGCAATCGAAGGTTGAACTTCTACGTGCCTGGCTAACTCGTCGAGTCAATTCTTCGACTCGTTAGGAAGTCACTGGGGGAATTATACGCTTTCTCAGTAATTAGACCAGGGACGCGAATCAATTCTTCGCTTCACCTGGGTCCACGTTCGAGACTGATAAGCTTTAGGGGGTGACGAAAGAGTATCAATTCTACTCTCTCGTGATATCCCAACTTGACTCCTGGTCAGTACCCAGGCTTCGCATTGGGGTAGGTTAAGGTGTGAGCTTGGAAGAGTCAATTCTTCTTCTTCGCTCTAGGAGAAGTCCCGATCAGTACTCGGGCCTCTGGGCAAGGGGGTGAGCTATAGATGGCGGACCGGCTATCCTAGATCAGTTCTCTAGGAAGGCCAGCTGCGATCTGCTACCGTTCCTTCCATCTCGGCCCCTTTATATAGGTACCGGACGTAAACAACAACAACTTCTTATCTTGTTTTCCTATCGGCTTCGCATATTTATTCGCTTGGATTTAATATTTTAATATTTCTCGCTGAATGAAATGTTGTTTCCGTTCCTTCCTAGAGGCACTTTCTGTAAACAACAACTGATACCAATATAAAAAACCTCCCTTATCTTGTTGTCGCCGATTTATCTGCTTGGATTTTAATAATTTACTACTTGAATAATTCCTACATGATTTCTTCTCGTTTTCCGTGGGAATAATATTTTGTTCAAATTATGGCGTCGCTTTCCAGCGTCGCGACGTTACTGTAACGTCACAATTGCTGAAAAGTAGAGACCTCGCCCTGGCGCCCCATAAGACGGAGGCCATGACATTCACAAACTCAAATAAGCAAGAAAAAGCGACCTTCACGGTGGGAGGGGTAGAAGTGCAGGCGGGCGACTCCCTGAAATACCTGGGGGTAACACTAGACAGGAAACAAATTTTTGGTAAACACGTCGAGGTAGCCACTAAAAAAGCAACAAGGACATTGGCTGCGCTGGGTGGCATCATGCCAAAAATAGGAGGCCCCTCCTCCGAAAAGAGGTGACTCCTCTCGGCGGTGATGCACTCGACGATCCTATACGCAGCACCGGTGTGGAGTACGGCAGTCCAAATAAAGAAGTACAGCCAGATGTTGAACGCCCTGCAGAGACAGGCCCTCGTCAGGGTAACCTCGGCCTACAGGACGACGTCTCTGGAAGCACTACAGGTGTGTCCCTGAAGTTAGATTCGGATTCGGATTCGGTGTACACTCTGGGTCAACATTATTGACAATCATAAGAAAAACGACTTTATGTAATAATTACTGCTGGCAACCTACAGAAAGACATATCTGGACTTTTGAACTTGCAACCCAGAACAAAGGGGCGCTGTCCCCCTCGAAAATGACGTAAAATTTAAAATTTATTTTCTCTCCTATATTTGTAATTAATTATTTGCGACGTCACGCCGGTATTTAAAAAGCGAATCTGTAGCACCAAATGATAGTTAGGAAGCCACTTTAGAACATATCGAAAGCTGCTCACTTGCAAACCAGAACAAAGGGGCGATGTCACCCTCGAAAATGACGTAAACTTGAAAATTTATTTTCTCTCCTACATTCATAATTAATTAATGGCGACGTCACGCCGGTATTTAAAAAGCGAATCTGTAGCACCAAATGATAGTTAGGAAGCTACTTTAGAACATATCGAAAGCTGCTCACTTGCAAACCAGAACAAAGGGGCGCTGTCACCGTCGAAAATGACGCAAACTTGAAAATTTATTTTCTCTCCTACATTCATAATTAATTAATGGCGACGTCACGCCGGTATTTAAAAAGCGAATCTATAGCACCAAATGATAGTTGGAAAGCCACTCTAAAACATATCGAAGGATGCTCACTTGCAAACTAGAACACATTCTTTCCGACTTTAAATAATTCAAGATATTGTGTGTACAGAATGATTAATTACTAAAAAATAAAAAATACGTCATCAACTATCTTCATCTGTATAATGCATGGAGTGTGGAACAGCCAATTGTAATAAATTCACTACCTACTTTAGTTGTTAATTTTGTAGCATTTAAAAAACCCTAAAGAGTCCATTCTTATATTTAATTTAATTTATATTCAAAATTGACGTAACATTTTTTTGTAAAAGTTGCATTGTCCTTTTTTTAATATTATTGTATAATATATGTTACAGTTAAAACCCGTTTTCCGTTAGAACTAGTTTTCCCTAGTTAAAACTCGTTTTTACTAATAGGCTTTGTTAAAACTAGACATACCTAGTCAAAACTAGAATTTACCACTGATATATTTTACCGATTTTTACAAATTTTATGATTAACAATAATTTGCAAGAACTTTTGAAGATTTTAATCACAACTTTTGTAAGTATAAAATTTACATTATTATAAGACCTACCTATGTACTAAATTTCAATATTGTTAATCATTTTATAGAGAGCCTTGAAGAAGAATTAAATAAAATTCGAAAGCTTGGCGTAGAAAAAAGAGTGTTCTTTTCTTAAAACATTCCCAAATAAGTGCTAATATCACTTATAAGGGTGGAGTGCTAGAACGCTAATTAAAGATTTGTCAGATAATTATTGATTTTAAATTGCAAATTTTGAAAATAGGGTGAATATTTTGAATGGTCTTTCATTTTTTATCAGTAGTTAACTCTTCTAAAAGGGGGTAGAGTTTATTTCCAGGAATATCAGACCAACACAACACCGTAGGTAGGTAGGTCTTAATGAGTATAAAGACAATTAATAGCCTGTCGAATTGGAATCGGGTTTTAACCCATCGTCCTGACAGTTGTCAAGTCTGGAGCGCCCGAGAACCCAAATTTTTTGACAGACCAACATTTTGACAATATAGGACATTTTAAAATCAGTAATTATCTGGCAGATCTGTAATTAACGTTCTAGCACTCCACCGATATTGTTGTATATTGTTACTAATATTAGTATACAGGGTGTATTGTAACGTCCGCATAATATTAGCACCACGCGATTCTAAATCAAAAACAGAACAAAAAAGTCCTCAACAGTTTTTTCTTGATGTACACAGATTTTAAGATATGGACAATTTAACGTTCTTAAATTTTGCAACACTGGCGCTGGTATAAAAATTAAGATAACTTATTAGACGTGAAGTCACCTCACTGGTATAGTGTGCCGTTGCTATGTAATCGAAAAAAGGTGCAACAAGACAAATGTCATGCTGCGACGTGTCAATGTTGCAATTTTTTTAAAGATTTTTTATTTTTTCAATTTTTTATTCAACAATTAAAACGCGCAGTTGCAATATTGATTGGAAGTATTGGAACTCAGGAAATCAAATAATTCCTAGTTTTGAAATGTTAATTAAAACCATTTTTACCCAAAAAAAAATCTAAAATTTTGGATAATTTGGCTATTTTACTTCTTACTTAAGAATTTTTTAATAATATTAAGCAATATTTTTGAGTATTAAAAAACTTCAAATTTAAACTACAATGGTCGATAACTTCGTTATTTGAGGTCTAAGAGCTAAACGGTATTAAAACTTTATGTTCTGTTTTTGATATAGAATCACGTATGGTGCTAATATTATGCGGACGTTACAATACACCCTGTATTATTGTATTTTCATATTACGTGACAATATCCAATAATAATGGTTTTAATAGTTGTAGTACAAAATGAGTAAGTCATGAGTTACAAAAAAGTGAAAATCGCAATTCTTCATTTTGAAGGCAGCTGATATTGGAATTGGCCCCAAATACCGCGCGGAAAACGACTTACGCGTCCCTGTTTCAACTTTCTATGTACTATTATATGATGTAGATGAAAGTGTTACATAGGGTGAAAAAATTAGATAATTTTCATCACCCTCCTGTATTAAACTTTAAACCACATAGTAGGATATGTAAAAAGTGAAGATAGGGACATGGAAGTCGTTTCTTCAATGTTTGGAGCGGGATTAACAATTTGTCCAATTAAATAGGTCTGGAAACATATTGGTAATTTAAATGAATTAAAAAAATAAATATTTTCGTCAACTATTTTGTGGACATAACATCTGTCAAAGAAAATAGTTGACGAAATTTTTATTTTAATTTTTTTTATTTAAATTGCTAATAATTAGGTATGTTTCCAGACACCGGCGTGACGTCGCAATTATAATTATGAATGTAGGAGAGAAAATAAATTTTCAAGTTTGCGTCATTTTCGACGGTGACAGCGTCCCTTTGTTCTGGGTTGCAAGTGAGCAGCTTTCGATATGTTCTAAAGTGGCTTCCTAACTATCATTTGGTGCTACAGATTCGCTTTTTAAATACCGGCGTGACGTCGACATTAATTAATTATGAATGTAGGAGAGAAAATAAATTTTCAAGTTCACGTCATTTTCGAGGGTGACAGCGCCCCTTTGTTCTGGTTTGCAAGTGAGCAGCTTTCGATATGTTCTAAAGTAGCTTCCTAACTATCATTTGGTGCTATAGATTAGCTTTTTAAAAACCGGCGTGACGTCGCAATTAATTAATTATGAATGTAGGAGAGAAAATAAATTTTCAAGTTTGCGTCATTTTCGACGGTGACATCGCCCCTTTGTTCTGGTTTGCAAGTGAGCAGCTTTCGATATGTTCTAAAGTAGATTCCTAACTATCATTTGGTGCTATAGATTCGCTTTTTAAAAACCGGCGTGACGTCGCAATTAATTAATTATGAATGTAGGAGAGAAAATAAATTTTCAAGTTTACGTCATTTTCGAGGGTGACATCGCCCCTTTGTTCTGGTTTGCAAGTGAGCAGCTTTCGATATGTTCTAAAATGGCTTCCTAACTATCATTTGGTGCTACAGATTCGCTTTTTAAATACCGGCGTGACGTCGACATTAATTAATTATGAATGTAGGAGAGAAAATAAATTTTCAAGTTCACGTCATTTTCGAGGGTGACAGCGCCCCTTTGTTCTGGTTTGCAAGTGAGCAGCTTTCGATATGTTCTAAAGTAGCTTCCTAACTATCATTTGGTGCTATAGATTCGCTTTTTAAAAACCGGCGTGACGTCGCAATTAATTAATTATGAATGTAGGAGAGAAAATAAATTTTCAAGTTTGCGTCATTTTCGACGGTGACAGCGCCCCTTTGTTCTGGTTTGCAAGTGAGCAGCTTTCGATATGTTCTAAAGTAGATTCCTAACTATCATTTGGTGCTATAGATTCGCTTTTTAAAAACCGGCGTGACGTCGCAATTAATTAATTATGAATGTAGGAGAGAAAATAAATTTTCAAGTTTGCGTCATTTTCGACGGTGACAGCGTCCCTTTGTTCTGGGTTGCAAGTGAGCAGCTTTCGATATGTTTTAAAGTGGCTTCCTAGCTATCATTTGGTGCTACAGATTCGCTTTTTAAATACCGGCGTGACGTCGCCATTAATTAATTATGAATGTAGGAGAGAAAATAAATTTTCAAGTTCACGTCATTTTCGAGGGTGACAGCGCCCCTTTGTTCTGGTTTGCAAGTGAGCAGCTTTCGATATGTTCTAAAGTAGCTTCCTAACTATCATTTGGTGCTATAGATTCGCTTTTTAAAAACCGGCGTGACGTCGCAATTAATTAATTATGAATGTAGGAGAGAAAATAAATTTTAAATTTTACGTCATTTTCGAGGGGGACAGCGCCCCTTTGTTTTGGGTTGCAAGTTCAAAAGTCCAGATATGTCTTTCTGTAGGTTGCCAGCAGTAATTATTACATAAAGTCGTTTTTCTTATGATTGTCAATAATGTTGACCCAGAGTGTACACCGAATCCGAATCCGAATCTAACTTCAGGGACATCTACAGGTAGTGGCAAGAGTCCTCCCCATCGAGGAGATGGTAACAGAACCCAGCGAAAGCTTCAACCAACGTAAATCAGAAAACAAAAAGTCCGCAAAACAACTGAGAGAGGAATCCATCACCAGATGGCAGGAAAAATGCGAAAGGGGAAAGAAGGGCAATTGGACCAGGCTACTCATCCCCGACCTGCGAAATTGGATCACAAAAAGGAGCGCAGTGGACTATTACACGACACAGCTGCTAACGGGACATGGATCTTTTGGCGCATACCTCAAAAAGATAGGAAAAATAACGGAGGAGGGATGTAATTACTGCGGGGAAATAGACAACCCCCACCATGTAATATTTGTGTGCGAGAGATGGCACACCGAAAGACAAGAGTTGGAAGACGAACTAAAGAAGACTATCACCATTGAAAACTTAACCCAAGTAATGACAGGACCGGGAGAGGAGTCGACAAAGACCAACAAATTCCTCAGAGAAATAATGAAGCAAAAGTGCGCTGACGAGTTGGACAGCAGATAGAATAGACAAATAGAATGAGAAGCACCAACACATGGGCCTGGCACGATGGGAGCCCAAACGGGACATGCCGTGACAGGCCAAAGCCGACAGGAGGGGTTTTAGCCGGTAGGTGCCCAAGCCTCACTTGGACAAGTCCGGCACTACCCGGGAAGGGACGAACCACCCCGGGTGTCCTTTGAGGATTTCCCCTCCATGACAAAAAAAAAGGTCAGGTCCGGTCAGGTCAGGTCAGGTCAGGTCAGGTCAGGTCAGGTCAGGATGGAAACACAGACGGAGAATTCTGGCGTCAGCTACGTAAAGAGACGGAAAGAACTGAACATGTAGTCATCCACCCGACAAAGGGGCGCAGCTTAACGGGTCTGAGGAAGATGGCTGAAACGATCTTCCACGGAGGAAAAACACAAGTAACTATCTACTACAACAAGAAATCAAATGAGAAACGACCTCAAACACAGGAACGAAAAACGTTCGCAATGGTCATTGAGGACGGAGAAAAGAGCTACAAAGAAGTGCTGTCAGAGGCACCCTACAGAGCGAGCAAATAAAGAAACATATCAAAAGCGTGAGGAGCGATAAGGAGGGAAAAATACTCATTGTAACCGAGAAGGACAATGCAGCACTCCAAGGCATTAAAGAAGCAATCCTGGCTAGCAACGCTGAAGCCAGAATAAGGAAAATAGGCGATAGAAGGGAGGACGAAGTCCTGATCATAAAGGGACTCGATCTCCTCTCAACCAAGGAGGAAATAAGAGAGGCTATAGAAGCAATAGTAGGCCCAACGACGAACGACGACCTAAAAATAGGCGACCTACGACCCAACAGAAATAACACCCAGGCAACTACTGTAAAAGCCAGCAAAGCGATTGCCCAGCCATTACTAGCCAATGGCCAAATTAGAATAGGAGTAAGTAGCTGCCAGGTCAGAAAAAGGATACCTGTGCATAGATGTGGCATATGCTGGTCATATGACCACAAATCCACTGACTGCAACGGTCCAGACAGGAGGAACAAATGCATGAGATGTTGGGGGGAAGGACACAGAGTAGAGGCATGCAAGGAGCAGCAGGAAATGTGTCTGAGCTGTGGAACACCCGGACACAGAGCCGGAAGCGGCAGGTGCGTAGCATTTAAAAGAGCCCTGTCAAGAGCAAGATACACTGATAGGCAGACAAGCCTACAGCAGGTACTCTCTACCACAACAAAATAATGCCAGCAAACATATAAGATAACACAGCACGCACACATAGAGGGACTGAGCCGAGGATCCCACAAAGCAGCAACATTTTACGCACAAGAAAAATGAAGAGAACTAGTGGACCCATCTGCGACACGAACAACGACTGTTTCCCATACAAAGACCAAAAATTCACCATCTTGCAAATAAACACAATGCGGAGCAAACCGACTCAAGACCTGGCATTCGCAACTGCGAAGAGTAATAACGCAACACTGCTGCTGCTGAGTGAATATAATAGAGTAACAGAGGGCAAGTGGGTGGTAGATAAAACCAACCTAGCAGCAATTGTCGCATTAAAAGGAACAAATATCGAGGAAACTGGCGCAGGAGAGGGATATGTCTGGGCAGGTACCAATGGAATCCACATCTTCAGCTGCTACTTCTCACCGAATGATCCCCAAGAAAAATTCGAGAAACTAATGCAGGGACTGATCAAAGAAATAAAAAACGACAGACACAGATGAGCAAGGATGATAATAGCGGGAGACTACAACGCGAAATCCCAAGAGTGGGAGTCCCCGACCGAAGATAAGCGATGGAAATTCCTATCAGAAGTGGCAGCAGAAATGGGATGGGTCGTACTAAACGATGGGTTAAGGCCCACGTTTGAAAGAAGAGGAGCAAAATCATTTATAGATGTCACCTTCTGCACTGCAAATGTGCTACCCAAAGTAAAAGAATGGAAGATACCTGAAATTGAATCACTTAGTGACCACAACTATATAAAAATACTACTCGATACACCCCATAACACCCGTAGACCAACAAAGGGATTGGCAGAGAAAACATTAAACCTGGACAAATTAAGATCCTTCGTGGACAGTAATACAAATAGGGAACCAAAGGATGCAGAAGAACTGGACAAATTCTTGACAAGAGCGGCAGACGCGTCGATGAAGAGGAGGTATCAGGGAGCGCATAGACAAACATACTGGTGGACGAAGGAAATAGCCGAACTTAGGAGAAATTGCGTACGAGCCAGAAGGAAGCTCACAAGAGAAGTAGCTAAAGGCTCACAAGATGTGACCTCATTGAAAGAGGAAGTCAAACGAGCCAAAAAAACTCAGAATGCTCAGAAACGAGATAAACAAAAGCCAGAGAGAGTGTTGGAAAAAATTGTGTAAAGAAGTGGACGAAAACGTATGGGGTAAGGGATACCGGATTGTGACCCAACGTATGGGGCACCACACAAGAGCTGAAGACCTCACACTGGCCAAAAAGCTGGCAATAGTGGAAAACCTATTCCCAAAAAGCAGATCTGCGACTACTGCCTACTAGACTCAACACAGGAAGATATCTCCGATATAACAAACGAAGAACTTAAAGAAGCAGTACATCGCATGAAGGCCAAAAAGACCCCGGGCCTGGACGACATCACCACAGTGCTAATCAAGCACTTAGCCGAGACAAATCCGGAGATCCTGATGGGCCCTTTAAACCGGCTCATTAGAACTGGAAACTTTCCAAAAAAATGGAAGAAGGCCAGACTGGTTCTGGTGAAGAAAGGTGACAAACCAGAGGGTAACATCTCCTCATACCGACCCATATGCTTACTGAGTCACATGGCTAAATTATACGAGAGGATAATAGATGATAGATTAGTACAGGAGATGAAGAAACATGGGGGTTTGCCAAGGATCAGAGAGATTCCGAAAGGGAAGATCCACGATACAAGCACTGGAACAAATACTGAGAGAGGCAAGAGAGGCCAATGAGAAGACCCTGAAGACAAGGGAACTGGTGGCACTGGTAACATTGGACGTGCAGAATGCGTTTAACTCGGCAAGTTGGAGACAAATAGTGAAAGAACTAGAGAGAAGAGGCATTTCTCCTTACCTCCAAAGAGTCATTAGACAATAACTCTGCGAGAGACATATAGTAGTGTTACATGAAGACGAGAAGATCGAAATCACGATGACATGTGGAGTCCCGCAGGGATCGGTCCTAGGACCAACATTTTGGAATGTCCTCTATGATGGGGTGCTTAGACTCAAGTTGGAGAAGGGGGTACGACTGATAGGATTCGCAGACGACCTATCACTAGTTGCAAGATCCCGTTCAAGCGAAGACCTGAAATGTCTAATCAATAAGTCGTTGGAAAAAATCACGGAGTGGATAGAAGGGCATGAGCTGAGGCTGGCACCAGAGAAAACTGAAGCTGTTCTCCTAGTGGGGAGAAGGAGAACCCCGAAAATGAAGTTCAAAATAAAGGACAAGACCATCACAACAGCCCGAAGCCTCAGATGCCTGGGGGTAACCCTGGACCGGGCGATGTCCTTCACGGAGCATGCCCGATTAGTCATCCTGAGAGCCTTAAAAAGTGCCACAGCAATCAGTAGATTATTACCGAACAACGGGGGAGCAAGAGAAAGTCGGAGAAGAATCCTTGCCTCTGTGGTGAACTCTATAGTGCTATATGGCGCGGAAATCTGGGCTCCAGCAGTAAAAAACAAATGGGTTGTAGAGAAGCTGTTAAGCGCACAAAGAAAAATCGCCCTTAGGATAGGCTCTGCCTATAGAACAGTGTCAACAGAAGCTTTACTGGTGGTGACGTCGGTCTGCCCCATGGACCTGCTCATCCTTGAAAGGGAAAAACTCTTTAAAGAAATGCAGTCCAATAAAGAGAAGAGTAAGAAACTGATAAAAAAAGAGACTAGAGAAGAAACACTCCGGAAATGGCAGGACAGATGGAATGTGAGCACCAAGGGCAGATGGACGGCTTGCCTAATCCCAGAGATACAGCCGTGGACAGATAGAAACCACGGAGAAGTGGACTATTACATAACACAAGCGCTGACTGGACACGGGTGCTTCAACAGCTTTCGAAAGAAAATAAAAAAGACCGACCAGGCAGAGTGCTGGTTCTGTGAAGAACAAGAGGAGGACACCCCAGACCATACACTATTCAAATGTAGAAAATGGAAACCTGCCAGAGCTAGACTCGAAGAAGACTTGGGCGTCCAACTGGATGCAGGTAATATGGTTAGGATCATGTTAAGAGACGCAAACAGCTGGGACAAGGTGGCTACGTATATTAGAGGCATACTAGAAAGGAAAGCAGAAGAGGAAAGGACGCGAGAAGGAAATGTAAAATAACAACTGAAAACCGGTCCTGCCCTGAAGTAATGTCTACCGACGGTTCCGGGACAGGATGGCTGGTAGAGGAGGGGGTTTAGTGGGTAGGTTGATTCCCTCCCTGGATGGGAGGGAGTCCCACACTCCCTCTGCGAAGAACGGAGGCGCCTATGAAGGTTCCCCCTCCTCTATAAAAAAGAAGGTCCGGTCCGGTCCGGTCCTCCTCATGGGTGCCACCTTGACGTGGTGAGGAGGCTGGGAGTGGGACAGCGGGCGGCGTAACGGGACACCTAGGAAATGCTCTTGAGTATCCCCGGAGGTCCACGGAAGCTGGTCCAGGACCACTCCTCTAAGAGCATCCACATCCCTCTCCCTTTCGTCCCAAATTCATTTCCTTCCCCTCCACGGGCGGCCTTGTCTGATGCGCTCCTGAATGCGCGGGTCGCGGAGGGACTTGCCCCCCCCCCTGCGTGCGTGGCTGGGGGCGTGGGACGTAGAGGCCGCTCAGGTCACGGTGTTGGAGGACTCCCCATCCTTGCATCCCAAATCTATTCCTTACCTCTCCCCAAAGACTGGGTGCTAGTCCTGAAAGGGAAACTGCCCAGTCTAAACCCCTTTCCTAACCCTCGAGGCGCGGGCGGGATTACTGAAAAGGAAACCGCCCAAACCCACATTCCTTCTCAACCCCACCCCAAAACTCAGGGACTCACACCTGGTGAGTACGGGTGTGGCAAACCCAGGGTACCTTGCTGAGACTCTCCTTACTTCAACTAGTCTTGGGAGAGGCTCCTTCGTCTTTCAACTTTCTATCGGTCTCTCTTGACCAAACCTTCCTTCAGTTTCTTTTCCTACTACTACTCTCAGAGTATGGTAACCTCGTCTTCAGAGTCCCCGGACCATACGGTTAGGGGGTAACCAAAAAACATAAAAGAAGATGTCTGGTACAAACAAAAATTTTGAAGTACCCCAGGCGGGTAGAACCAATGGTTCAGAATCCCGCCCTGTTGTATCAACAGGCTGCCCCACGGATTCTGGGGGGGGGGGGGGCAATACTCAGACTACTTAATTCTACAAAACAGAAGAAAGGGACTTCTGCAAGTCCATACACCTTGCTTCTTTAAACTCATTTTTCTCAATATTTTATGTATATTCCGCAATTTTTTTTCAAGATATCGTCTATACTGGTCATAACTTAACGTTTTATGTAAAAATTTTCCCAAAATTCGGAGTGAGTTATACTCCACCATCCCCCTTCTTGTGTAATTGACAGCGGTTAAAGAAAAGTGCTACCGGAAATCAACAATTCATACTTTCACGTAGGTAGAATAAAGAGAGACTGTAATAAGCCCCGTCCAGACTTGCTATATAGCAAAGTTATATAGCACGTAACTAAAATTTAGTATACTGTGCAAGATAAGGCCTAACCTAAAAATACTAAAAATCCACATACATCAAACTCGTCTTGGGGATGG
This sequence comes from Malachius bipustulatus, assembly GCA_910589415.1. Lineage (NCBI taxonomy): Eukaryota > Metazoa > Arthropoda > Insecta > Coleoptera > Melyridae > Malachius > Malachius bipustulatus. The sequence continues at coordinate 404,173 of CAJUUM010000034.1, read as the reverse complement.
TGGAGTATAACTCACTCCGAATTTTGGGAAAATTTTTACGTGAAAGTATGAATTGTTGATTTCCGGTAGCACTTTTCTTTAACCGCTGTCCAGTTGGCTCAATGTAATGCTAAAGCTTCAAATAGAATCGCAAAAGTCATAACACAAGAAGATATAGATTTAACATTTATCGTTTTCTAAAATGATTTTTAGTTGTGTGCCCTATTTACAGGCTGGTTCACTTTTTTGCAGGACTTCACCAGTTTTTATAGAAGACCTTTTTTAAGAAGTAAATGTGAAACCTGCTCTGGGTCCCGGTTCGAGGTGCAATAGATTGATTAAAAGGAAGAAAGAAACCCTCGAATCGAAAGCCAGACGGTATCGTAGCTCCGGCCAGCTATCTATAATAGACGGTGCATAACAACATCCAAACAATAGTGAGGGCAGCAAAACACAACAATTATCAGAAATGATTTTTATTAACAATAATGGTAAAGATAATAAATAGAAATTTGTAATAACATAGAACAGAGAATAAATGTAAATGGAACATAAAATATCACAGTACAGTGCAAAATGAGTACGTTGCATCACAGTAGCCTGATAGCCTGCTTATTAAATATCGAGCTCTCGCAGTAAATTCTTGGGATTCATAAAGACATTTTACAGTGAAATTTATTACATTGAAAGTTACTGACATAAATTTGTGCACTGGTCGAACATCAGAACTAACAATGATCACAAAATTAATTAAATGGGCCAGCGACTGATGCTGAACCCAGCGTTAAAATCGAGAAAGCTTTAGCTGCTCGATTGGTAGCAGTTTTGAATTGCAAAGTTAAATTTTGACGGTAATTAGAAAATTATGACAAAAAAAGTGAATTAATTTAATCAAGTAAAACTGACTGTGAGAGCTGGCAAATAAATGCAAAATGAGACAGATTCAGCACTTAACTTTCAGGAGAGGCGGATGAAGTGCCGGAGGGTCTGGAGGTCTGGTCTGCTTCATCGGATTGGCCTCGTTCTTATTGATTGAGGTCGGCCACGTGCCCAAGGATCAGGTGTTCGTCCTCGGACCCCTCACATTCTTCTGGAGGTCTGGTCTGCTTCATGAGATTAGCCACGTTCCAATTGATTGAGGTCTGCCATGTGCCCAAGGATCAGGTGTTCGTCCTCGGACCCCTCACATTCGCCTGGAGGTCTGGTCAAGTTGTTGAGATCGAAAGAAGGGGCGACATTCCCTGGGAATAATACATCATAATGAATATCATCCACAGCTGACCTTCATAATATAGCGCGTCGACTGGTGGTTTGGGAGCATGGATGTTAAGACTGATGTCTGCTCATTTATCTTTCTAACTTAAAGTTTTATTCAACCACCAATCGACAGCGTTACATGAAACAACTAAATGAACTTAGCAAGCTACATGAAAACAATTTAGAAAAATAATTTAGATTTAATAAAATGAATAATTGACATATCAACACTTGCACTGGTTTATTATTTTAATTTTAAAGAAGCTACATCCTAAATGAACTCAATCAGTCATAAATAATAACGGCAATAAAATAACGATAGCGTAAAACTGCAACCGGAAAGATCTACATACCTTGCTGGGTTGGACAGATGACACTTTTTAGCACATACTGATATTACGTCGTGACGATCGAATAAAAATGAGCCGAAGCAGGCTTCTTCCAGGTGCCTATTTATTCCCTTTCTTATCACCGGAGTGATAAGGAAGAGTTATGGTGGTTAATCAAAGGAAGAATCGCGAAGTGGATTTCTCCGGAAGGAGTTCACTACCCTCGACTACGGCACAACAAACTGAACTACTCGTGGACAGTTCACTGTTCAGTGAACGGATCTCATCGACTGTACATCGAATGTGGAGCGGGCGGCCTGATCTCTCGCAACCATGGATACATGTCACGCACCATAGATATACTGCCTTTAAACGATGTAAAATGCATCCTGCAGGTTACAAATGTTACCATAAGCTTGTGTTGGGAAACTTTCGCTGTATAACTTGGGCATTTCTCAATATTTGAATCATATACCAAGAGGTTATTTATTGTAATTTAGAGCACACAAAACAAAGAAAACACTGGTGAAAAATCCATCAGTGGCGTTGGCATAGATATGACCTCCTTTTCGCTCAACAACTTCTACGTTTATTGACTTCTCTGAGAGTAAAATCATAATTTAAAAAATCTATGGTTAAGTAAGTATACCTTTTTTTGTAAGAGAACTCTGCTATGGAATCCAACACTGATAAGTGGGGTCTTAAAAGTCGTTGGACGTTACTGTTGACGCCTTAGAAGTTGTTGGGCGAAAAAGGGGTCATATACCCTGTATCTATGCTACTGATGCGTTTTTCTTCTATTTTGTACTCTAAATTATAATAAATAACCTCTTGGTATACGTCACCTGCTGCTCAACTGCGATGCGATAGAACTCATAAGAAGTAATGTTCTGGGCCACCACCAGCTAGAGGCAGGGAATTTACCCGACCTTGATCCTCTCAAAATCCTGAAGTTTCTCAAGGAACGGACTTGGAGAGGGTGCTTCACTAAAGGGATTCCACGCCAGGCGAAGCACAGTAGAGGGGAGACAATAGATCTTTTAGGTCGCAGTAACTTGATCACCCTCAAAAATACAAATACAATACAACCTCTTGGTATAAAATTAAAATATTGAGCATGTCATGTTATATGGTAAAAAAATATCAAGTTCAACACCCGTTATCTTTTTTTCTTAATGTTTCTATACATAATTATGTTTAAGGGAACTAGTTTAAAACAGGTCTTAAAACAAAGTTAAACGCCCTGTATAAATCGACCGCATATTAACATTACTATACGTAACTAGCACTGATAGTAGAGAGTAGTAGTGCAAAATCCGAGGTGTTTTTTCTTGTTGCAGCAGTTTCAAACCATTCCCATGATTTCCAAACATCATATTCGTGTTAAGCTAATGACGTTGAAACTGGTTCGATGGTTTTTGATATTTCAAAAAATCAAAGCCAACTAGAGCCCAGAGTTTTCATGGCCAACTTTTGTTTTTCTTATGGTCGTCATATTGAATTTTTATGACGTTCGGTATTGAAAAAATCAAGGAAACCAAAATTCTAAGACATTAAAAAAAGTCTTAAAAATTTTGTTCCTTTTTACGAGAAAAATAGAATATCAGAAATAACCAAAAGGCAAGCAATGTCATAAAATTTTATCTTTTGGAAAGCAAAAACTTATGACAAGCCTAAAATTCCAAAAAAGGGGAAACGAAAAATACATAATTAGGTGCTAGGTGCTACTGTATTATCCTTACCACAACATGACACATATGTATTTCACTCTGGATATCACTCCTGAAGTATCAGCGAAATATACAGGGTGTTTAAAAAGTCCCGGTACGCGAAAACTTCTTAAAATTTTGAGCTAAAAAAATAAATTAATACAGGTCAATTTCTTAATTATTTTATTTACTTTATATTGATGTGAAAAAAAATTATGGCTTAGTAATGACTACATTGTGAGACATTTAGAAAGACATCCTGTATATTATATATTATTGAACAGGTCAACATATATGAACAGGTCGCTAACATAATCCAGAAGCAATCGAATTCCAAAATTTCTTTTTCTTCGGTAAACTCTTTAGCACAAAATTTAATCCATAATAAAGACAGATTTAATAAGCTTGACAAAAGTGGAGTTTACAGGCTGAAGTGTTCAGATTGTGATTCGGTTTACGTAGGTCAAACTTGTAGAAGCCTTAGAACTAGAATAAGAGAGCACATAACTAGAAGCGATAAGTCTCATTTTGGAAATCATTTGTATCAAAACGGTCATAATTTTGACCCTGACAGAGACAGTGAAATCTTGGTTCACACCAGCACAAGAGGATTGCTTCTCGACCTCCTTGAGAATCTTGAAATTCATAAGGCATTAGTGGAAAACGGCTCCAATTGTTTAAATCAACAAACACAAATCTTTAGATTCAATCCCATATACAAAAACCTTCTTACAAACTCTACAGTCACATAAATAAACCTTCATCCTCAATTTTCCATAAAACAAGAACAAATCCAACAACCATACAATAAGTACAATAGTAACCTATTTCTAATAATATTATAGTAATTGGATTTATTTATTTTCTTGTGTTAATCGTTGGAAAATTTTAATTTTTCGTTCTGTGTACGTCTGGATGCTGGATGTAAACAAAGATTTAAAAAAAAGGAGGGAGCTTCGGTCTTCCCTATGTAGGTAAGACAAAGTCGCTCCACTCCGGTAATTATGGGTTTGAGCTATTCGCCAACATTACCCAGCCTCAAGTGTACCATTAAATAGTAGAAAGGACAACACAGACACCCAGAGCCTTCACCGAGAATCGAACTCAGTCCGCCGGGTCCAGTGACCCAGCAGATCGCCCACTGAACCACTCGGCCACCGGTGTGCTCATGTAAACAAAGATATTTTTATGATATAAATTGACACATGACATGTACCTTTCATGGATGAAGGATGTCAATTGACATGCTTCATTTGGTGAAATATGACATGGATATATTTTAACCTGTACACATTCTTCTTCTTTTTATTTCTATCTTATTTCCCGTCTGTCAACTTCAGTTCCATTCATTGAGTCAATCAATTTGAAGGAACATTCAATCTAACAACTTGACGGGGAGATGGAGAGAGAGGGAAGGAGTCTGGTCCGATATGAATTTAAAAAACGTACCCATTTTGTCGTTCTTGAACACCCGCCGGAGAATGTCGCTTCACGACACTTAAAAACGACCGAAAGTTCACTTTGCGCATATCCTTTTAATTTGAATTGGTGGCAATATGTAAACTAATTTTTTAGCGGAATCGTAATTGCGATCGCGAAAATATCATCAAAAGTGGCAAGATAAAGATCGGAATATCTAAGTCCGTGCTTTACATCCATTCGATGACTTCAAATCGACCGAAAAATCCGTCTGCGCAGAAAATTTAAATCCGAATTGGTGACAAGGTTTAAAATAATTTCTTAAGCGGAATCGTAATTGGGATCGCAGAAATAATATGAAAATCAGCAACATCGCAATCTAAAATGTCTAATTCCATGCTTAATTTCATTCGATGACTTCAAATCGACCGAAAATTCACTTTGCGCATATCCTTGTAATCTGAATTGGTGGCAATATTGAAATTAATCTTTTAGCGGAGTCGTAATTCCGATCGCAAAATTTTCAATAAAATTTGCAAGATCAAGGTCGAATATATCTAATTCCATGCTTTATCTCATCCGATGACTTCAAATCGACCGAAAAATCTCTCCACGCAGAAAATCTTAATCTGAATTGGTGGCAATATGGAAACTAATTTTTTAGCGGAATCGTCATTGCGATCGCGAAAATATCATCAAAAGTGGCAAGATAAAGATCGGAATATCTAAGTCCGTGCTTTACATCCATTCGATGACTTTAAATCGACCGAAAAATCCGCTGCGCAGAAAATTTAAATCCGAATTGGTGACAAGGTTTAAAAAGATTTTTTTAAGCGGAATCGTAATGGGGATCGTAAAAAAATATGAAAATCAGTAACATCGCAATCTAAAATGTCTAATTCCATGCTTAATTTCATTCGATGACTTCAAATCGACCGAAAATTCACTTTGCGCATATCCTTGTAATCTGAATTGGTGGCAATATTGAAATTAATCTTTTAGCGGAGTCGTAATTGCGATCGCAAAAATGTCGTTAAAATTGGCAAGATCAAGATCGAATATATCTAATTCCACGCTTTATCTCATCCGATGACTTCAAATCGACCGAAAAATCCCTCCGCGCAGAAAATTTTAATCTGAATTGGTGGCAAGGTTTAAATTATTTTTTTAAGCGGAATCGTAAGACCTGGCGAGCTACAAAGACTACTATTACGTACTTACGAAACATCTTTGACCTCTTCAGAAAATGAAAATTACGAGGAATTTTCTGAGGCAGTCACACCCACTGAAAGAATTTTGTTAAAAAAATTCAAACGGATAGTTATTAGAGGAAAAAGAGGCCGTGGCGTACCGGTCCTGTTCAGTACTGATGTACAAGAACATATAAAAATTTTATTAAATTATAGAGGAACACTGATGCGGGCAAAAAATCTATACCTATTTGGTAATCTGAACACGTCCGAACCTATATGTGGTTACAAGACTTTACAAAAGTTTGCCAAACTGTCTGGAGCGAAGAATCCAGCAGCAGTTTCATCCACAAGGCTACGAAAACATTTAGCAACTCTATCACAAATTTTCAACATGTCTGAAAATGATTTAGAGCAACTGACTACGTTCATGGGACATACCCTTGGTGTCCATAGAAGCTCTTACAGATTACCAAATGATATACCGGGTGTCCCAGACTTAATTGACCAGGCCATATCTCATATACAGGTTGAGATAATCGAGCCGAATAAAAGGCGTATTATTAAAATTTTTCAAGCTGTATAACATGACAGCATGAAAACAACCCCCACTCCAACATCCCCTAAGTTAAAGCCCCCACCGTTGAAAAAATGAATAGCACCCTATATATATTTTTGTATATTCAAAACCAGTATTCGATTGTCTATTCAGATGATTTTTCAGATTCAAAATTGGTTGACAAATAACCAAGAAAAGGTTCATCAAGGTGGTCATGACTTTTTATCTTTAACTTTCTCTGGATGACTTTTGCTGTCAAAATTGATCAATATTTAGTCATAGTTTTTAACAGGCAGGTGATAGTTATTATTATAATTAAAGTCCAAACAATTTATTTAATAATTCTGAATTATTGGGAAATTTTAAAAAATAAAACAAGAGACAAAGCACTTTATCATGAACCTTATGATGACTGTGACCTGCTAATTAAAAACTATGACCAAAATATTGATAAATTTTGACAGCTAAAGTCATTCAGAGAAAGTTCAGATAAAAAGTCATGACCACCTTGATGAACCTTTTTCTTGGTTATTTCTCAACCAATTTTGAATCTGAAAAATCATCTGAATAGACAATCGAATACTGGTTTTGAATATACAAAAATATATACAGGGTGCTATTCATTTTTTTAAGGGTGAGGGCTGTAACTTAGGGGATGTTGGAGTGGGGGTTGTTTTCATGCTGTCATGTTATACAGCTTGAAAAATTATAATAATATGTCTTTTATTCGGCTCGATTATCTCAACCTGTATATGAGATATGGCCTGGTCAATTAAGTCTGGGACACCCGGTATATCAAACAGCAACAATATCCAAGATATTAATGCTAATGGAAACTGGTTCGCTTAAAGAATATAAAGGAAAATCTATTGAAGAAATAGAAGTCAATATGGATGAAGAAATCGACATTGGTGATGATATACAACAGAATGAGGAAAATCAAATTGAATACACTGAAGAAGCAGAAACTAACACAGTCGACCAAACAAGTATGGTTGTAAATCAAAACAAGAAAAATAAAAAACCAATCGAAAAAGTAAGATAGACCGATAGTCAAAAAAAAATTGTATCTGAGTTTTTTAAGAATCACGTAAAGAACAAAAAACCACCGAAGCAAGTTGAATGCGTCGCTCTTATGAACAAATTTCCCGACCTTCTGCATAATTTGGCTTGGCTAAAAATTAAAGTTTTCATTCAAAATAAATATAGTGGAAAACTTCACTAAATTAAGTGTATACAGGATGAGTTTTTAAAAAAATTGCGAAGTGTTTGTTATTTTAAATAAGACACCTGTATAATATAAGGATGTTTCAGTAATATTGGGCCAACTTTAAAGGGATAGTTCCTCTCATAAAATATAAGTTGAAAAAAGAAATGTCAGCTCAAAAAGACGTTTCGTTTAAAAGATACAGGGTGTCAAAAAATATAACAGTTTTTGGTTATAACTTGTGTAGGTACATTTAAACCAATTTTGATGAAATTCGACAATAAACAAACAAAGCTCTTCAATTTGATTGTTTCATATTTTGCAGATGTCTTCCAATTGCGTAGATATTCAGGGTTGGTGCCCCTTTTCTCTTCCGACTATATTTTACGGCTCTGACTTTATTCAAATACCAAAACGAAATTTAGTAGCCCATGCTATTTAGAACAAAAAAGTATTCTTTAATTTTTTTCATTCATCGTTTTTGATATATTTGGAATGAAGTCAGTGGCGTAAAAGATATGGAGGGGAAAATGGATGCCAACTCTGAATATCTAAGCGACTGGAAGACAACTACAAAACCTCAAATAGCCAAAATGAAGTTTTTTGTTTCATTGTTCATACCAAGTTTCTTAATAATCGGTTAAAATTTTTGCGACACGAGCTATAACCAAAAACTGTTCTATTTTATTAAACTTTGACACCCTGTATCTTTTAACAAAAATTAATTTTGAGTTTTAATTAATTTTTGAGTATGAATTTTGAGACGAAATTTATCTTTTCGGCTTATATTTTTATCAGAGGAACTACCCCTTTACATTGGGCTCAATATCACTTTAACACCCTATATTTTATTAAGTTTCATATTACTAGAGAATAAGAGAAAATCAAAGAAAATAAACCGCCAATACCAATGCTCTAAGGCGCAGGCAGTTCAGGGCTAATCAATGCAGTCAGTTTGCAATTGAAACGAGCACAATCGCCTCCAGATTACCTCCATTTTGCCGAAATGGAGGTAAGATACTGCAAAATAAAAATATTGTTAGTATATAAAGTAATCTTTAATGTATTAAAGTCAAGTACTCTAATAGTGTCAGTAAAGTAATTATAATCTCTTTTTTATCAACAGAAGTCCGATTTGAATACTTGCTGTCAGTACTTCCCTGCCACCGAGATACTGGAACGCTCGCCATGCTGTTGCAAAATAATGTACAGCATGAATGCTTCGTCCATTACGATCAAGTGGATTTTGATAGAGAGACCAGTATTGTAAAGGGAGTCAACATTAATAATAAAGATGACAACATGGAGACGTCTGTAGGCAGTAGTGCCCCATCAGTAAGTGCTGCTACAACTGTTACTGCCAATAATAATAATTATTGGTCAGATAGCATGATAAAACTTTTGATAGCCATATATAAAGAGCTGGAGGGAAAATTTTCGTCGCCCCAGCATGATGAAAAAACAGTCATCTGGGGCATGATAAGCAAAAAAAATTGGAGGCAAAGGGTTTGCAGATGTCAGCAGCAAAGTGTGACGAAAATGGAGGAATTAAAAAAAAAAATATGATGCGATACGCGATACGGAGAGCAAATTCGGAGACGGAAAATTCCACAATTCGCCCCTCTCACCACCGTCAGCGGTACTAAGAAGGTGACTCTACAGTCGCAAGTTCCCGGGGCAAGTACTGCTTCGAAATTATCACCGGAGGGATTCACCACCCCATCAAGAAGGGTCAAAAGGAATGCCACCCCTATTACCTTAGAGGAAATGGGAACAAAAAGGCCAGCTCGTCATGACGAGAAAATGAAATTTAAAAAAGAAGTCTTTGAAAGGCTAAAAAAAACTTTTGAGAAGAAGGATTAAGCTCATTAGTTATCTTTGAAGCAAATACGTAGGTATATAATTTAGCCAGATAAATTAATTTGTTGAATGTTTTTTTATAATTTAAACTTGAAAATTTTATATTTTTGTTTATAATAATTATTATTACAACAATTATTATTTTGATTAGGTACCGGAGATTGGCTTTTTAATAGTTAATTTGAAGACTGAATATGTTTTTATTTTTTTAGTAGTTATATCTCCAGAAAATGCGCTTAGAAATAAATAATTGTTGGCTGTTGTTTTCTATTTTAAGGTTGACTATTATTAAAATAAACTTGTATTTTCTTTTTGTGATTTTTTAAGTCAAATTTCGACTTTGTTTATGTTTGAATAAATTTTAATCTGTACTGTTGAGCCTGGCGTGGCCTCGCGGTTAAGTAGCGAGAACTGCTTGATTGTTGGATCCGTCGGACTGAGTTCGATTCTCAGTGAAGGCTCTGGGTGTCTGTGTTGTTTCTACTATTTATTTGGTATACTTGAGGCTGGGTGTATGAGCAAGAGGCTCCAAGCCCATATACCGATGTGGAGCGACTTTGTCTTACCTACATAGGGAAGACCGATGCTCCCCCTTTTCAAAAAAAAAAAAAAAATCTGTACTGTTAAGGTATCGTATGATTATTTTTTTCAAGCCTATTAGTCTGGTAAGCTGCCACTCTCTCGTTAATTATAATAAGTACTTAAATAACTGTAATAGTTGGCTGTTATTTTAGAGACTGAATATTTTAAAATCTGTGTATTGTTTTTGTATAGTTACGTAGTCTTTGTTTACGTTTAAATAAATTTTCAACTGTATTGTGTAAGTCTGATATATAAATTTTTATTGTTTAAGTCTCATATGAATGTTTTTTAAAGTTAATTAATAGTCTGATATGATACCGATACCACTGCGTGTACAGCCCCAATAAACAATTTTTGTTTTATAAAGGTTCTCGAAATATCACCATCACTTAATTATAAAACTTTTAGTAACTCTATATACCCCTTAAAGAGCTTAAATGGCGGACTCTATAAAGGTTACCGTTACCTTTACCGTTACGAAGGACAAAACTATTCAAAAAATTATTCCTAATAATTCAGTCCCGCGAATTTCATTTCAAACCGATGATCTGATCACGGCAGGGCCGGGCCTAGCGGGCGTGCAGTGCGTGCCCGCACGCAGGCGGCAACTTCATAGGGGCGGCAAAAAAATCATAATTCCTAATAAATAGCTATAACAAACAAAATAATATAACAGGAATTAGTTGATTATTGGTAGGCAAGGGGCGCGGGGCGCATGCTACATTCGATTCGACAAATACTAACTATAGTCAAACACCTACATAATTTGAATCTGAACCCCGAACACTGAAAATGTCCCATAAAATACATATAGAGTCCCAGAGATGCATTCACTTTCACTGTTGCTTTGTCTAACTTCTTGAAAAGACGATATTGAACAACGAAGGATTGGGCTATAAGCCATATTATTGAGAACAGATGGTGCTAACTCGTAGTCATAATAAGTTCATCATAACTAATCCCAATTCCACTCCATTCTATGGCCCGTTTCTAGCGGCCGGCGGACCTTTACGTAGATTTTTATTATTTATACCTTAGACGATTATTATACGTGAAACCACCTCCAAAACTGGAGAATGCCATAAGTGCACCAGCAGGTAGTAAAGGTTGAAAATTTTTGGTGTGGACATTGTATGTTACTTTACCCTGTTTTTTTAGGGAAATTGCTGAGAAAAGAGAGATATGAAAATTTGGAGATGCCGAATCATTTTTCAGGCAGCCCTACAACCCAACCCTATAACCCAAAATGAAGCACTTATTTTAAGTAAGATAGATTTGTTCATCATCTACATAAAATACATAAAATATAATACTTTTAAAAACATTAAACAAAACCAGCTAATATTTTTTAGGATCTCAAAAAGTAATCTCCTCTGAGGCTCAAGTAGGTCAAAGTCCTCAGAGTGCTGCATCAGGCAGTACCAACAGTAATAATAATTGTAGCTGTTTTCCAGATGTGAAAAGATATTTAAAAGAAAATTTAAGACAGCAACAATTAATTAGAACAAGATTTCAAGACTTAGAACAACAAATTATAACCTCACACAATGGTTCTCAAAAACCTAATGATACTTATGGAGAATCCATTTTTTCCTCTTTCGATTTACCAGTGAACACTGTCGAGAAATTTACGGACTTCAACGAATTTATTAATAATGAAGAGAATCTCCCAAATACTATAAGTAATACCACTATAATAAATATGTTATGTTATTTTGAAAAGTTTTTATATTTTTAATATATGTAAACATACTATGTCGTATGTTTTAAATTTGCCGCTATTCAGTGATAAACTGATAAGCTCGAAACCGATTAATTAAGAGAGAATGAGAAAGACCAGATATAAACGAAATCAGTCTGTAAAACTTGTTAAAAATAAGGCTTGTTATTATTAGAATTATTTTGAATCATAATAGATTTTGTGGAACAGTAAACTTTAAATGTCGTTTTCTGTTCTTTTCAGGTAACATAAATTAATTAATAATAAGGTTGTAAATATTGTAAATAAACTGTATATTCTGTTCTTTTCAGAAAACTCAAAGTAGTTTATTGATTCCCAGTATTCCTGATTAATTAATAGTCATTAGCCAGCTGGAGGTCTTACCAGCTGGACGTGCGATAAAAGTGTCTGTTATCAGGTGGAGAGTGATTAACAGGAAAATGAATAATTTACGAAGAAATACAGTAAGTTTGGATTTCAATGTTTTAAATAGTAAATTAAATCCATTAGAAATTCACAATTGTATAAAAGAAAAACTTAAGATTGAAGCTAATCAGGTAGAAGCAATTGAGATAATATTTAATAAGGTTTACATAAAACTTAAAAAGGCAGAAAGCCACAAAGAGATTCTCGAGAACTTCATACAGGGCCACATTGAGTACGAATATAATGAAGGAACATATGAGATCCCGATAAGGAACGAGGATAGCATTACAATAGTGAGAGTACACCATGTACCAATTTCGGTTGCAAAGGAGCGTATAATAGAGGCAATGGAACCGCATGGGAAAATTTTAGACTTTAAATGTGAAACCTGGGGAAAAAACATGCCGTATCCAGTCTACACAGGGGTAAGGGCCATTACAATGAATATTGAAAAACCTATACCGTCGTTTGTAATCTGCATGGGTAGAAAAACGCTAGTAACGTATCCAGGTCAACAAAAGACGTGTAAAATATGTAACTTACCAGATCATCTTAGTGACAGCTGTCCTAAGTCGGCGGATAGGAGAGTAGAGGAAATAAGGCAGAGGAGTACTGCGAACACCTATGTAGCAGTTGCAGCGGGAAAGGAAATAAACAATTTTCGGTTGCAAAATGTAGAGGAAGTATTAAGGGACATCAGAGAAGAAACTTCAGGTATGAGCAGCCAAGAAACTGAAGATAATGAGCAAGAACAGTCGAAAGATGAAGGGCAGTCATCCGCGTCAGGACTGCAGAAAGAGAAGGAAAGGCGAAATGTGGCGACAACTGAAGCGGAACAAATATTACAGAAAATGGAAGCCCACAGAAAAGGAATTTTTGAAAGATTTGAAATGGAGCAGGGAAAAATAAAGAGAAAACCAAGCAGACAAATATCTTCCACGTCGGAAGAGGAAGATAGGGGAATTAGACAGAGTGAGAGGAAGAAGAAAATGATACAGGGAGAGGATGAAGAATTGAAGCAAGAGGAGAAAGAAGGTTCGGAAGACGAATACTAGAAGAAGTTAAAAAATTACCTAAAGGTCAGTTTGTTTATTTTCAAATCTTGGTATTTGTTGGTTTATTTTTTTTTTGTTTTTTTTTCTCCTTTTTGATAATAAGTATAATAGGTATGTTTGTATTGAATGAATTCTTTTCTTTAAAAAAAAAAAATAGAAAGAAAAGCACGTCAAATGTATTTAGGCGGTAATGGATAGGGACAGAGCTGTGTATACTGTATGTTCTATTAATATAGGTAGTATAAGTTCGGATAATAAGAAAAATATGTTGAAGAATTTTGTTCACGCGAAAGACATTGATATAGTATTATTACAAGAAGTTAATTTCAAAAATTTTGATTTTTTGTTTGGGTATAATGCAATTGTAAATACGGATGTAAATTGTAGAGGGACGGCAGCCCTAATTAGAGAGGGTATCGATTTTTCGGGAGTTAGGCTTCTGGAATCATACAGGGGTTTGAGTTTCAATATAAATAATTTTAGATTAGTAAATACAGGGTGTCCCATAATATGTGGGCAATCTCCCGGATTTGGGTAAATTTCGTAAAAATAAATGAAAGAATAGCTATAAAATTAATTCCTCAGAGACACCCCTACAAAGATATTAGCTGTTGAAGTTGAGGGTTGAAAATCAATTTTTTGCAATAACTTTTTTATTTCTTGAACGATTTTGATAATTTTTGGTTTTATTTTGTATTATTTTGGACTGTTTAGAATAGTGTTTCATAATCTTTGGTAGCACATACATAGACCTCGGGATGGCACAACCCCTTCATTCACTTGAAAGAAAACAATAAAAATAATAATTTTACAGTTTTTTAAGGTTAATTTTCTTTTTATTTGATATTTTTTACATAAAAAATGTATCATTATTTATTTCGATAGAGCGAACCGTTATCGAGATAAACGTCCTTCTAATAGGTGATGCGTCGCAGGAACTTTCTAAATTTCAAGTAAATTTTAACAAGATGGCTGACCTATGACAGTAAATTGAGCAGGAAACAAAACAATAACTTAATTAAATAGACGTCAAATAGTGTCAAAGATTTCATGTCATGCAGATTCAATTCTAACTGATTTTAAAATGAGCTATACACAAACGCTGAATACGCAGAAAATCAGTTAGATTTGAACCTGCATGAAATGAAATCTTTGACACTGACGTGTATTTAATTAAGTTATTGTTTTGTTTCCCGCTCAATTTACTGTCAAAGGTCAGCCATTTTGTTAAAATTTACTTGACATTTAGAAAGTTCCTGCGACGCATCACCTATTAGAAGGACGTTTATCTCGATAACGGTTCGCTCTATCGAAATAAATAACGATACATTTTTTATGTAAAAAATGTCAAATAAAAAGAAAATTAACCTTAAAAAACTGTAAAATTATTATTTTTATTGTTTTCTTTCAAGTGAATAAGGGGGTTATGCCATCCCGAGGTCTATGTATGTGCTACCAAAGATTATGAAACACTATTCTAAACAGTCCAAAATAATACAGAATTAAACCAAAAATTATCAAAATCGTTCAAGAAATAAAAAAGTTATTGCAAAAAATTGATTTTCAACCCTCAACTTCAACTGCTAATATCTTTGTAGGGGTGTCTCTGAGGAATTAATTTTATAGCTATTTTTTCATTTATTTTTACGAAATTTACCCAAATCCGGGAGATTGCCCACATATTATGGGACACCCTGTATATATGCTCCAAGTGGTGGCCAAGATTATAGAGAAAGAATCAACTTTTTTATTGTATAGTATCCTATGTTAATCACAGCTAGATATGACTATTTGCTCATAGGAGGAGACTTTAATTGTATAACTGAGGCAGAGCAATCTTCAAACCCAAATTATGGTAACAAATGTACGGTATTGAGAGAATATATTAAATCTGCTAATTTAAAAGAAGTATGGCCAATTAGACATTTGTCTCCAGGATATACATATTTTCAAGGTAATACGGGTACAAGATTAGACAGAATGTACATCTCTGCGAACGCAGCCGAAAAAATCGGTCAGGTGTCTTTAGGAGTTTCGGCCTTTACTGATCACAGAGCAGTTTCCGTATCTTTAAAAATCGGAAGTTCACATCATAAACCTGTAACGAAGTCGCGAATTTTCGACTTCGTTTTTCATTATATAACATTATTCAAGAAATGTAAATTCAATCAAAATGCAATAGTTAATTATCAAAATCATATTATTCAAATCAAGTTTCATGAAATAATCTACTTTCCATCTTCATTTTCATAGTAGGTAATAATAATGAAAATGTAATTTTTATGAAAAGCCGAAGAGTAATTATTATAATTTTAATAAATAGCATAAATCCGCGAGCCGGCGACACGAATTTTATTTTCATGAAATTTTGAGATTTTTTATACACGGAGTTGAAATTTATTGCCAACTGAATCGGTGCAGTTAGCGACCGTTTTCGCGTAGCCTTTCCAGAATAATCTAACGAACGGTTCGGAAAAAGTGGCGTGCCCGTTTTTGCTTTTTGATAGCAGGTACAAGCAGATAGGAGGGTATAAATATGGGTGCATGGATTGTTAGCGTCCTCTTTGATTTTTCGTCGTTTTACGCGGTGCATCTCTTTCATTTTTTCGTCGCTGACTACGTTAGTGTTATTGGGGTGCCGTTTATAGAAGCCGCCGACCG
Organism: Malachius bipustulatus; assembly: GCA_910589415.1. NCBI lineage: Eukaryota > Metazoa > Arthropoda > Insecta > Coleoptera > Melyridae > Malachius > Malachius bipustulatus. The sequence goes on along the minus strand of CAJUUM010000034.1, from coordinate 388,220 downwards.
ACGTCTTCCGTACTAGCCGTTTAACGAACCGTGCCGACGCGAATTATAGAAAGTCCCAATTTCTAGAACATTTAAAAGTCGCGATAGTAGAGTCAGGCCATTCGAGCTAAGTTTATTTGAGTTTTTGCCGCCACACAATCGTGCCAGCCAGTTACCCGACACCCTCGATACTAAGATATAAGGTAGGTGTTTCGATTTAAACTTTATTCATTTCTGGTACCGCCGATTCAACCCTCCTATGCCTCCCGACCATTAACTGCCCCGATACGCACCAAGTAAATTTCCCCCTATTCTCCGAAGGCCATATAGCAGCGGAGTCACTAGCATCTCTAGCTGTAGGGTAAGCGGTGCAAGCGACCTCCCCTCGTGGCTGGGTAACCGGTGAAATAATTTTAACTTGTACCTAGTGCCTTTCCTGAAAGCGCCCGTCACCTCCTGGAACCCCGCCTCGACGTTCGTGCGTTATTGGTTAGAGCCGCCAACCAGTTTCGATAAACAGATATAGTTAGGTAATCTTTTGTCATTCTCTCACGAGCCAAGTCCGATTTATTCGATTTAAATTAGTTATTGATTGATTGCCCTTCCAGAACACAGTGCCGCCTCACGGTGATGTTCATTCATGTATTTAGTGTAAATATTATGGTCATTTAACTTAGTTATTTTCCGGTTGTTATTTGTAAATATATTTTCCCGTAGGTAATTGTCTTATTTTGTATATGATGTTTTTTTTTTTATTTAAAGTTGAAGTTGAATTAGGTCTAGTCTATTTGAATTCTGGCAGTTGAATTCGCGAAAGCCGCTGGGGTACCAATCAAACCCAGAAGGCCGCGGACAAACCGCCAGCGAAAAAACCCTGATGGAGAGGCGGGACCCAGCAGAGCGTCAAACTCTGCATCACAGGGAACTGCCACCCCATCTGTCAAAAAGGCCAAGGTCAGTGGTAAGTACTCCATCCCCAGCGATGAGTGCAACCAAAGTCCTGGCCAAAAAGCCAAAGCACGAAGGGGAGACTGTGACCTCCGAGCCTGGCGCATCCTCACAGGGTGCTACTGGCTCCGGAGTAAGCTACAGTCAAGCCCTGACGGCTTTCAAAATGGCGGTGGTAATGGAAAGTTACCCCGAAGAGCGGCTGGATCAACACCAGGCAAAACTGGTCCAGCAATCCATCATGGAGCAGGTGATGGGGGGCGTGCCTGGACTGGGGCCACAATTCAAGAGCACCAGGTTTGAGAAGGGCGTGGTCTTCATCACCTGCGCCAATGAAAAATCTAAGAGGTGGCTGGTGGACTTGATACCGAAGCTACGACCTTGGGATGGGGCCGCACTACGTGTGGGCCCGTCCAGAGAAGTGGTGAAAGCCACTAAGGTCGTGGTCTTCATTCCTGCAGACACACCAGGCCTCGAGGAACCAACAAAAGCCTTTCGTCTGTTGGAAAACCAGAATCTGGACATTAAAACAGACGAATGGTCTATCATCACACAGCACAGGGAGAGGGACGGTAAGGGTACCACACTTGTGCTGTGGATCGATGAAGAGTCTCTGAAGGCTCTCGCCGGAAGGGGGTACAAAGCGTACCTCGGTTTTGGTGAGGTAACCTTCAGAGTGATGGGAGGAAAGAACACACCCTGCAATGCTGCGGGCTCTCCAGATCAACCTGCAGCATAGCAAAGCTGCCTCCGCATCTCTGTGCAGACTTCTAGCTGCCGGAGATGTAGACGTAGCCCTAATTCAAGAACCTTGGCTGGTAGCCGGCCGCGTAGCAGGTTTAGGAGCAGCCAGAGGTAAGATCATTTACAATAGGGCCTACAGTAACAGCAGAACATGCATTTACGTGAAAAACGAACTAAAAGTCCTGGTTATAACACAATTATGTTTCAGGGACTTGACCACAGTAATACTGAAATATCATATGGATGGGGCAGCCAAGGAGCTTGTAGTAGCTTCATTATACCTACCATATGACTCCACCAGTCCTCCTCCGTCACAGGAAATGGAACTACTGGTTAAGTACTGCGAGGACCATAACCTTCAGGTCATCATTGGTGTCGATGCAAACTCCCATCACGCAGTGTGGGGCAGCAGCGACACAAACAACAGAGGTGAGTCACTGTTACAGTTTATGGTATCCAGGAAACTGGAACTTCTGAATAGGGGCAGGGAACCCACCTTTGTAACATCGAGACGGAAAGAAATAATTGACATCACCTTAGCTTCCCCTCGTATCGGCGCCCGGGTAGTCAAGTGGCGTGTATCTGATGAACCGTCTCACTCAGATCACAGATACGTTCAGCTGGAAATCAACTCCGTTGATAAGACAGCAGAGCTGTATCGCAATCCACGAAAGACTGACTGGGCGAGGTACAGGGCGGAGTTGAGGGCAAATCTAACCAATGTCAAAAGCAACATTGCATGCATATACGATATCGAGGTAGCTACAGAACAACTCCAAGTAGCCATTACAACCTCATATCACAACAACTGTGCTCAGACACCCCGTCGGAAAGGTGGGGATGTCAGTTGGTGGAACCCCAAACTGGCGGAAATGAGACAGAAAACACGTAAGCTTTTTAACAAAGCTAAAAAAACAGGAAAGTGGGACGAATATAAGACCACCATTACTGAATACAACAAGGAGATCAGATTTGCAAGAAGAGCTGCGTGGAGGAAGCTCTGTCAGGATGTGGAAACGACATCCGAAGGAGCAAGACTCTACAAACTCATGGCAAAAGATCCCCTGAACCCCATTGGTACCTTAAAAAGTAGCAATGGTTATTACACAGAAACCGGGAGGGAAACTCTTAAGGTACTCTCAGAGCACACTTTCCGGACTGCAATGTAATTGAAGTGGAAGATGGCCTACACAACACTCTGGAAAACCTGAATCACAGGGTCACCAGGGAGGACTGGAGGACATCAAGACACATAATTACATATGAAAAAGTTAAATGGGCCATAAGCTCATTTGAGCCTTACAAGTCACCTGGCCCGGACGGGATCTATCCTGCCCTTTTGGAGCAGGCGAGTGAAGATCTCACGCCGGTGCTTTGTAGGATATTCAGAGCCAGTTTGGCACTTGGTTACATTCAACTGGCCTGGAGAGAAATAAAAGAGGTTTTTATACCGAAACCTGGACGTAATGACTACGACGAGGCCAAGGCATATAGACCGATTAGTTTGACATCCTTTTTACTAAAAGCGATGGAAAAACTGCTTGAGAAGCATCTCAGGCAAACCTTTCTTACAGAGAGGCCATTAAGCCAGAGGCAACATGCTTTTCAACCAGGTAAATCATGCGAATCAGCTTTGCACCAGCTAGTGATGAGAATTGAAAAATCACTAGACAACAAAGAAATTGCCCTCGGGGCTTTTCTAGACATAGAGGGGGCGTTTGACAACACCTCCTTTAGCTGCATGGTATCGGCCGCTAGAAGACATGGCGTCGACGACACCACAACTAGGTGGCTGAGCGCTATGTTGGAAGGCAGAAGAGTCCAAGCAACTCTGTTTGGCGAGACGATGCGGGTCACCGTCACCAAAGGATGCCCATAGGGCGGAGTCCTATCTCCGTTGCTGTGGGACATGGTGGTGGATGACCTGCTCATCAAGCTAAACAACAAAGGTTATTATACCCAAGGCTATGCGGATGACATAGTCATACTGGTCATGGGGAAATACACTAAAACCATCTCAGAGCTCATGCAAGGGGCTCTGAATATCGTGGAGGAATGGTGCCTCGGGGCGAAGCTTCGCGTAAACCCTGTCAAAACGGCACTGGTCCCCTTCACCAAAAGAAGCAAGATGGAGGAATTAACTCCACCCATCTTCTTCAATGAACGGCTGCAGGTGAACGACCGGGTCAAATATCTGGGAATAACCCTGGATGCAAAACTGACCTGGAATCTTCACCTGCAGAAAGCGATTAATAAAAGTAAAATGGCACTGATGGCTTGTAGAAGGTCATTCAGTAAAACATGGGGACTGAAACCACGCATGGTACATTGGCTGTATATTGCCGTGGTCAGGCCCATACTAACATATGGCTATTTAGTCTGGTGGCCTAAGATCGACCAGAAACAAGCCATTATGAAAATTCAAAGTGATCAAAGGCTTGCATGCTTAGGCATCACGGGAGCCATGAACACTACATCAACGACAGCACTGGAGGCCATACTTGACCTGCCTCCTCTTGACATTCATATTAAGAGCGAGGCACGATTGGGCGCCTACAGGCTGAAACAAAACCAAAACTGGGATAAACCTGGGAAAACCGGGCATTCCAGAATAACTGATATCATCGCAGATCCTATCCTGGAAATGCAATCCGATGGTATGAGTACTACGATATCATTTGTAAAACCATTCAAGGTTCTAATGGACTGGAAAGAATGGCAACAAATGGAACACCTGTGCCTGAAAAAAGGGCTGGTCTGGTACACTGACGGTTCAAAGACAGGGACAGGTACCGGAGCTGGAGTGCATGGGGTGGTCCCCGGATGCAATATTTACGTGCCACTGGGGACTCATGCCAGCATCTTCCAGGCCGAAATAAATGCAATTAGGCTATGCGTTGGAGAGAATACCAGAAGGAACTATCGAGGTAGGGAAATCTACATCCTCTCCGACAGTCTGGGAATGCCTGCAAGACCTCATTGACTTAGCCAGGTGTAACGTGGTGACACTAGTTTGGGTTCCGGGTCACCGTGGGACGCCTGGTAATGAGGCTGCAGATCAACTAGCCAAGAAAGGCGCTGGGATAAACTACACTGGGCCCGAACCAGTGTTTGGCATCCCAAAGAACACTGTACGCGGGGCGGTGGCTCAGTGGATAAGAACACAACATAGAGCACATTGGAACCGTATAACAGGAAACAAACATGGTAAGGTGATGATCAAGGAGCCCTCTCAAAACTTTGCCAGACAGATACTGCAACTAAATAGAATGCAGATCAGAACGGTGGTGGGTCTTCTCACAGGACACTGCCACCTAAGAGTACACCTACATAAACTGGGGATATACAGAGAAGACCCAATTTGTAGACTCTGCAATGAAGAAGACGAGACAGCTTCTCATGTGATATTCGAGTGTCCAGCACTCGCACGAACGCGCTATGCGGTCCTGGGACCAATCAGTCCCGGGAGCCATCTGGCGGTAAAAACCTTGGTTAGCGGGCTGCTAAACCTTGTCAAAGGAACGGAGCTCTTCTAATCAAGGAGAATCTAATGTGAGAAATACAATAAGCCCGCTGGCTTCAGTGTTTGGGACCTAATAAACCATCTCTCACATTTAGTTAAAATACCAATACCAATACCAATAGGTCTAGTCTGTTATTTGTAAATATTTTCCCGTAGGTAGGTAGTTTAATTTTTATATAGTTAGCTAGGTATATAGGGATCATGTTTTTAGGTTTAGTTAAATTTGATAATTGATTTGCAGTTTTCGTAGGTAGGTACTTTGGTTCATTTTGTAAATCTAAACTTAGAATTTTTCCCGTAGGTTATGCTAACCAGTAAAATAGTTTTGTTTTCCGCACACGTTACGTACGTGATTTATTTGATGAATTTAGACTTAGAATTTTTCCTGTAGTTCACAATAACCAGTAAAACAGTTTTGCTTTGCGCAGACGTCACGTACGTGGATATTTTCATAAATTTGTACTTGGAAAAATTTCGAGTAAACTGTAATAATTGTGACAATAAATTTTTGTTCCCCGTAACGGCATTTTTGTACATTTAATTTTGGTGGCAAAACTCTGTGGATGCGATAACGATTTATTTTGTGTCAATAAATAATAATTCAGGAAAATGTGGGCCTTTCTGTTTTACAGAAATTTTTCGCTCAATTGACCGAACGACCCGTCATAAGTTAACCGAGAGTGAGGAAAAAAGGTAAGGAACCCTCTCGTAGGAATTATAATAGCCAGTCGGACCGCCAGCACCAGCACCACCGAACAATATTCACCTCGCTTACATCTCCGCTCCGCGGGAAGGCACAAGGGACGTTCAATAAGCGATTAAAGCCCGTTTTATTGAATACATCGTCTTCGGTGATAACTTTATCTGACCCCTGGGTTTCCGTTTCTCCATTGAGCTGCCTTTAGGGACAAGTATACGATAAACGTATCATTTGTGCGACTCAGGCAATTGGGAAATATTTAGCGAAAACTTTTTCCCCAGGGAGTAAACCCTTACTAAAAATCTGGCGCCCGAGCAATCCGCCAAGCAATCCGCCGAACTCCATCTGCATTCGATCCGAGAATTTTCCAGCGAGCCGGAGAACGTCACAAACCTAATAGGCGCATCTACTGGAAACTCAATAACTCAGTGTTAGAAGATCAAGAACTAAATAGGGAGTTTGAGGTGAATTGGATTAACTGGACCAAAAACAAACGGAGATTTAATTCTGGAATAGAATGGTGGAATAATTATGCAAAAGTAAAGATTGTAGTTTTCTTAAAATGGAAATCATCAGTAATAAGACGAAGACAAAGAGCAACCATAGAGTTTTACTGTACATGTCTGAGACAATTAATGGAGAATCCTCCGAGTCAAAAAAACTATATAGAGATGAAAAAAATTAGGGCGCACATTGTAAATGCAAAGAGGAAACTTTTAGAGGGACATAAAATAAGGGCAAAAAATAAAAATGAAATTAAGGGAGAAAATGTCAGTCTTTATCATCTTATGAAAGAAAATAAAAATAAAAAAATTAAAAATATATATAAAATCAACAAAGGTGATGTGATTCTTACGGAACAAGAAGGGATTCGAGAAACAGTAGAAAACTATTTTACTGCGCTATATAAGGGACCAGTTAGTGGAAGCCTCTACTTAAATAGATTAAGCAGAGAGTTCAATGTTAAAAAATTAAGTGTCGAAGATAGCAATGGATTAGATATAGAATTATCAGAACAGGAAGTAGAAGAACAAATAAAGTCCATGCAATCGGGGAAATCTCCTGGACCAGATGGCTTGTCTGCAGAGTTTTATAGACACTTTTGGTATCTGATGCACAGTGAGATAACAGAAATAATGAATGATATTCAAGACGGCAAGCAGATTCCGGAGTCCTTCAGTATGGCACAATTATCCTTCTGCCAAAAAGTATAAACCCAAAAAATCTCTCGGAATATCGTCCTATTTCATTGAATGTTGATTACAAAATCTTCATGAAATGTACAAAGCAGAGACTGGTCACTATACTGGAGAAAATTATTTCAAGGGAACAAACATGCGTTCTGAAAAAGAATGGAATTCTCGTCGGGTTGACTAAACTGAGGGAAATAATTGCGAATAACGATCGCGCCTTATTATTGTCGATTGACTTTGACCACGCGTTTGACAGGGTGAAGCATGAATTCATATGGAAAATTTTGCAAATGTATAACTTTAGCGAAAAATTTGTAAATTAGTTGAAAAACATATATAGTAGCTGCTTCTCATTCGTATCCATAAATCGAGAGATGACAAGGAAAATACATTTAGGTCGAGCGGTCCGGCAGGGATGTCCATTGTCAATGTTACTTTTTGTTTTGACGATACAGCCCCTAGGTACTAAATAAGATTTTTTTTATTGAAAATGCACATGCACTGCAGGGAAATCCCTATGACGCTCTGGGAGCGGTGCATGAGCGGAGATATCGATTCACGTTGGCCTTGAATCTCTGTAGGTTGTATACTTCGGGAAACACGCCCTTTGGAATGCTATTCCAAAGTGATGCGGTTCTATACATAAAAGAAGTCTGAAATAGGGTGGTACGAGGTGTAACGAGCTGAACCTGATACGGATGAGCGTCTACGGCTCGACGTGTATTTCTGCCCGGTCTTGTTCTTGGTGGGATCAAGCGGGCCACGTCTTTTGAACACTTTCCATTAAAATATCTGTAAAACAGACTCAGGTCAGCTACTCTTCTTCGATGTTCGAGAGTGTCTAAATTTTTTGTCAAATCTGGGTCCCCAATCAAGCGGATGGCTCTTTTCTGAATAGAATCGAGTAGTCTCAGCGTATGTTTGGGAGCAGAGCTCCAAACATGTGAGCAGTACTCCAAGGATGGTCGGATTTGAGCCTTGTATAAGAGCAGAAGCTGTTGTGGTGTATAAAATTTCTTCGTGCGGAAGAGTGTTCCAAGTTTTTGAGAAGCACTCTTCGCCAGACCTGCAACATGATCATGCCAAGACATGTTCGCTCCGAGGCTCACTCCAAGTAAACGGAGAGATGACGCTGGGGTAAGAGAGTGTCCCGCCATCATCATATCTGGCTCCAAAACGTTGGTCTTTTTGGAGAAGATGACTGCTTGTGTTTTTCCAGCATTAAATTGGACTTGGTTTCGATCGCCCCAAGTTAGAATGTGTTGCAAGTCATGGTTAAGTATGGCAACTTCTTGCTCCCTGCGAGTCTGTGCGTCGATGGCAGATGTTCGTGCATCTAACGTATAAGAAGATATGAGTGTACTGTCGTCGACAAAACTGTATATTGGATTTTTTGTTGTTTCAAGCAAGTCGTTTATAAATATTAGAAAGAGAGTCGGAGATAAAATGGATCCCTGAGGCACACCGGCATTGATGGAAAAGGTCTCAGAAAGAACTCCATCGACTGCCACCTGCAATGAACGATCTCCGAGATAACTCGCAAGCCACAAGCAGAATTTCTCGGGCATGCCATAGGCCTGCAGTTTTGCCAACAGTCCATCATGCCAAACACGGTCGAAAGCTCTAGAAATATCAAGCGCAACCCCTCGAGACCAGATAAAAGAACGAAATATATTCGTTACCAGCTATGCAGATGATGTTACTGTAAACTAACCCAAATCAACTGTTGAGCATTAGAAACATTCTTAACAGATACAGTGAAATCACAGGAGCCAAGGTAAACTCTGAAAAGTCGGAAGCTATTTTGATAAACAACCGGAACAGTTATGTAGGAGGGGAATTCGTAGTTGATTGGTTTCAAATTAAAGATCAGATTAAAATTCTGGTTGTTGTTTTTACCAGTAGCATACAAAGTATGACAAGAATAAACTGGCAGAAAGTAACAAACTCAGTACAAATTACATTACATGGAAACAAGTGGAGAAACCTTAGTCTGTATCAAAGGGTTGCTTGTGTCAACACGTATGCTCTCTCGAGAGTTTGGTATATTGCTCAACTCTTACCTATTCCAAAGATGGCAGCTCAAAGAATCAAATCAGTGTGTGGGACCTTTATGTGGAGAAGTCAGCTCAGAGTGGCATGGAAAAAAGCAGTAATGCCAAAAAATATGGGAGGTTTGGGAGTTTTTGATCCCTGGATGAAGGCAAATGCATTGTTAGTAGCCAGAGCATTAGCCATAGTGAAGGATAATCCAAATGATATCCCAGAATTAAGGATGCACAATATAGAGAACCCTCCAAATGAGAGAATAGTATCCAGCAAATTTCCACATCTAAAAAGAGTTTATCTAGAGGAAGCTTACTTAGAGCGTAGGATATTAGAAGATACAGGTTTAAGGGCGAAAAAGGTTTATGAGCTCATGATTTCAGCTCATAAAAAGTATGAAAGATATGTATATGATGAGCAGGTATTTAGGAATGTGAATAACAAGATTCTGACACACAACCAGAAAAGTCTACTATATGAAGTAGTTAGAAAGGTGTATCCTACTCAAGAAAACTTGTATAGAATTCAGGCAGTCAGTAGCGGAGTTTGTACAAGATGTAAAAAATTAATTGACAATATCACACATCGGTTACAATGCACGCCAGAAGCTCAAAAGATAACCACCTTTGCAACTTCTTCTTTTTCATAGTGCCGTCTTCTTTATCGAAGGTCGGCGATCACTTCTTTAAACGCTTCTCTATCCCTTGCAACATGAAATATTTGTTCCACACTGAGGTTAGTCCAATCTCTGATATTCCTCAGCCAGGATTTTTTTTTTCTTCCTACGCCCTTTCTCCCTTCTATTCTTCCCTGTATGATTACGTGCAAGAAGGTGTATTTATCATTACGGAGTATGTGGCCCAGATACGCTGTTTTTCTTATTTTAATAATTTTCATTAATTTTCTGCCGTGTCCAATGCGCGCTAACACTTCTTCGTTTGTGACTCTAGCAGTCCAAGGAATTTTAAGCATACGCCTGTAAAGCCACATTTCAAATGCCTCCAATCTTTTTATTGATTGTGCCTTTAGTGTCCATGTTTCTACCCCGTATAGTAGCTGGGACCATACATAGCCGTCTAAGAATCGCAATCTGATGGCCAGACTTAATTTTTTATTCGAGAACATTGATTTATATTTTAGAAATCCTTTTCGGGCTATTTCTATTCTGACTCTTATCTCCTCATCTTGATCTAATTGAGAGTTTATGGTTGCTCCAAGGTATTTATATAATGCTTGGTTATTCCTTGAAATCAATTTTAATAATTTCTTTCGGGTTAAAATAAATGATAGAATAGTTTCTCTGTAAACAAACAAAGTTTTTATTACTAATAACTAATAACTAATGTACATCATAATATTATAACGAACACCGCTCTGGAGAAATTCTAGTAATTACTTCTTTAACATTCTAGTACACCATTTGCTTGTTTGTTTACATTCTTTATACTGGATTAGTCAATGACACGTTCGCGACAGTTCGACGCAGGTCTGGAATGACGTGTTGACGGCCGACGGGATTTCTGCAATCTACGAGAGTCGATAATAAACCTACTAGAATGTACCTACTGTTTCGCTGCCCCGTCGAGGGAACTATAAAAGAGCAGACTCGCGGCTGCGTGGGACAGTTTAGTTTGGACATAGAGTGAAGCGAGAAGTGAAGACAGAGCAGTAACTAGTGGAAGCTGAACAGAGCAGTTTATTAGAATTAGAGGTTATAATTTGGATTAGTCAATAAAGTAATTTGTAAGACTTTTGGTGGTGATTTATTATTGAGAAACCCGTAACAACTGGTGTCAGAAGCGGGATACGGATTCCAGCAAGAAGATTAATTAGTTAATGGGTAAATTACGAAGTGGAAAAGAAACTGGAAGCGACAAAATGTCTGAGCAAATGTTGGCGGATATGATGTTACTGCTCAAAAACGGCCAGGAAGAGCAGAAAAGCATCATGAAGAAGCTTGAAGACGGCCAAGAGCAGCAAAGGTTATTGATGCAGCAACAAAAAGAAAGTGAAGAGAAGCTGCTGCAACAACAAAAATATAGCGAAGAAAAGCTGATGCAACAGCAGAAGGATAGTGAGGAGCAGCTGCTAAAAGTTATTATTCAGCAGAGAGACGATTATGTGTGTGGACTAAACAAAGTGAAACAAGACATTGATGGTGTTCGTGATGAAGTCAACGGTGTTCGCAACGAAGTCGGTGGTGTTCGCGACGAAGTGAAGCTGGTGGAACACAAAACAAAACTACTGGTAGAAGAGATCGAGAATAAACTCAGAAGTCTTGGAAGTTCTGAGGTGAAGCATTCTCCGGGTGCCGCACCGTCTAGCAGTTTTGGCGCGAAAGTGAAACCACCAGCGTATGACGGAACAACTCCCTGGACTGCGTACAAGATGCAGTTTCAGGCCGCATGCATGGCCAACGGATGGAACGACGTAGAGAAGGCAACGGCACTGGTTCTTGCTCTTCGGGGGCAAGCTGTGGACATGCTGCAAACACTGCCGGTAGAACTGCACTCGAATTACGACCAATTGAGTGCAGCATTAGAACTTCGATTCGGCAATCGCCATATGGAGCAGGTGTTCCAAAATCAGTTGATGAGCAGAGTGCAGAAGCCGAACGAGTCGCTACAGGAGTTCGAAGCAGATGTCAACAGGATTGTCCATCAAGCCTACCCGGACTCGCCGCAGAATTTCAAGGAACAACTAGCCTCGCAAACCTTTGTCAACGGAATACGAGACACAGAAATACAGAAGATCCTGCGCATGTCACACTTGACAAAGTCCAGCTAAGCGCTAGTTAGAGCGCTCGAAATAGATGCAGCAATCAAGGCGTCCAATGGTAGAAACTTTTCCAAGGTACGAGCAGTGACAATTAATGAAGATAAAGAAGAGAATGTGACTGCCATATTGGAAAAGTTGAATAAGATGATGGATAAGATCTCTGAGCAGTTGAATGATGGGAAAAGAGGTTGGACTCCAAGGAGGGACGAAAGCAGGAAACAGTGCTACCGTTGTGGATCCAGTTCACATTTTATACATGACTGTAAAGTTAGTGAGACTCCGAGACGTGGTGGATCCCTGGAACGAAGACCAGGCAGGGACAGGAGCGGGAGCAGAGAGAGAAGTGTCTCTCGAGAACGGGAAGCTCCCCGTCGACGGCAGGAAAACTAACTTCAGCCAGTGTGGAGGGGCGAATGCTGGCTGACAACAACAAGGCCCCCAAGGTCGTTTCCATCCGAACACTCCAACGCCACGTAGACAGCCTAGCCGTTGAAGGGCAGATAAATGGAAAATCTGTTGCCATGGTACTCGACACCGGATCATCAATATCATTGGTAAGGAAGGACATGGTCAGTCCTGCTGTAATTCGGCATCCATCGAGGCGGGTCCAGTTGAAGACAGCGACAGGTGAAATCGCAGATATCATCGGCGAAGTAGATGGCCGAATCCAGCTTGGAGCCCTGGAACTGCGTCATACGGTTGTGGTAGCCGAGATTGAAGACGAGTTTATTCTGGGACTAGACATCATTCAACAGCATGGACTGCGAATTGATCCGAAACAAGGTATCCTGAGATTGGGTGAAGAAGACTTGGTACTGAGCTCTAGAAAATCACAGAAGGTAATGACGAGACTCATTGCGAGTTCAATGACCACCATCCGAGGGTTCAGCGAGCAGATAGTCCCGGCCAGACTGGAAGCAGATCTTGGAAGCTGCGTTGGGTTAGTCGAGCCATCCCCAGACAGTAATAAGAACCTGATAATAGCCAAGACGTTAGTCAACACTAGCCGAGAGATTCCTGTACGTGTTGCAAATGTGTTTTCTGGCAGCGCTAGGATCAAGGAAGGTGATGTACTTGGAATTTGCGTTCCAGTCAAGAAGATCAGCTGTTGCGAGAAGATGGAGGGCAAGGAGAAGGCAGATACAAGAAAGATGAAGCTTTTCCTACCGGAAGTCGATTTTGAGGAACTGTCAAAAGACGAGACAAGGTTGGCGAAAGAATTTTTGAAGAGGAACCAAGACGTTTTCGCAACAGGGAACATGAAGTTAGGCAGAACGGACATTGTGCAACACCGAATAAATACAGGCGACACCCAACCAATAAGACAAGCCCCAAGAAGACTGCCGATTGCGAAACAAGAAGAGGTATCAACCATGCTGGACCAGATGCTGAAAGACGGAGTTATTGAGGAATCCAACAGCCCGTGGTCATCGCCAGTCGTGTTAGTAACCAAGAAGAATGGAACAACAAGGTTTTGCGTCGACTATAGGAAGTTGAACGATGTTACGAAGAAGGACAGCTACCCGCTACCAAGAATTGACGACATTTTATGTACCTTGTCTGGCTCAACCTGGTTCTCAACCTTGGACCTGAAGAGCGGTTACTGGCAGGTTGGCATGCACCCAAATGACAAAGAGAAAACTGCGTTTTCTACTGGCACGGGTCTGTACAATTTCAAGGTTATGCCATTTGGTCTTTGCAACGCGCATGCCACATTTGAAAGACTGATGGAGATGGTACTCCGAGGGCTGACCTGGAAAACATGCCTAGTATACCTGGACGATGTCATGGTTATGGGTTCCACTTTCCAAAATCACATCGACAACCTTCAGAAAATTTTCGATCGATTCAGAACTGCCAACCTTAAGCTGAATCCAGAAAAATGTTCGCTATTTAAGAAGAAGGTTGAGTTTTTGGGACATACCGTAACTTCTGAAGGAATCCAGACCAGCGACAGCAAAGTAGCATCGATTCGTGATTGGCGGACTCCTAAGGACAGACACGAAGTCCGAAGTTTCCTAGGTCTTTGTACATACTACCGAAGATTTGTCAAGAAATTTGCAGATGTAGCAGCTCCGCTCCATAAGCTCACCGAATTGAAGACGCCTTTCATCTGGGACGCCAAGTGTGAAGACGCTTTCCGAAGACTGAAAAAGGCTTTGATTTCTAGTCCGATCCTGTCATATCCTCAAAGAGAAGGAAAGTACGTACTTGATACTGACGCAAGTAATATCGGGATAGGTGCTGTTCTATCGCAAGTCCAAGATGGAGAAGAGCGAGTCATCGAGTACTACAGCAAGACCTTGACAAAGCCTGAGAGGAACTACTGTACCACCAGGAAAGAATTACTGGCGATCATCAAATCGGTGGAGCATTTTAAGAATTACCTGCATGGGAATGAATTCCTGATCAGAACAGATCACGGCGCGCTCACCTGGCTGATGAAGATGAAGAACGTGGAAGGTCAGACTGCTAGGTGGATAGAACGACTACAGCAGTTCAACTTCAAAATAAAACATCGTGCAGGCAGATTACACCAGAACGCTGATGCATTATCAAGGAGGCCATGCGTGAAATGCTCACATTGTGAGCGGATTGAGGATAGCCAGAAGGAAGAGTGCGTTCGAAGGATCGTGATCAATGCAGATACAGGATGGACGATAGAAGCATGCAGGAAAGAGCAAGAAAAAGACGAAGACATCGGAGACATTTTAAAACGTAAAGAAGAGAATGGACCGAGACCAACGTGGGCAGAGGTTTCTCCACGTAGCCCAGAATATAAAGCTCTATGGTCACAATGGGAGTCGCTGCAAATCAAAAATGGTCTGCTGAAGAGAGCCTGGGAGAGTGCCGACGGAAAGATTGTCCTGCAGTTGGTGGTTCCAAGGAGTAAAGTTCCGAAGATTCTCGAAGTGATCCATGGAGGTACATCAGGAGCTCACTTCGGAGTGAACAAAACACTAGCGAAAGTTCGAGAGAGGTTTTACTGGGTAAACTGCAAGGACGATGTCGAAGCCTGGTGCCGTAAGTGCGAGAAATGTGCTGCAAGCAAGGGCCCAAGCAGAAGACTGACAGGCGCTATGAAGCAGTACAACGTCGGAGCCCCATTCGAGAGGATAGCCATAGACGTAGCAGGTCCTTTTCCAATCAGTGACAGCGGTAACCGCTTCATCCTGGTTGCCATGGATTATTTCAGCAAGTGGCCTGAAGCATACGCCATACCGAACCAAGAAGCTGCTACAGTTGCGAGAGTCTTGGTGGATAATTTAATTAGCAGATTTGGCGTACCTTTAGAGTTGCATTCCGATCAAGGACGAAACTTTGAATCTCAAGTTTTCGCAGAAATGTGTAAACTGCTTGGGATAAACAAGACAAGGACTACACCTCTCCATCCGCAATCTGACGGTATGGTAGAACGGTTTAATCGAACAATGGAGGAACATCTGTCGAAGGTGGTGAGCAACAATCAGAGAGACTGGGACCAGTACCTGCCTTTGTTGCTGATGTCATATAGGGCAGCCATCCATGAGACTACAGGGCAGACACCAGCCAAGGTTGTATTCGGCAAGGAGATTCGGCTACCCTGTGATTTGGTGTACGGTTCACCAAGCAGTCCACCATCGGAGATCAGAAATTATGTCGACGAATTAAGAAACTCCATGGCAGAAGTGCATTCCCTAGTCAGGAGGAAGATCAAGTTGGCCAGCGACCGAATGAAGGCGAGGTATGACTTGAAGGCAAACTCCGGCGGCTTCACAGAAGGAGACAAAGTGTGGTTTTATAATCCAACTAGGAAGAAGGGTTTGTCGCCTAAGTTTATGCCATCCTGGGAAGGGCCTTACACAATTATTAAAAGGATAAACGACGTGGTGTATAGGATACAGCGGAGCGGAGCCCCCAAGTGCAAGATGAAGGTAGTCCACCTGAATCGTCTGGCACCCTACTGTGGAGACAGCGAATAAGTCCGTTCGAGCGGGACGCTCGAAAATAGAAAGGGGGCAGTATAACGAACACCGCTCTGGAAAAATTCTAGTAATTGCTTCTTTAACCTTTAACATTCTAGTCCACGAATTTGCTTGTTTGTTTACATTCTTTTTTTATACTGGATTAGTCAATGACACGTTCGCGACAGTTCGACGCAGGTCTGGAATGACGTGTTGACGGCCGACGGGATTTCTGCAATCTACGAGAGTCGATAATGAACCTACTAGAACGTACCTACTGATGCGTCCTAGGACTATAAAAGGACCACCGCGCGGCTGCGTGTTTTAGTTTTAGTTGGACATACAGTGAAGTGAAGACAGAGCAGTAACTAGTGGAAGCTGAACAGAGCAGTAGTGAAGTGTGAAGTAAGGGAGCCAGTAGTGATAGTTAGTACACGTAGTAATCAGCTGTGTGTGTTTATTAGAATTAGAGGTTATAATTTGGATTAGTGAATAAAGTAATTTGTAAGACTTTTTGGTGGTGATTTATTTATTGTGAGACCCGTAACAATATGTTACCTACTGTGTATTATAGTTAGTAGGTTTTGTTGATTATTTTTTTTCTACTCAAATTATTCTTAATAAGCTATGTTTGAATTTGTTGAGGTTGAGTAAGAGTAGCATACTGCTAGACTTCGCCTCACTTCATTATTCATGTATTGTAGTATGTATGTAAAGAAACTATAGGTACCTATATTTCTTTAATTTCTACTGCGCTATCATTTGTCGGTTAAACAGCGACCAGGTAGGTACACATGTACCTACCCAGGTACTTTATAGATGGCGCAGTTTATATTTTGAAAATGGACTGAACTCACTAAATGCGACACAAGTCATTATTATTGTTTGGTTTAAGTAAAAATTGTATAAATGGGAATTAACTATTTGAATAATAGACTTTAATTGTCGTTTCTTTGTTTTTCAGGTAGGTAGAATAGAATGATTTTAGTTAAATAATGTAATTAGTATTGTGTGTACTAATTTTATAATTATTAATTAATAACTAAAATTAAATCTTTGTTTTTCAGAGCAACGCAATTGTTTATTCTTAATTTTCAATTCCCAATAAGTTTGGAAGCATAGTAATAATTATTGTCTTATAAAACGACAATTCTAGTTAAAATTAAGAAAAATGGAACGTCTACGGTTTAAATTTGTAGTGTTGGGGTCAACGGATGGAAAAACAAATGTTATATGCATAACCTCTATTGAGACACCGGACTCACGTGTTTTTGAGATTCCAGATGAGTTTAAGCCCATAAATAAGCACACTGCCATAGTGTCCTTAGATGTATATACGAAAATCAAAAATTCACTTAAAAAAAGGCATCAATCACGTACTGTATGGATCTCTCTAAATGCAGATTTAAGAAAAATATATCTAGATGCAGGTGAAAATTTACAATTTGGTGACCAGTATCTAGAAGAGATTACAAATGGGACAATGCCTACACACAATAGCACTGATAACTATACGCCAGAGAAGAATATAGGAAAAATTGCTGAAAGGTTTTTAATAGAAAAATTTTCAAATAAAACATCAAATGCTGACCAATGGATTGGTGAATTTGAGAGTGAATGTGGAAGATTTGAGATTCTACAGGATGAAGAGAAAATTGAGACTTTAAAACATCTCCTAGAAAAACAGTGCTTAGATTGGTATAGCAGTATGTTAATAAAATACAAGGTGAATTCCGAATGGGCAGTATGGAAGAACAACTTTTGTGAAACATATGGAAATAAAGGTTGGTCCCAAGTCAAATATGCATTTCAATTTAGATTTCAAGCTGGGTCGTTACTGGAATACGCCACAAAAAAAGAAAGATTGTTATTAGAGGTAAACAAGCACATCGACACCCAAACAATGATAAATCTTATCGTAATGGGACTACCAGATTATATATTAAATAAAATTGATAAAGACACTGTAAATTCAACCGCAAGCCTATACAATGAAATCGGAAAACATGAATGTGTAGCAAACAAAATGAATTTCAATAAAAATAAAAGAAATACCTTTGAATATAAAGGGAAGTCCGATAAAATAAAACCATGTAAAACTTGTGAAAATTTAAATAAAGGTATTCGGTTCCATCCAGAAGAAAAGTGCTGGTTCAAACAGACAGAGGAAAATAATAAAGGAAAAAATATTAAGACGATAAACAATTCAGTGATCGATGTTGAACTCAATTATAATGATAAAAAAAACGAATAATAACACCATTAATAAAAGTCAAACTATTATTAAACGCACAATTACAGATATTCGGAATATATGATTCAGGCTCGAACGTTTCTATAATTAATTCCAAACTAGTAAAAATCAAAGAAGAAAAAAAGCATGATTCAAAAAGTGATAATTTAATCACAATTAACGGTGTTAAAAAAACAATTGGTTTGACAACTATTAAAGTAAAAATTTTTGATATTGAAGAAAAAGCAGATGTTTATACAGGGTTACTGGTAACTGGATACATTCCTTTGGTGATCTGATAAAACAAGAGGTAAGGAGTAAATTAACCCCAACATGCACTATACAAAACTCAATAGATTTTGAGATATTTCGATTTTCAACTTTTCTTAAAAAACTGGTTTCAAATGTCTTGAAATGTAATTTTCAAAAAATCTACTTTAACTTTTTGATTTTTTTTTTGCTGGAATACTTGTCCAATACTATGCTTCCTTCTGGAATAAAAAATATCCTGAGGTATTTCGATCGTGTGAAAATTTCAAAGAAAAACTTTCACAAACTATTTTTTTTAAATAAGATTTAAAAGTTTTTACAAGTTATTTTCGCAAAATTGTCAAGGCACCTTGCGTACAAATTGTTTTAAAAACTTCCCTAGTGTAGTAGCTATCTAACAAGGTACGAATCTTGTACAAGAATAACAGAATCTCCCCGCTATGTACCGTTACCGAGGAACAAATCCTTAAGTCGGGACGTTTTAAAAAAAATACGGCCCTGAACGGGGGTCTTAAAATTCTCGGATCCGGCCCATTTTCAATAGGTCGTATTTGGGGGTCACGAGCTTCGTCCCTACCAAGTTTCGTCCCGATCGGTAAAACTTTCAGACACTTGAGTGGCTATTACTAGGCTATTCCCGAAAAATCCCGAAATTCCCGAAAAAATTACACTTCCCGGAAACGGATCCCGCTCATTTTCAATGGGCATCGTGCCACGGTGCGCTTCTTCAATCGAGCCAAATTTCAACTTTCCCACATGAAAACTGACGGCTCTAGAGTGTTTCCTAGCAAAGTCACAGACAGAACAGACCGACAGACAGACATTTTTCGGGCACAAGAATACGTATACTTACAAAACTTCTGTGACTTTGCTAGGAAACACTCTAGAGCCGCCAGTTTTCATGTGGGAAAGTTAAAATTTGGCTCGATTGAAGAGGCGCACCGTGGCACGATGTCTATTGAAAATGAGCGGGATCCGTTCTCGGGAAGTGTCATTTTTTCGGGAATTTCGGGATTTTTCGGGAATAGCCTAGTAATAGCCACTCTAAGTGTCTGAAAGTTTTACCGATCGGGACGAAACTTGGTAGGGACGAAGCTCGTGACCCCCAAATACGACCTATTGAAAATGGGCCGGATCCGAGAATTTTAAGACCCCCGTTCAGGGCCGTATTTTTTTAAAAACGTCTCGACTTAAGGATTTGTTCCTCGGTAACGGTACATAGCGGGGAGATTCTGTTATTCTTGTACAAGATTCGTACCTTGTTAGATAGCTACTACACTAAGAAAGTTTTTAAAACAATTTGTACGCAAGTTGCCTTGACAATTTTGCGAAAATAACTTGTAAAAAGAGACTCGCGTAGCCTAGTGGTTAAGTCCGCTGCCTACCGAGCCTAAGGTCGCGAGTTCGGGACTCACCGGCTCGTGTTATTTTTCGGATGCATTTTCGAATGTATGTGAAAAATACAACAAGCGACCGAACGTTTAAATTTATAAAAGGCATACTTGAGGCTGGGTGAATGAGTAAGATACTCGAAATCCCGTGTTACGGGAGTGGAGCGACTTTGTCTTACCTACATAGTTAAGACCGATGCTCCCTCCTTTTTAAAAAAAAAAAAAAAAACTTGTAAAAACTTTTAAATCTTATTTAAAAAAAATAGTTTGTGAAAGTTTTTCTTTGAAATTTTGACACGATCGAAATACCTCAGGATATTTTTTATTCCAGAAGGAAGCATAGTATTGGACAAGTATTCCAGCAAAAAAAAAAATCAAAAAGTTAAAGTAGATTTTTTGAAAATTACATTTCAAGACATTTGAAACCAGTTTTTTAAGAAAAGTTGAAAATCGAAATATCTCAAAATCTATTGAGTTTTGTATAGTGCATGTTGGGGTTAATTTACTCCTTACCTCTTGTTTTATCAGATCACCAAAGGAATGTATCCAGTTACCAGTAACCCTGTATAATTGACGGAGAAGAATTCAAATACGATTTCCTAATTGGACTAGATATCATAAAACAATTTAGACTGGTTCAAAATGAGAATTTGAAAATATCCCAAAAAAGAGAAGAAAAATTCTTTATGAATGAGTATGAAATCAACACTTCTAAGGAGGTGAAAAATGAAACAAACACAGTTTCAATAAATTTTAATGAGCACATAAATGAAGAAAATTTCAGAGTAAATATGAATAATAATTTAAATATAAACCAAAAGGCAGAAATACACAAACTAATAGATACTTACAAATCAATCTTTGCAAAGGACAAATATGACATTGGCACGGTCAGAGAATATGAAGCACGTATTGATTTACTAGTAGACAAATATTGTAGTAAAAGGCCTTATAGATGTTTAGTTGAATATAGGAAGAATATAGAAGAACAAATAGCACATTTACTTGATAAAAATCTTATAGAAGAATCTTATAGTCCATTTGCGGCACCGGTAACTTTGGCTTTCAAGAAAGAAGATAACAAAAAATCAAGATTATGTATTGACTTTAGAGATCTAAATAAAATAGTGGTACCTCAAGCTCAACCATTTCCATTAATCGACGACCTAGTAATGAAGACAAGAAACGCAAAATATTTCACAACACTGGACATCAACTCAGCCTTCTGGTCAATCCCGCTACGAGTTGAAGATAGGAAGAAAACTGCCTTTGTGACGCAAGAAGGGCACTATCAATGGACATGTTTGCCCTTTGGTTTGAAAACATCACCAGCTATTTTTCAAAGGATACTAGGTAACATTTTAAGAAAGTATAACCTCAATGATTTTGCAGTAAACTATATTGATGATATCCTAATATTTTCAAAAACTTTTTCTGAGCACATTACCCATCTAAAACAATTATTAGAGGCTATAAAAAAGGAGGGTTTTAGACTAAAATTCACAAAATGTACGTTCGCTTCAGATTCAGTAAAATATCTCGGTCATATAATACATAATAATACAGTACGGCCTGTAAGAGATAATTTAATTTCAATAAAAGCTTTCCCAATACCTAAAACTCAGAAAAATGTCAGACAATTTCTGGGAAAAATTAACTTCTATCATGAGTACATACCAAAAAGCGCGGTAATTTTAGAACCTCTTCATAATTTACTTAGAAAAAATCAGAAATTCATTTGGTCTGCAGATTGTCAAAAATCTTTTGAGGACATAAAAAATTTATTGTGTTCACAGCCTATTTTAGGAATATTCGATCAGAATTTACCTATAAATATTCACACAGATGCATCTTTAGAAGGTATTGCGGCAGTGCTCAAACAAACACAGCCAAATGGAAAAGATAAGCCCGTGGCATACTTCTCAAAAAAATTAAATCAAGTGCAAAAGAAAAAAAAGCAGTTTATTTAGAATGCTTGGCTATTAAAGAAGCAATAAGATACTGGCAATACTGGCTAATAGGTAAGCAATTTACGGTATATTCCGATCATAAGCCGTTGGAAAATTTAAATATTAAGTCTAGGACAGATGACGAATTGGGAGATTTAACATATTATTTGCCACAGTATGATTTTAAAATAAAATACGCTCCGGGAAAAGAAAATATAGAAGCAGATTGTTTAAGTAGGAACCCAGTATTGGATGCAAGTGAAGATACAGATGAACAATTGAAAATTGTAAATATGATAAAATTGAATGATATTATTGCAGATCAGGAAAACAATGAAAATATAAAAAACAATAAATCAAAATTAATATCAAAATGCAATGTTTACTACAAAAAGGTTAGAAAACGTGAAAAAATTATTTTATCAGAAGATTTCAGTAAAAAACTTATTAAATATGTACATGAAAACATGTGTCATTTAGGCGTAAAACCAATGCAAAACAAAATTAGTTCATTATATACAGCCAAAAATTTGACGATAAATATTAAAAGGCATTGTAAAAGTTGTGAGACATGTATAAAAATAAAACGAGAGGACAGGATAAGTATGGTCTAATGTCACATTTAGGTCCTGCCACAAAACCTTTTGAAATAGTGTCAATAGACACGATTGGAGGTTTTGGAGGCTCACGGTCGACGAAAAGATACCTTCATCTTCTCGTGGATCATTTTACACGATATGCATATATTGTTACATCAAAAACACAAAGTTCGAAGGATTTTGTGAAACTACTCAATAATGTAACAGATTGTAATACAATTGGAATGCTACTCACGGATCAATATTCCGGCATCAACTCGAAAGAATTCAAAACATTTTTAAAAGAAAAATCTATACCAATGATCTTCACGGCAGTAAACGCTCCTTTTTCGAACGGTTTAAATGAAAGACTCAATCAAACGCTTGTAAACAAAATCAGATGTAAAATAAACGAAAAAAGTAATAAAACTGCATGGACAACTATTGCCCATAATTGTGTAGACAAATATAATAATACAGAACATACAGTTACTGGATTTGCACCAAAATACTTGTTAAATGGTACAGATGTCTCTTTTCTACCACACGAACTGAAAAAAGATAAAACAGAAAATGAATGGAATAAAGATAGGAAAATAGCATTTGAAAATTCAATTAAATCACATAATTACAATAAAAAAATATTTGATAAAAATAGAATACAATTTGATTTTAATACAGGGGATATGGTATATGTAGAGAATGGGAACAAACTAAATAGAAAAAAATTAGATGAGCTGAAAATTGGTCCATTTAAAATTATTGAAAAGATATCAAATTCAATATATAGAATTGATACAGGCCACAAAAAGTCCGAGTCAAATCTCTTTCATATTTCAAAACTCATACCAATACCTACGTAGAAAGAGAAATAAAACAATCGGGTTATCATTTAGTTACATTACCTATGTCAATTGTGAATTGTAAATCTAAATTATAAAATTCTTTAATTGTAAATAGTAAAACTGTAAATTATAAAATTGTAAATTGTAAATTATAAATTGTAAAACTGTAAATTGTAAAATTGTAAATTGTAAAAAAAAGATTTATACCTAGTTGTTATAGATTTGTTAAAATTTTAGTGAAAATTTTCTTCTTTGGGGAGGGAGATGTAAAGAAACTATAGGTACCTATATTTCTTTAATTTCTACTGCGCTATCATTTGTCGGTTAAACAGCGACCAGGTAGGTACTCATGTACCTACCCAGGTACTTTATAGATGGCGCAGTTTATATTTTGAAAATGGACTGAACTCACTAAATGCGACACAAGTCATTATTATTGTTTGGTTTAAGTAAAAATTGTATAAATGGGAATTAACTATTTGAATAATAGACTTTAATTGTCGTTTCTTTGTTTTTCAGGTAGGTAGAATAGAATGAGTTTGGAAGCATAGTAATAATTATTGTCTTATATGTACAATATATTAAATAAAGGCAAATTATTATTATTATTATTATTATTAAATACTAATCGCATCTCAATGATTTTTCATACACTTGTAGAAAAAAGTTTCTTCTATAAGAAAAAGTAATTTGTTAATCGATATCTTTAACCATAATTGAGTAATTTGCCATCAAATTTGGACATAAAATCGAAATAAAGTTTATGATTAAGATTATAAACCCGTCACTACAGATACAATTTACAACTTTAGTCACATGCTGTGAATAAGCTTCGTTATTTACACAGGTACCTGGAGAAAAGTTTCTATCCCTATTTCATAGAATTGCAGTCCGCCTTTGTAAAGGAGAATGCAAAGTGTTTACTCTCAACTAAGTCGTAAATAACTATCACACTTGACCATCTTTTGTGCCTTTCACCATATTTAATAACTTTACAAACAAAAATCATCATAAATCATATCTGATTTTGCCAGATTTGACATTATATGCAATTAATGGCATTAGCTTTATGAATTTTCAATTTCTAATTTCACAGGCGGATTTCTAATGATATTTAGAATTTATTGATATAAGAAAAATCAGATTTTTTTTGTCGCTTAATTAGTTTTTCGCGACTGCACGCTTAACTAAGCTCACTACAAACATGCTGATTAGACCAGATTATGGAGAATTAAATTATTCATGAATGTGCCGCGAATAAAATACTCTAAATTAATTATAAAGTGTACTTTTCGCGAGAATTCTATACGATGGGACACCCTGTATACTGGAATGCGCCAAATATGTTAAAAAGAACTACCAACATTTTGAAGGTCTGGAAGGTAAACACACACAAGACACAAGAGGAAAACTATTATTAAGCAACACTGACACAAAGCTGACAACAGTTCAGAGAAATGTCCAGTACCAAATTGTGAAAATATTTAAAAAAATTCCAGAAAATATTAAATGTCTTAGAGCTAGAGCCGAATGTTTTGAACGCAGCCTGAAAAAAGTGTTGATGGAGAGGGCCTATTATAGGGTACAGGACCTCTATCAAGATACAATAGGCTGCTGTTAGCGGATAGACTCAAGTGTGATGAATTAGTAGACGTCCAATTGTATTATAGTGTTTGAGATTTTATATTTACATTATTGTTTGTATTATATGTATATTTATATTTTCTAGTTAATGCTCTGTTCTATACCATGGTGACATGTTCTATGCTGACAGGCAAAATGGCCACCACTAGGGCCACAGATCACAGATTTTACTGTTATCATGAACCATGAGCATGAGTGCAAAGTAGGAAGAACGTTCCTAATATTTAGTGTAAACATCTCTGTATTTATTCCCATTTTCTTGGTTATGTTACTTTATTCTTGTTTGATTTTATTTTTATATCTTGTGATGGATTCTCTCTGGTGTGTGTTTATGTTAAACCCTCAGGTAAAAATACTCAATAAATGACTTTACTATAATTAATAAGTAGATAGATAATTCGATAAGTACTAGGGCCTTAAATAAATACCTACCATTTTACAAAGGGCAAACTGCAGACTAAGGAAACTACTATTAGGTATTAATCCTTATTGATTTGGCTTGAACATGACATTTTTACGGGTTTTACAGTGTCAATAATCCAACAAACTTCACGGTAACTGGAACAATCTCCGAATAATTTATGTCAGCGTTATTCAAGAAATACAAAACTAATTTTAACAACCTGATGCACCTTATTTCAGCAAATGTCAAAATAATAATTATTTGACAATAAAATTGGAAAACAAGAAGAAGGCAATATCAGAATGAGTTTACGATTTTACAAACCAAAGTTTTCATTTTACAGTTTTACAGATCCAATCTAAGACATGGAATTTTTTTCCAAGGCCTACCTAAATTATGTTTTCATTTGCTCACACGATATAACCGCCGACAAACTTTTTTGAAATTCATCGGAATTTATCATATCTATTAACGATGTCTTCAGGACCGTCTGTAGATCAGCACCGGCGGAACCGGCAACGTTACTTCTCTGCGCCCTAGTATCAGGCATTTTCAAAAACAAAGCTCGAATTCGCTTACGTGTACAAAATTTCCACACAATTTGATCTCAAGCCCGACAGTTCACAATAATAACAACACCCAACTTAAAACAAAGAATTATTTCACTCCTTATACTTAGTAATATGAATATTTAGCCCGGGAGTGGTCGCTAGGTGAGCATTTAGCTCACCATTGTCTTTAAACTGTAATCATTCTGTTACTTGAACTCGTACAATCTTGTCGATTTTTCTAGCTTAGTTTATAACCTTAAGAAGAAAGATAGAAAGGATTTTGTAATGAAAATCGGGTAAATTGATTTTTTATGGACGCTTCATTCACCACAGTTGCAGCTGCGCGAGCTAAACGCTCATTAGCGACCACCCATGTCACTCAACTGCTCTTATGTTTAGGTCTGCTAGCCATATGCAAGGGTTGCTGTAATTTCTTTATCTGAAGTTATTTGTTGTTTTTATGGTATATGGTATTAGCTTAGTTAAGAATCTAATCAGTTTGTGTTATTTAATGTAAAAAAATCCTATAGTTATATACCAAAAAATTTTATATTGGCAAGTTAACATTATTCCCCCTTATTTAAAAATACCTACAACAAATATTACTAATAAAGGGTGTTCGGTGATCAGAAAGCCAAAATAAAATTTCATATTATACAAAACCACATCATGAGCATAAAAAAGGATAACTTTGTCCTGATCGGGCTTCATTCAGGAAATATTTTTAAAAATGTAAAACTAATCATCTATAAATATTTTATTTTTTTCAGTACTTAGCCAAATTAAAATTTCATCAAAAATTTATTTAGATTTAAATTTTTATATGTTTTATTAAAAAATAATAACATTTTCCAGGTAGGCTTTGTTTAGGAAATACTCAGCCAAAAAAAAAAAAAAAACAACGCATGATCTGTAAATTCTTTTTTATGCTTCTAATGCGGTTTTGTAAATTTAATTTTAGATGTCCGATCACCAAACACCCTGTATTGTAATTCATAATTCTTTTTATTGCACATTTGCTTATTGATTTTACATGCGAGGGAAACGCTCGCTAGCGACCACTGGTGTTACAATGCACCTAGCGACCAATGCCGCGTTAAAGCCAGCCATACATAGACCATTTTAACTAAAAAAGTACAAAAACCTCGTCAGAGTGATATTATTAAAAATGTATATTCACCCGATATATTTAAAATATTATATTATTGAGTTTTATTGGTTGTACCACAGCATACGTTATAGGTATGCTGTGGTTGTACTCATATAGGAATTGTCCTTTAAAAGAGTTGCATAATAGAAATAGTCAGCATTCGCTTGAAAGCGTCCCCGAGAATCAAATCAAGGAGCAGAATAAACAGGACGAGGACGCCCAAAAAGGTTAGTGAATACTTGACAAATAACATACGCAAAACTCATTGGCTTCATTAGGTTCATAAGTATTAAGAATTTTTTAAATTTTAATTCCAAGGAAACGTCAGCTCCTATGACCAGCTACACCAACCAAGATATTGCCAGACAACTTCTTCATGAACATAGCAATAGGGTCTACCAGAAAATCCTGCAAGAAGTAAGCGAGCAAGCAGAATTACTGGAATACAAAGAGAGAGAATAACAACGGTTGAGGAAGAGTCTAGTGCAGCTGTCAGTGATATAATAGACTTGGAGGCGACGTACCGTGCCGAGCAGCAGGAAGAAGTTCGTGAAGGTGAAGGGGAGGGAGAAGAAAGCGTCAATGCGCTACTGGAAAGTCCCAAGCAACGAGGAAAAAGTCAGAAATCCATGTCGATGGGAGGACAGAAAATTCTGGATGATCATACAGCTTTGGAACTGCATAGGTCTAAATCGTACATTGTGAATCTCATCGACAGGGCTCTTAGTAAAGTTCCCGAAATATCCTTCAAGGGCTCGAACTTGGATAGTAGCCTGTGGAAGAGAAGATCTTTTGGAAAATTTTAACAAATTGCGCATCAGCCACCGATTGTGTGAAGATCACTTCAAGGATACTTCATTTTACTAATCATTTGAAAAATCGGTTGTTACCGAGGGCTTGCCCGACGCTATTTCCTACAAGTCCCTTGACAAGAAGTCAATGAAGAAGTCGAAGAACCTCCTACAAAAATTAGAATAATTGAAAATATTCAGTTAGCGAGTTCTTCTGTGCTTGAAGGGCCATCACTTTGTTCGACAAAATGTATAATATGATACATATGAAGTTACATTTTTTCAAATACATCTAGTAATCAGTTAATTCTTCAAGATGGGATATGTGTTATTATTATTCTTTGAACTACTTGCAGTACATTCTACCATACTTTATTCACAGATTCGTTTAGCAACTTAAACTAAGGAATTATTAGTATGACGGAGCATTTTTTTTATTTGATATAATTTGCTCTCAAACGGATATGAGCTGAAAGTTGACAATATTCCAAATTTCCTCACATCGTCCACAATATGTAAAATGTTGTGGACATTACTGGTTAAATATGCCTTGCCATATATATCCTCGTACATTTCTACATAATGCTGTAACATTTTGTCTGCCACGTCAATGTAATCTGTGTGAAAAGAAGATGAACATATCGTTATTCCACAAAATAAGGTGAGAAAATGTTCGTAAACATCATAATTACAATTCCAATATAATAAAAAAAAGTCCTAAATTCTAAACCCTTCCAGTGGGACAGACAATCCAAGCCTCTAACTTTTCAACTTTTCGGTGTATTTCTGATGGCATTTTACAACTAGAAATAAATCTGGAAATGGCTTCAATATCTTTAGCACACCACTTAATTTTAAAATCTTTCAATGTTCCATCTTTCCATCCTACTGAGCAGCGCTTCATTATACCTAAATCTATAAGATGAAGCAAATCTGATGTTGGAAAATCGTCGATCATATTTATAGGAAGCTCTTCCAAAGGCGTGTAACACTTATGATGCAAGTCATATATTTTTGAACGAAAACCTTCATCAGTTCTTTTTGGGCAGCCACTTCGAGGAAAAATATTGCAACGTGTTTCAAAGGAGTATTTTCCTTCAAAAGTACATTTTAAACATCCATTTTGACTACTGAAATTTGCAACTCCTGAAAATTGTTTGCAAGAAATATTATAAAATTAATGCTTTTACCTTTTATGAACGCCCTGGCGGGTGAATCGCAAATGAAACTTCTTATTTTCATCTTTAAAATACGACCGTTTCCAAGATCAATTCCGCTGAACAAAATTAGTTTAGCTTCTTCTACAAAAGTAGTTATAAATGCCATTAGGTTGGATGGTTTTCCTTTGCCATTGTAAATTCCCACTATCATGGGCTGCTGTTCAGGCATTTCAGAAATATTAATGAGAATGGGCCAAAATTCATCCTTCGTGCTTTTATAATAATAATAATAATATTTATTTCCTTATGGTAAATACATATTATTGTATTTTTTAAGGAAAATGAACAAAATAAATCGTAAAATTATTTATAAAGTTATAATTATTTAAAATTACAAATCCAAAGAATTGTTCAGATATTCATTTAAGCTGTGGTAACATTTTTGTAAAAAATATTTTTAATTTCTTTTTAAAATTTTTTTCAATTTTTTTTTTTTTTTGTAATCATTTGGCAAATGATTATAAATTTTGGCACATATGTATTCAGAAGATAATTCATAATGAGTGGTATTATGTCTATTTAAAATAATTATATGAGAATTTCTGGTATTAGAATTGAAAAAAGTAAACAAATTTTTATTTTTATGTACAAAACAGAGACACTCGTATATAAATAGACTTGGAAATGATAAAATTTTAAAATTTTCAAATAATTTTTTACTAGATGTCATGCGGTTAACATTGCCTAGTATTCTTATGCAATTTTTTTGAATTTTGAAAATGATCAACCAATCAAAAGAACTTCCCCAATGTTTTATTCCGTATTTTAAAATAGAATAAAAATTTGAATAATACACTGTTTTTAAAATTCCTAATTTTAATCCTTTATTCTTTAAAAACTGAAGTTGGAAGCAAACTTTTGCACAGTTTTTTTGATATTGTATTAATATGTAATTTCCAATTAAGATTTCTATCTAAATTGAAACCTAATAATTTTAAAGATTCTACGTTTTTAATATTGAATTGAATTTTTATTTCTATTCTTATTTGAAAAATGAATTAATTTTGTCTTTTGAAAATTAACTTTAATCCTATTCAACTCCCACCAAGTAAATAATTGTTCCAAGATTTCATTTACATTAAAATTAATATCAATATTATCGTTAGATTTAATTGAAATTATTACAAGAAAAGTATCATCAGCATAGTGTAAAGTTGGAATATTTAAAAAAGCAGGTAAATAATTAATATAACATAAGAATAAGAGTGGTCCTAAGATGGAACCTTGAGGAACACCACATTTAATTTTTTTCCAATCAGAAAATGTCTTATTGTTTTCAAAATCATTTATAATTATTCTTTGCTCTCTGTTAATTAAATATGATTCCAAACAATCTAATGCTGTACCTCTAATACCCATATGTTCTAGTTTTAATAAAAGAATATCCAAATTTACACTGTCAAAAGTTTCATGAAAGTCACAAGAGATTCCAACTATTGTACAATTATTATCATCTAATTTTGAATATAATTCATTTGTTAAATAATGAATTGCTAGGTTCGTGTTTTTGTTTTTTAAAAAGCCACATTGTTGTTGATAAAATAAATTGTTTTTATTTAAGAAATCTAATAATTTTTCATAAAAAATTTTTTCAATCAGTTTAATGATGGAATTAGAGAAATTGGTTTGTAGTTAGAAATTAATGATCTATTTCCAGATTTATAAATTGGAATTATATTTGATTTTTTCAAAACATTTGGAAATATTCCTTTATTGAAAGATTCATTTATTAAATCAAAGAAAATATTTGGAAAATTATTCAAAATTTGTTTGAACATTTTTTGTGGGATTAAATCATAACCACTAGGCATTTTTGGTTTCAAACTTCTACAAGCAGTTAATATTTCATTATTTGTAATTTCAGATAAATAAAAACTACTTTGATTGGGTGACTTGAATTTCATTAAAGCTAATCTTATATTTTCTGTTTCAAAATTCGTTAAACTATTATTTGGAAATAAGTTAACAAAATAATTATTAAATATATTTGCAATTTCTACTTTATCAGATATTAGGGTAAAGCAGGGTGATATGGTGAATAGGGTGAAATGGTGAATTGCTCTATTTCTTTCATGGGCACACAGATGTCGCTGTAAGTCTGGATGCAGACAGTTTATGATCATCTGTTCAGCGTGCAAGTATTGAAAACCAGCCCTGTTTTAAAAACCGTAAGTAATTAGTACAAATCTGTTTAAGATGCTCAATAATTTTTATACGATGCATGCGTTTGTAGATGTTGCTTCAAGTAGCGTTATCCGCGAGGTATTTTTTGATAACATTTTGCTGGCTTAGACTGTTAGATACTACATAACCAAGAAATTGTTACCTCTAATATTCTGAACTTCTTCCTGTGCTATTCACCGTTTCACCCATGACAAATGGGAGAAATGGTGAACTCGGGCACGTGTGATACGGTGAAAGACTTTTCTTACAACAGTCTGTAGTAGCGAGTGTGTCCTAGTGGGAATCGTGACGTATACCGTCACGTTTTCATTTTTCTGACGGTGCGTGTTCAAATCCATCCCATTTTTTTTTTGTTTTATTTGCTGTAGGTAGTAATTTTGAAAAACACACTGTAGTCGTATTTCTCATTTTAAGTAGATATCACCATTGTTACAGGCAAAAATGCCTACATTTTATAAACGGCAAAGAGGATCCAGTCGTGCTGATTGGACAGAGGAGCAACTTAGAGATGCCGTAGAAGCAGTACAAAATGGAAGGAGCCTGAATGAAGTCTCAAAGACGTATGGCGTTCCATGGTCAACGCTTAAACGAAGAATAGCAAACGGATGCCTTACAAAAAAAGCTTTGGGTGGGCCGCCTATCCTATCACAAGAATGTGAGAAGAAGATGGTAAAACATATTATAAGATTACAAAAATTCGGATTTGCACCGACAAGGACTGAAGTACGTACCATGGCATATAAACTTGCTGAGAAATGTAACCAGCATCACAAATTTAACCGAGAAAAGGAAATTGCCGGAATGGATTGGCTACATTTATTCTTAAAAAGAAACCCATAACTCTCAATCCGCAAATCGGAGGGAGTTTCACAGGCACGATCAAGGGGTTTAAACAAGAAAAACGTTTCAGACTACTTTTCATTGCTGCAGAATATCTTAATAGAGCATAACCTTCTGGATAAGCCGGGAAGTATATTTAACGTGGATAAGTCCGGACTTCAACTAAATAATAGACCAGGTTATGTGTTGGCCGCAAAGGGATCTAAGAACGTTCCAGCAATAACATCCGGTGAAAAGGGTGAAACCATATCTGTGATCGCTTGCTGCAATGGAGAGGGCATGTTTTTACCCCCAGCATGTGTTTTGAAGGGAAAAAATGAAAAGGCTGAGTACAAGGACGGTATGCCCCCAGGTTCCATAATTTTCATGTCACAAAAGTCGGCGTATGTAACAACTGACATTTTCCTCCTGTGGCTAAGGAATCATTTTGCACCGAGGAAGCCCGAGGGAACAGTCGTGCTTATCTTAGATGGACATAGCTCCCATTGCAGTAGTGTGGATACATTAGAGTTTGCAGAAGAAAATAACATAGTTTTGCTCTGTCTACCCAGCCACACAACTCACCATCTGCAGCCACTAGACAGGGCATTTTTCAAAGCTCTAAAATCCTATTATTACAATGCTTGCAATTCCTACATTAAAATGAATCCAAATAGAAAAATTTCGAGACTAGTGTTCGGAGGATTGCTAACAAAGGCCTGAGTACAAGCAGCTACGACAGAGAACGCAATATCGGGGTTCAGAAGCACAGGAATCAGCCCGTTTAATCCTGACGCCATCCCCGAATATGCCTTTTTAACATCAGCTGATCAACAGCAGGAAAATAACGAGCAACGTGAAAATAAATCTACTTCACCTCAACCAGGTTGCCCACATTGACATGAAACCCCGAATCCCTCGGAAGAAGCAGCTGCAGAAGTAGATAACGATCAGGGACTTGAACAGCGACAAGTCTCACCACAACCGTGCTGTTCGACTTGGGCGGAAAAACTACAAAAACAAATTCAATCCTCTTCAGAAGAAACAGATCTGACTCCAACAGTGGTAACAGAACAATCGGTAATAACCCCTGGGAAACTCTTGGATCAAATTTCGCCGATACCTATCCTAGATAGAGTTTGATCGGCAAGGAAGAATTCCAGAGCTTTAGCTGAAGTTTTGAATTCTCCAGAAAACATTGAAAATCTACGAAACAGAAAATGGAAAAGCAAATCAATTGAGTCTGAGAAGTGTATTGCAAATGATAAAAGGAATAATAATAATAATAATAATAATAATAATAGTTTATTGTCCAACAGAACGATAGCCCCAATTAATGGACAATCTATATTATAACAAGCATCAATTATTATAAAACATCAATAATAAATAAAGTAAATCGAACATAATATACATACAGGATTTAAATAACGCAAAGTAAATTAAAAATACAGATCCACATGTTCCTTCAGTTCCTTAATTGACGTGTGTGAGATATCACAGACTGATGATATTCTGTTAAATAAAACTGACATTACATAAATAGGAGATCTCTTCATTAGGTTCGTATTTGCACGGGGACACACGAAAGCAGACATATCTCTGCTACCAGGTCTGGGCACCCGGAAGTTTATTTGGCTCAGAATCTTTGAGCAGTCTACATGGTTATTTAGGATTTTATAAAGGAAAATCAAACAGGCAACAATTCGCCGCTTTTCCAAAGACACAATCTCGAACTCCCCGAGCAAAAGATTATGATCAAAACCCTGGCACGGATACAAATTATGAGTCCTAAAGTAAATATATTTTAGAAATCTCCTCTGGACTCCTTCCAATAAATTTTTGTGCACATTGTAAAGAGGCCACCAGATCAAAGAGCAATATTCCAGCTTTGACCTAACAAATGCAAAGTAGAGTCTCTTCAGGGTCTCAACATTGCTGAATGAGTCGGAGTTCCGTACTACAAATCCGAGGACACGGTAGGAAGATCTAACGATATTTTCGACGTGAGACGAGAATGATAAATGAGAATCGAACTCCACGCCCAGATCCCTGACTGAATTGCCTCTAGTGATGACTATTGAGTCGAATCTATAGTCAAACACTATGGGTGTCTTACGTCTAGTGTAACTAATCACACTACACTTTTCAACATTCAGCGACAGTCTATTAATACTGCACCAAGCTAAAAGAGTATTAATATCATTTTGTAAAATAACACAGTCAGCCTCACCTCCTATCGATCGAAACATCTTAAAATCATCAGCATAAAGCAAACATTCACACTTAATTCGTGTAGGGAGGTCATTTATGAAAATAATGAACAAAAGTGGGCCTAAAATGGAGCCTTGAGGGACACCTGAACCACCCGTGTACATTTCAGAAGTGTAACCCTTGTGGCATACAAAATACTGACGATTATTTAAATAAGAAGATAAAAATTTCACAACCGACTTATTCAGATCGAATTGTAAAAGTTTCTCGATAAAGATGGAGTGGTCAACTCGATCAAAAGCTTTAGAAAAGTCTGTGTAAATGGTGTCAACTTGACCTCCATTGTCCACTTCATTAACTAAATATTGTGACATACAGGAAAGATTCGAAACCACAGATCTGCCTGGAAAAAATCCATGCTGCTGAGGGCAAAGTCTACTTCTGACAATTGAGAATACATGATTGTAAATAGCTTTCTCGAAAATCTTAGAGAAGTTACTTAACACTGACACCGGTCTATAATTGCTAATTTTTGTTTTGTCTCCACTTTTGAAAATTGGGGTTACCTTACCTTTCTTCCACATATCTGGATACGTGGTAATTCTTAAGGATAAGTTAAATAGGGACAACAATGGCGCAACCAAGACAGCCGAGCAGTCTTTGACCAAAAACGCAGGAATCAAGTCTAATCCACTAGACATTCCACCTCCAAGTTCACGTATGCATCGCTCAATATCATCCTCAGTGAGCTGAAAACACGTGTCATCATATCCACCCTCATGCTCAAAGAGATTATTAGAACTCAAAGGAGGAGAAAAGACACCCGAGAAATATTTAGCAAAGCCATTGACAATATCACCAGGTGAATCATAGACACGATTGGTATCATCCACCATACAGTCAGGTACTCGGGAAGAGTCCCTACGCTCATTAACAAACGCCCAAAAACGCCTAGGGTCAGAAGAGAAGTCACTTTCCAGTCTGCCATGATACGTCCTGTAATCAATCAAAGCACGCCTTTTACACCAAGCACGAAGCCTACCAAATTCCACAGCGCTCACAGGATCCTTAAACTTAATATAATTCTTACGGTATCTAGCCTTTAAACTTATCAATGACACAAGGTCACTGGAATACCAAGGGGGATACTTTCTCTGCCGCATGGGAACCCTCGGCACGTGCTTGTTCAAAATGTCATACAGAACAGTGTAAAATTGTTCACATGCTGAGTTGACGTCCGAACAACTGTCCATAAATGACCAATTGGTATTTGTTAGATCCCTATACAAACTGATATAATCAGCTTTCTTGAAATTGTATTTACTAGATTGTTCATTACATCCCATAGCAACAGTGATGGACCCAGAAAGAGAGAGCTCAACAGATAAGGATGGATGGTAAGGGTCTTCTTTAAGAAATGGGGCGTTCTCCCTAGTAACACGTAAACATTTTACCTCATCATCAGAACATATAACAAGGTCCAAAAGACGTCCACAACTGTTGGTGACACCATTCATCTGCAAAAAGTTGTTATATGCAAGAAAGTTACTTAAATTAACTGCTTTAGGATCATTAATTGAGACATCATTAAAATTTGTCACATTAAAATCACCAACAATCAAGACATTAGGAATGCCAAAGGAAAAAACATAACCAAAAAGACTATCAAAGGAAAGACCAAAAACAAGCTATCTAAGAAACGAAAAGTGTCTACCACTGACACCGAATCCGACTCATCGGTGGACCTCTACTTTCAAGACGATGATGACGACGTGGATGATGAAACGTGTTGTTGTGTAGGGTGCGGTGAACTGTACAAGGCCACTAAAAAGGACGTGGATTGGATCAAATGCATTAGCTGCCAACTTTAGCTGCACGAAGATTGCTCAAAATATGAATCCATGCGTGATATATGTGGTAAAAAAGAGGAGAAATAAGTTCACCATGTCACCCGTATGCATGGGTGAAACGGTGAATTTGATAAAAATAAATATATACAGTGTGACCCATTTGTTCTTGAAACACCCTGTAGAATCTTAATTTATGGTGCGATTTTAAAGAAATTTCTTTTAAATCATAGAGCTTGATAAACTATATTTTGGGAGCAAAAAGCGTCTCATTCCTACAAAATCCAGGGCCTACTAGATCAGTGTTTTGTAAAATCTCAAAAATTCATATTAGCGATTTTTTTAGAAAACAAAACTGGGCACGCCACGGGATTCACCAGCCCTCAAAACGGTACTGTACTAAATTTTATTGAAAATGTCAGACTAAGAAGGATCTTGTAGTTATTTTAGAAATTCATAAGAATACTCCGAATTTTCATAAATTAATTTGGTAGGCCTTAGATTTTGTAATTTGTAGGGAATGAGACGCTTTTTGCTCCCAAAATATAGTTTATCAAGCTCTATGATTTAAAAGAAATTTCTTTAAAATCGCACCATAAATTAAGATTCTACAATGTGTTTCAAGAACAAATGGGTCACACTGTATATATTTTAAACTTCTGTAATGCCATAAAGAGAATGTGATACTGTTAAGTTGCTGCTTATATATTTTGTTAAAGAATGGCGTTTTTATTTTGTTTAAATAAACAATTTCTTGTCTTCTACAGGGCTCAATTTTTTTGTTCACCATATCACCCTGCTTTACCCTATAGAATTATTAGATTTTAAAATTTCTTCGATGAAATTATTATTCTTATCTTTTTTGGTTTCAATAAAATTCCAAATAGTTCTTGATTTATTTTTTGAATTAATAATTTTGCTTTCT
The DNA here is from genome assembly GCA_910589415.1 of Malachius bipustulatus. Lineage (NCBI taxonomy): Eukaryota > Metazoa > Arthropoda > Insecta > Coleoptera > Melyridae > Malachius > Malachius bipustulatus. Next base: position 351,351 of record CAJUUM010000034.1, on the reverse strand, counting down.
ATGTAGCAGTTTTTATAGCTCTACTTAAAATTTTCGAATAATTTCCTACATAATTTTTAAAATCTGTATCATTATTTAATTTGAAAAGTTTTAAAAGAGATCTTCTATTTCTGCAAGAACATTTAATACCTTTCGTTATCCAATTATTTCTATTAATTTGTTTATTTGTAATTTGTGGAAAGCTTTCAAGAAAAGATATGGTACAATTATCTATAATTAATTTAAATTTATCATCTAAATTATAATCATTAGTAGTATTAGAGTTATCAAATTTATGCGTTAAATTAAAAAAAAAAAAGATTAATATTATTTTCATTAAATAAACGAAATTTATTATTAATGGTTTGATTATTGGTAATAAAATTTGAATTTGAAATTGATATAAATTGTCCATAATGATCTGATAAACCAGAATTTAAAACCGATTTCTTATTAATTTGAATTGTTTCGTCCCCTCGTGTTAATACTGCACCATTTTTAAACCAAAACCTCATACCTCCTCTCCCTATACCAAAACTACCTTCCCTTCCCAGAAACATTAGCAGACATTAGCAGTCATTAGCATCCACTCGGAGTTGGCAGCCCTCGGTAGGACAAAGGGAAGCATGTGGACCGTCCCAAACTCGTGGGCCAAGAACACCCAACTAACAATTTTGCTGTATAAAATATTCATAAAAGAACTGATTTGTTTTATAATTATTATATTGCGGCTTCAAGAATATAATTTTGTTGTATTTAAGCTGTGAGGGAAATCATTTTGCTCTTGGGAACAAAATTGTTTTCTTAGACAATGTTTAGAACGTTCTTAGTGCTAAATTATAAAACACCTTATAAAATAAATATAAAACTGTTTTATAAACGTTTATGCGACTATCGTTATAGGATATAAATTATTATAAAACGAAACTGGTTTATAGGAGTTATTTAGCAGTGTTTAAAATATAATATGAAAGCTCGGTTACATAATTGCTTTATACAATTGACGTTGTGTTCTTATGAAACTGTTATATAAGTGATCTTACAATGCAATTTTGTTATCGCAGCAAATTTGTCATAATAGAAGCCGAAATATAACTGTTATATACCAACTAAAAAACCTGCAAAAAGGAAATAATAATAAAACTGTTATGAAATAAAATAACCCTGTAAAGGATAACTACTTATAAAAAAATAAGAAATAAATAAAAGTCGAATTGAATATATGTGTGCCTGTTCAAAAGATCAAGGGTGCTTATTCTTACAAAAATCAAATAAAATGTCGGATATTTTAGTCGCTGGAAAAAATAAAACGCAGTGGCGAAAGGGTTCCTGCTGTCGAAATGGTTGTAAGCGAAGGACATTTTGTACTCAATAACAACTGGTCTAGTCTCAGGACAGAAACGAAACAGAAGCGAGTAGTTTAGCAAATAATGACTGGCTTGTAAAGTTAGAATGCACCGAAGAATTAGATATTCAACTACCTATCAGATTCAGAAGCGAATAAAATTGTTCTCTAAAGATATACTTTCACATTATAATAAAACAAATCTGTTTTATAACTGCTGAAACATTACTGTTATACAACTAAAATCAATTTTGCAAATATCATAATTCTTTAATAGTCACCAAAAACAGGCTTATAAAACAAATTTGTTCTGTAATTGTCACGCAGTTCAGTGTTATAAAACAGATTTCTTCTGTATATTACTTAACTGGCAACCTGTTTGCCTTATATTTTCTAATGGTCACCGAGAACAGGATTATAAAACAAATGTATTCTGTACTTGTCTCCAGTTCAGTGTTATAAAACAGATTTGTTCTGTAACTGTCATACAAGCCAATGTTATACAACAAATTTGTTCGGTAAGACTTGCATACCAACTGTATTATGCACAACAACGTATTTTTAACACAGAATCTTATGGAGAGGGCAATTGCAGAACCGTATTATTATTTTTCTATGGTGGGATATTTAAATACGCGATTTTACTCATATTTTGCAATTCAAAGTTGCCGTTCTTCCCTAGTGTCGCTTAATATCGCGTGAGCAAATAGAAATGAAATTTACACAGTTAATAATAATCGAATAATTTTTTATAAATTCTTTAACGGTATTTAATTATTATAATATTATATTTAAAGTAATATTATAATTTTAATGATAAACATTTTACTGCAATGGCACTTCAAGTAGTATGAACGCCGGTACTTCCCAAGTACCACCTATTCATCAACAACCTGATGTATAATATAATACTGTTTTTGTGTATTGTGCTCTTTATTTGGATTTCAATTGTACTTTAACTGGTCGCTGTAACTGGAAATTCTATGTTTCTGTTGGGTAATTTAAAAATAATACTAATAACATACATAATAGGTATCATTATTATTGTTTGATAAACATCGAATACGGTCCTGTATTTTGGATATGTTGAATGTCGTAACTATATTGTTTTATAAAAGTCACTAATTCTGCTTTCTTGCCATATAAGGTCGACTTTAGATACAAAATTGTTTTATTAGGTACCAGCCATATTGGATACAGAATTAAGCACCTATGAACAGGCGCCATTGTTGAATTATGTGTAATTTTGAGTCAGTAGTTACCACATTTTAACAATAAAAACATATCAGTTGAAGTATATTCTTTAAAAAAAAGTTTGCACGTACCTATTATTATATTATCATGAATTTTTTTTTCTTGAATTCTTGAATTCTTGAATTTTATAAATTTTTAATATTTCTAATATCAATTTTAACTGTGGCGCGTTGAAATATTACCACATATATACTATATATTTCACAATAAAATTTACTTCGCAAGTAAAATTGACTTTTTGGAGATCTAAGGAGCCACGATAATTTGACTTGTATAAGTACGAAAGTGAGTAGCTATACAACATCCCGTTTTCATTAAAATACCCAGTCGTAGCATTTTAGTTTCTTTAAGGATATATTATACACTCTACCTCATAGTAAAGGAATCGTTTAGCACCTATGAAACAAATATATTTTATGCTTGCAGTGATCCATCACACTAATAAAACAAATATGCAACTTGGAAGTAAGTTATAAAACTGTTGCTTGAAAATGTTCTCTTTATTTTATAACCATTGCATAGTGGTAATAGGTATAACCTTTATAAAACAGTTTTATAAAGATGTTTGACTTTGTTTCTTAAGGCTTGAGTAGACGTTTACATAACTATCCGATATTAGTGCTACGCTGACCTTATAGAACAAGTTAAAAAGCCAATATGTTTTATAAACCTGCGCCCAATTTGCGTTTATAACTGCTGTATAGACGTTTTAGAAATGTTCTCAGGAATAAAGCTGTTTTATAAATTTTGTTTTATTAACATTCTTACAGCATTTATAAAATATAAAATTGTTAGTTGGGCAGTGATGCCATATCTACCAACTTTTTGGTAGATCTACCAATTTTCACTTCAGTCTACCTATCTACCACCCTAGACCTAAAATCTACCAACTTTTAATTATTTTGACATATTACCACTTTGAATTATTTTTATATCGACGAGCGACGTTACGATGTGTTGCGTGAACCATGGGCATGGGACGATGAGTCAAGCATACATAGAGTCCAGGCCATAAACCACAAAAAAACGTCAGCAACAGTTCGCCTTTCGCGCCATTTCGCGCCCTATACTAAGATAGAAACTACCTATAGAAAAGATGACTGAATTGGATCGAGAGTGGAGATTATTAAGAAACATGACATTTCATTTCACAGAAAAAAATGTGGATCCTACACCTGAAGAATTCTGGAAGCATATGTTTCATTCAATAAAAAAGCAGAACAGTAATGTTTCCCCTGCTATGCGAATTCGTGAGAAAATTACTCGCACTTCCACATAGTAGCGCCAACGTTGTGAGATTGTTTTCTGCAATTAATAACATGAAAATCTCCCAGAGAAATAGAATTTGCACAGAGACTCTAGAGGGACTGTTACGTACTAAAAGATTCATAGTAAACAACGGGCAGCCTAGTGCAGAACATTTGAAATTTTTCAATAAAAATATGTATAATTTGCAAAAATAAACATTTTAAGAACAGTTCATCAAGCATTTTTAATCTTAGTCGATTCGTAGCGTAGTCGTTTTGACATTAAAAAAGGTTGAAGTTTATATAAGTTTTTTTGCTTATTCTTGATAAGATGGAAGTTAATCCGAATCGTAGATGTAAAAAAGGCGAGGGCAGAGTACAGAAAGCAGACCAGAAAAGAAGAAGTGGTGGTCAAAAATACGTAAATACTAGAAATACTGAGGTGCAAGCAAAAAGGCAGTCCAATAGAGGAACCAATGTAACGATAGGTGAAAAAGTGCATGCTAATAACAAACTAAAATCAGTTCCGAAATTGGTGTTTATTCATGCTTATAGACTGCATCCTTCTACTACCGAGGAAGACGTGATCGCGGAACTCAAACCTCATCTAACAATCCATGGATGTGAAAGAATAAAGACAAGGAATTCAGATTTGTATGCTTCTTTTAAGATCTCTGTCAGTAGTGAAGATGTCGATAAGGTTTGGTCACCTGAGATATGGCCTTCGGGGGTACACGTTCGTAAGTTTTTTCAAATCAAGACGACGAAACAGTGACTTCTGATGATAGGTTCGAGTACAAGAACATTTACGTAACTCACATTAATGTTCAATCAGCGAGAAATAAGATTTCCCAGCTTGGAGTCTATGCAAATGTTACGGATCGCGACAACAGGATTGATATCCTATGTTTGACAGAACATTTTATGGTGAAGGATGAGTTGCATGGCTTTGCTGTTGACAATTTTGTAACTGTATCAAACTATTGCCGTGACCATCGACGAGGGGGATCCCTGATTCTTAGTAGAGTTGGTATCGCATGTGTGGAGGTTCCGGCGTTGGTGGTATCTTCGAGTGGTATATGTGAGATATCAGCAATAGAAGTAACTGACGAGAATCTTATTGTTGTAACTGTTTATCGTCCACCCAGTGGTGATTTTCAGTGTTTTCTAGACATATGTAATAGTCTTTTGATCTATGTAGCTGATACTAGAAGGCACGTTGTCATAAACGGTGACTTTAATGTATTATTTCATAGTAATGAGGACTCGTTCTTGCGGTTCAATGATCTTTTGATGTCGTTCGGCCTTGAACCTACTATTTTTGAGCCAACTCGTGGCACGAATTGCATAGATAACGTAATTGTGAATTTTAGAGATTGCAGAAAGTACCATAGCAGTGCCAGGCATCCGGGGCTGTCGGATCATAGAGCGGTGAGTATCAGATTGCATTCCTATAAAGCCAGCGACGATATATTATATAGGGTGTCCCGTCCGATCACGTCCCTGGGCAAGCAGAGGTTTTTTAGCTCATTATATAATACCGATTGGGATTTCGTTCACAGCGGGGATTTGGATGTTGGAGCTAAATTTGACCGTCTGGTGGAGATATTCGAGGGGGCCGTTGTTGAATCCTTTCCACTGAAGAGGTATACCACCAGAACGCGCACGAGTGGGTTACATTTAAATTGGTTTATATGTTTAGATATATTACACTGAGCAATTTCATCGACCACAGCTGTTTCCACAGGCTCATTTGTATAGTCTCTAATGTATGCATCCATAACAATATCACCACGACTCACAAAAAAGAGAATTGAGCTCAAACTTACAATTAAAAATAGTACAAGTATATAACACTTGCTATACTTATTCCCACGAATTTAAACAACCGCTAGATACAATACAATAATAGTATAAAATTAAAAAACTAAAAACAGAACAATAATAATAACCCCGTTAATAATTATTGATCAACACACCAATGCCGTACCCCCCTCAAACTCTATTTATCTCTTTTCTTTTTTTCCCTTTATTTATAAGTTTTTCTGATGTATTCTTGTAAAAATCACAAAAATTTCTCCTCTCAATTAAAATAAATCTAGCACTTAATATCTATCCTATAAAGTTGAACAATAATAGCAACAAACAAAATATCAGAGAAAAATATAACTTTTGTGTTTCCGCCATTCCGTGAGTTAAAAAAGAAGAAGAAAAAAAAATGGCAAATCATCAAGTAAGAAGAAAAAAATACATACAATATAATATACACATATGTAGGCAATCAGTTCTAAATTTGAGCAGCGATGTTTTGTATTTCCGAAGAACTTCCAATAATTGTCTTGACATTATTAACTTGAGTAAAAATACGCCCATCTACAGTCCATACCTTATTACGACCAAGAACACTACTAGCCTCCTTGTAGAGTTTGAAGTTTTTCATAGTTAAATCTTCCTTTATTACGATCTTGGTACTATACTACCCGTGTGGGGCTTGTGTGTTACCCCCATCGGGCGCGTCCCCAGGTGGTGGATAGGGGAAGGCCTTTCCCGACAGGGTAAGGTACCGGAAACGGCGCGAACCAACAACACACGAAGAAAAAAAAAATAATGGCGGAACAGAAACAACAGGAAGAAGTACCCCAGGAGGGTAGAACCACTGGTTCAGAATCCCTCCCTGGCCTAGTGCCAGGCTGCCCCTCGGATTCTGGGGAGGGCAATGTAACGCCAGGAACTGCCATGGAGGATGACAAATCTGACCATGGCAGTGAATCATCAGTGGGGACAACAGGGACCGCTGATACAATATCTGCAGGGATTGGAAACATAGGACTGCAGATATCAACAATAAAAGAAAAAAGACTTTCGGGGGCCCAGAAAAGGAAACTCCGAAAGGAACAAAAAATTGCTGCTGGCACATGGACTGAAAAACGTCCAACCAACAGCAAAGCAACAAAAGAGAAGAAACCGAAGAGTGGAAAAAGATCTCGGGACGACTCGAAAACTCCACCCCAAGCCCCAAAGAGAGCGAAGGGTGATAATAGTCAAACACTGTCTGGCAAGGGCCCAGCAAGGCAACGGAAACGAAACCTAAAGGGAGCTACAGTGAGGCAGTTACTGGACTAAGGATGGCGGTGATAGACAGACGCCATCCTGAATTTACTCTGGATCAGGGAAAGACAGAACTGATCCAGAAGAAACTAGTCGAAGCAATGGACAGCACACCCTCGGGGAGCAAAAGTCCATTGCAATTCGAAAAAGCATCGTTTAGCGGAGGAGTCCTATGGATGCACTGCGCAAACGAACAAACAAAAACCTGGCTCGTGGGGGTGATTGGGACACTGGGCGGACTTTGGGAAGGGATGGCCCTGATAACAGTCGAGGCCAAGGACCTACCAAAGAGGCCGAGAGTTCTAGTCTACATCTCGGGACCAGAAGAAGAGGATGGGCCAATAAGGACACGTCTAGAGAGGCAGAATCCAGGTCTGAACGTGGGTAGCTGGCTACAACTCAGCAAGAAAAAAGAGAAGGAGGGAGTAATCCGGGCCTTTTCAATAGACGAGGGGTCATTCAAGACCCTCGAGAGATCCCGGTTTCGAGCGTACTACAGACTCGGAAGGGTGACTTTCCGAGTGTTGAAAGGACTCGATGGCGGGCAAAATCAGGGTCCTTCAAGCGAACCTCCAGCACAGTAAGGCGGCATCAGCGGCCCTTACTGTGGCAATGAGGGAATTTGACGTGGCCCTCATACAAGAACCTTGGATCAACAAAGGTAAGGTAATGGGACTAGGGGGGGTGGGAGAACTAATTTACAGTAGATCCCATGAAACCCCTAGAACCTGCATACTAGTCAAAAAAGGACTTAAAATACTTCCGTTAACTAACCTTTCTTCTAGGGATTTGACGGTAGCAAAAATCAGGACAGTCAGCGGGAATATGTCGAGGGAGATAATTCTCGGATCAGCATATTTCCCATATGACGCCCTGGAACTACCACCACCCAAAGAGGTAGAAAAACTGGTGAGAGACTGCGAATTACGTAGGCTAAATAAGCTGAGTAAATATAAAAGAGTATACAATAACGCTTATTGCGCTATTGTTGTAATAAGCATAATTCTCATCATGCACCGGCTGAACTGAGTAGACGGGCACTGTTTGATTTGTACTCGTCCGGAATAGACGCTCGTAATAATTATTCTCTTTAAATTAATTAAATACTTAATACTTAACAATTTTTGTAACTCCGGAACTAAATGTATTTTCACTCAGTCCGAAAAGTAATAAAGGTTCGAATAAGTGTTTAATAAATAAAAGTTTCTTTTTAAAAACCAAATTTCGGTCCTGCTTTTCGTAAGTGGCGCAGTCAGAACGGATTTCGATATTTCCGATATTTATCGATAACGTCGCGAAAATCCGAATACCTACAAGTGCTAAAACCAAGGATTATTAATACTCTTCATAATTAATGTGCACCAGTGAAGTGTGTGAGAAGAGCGTATCCAAAGTTTATCAGCAAGAAGAAATTGTGAGCAGATACCTCCAAGGAGATTAATCAAGCAACAAGTCCCGGTAACATCGAGGTTTCCCTGAAACAGCGACAAGAAGCAACCCTGTATCACCAAGGTCTTCACGCACCGCAGAGGAACAACCCCGTTCACCTCCAGGTTCTCCAAGTCTTGATCCTTCAAAAGTGTGGTCAACTCCCAGTTCAATCAACTCTAGCAAACCAAAGTAACCAGAAAACTCCAGAACTCAAACTATACCTAAACGGTGAGTCCTATCAAAATAATCCTTAATTGCTATAATTGCATTACATGTTCTTTGAAACAATTTTTATGAATTTTTATGAATGATTTTAACCAAGGATTTATTATTTTGATTTTTATGTACTTATATAAAATATCTTATCGATACGAATTTTATTGAATTTTATTTCAACATAATTATTATTAAATAACAATAAGAATGAGAAATAATGACGAATGATCAATTACTTAATCAATGCTTAATTTATATAAATAAATATTAACTACTCATGAACAGTAGCTCATCTGACGACGAAGACGTCAGCCTAACATTTCATACCTTAGTTGAAACAACATCTGGTAGATGGTTTCAAACAATTCAAACTGATACTTCTGAAAATTCTAATATTTCTTTAAATTTAAATTCTCCAATAAGTAGTATTGCTAATACGACTTCAAGTAGTAATAGTAATAGTCAAAACTTGACTAATCATCCCGATAGTCCAGTAAATAACTCATTGAACGATACTAATTTAGAAGTAGAAAATAACGTTAATTTAAATATGACTGAAAATTTAATAGCAGCAGCCAGAAATTATGGCGAAGTCATGCCTAAATTTGACGGCAGTCCGGCTAATTTAGAAGTGTTTACCAATCGAGTAGACAAATTTTATAACAAATACGGAAACAGTGAAGACGAAACTTTAAACGACTATACATTTTGTTTAATTGTTAGCAAATTGACAGGTCCAGCACAGACCTTCGCAACAACCAGACCCGATCTTACTAATTGGAACTTGCTAAAAGCAGCTTTAAAAATTAAATTTGGAGATCACGTAGATCGTCTCACATTGTCCCATCAATTTAAATTTTTAACTATGAATCATAGGGAAAATTTAGTCGATTTCGTTGAACGAATTAAACTATCGCAAACGCAATTAAATCTAAAAATTCAGTCAGATACTAATCTGACAGAGGAGCAAAAGTTAGCGCACAACGAAATAAACGAACAGACAGCATTAGAAGTCTTGTACAATAACTGTCCACCGCTTTTAAGAACAATCTTAGAAGTGAAAAACTATGGAACACTGTCAGAAGCAGTTCCATCTGTCATTAATTTTGTTTCAAAACACCCAGAAACAAAGAAAGAAACACCTAATGTAAATAAAAATTATTTTAACATGAATAGTTCGAATAAACCAACAAATAATTTTCAATTAAATAAAAATCTACCTGGTCAACAGTCTAGATTTGCAATGAACACCAATCCAAGACAGTTCACAAACAACTACTCAAGTAATAATAGGCCGAATTACCGACACCCCTATTATTCTGTTCGACCCCAAAATCCAAATTATGTTCGCCAAAGCACTCCAAGTCGACCCCAAAATATACAGCCAAATCGACCATCCAATTTTCAATCACAAAATCAAGGAGCAACAAGCTTCAGTGGCATTAACCGGATGACACAAAGACCCAATAATCAAAACAGACCAAATTCTTCAAATTTCCAAGGTCAACAATTTCAGCAGTGGCGAAATCCACAAATTCACTTTAACGAAATAAATTACCCCCAAGTCGAAGAAGAACCAGAAATGTGTTCAGATGATCAATCTTATTTCTGTCAAGAAAATTTCCTTGAAACTGAGCCCAACTTAGAGGAAGAATCCTTTCCCGAATCATCTTCCGAAAATCAGGGAGAAACTGAAAATTTTCGTGTCTCAGCCTCGGAAACCCATACTTAATAGAAACAAACCATAACATTATAAATTCCAGTTTACCGTACTTGGAAGTAAATGGTCTAAAAATTCTGATAGATTCAGGAGCGACAAATTCATTAATTTCACCCAAAATTGCCAAACTTTATTTTTCAGACAAAATAATCAATGAAAAATTCACAATAAAGTCCATCCTAAATCAATCAACCCACAACCAAGTTCTAATAACTGATTTCTTTTGTCCAGACCAATTTTTAAAATTTTACGTTTTAAATTTTCACGAACATTTTGATGTCTTACTAGGTACTCAAACCTTAGAGGAACTTAATATGATTCTTGATTACAATAAAGGAATAGTCCAACTCAACGGCATTAATTATGATTTGCAAAGATATTTACCATCTTCAATTAAGTACTTTCATACAGAAATAGGTCCCCAACAAACACAAATAATCATGCCAGTAAACATTAGAAAAGGAACGGTTTTCATACCGGAACAAAAATTAGGTCACTATGAAATTCCAGGAAACATTAACACCGCGGAAAATTTCAGAGTAACTGTACCTATAGTCTCACCTCAAAGTAACAAGACGAATACGATAACATTAGAAGGACCCATTGAAGCCCACCATATTAATTTTAAAGAGACAGACGTATGTCATCTTAACAACAGACGTACCAACAACTTAGACCCTTGTTTTCTCGAGAAAATTACGCATGTCAATAATAACGATAAAGAAGGTATTTTGGAAATTCTCAGAGAATATTCCGATGTTTTCTATAAGGACAATGACCGATTGACATTCTCATCGATCACGAAACATAAAATTCCCCTTACTTCCGAAACGCCGATTTTTACGAAATCTTATCGTTTCCCGCATTCTCAAAAATCAGAGTTAAATAAACAAGTTGAAGAATTGCTTCAAAATAATATCATAACCGAGAGTAGCTCACCCTACTCCGCACCTGTTTTCTTAGTCCCCAAAAAGGAGGATAAAAATGGGAAAAAACAATGGCGAATGGTGGTAGACTTTAGAAAATTAAATGAGATCACAGTAGAAGATAAATACCCGCTGCCTAACATCAGCAATATCTTAGACATTTTAGGAACGTCAAAAATATATTCTAAAATTGATTTAAAATCTGGATACCATCAGATTGAAATAGACGAGAAGGACCGCTATAAAACGGCATTCTCAACAGAAGAAGGACATTACGAGTTCTTGCGCATGCCATTTGGCTTACGCAATGCACCTGCATGTTTCGCTCGTGTAATGAACGAGGTATTAAAAGGTTTACTAAATAAAGTTTGTTTAGTATACCTAGACGACGTAATCATTCTAGGTAAATCAATAAATGATCATTTAAAAAATTTGAAACTTGTATTAGGAAGGTTACGACAACACCAATTTAAAATACAATTAGACAAGTCAGATTTCTTTTTGAAAGAAATTGAATATCTAGGGCATATCATCACCACAACCGGAATTAAACCAAATCCAAAATTGTTAGACAAAATTAAACGAGTCAAACCCCCTGCAACAACAAAGCAAATAAAAAGCTTTCTTGGACTTTCAGGTTATTATCGCAAGTTTGTAAAAAACTATGCGACCATAACAAAACCATTAACCGAATGCCTAAAGAAAGGAGCCAAAATAGAACACACACAAAGATTTTTACAAGCGTTCGACACAATAAAACAACTCCTTTGTAATGAACCAATTTTGGCATATCCTGATTTCAGTAAACCATTCATTGTAACCACTGACGCATCTAATATCGGTTTAGGCGCTATTTTATCGCAAGGGACTATTGGTTCCGATCGACCCATAGCCTATATTTCTAGAACATTGCATCCCAATGAAGTAGATTACACAACATCAGAAAAAGAATGCCTCGCAATCATTTGGGCATCGAGTCAATTCAGACCCTACTTATATGGAAACAAAGTCACCTTTGTTAGCGATCATAAGCCCTTAGAATGGCTGTTTAGCTTCAAAGAGCCAAACTCGAAAATAGTTCGATGGCGGCTCAAACTAGCGGAATATGATTATAAAATTGTTTACAAGAAAGGAAAGTATAACACAAACGCAGATTTTCTATCACGATTAGAAGCGCATCCCATAAACATAGATCCGGAAACCGATGATCTGTTATCATTGTTTGCACAACCCGGTGACGTAAATGAGAGAAATCTAGAAGAAATAGCTGATCTAGAAGAAACGAATAAATTAATAGGTTTACATACTCCAGCCGAGAATAAGATTAATATCATATCAGACGTGCAAGTTACACCACCAAAGGTAACCGACCTCTCGACAACCGATGTCACTAGACCAAGAATGACCCATTTCCCTGAAGTAGAGTGTAATAATAATCCACCTACACCGACTCAGACTCAAGACAATAACACCATTCATTCTCAACAAGACACCACCTCAGCAGAACTAACTATAACTGATAAGCCTTTGAACTTATTCAAGAAACAAATTATTTTCAATTTCAGTAAAGAACCCAAAATTAATCTACATAAAATTTTCAATAAAGACCGAATCGAGGTTCAAGTTACGAGAAATAATTATAAAAATGAAATTGTAAATATTTTAAAAGATCATGTTACCCCTCAGATAGTTACAGGAATATACTTTAAAGATGAAGAAATGTACGAGGAGTTAGCCTCGCTAGTAAATGAACATTTTACGAGTGATGTTAAACTAACTTTTACCCGAAAGATATTAAAAGATATAACCGATGAAAACCAACAGAAAGAAATTATTGAAAAATTCCATAAGATCAATCATAGAGGTATTGGTGAATTAAAAACGGAAATTGATAGATTATATTATTGGCCAAACATTCTGAATGATTGTCAACGTCACATTAACAACTGCATTATTTGTCAACAAAGCAAATATGAAAGACGACCAATTAAATATAAACTTGAAACTACTTTTACCCCAATTGTCCCATTTCAAATAATTTACATGGATATCTTTACTTGTAACAAAAACAAATATTTAACTTGTATAGACAATTTTTCCAAATTTCTCATGTACGAAGAACTAGACTCCACAAACATGGTAGAAATTTCTCAGAAATTTATAAAACTATTTTCTCACTACAAGCTACCGAAAAATTTAGTAACTGATGGTCAATTCAATACCGATCTTTTTAGAGGATTATTAAAGGCATATAATGTTGAACATCATATAACGACCCCATTACACCCGAATTCAAATAGTCCAGTAGAACGAGTTCACTCAACCATACTAGAGATAATGAGATCCCTTAGTCTAAATAATAACAAATCTCTTAAAAATAATCCCTTTGAAAATGCTGTAATAATTTATAATAGAACCATCCACAGCACGACAAAATTTAGACCGATTGAACTTTTGTTTGGACACATTGATAATAAGGATATTTTAGAAATAGCCTCTAATCACCAATACAACGATTATCTCAATGACCTACAAAATAAAATTCAAGTGCTATACGGTAAAGCTTTTGAAAATATCAACGACACCAAGGAAAAATATATTGAGAAGGAAAATAAACAAAGAAAAGATCATTCACCAATTAATACGTTAGACGCTTTTCTATCCCTATCCCCTAGGAATAAGACTGACGTACCTTATAAACACGTAAAGGTGAAAAGAGATTTAGGAAATAAAATTATGACAACTAAGAGAAAACTATATAATAAGCAAGAACTGAAACCCACAAGAAAATATCAAGTGACACACCCCTTTGTTTCAGATGTTACTAAGAGCCCTAATTCTGTTCATCGTAATGAACAAGAGCCTCAATCTAGCCCAAGTAGCAGCTCCTAAAATAGAGATAAAGTCTCTAGACCATAATCCAGGCATCCTTCCATTAAAACTAGGACCAACTCGTGTGCAAAAATCACATCATACCTTTATACATAACTACCCCATACAAGAACTAGGTTCACGAGTAAAAGAATTAGGTAACCACATAAATGACTTCATAGAAAAAACTATGAATAAATTACCAATTGATCAAAAAATCGATCTAGACTATGTACATAACCAATTTAATAACTTAAGACTATTAGTAGGTACCCTGCATCCAAATCTTTTAGAAAACAATAATAGACCAAAACGTGGTATAATCAATGCCATAGGTTCAGTGTTTAAATTTATCTCAGGTAATTTAGACGCATCTGACGGAGCTCGATATGATAAAGCCATTAATGACATCAAAAACAATCAGAAAAATATGGTTAGACATTTTAATCAACAGCTCTCTTTAAATCATGAGTTAATTATTAACTATCGAGAAACAGTTAAAAACATGTCAGAGAATTTCAAAAGAATTGAAGAATTTATCAGAATGATCAGGGCAGAAGATCAAAAATTCGTAAATACAATAACGTTGTTCAAAATTAGTCTTCTAGACTTAAACCAGATTGCAAATAAACTTTTAACAGCAATAAGTTTTGCATCCCTAGGTACCGTCCATTTATCGATCATAAATGAAGACGCAATAAACCAAATGAAAGCTGAATTATCAAAATTTCATGACGAAAATCTATATTATTCGTACGATAACGTATTATTTACGCGAACGATAACAGTAGAGTACTATATCAATGAAGAACACGTAGTGTTTTTATTGCATGTTCCTTTATTAGACCCTTTAAACTATGACCTCTATCATCTGTACTCCGTACCTACAAATCAATCCACAATTAATATCCCACCTACACCGTATGTGGCAATGTCTCAAGAATATACCTACTACCTGAAGAACAGATGTCAGCAAATCCAAAATGAGTTCTTTTGCAAGAGCTCTCACATCGAGAAAAACTACCAACAGGACACATGTATTCAGAATCTCCTTCGAGTTCAAGAAGATCCACGCTGTGTACAAATTCGAGTCGAAGCAACAGATATTCTCGTTGAAACCATCAGCGATCAGAAATACTTGCTCATCGCACCATTAGAAACCCTAGTCCACAGTAAGTGTGGTAGCGAAGAAGTTCATCGACTGAAGGGCGCATATTTGATAAACGTCCCTTATTCTTGTAAGTTCATAACTAAAGACTTCGAATACGCCAACCAAGAAGGAGCAGCCTTCGAAGAACCAGTCTTCTTACCTCCATTAGTCCAGAACGTGTCCAGTGTTCAACCAATCCAGTTGAATCTAAAATCGTTTGATCTTGACCAATTGTCAAAACTAACTT
The DNA here is from genome assembly GCA_910589415.1 of Malachius bipustulatus. NCBI lineage: Eukaryota > Metazoa > Arthropoda > Insecta > Coleoptera > Melyridae > Malachius > Malachius bipustulatus. The sequence goes on along the minus strand of CAJUUM010000034.1, from coordinate 335,857 downwards.
TAGATGAAGTGAAAAGTGAACCCCTTTCCTTAACATCCAGTGAAACTCTTTGGTCTCACTCTAACTTACCATTATTTGTTCTCATAAGTCTGATAATAATAATTTTCACAATGTTTTATTATAGACTTCAGATTTTAAACAAATGTAAGACCATTTTAATGAAAAGTGACTATAAACCTAAAGATAATGACATTGAATTGCAACCAGCATTTCCAACCCCGACTAAGAGAATTTCATAATAATGTATATGTATAATTTTACCATTAATATTAAGAATGTTACCTACTTAAACAAATTTGAATACCTGCATTCTTTAATAGGTACTACACTATGGAACAAACATATTGTTTAGTTTGATAACTTTTGTAAAAGATAATTTTAATTTTAGTGCCATTTATCCCGTTCATGTAAACGTCAACTTTGTTCACCCAAAGTTTCCTCTTAAGGGTGGAGGAATTACGTAGGCTAAATAAGCTGAGTAAATATAAAAGAGTATACAATAACGCTTATTGCGCTATTGTTGTAATAAGCATAATTCTCATCATGCACCGGCTGAACTGAGTAGACGGGCACTGTTTGATTTGTACTCGTCCGGAATAGACGCTCGTAATAATTATTCTCTTTAAATTAATTAAATACTTAATACTTAACAATTTTTGTAACTCCGGAACTAAATGTATTTTCACTCAGTCCGAAAAGTAATAAAGGTTCGAATAAGTGTTTAATAAATAAAAGTTTCTTTTTAAAAACCAAATTTCGGTCCTGCTTTTCGTAAGTTGCGGGGGAAAAGGACCACAGCTGATCATCGGGTGCGACACCAACGCGCACCATACAACTTGGGGAAGCACAAACACCAACGAAAGAGGTGAGTCACTACTACAATTTATAATGACTAACAATCTAGACATATTAAATGTAGGAAATAAACCTACTTTTGTCAACTCAAGACGAAAGGAGGTCATAGACATAACTATAGCTACACCATACGTAGGAAGCTATGTCAAAAACTGGCATGTATCTGATGAGGTTAGTTGCTCGGATCACAGACACATAAACTTTACAATAAATGGAAACAAAACCATACAAGAAATTTATCGCAACCCTCGGAAAACTAACTGGGAGTCTTATAAGACAGACCTGGAGCACGGTTTAAAACAGACGAGAAATACGATAAAAAACACAATAGACCTAGAAGTGGTAGCAGGACAAGTGCAGGATGCAATCACTTCGGCCTATAACAACAACTGTCCCCTTGTCAGCAGGGACTCCAACAGGAATGTGCCCTGGTGGAACAGAAACCTAGCTGCACAAAGAGGACAAGTTAGGAAATACTTCAATAAAGCGAAGGAAACAAATAAGTGGGAGATATACAGAAAGGCTCTCACAGAATACAACAAAGCACTGAGGAAAGCAAAGAGAGATTCATGGAGAAAGCATTGTGAGGACATAGAAGGAACTCAAGAATATGCTAGACTCCATAAAATACTCTCAAAGCAACCCCAGAGCTCCATACACACTCTGAAAACAGAGAGTGGCAAATATACGGAAACGGGAAAGGACACAATGAGAGAATTACTCAGAGTCCATTTTCCAGGTTCTAGAGTCACCGATCTATCTCCACAAGACTGCCTAAATGCAGAACTGGGAACCCCAAAGAGGACGAACAGGGACAGCTGGCAGGTTGCGAAATCGGTGATAAACGAGAACAAAATCAAATGGGCAATCAACTCCTTTGAACCCTATAAATCGCCGGGTATAGATGGCATCTACCCAATAATGTTGCAGAAAGGACCACATCTTCTGACGCAGAGGCTAAGTATGATCCTCAGGGGCAGTCTTGCACTGGGGCACATACCCAAAGCCTGGACCTTAATTAGAGTAATTTATATACCTAAACCTGGGAAAACAGGACAGGAAGGGGCAAAATCTCTAAGACCCATAAGTCTCATGTCTTTTTTGCTGAAGACTTTAGAAAAACTGCTCGATAGGCATATAAGGGATGATGTCCTGGCAAACAGACCATTTCATCAAGACCAACATGCATATAGAACAGGAAAATCAACGGAATCAGCTTTACACCACCTGGTAGAAAAGGCAGAATACGCAATAAAACACAAGGAAGTACTATTATGTGCTTTCTTGGACATAGAAGGTGCGTTCGACAACACCTCCCTAGAATCAATGTCCAATGCATTGAGGAACAGAGGAATCAATGCAACAATATGCAGGTGGATAGACTTCATGTTGAAAAGCAGATTGGTATGCACATCCCTATTTGGGGAGACTGTGGTGGCTCAGGTAGCAAGGGGGTGTCCACAAGGAGGCGTACTGTCTCCCTTGATATGGAACCTTGTTATGGACGAGCTAATGAAACGTCTGGACCAAGAGGGAATCAAGAGCATAGGATATGCTGATGACCTTGTCATATTAATTCAAGGCAAATTTAACGACACAATAAGGCCCTGTATGCAAAGGGCTTTAAATGTTGTAACCAAATGGACAAACGAAGAGGGACTGAACATAAGTCCCTCCAAATCAACCATCATAGCGTTTACTAATCGAAGGAAACTGGTGGGCCTAGGACCACTAAAACTTCGAGGCAGGAACGTACAAATATCGGGAGAGGTGAAATATCTTGGGGTAATCTTAGACTCAAAACTCACCTGGAACCAACAGATAGACAGGATTAAAAGAAGAGCGGAGACCACATTCATGATGGTCAGACGAACTTATGGGAAAACATGGGGATTAAAACCACATATGGTATACTGGGCGTACACCAGAGTGATTAGACCAATGTTGTTGTATGCATCTCTGGTATGGTGGACAAAGATGCAACAAAATACCGCGATAAACAAGCTCAGCAAGGTGCAAAGACTCGCATGCCTTGGAATAACGGGGGCAATGAAAACTACTTCAACTGCAGCAATGGAAGTCCTCCTAGATCTCCCACCACTTCATCTAATGATAATGGGAGAGGCAAGACTGGCACGACTAAGGCTGCAAGAAGAACCAAGGGGCAAATATGCGGAACTTGTACACAATAGAATCAAAAACTATGTGGAAGTGGACCTGCTAGATGCAAACACAGACCACATGGCTCCAAAATTCAAATTCCACAAGAGCTTTGAGGTGAGCATCAAAGATCGAGAGGAATGGAATGAGCCCACAGACAGCAACAGGCTGGTCGGAACAACCTGGTACATTGACGGGTCAAAGACCGACCAAGGAACTGGAGCTGGCATATACAATGAGTTGGACAATACTCAACACACCATATCTCTCGGGCAGTGGGCAACTGTATTTCAATCGGAAATATACGCTATGCTACACTGCGCGAGCATAAACAATAAGAGGGCCTACAAAAATAGACGGATCAATATATTAACAGATAGTCAGGCGGTTCTGAGGGCTATAGAAAGCCCCAAGATAACGTCCAGACTACTGTGGGAATGCAGTGAGAATGTCGAAACCCTGGCAGAACGCAATAAGGTAACCTTGATGTGGGTGCCAGGACATAGAGGAATCACAGGCAATGAAAAAGCCGACGAGCTAGCAAGAAGAGGATCCTCGGCTAAATACATTGGCCCAGAACCTGCCCTGGGAGTACCAAAAAGTACAGCACGGGGTCAGGTTAATATATGGGTCAAAGAAAAACACAAAATATATTGGGACAAAAGGACCAAACACCAACACGGGAAAGCCTTTATCAAAGGACCCATAAAAAAGACAACTGAAGAACTACTATTACTTAGCAGGAATCAGTTACGCATTACAGTGGGATTACTAACGGGACATATTGCCCTAAAAGAACACTTAAATAAAATAGGACTGTTCAATGGAGACCTAAGTTGCCGAGAATGCAATAGGGCCCAGGAGACAGCAAAACATGTACTGTGTGAATGCGAGGCTCTGGACCGCAGAAGACAGGAGATATACGGACAACAAAAAATGCGTCCGGAAGAATATGAAACTCATTCAGTAACGGGGCTGCACAAGTTAGTTCAGGGAACCAGACTGATGGAATGGGTGTCATGAAGCAAAAGGGGGTGCACAATAAGCCCATGAGGCTGAGGTGCTTCCGGTGACCAAGACGGCCCTCGAAAGGAGGGGCTTTTAGTGGGTGGGACTCCCACATAACCCAATGCATGGGTATCCATAATGGATTTACCCTCCTTTTTCAAAAAAAAAAAAAAAAAAAAAAAACCGATCTTGGTACCCTTAAGCAGGCTTTTTTTCCTCATTATTAAAACCTTACATTCCTGTCGTGAGAATTCAACAAATATTGGTGGAGGTTTAGGAAGACTTGCATTATGCTTAGTTTTAACTCTGTAGCATTTTTCAATGGAACCTGGATTCAACTCAAGTTTCAATCTCTCCCTAAATAGCTTAGTAATTCGTTCATTTAATTGTTCTCCAGTTTGAATTCCAAGCCCTAGGAGTCTTATATTTTTATTTCGAGAGCGCTGTTCATCACGGTCAATTTTTTCAGACAGTTCATTGCATTGCCTTTTGAGTTCATTGATTTCAATTTCTTGCTGGGTTATCTTATCTTGCATGACGGTGATACCAGTTTTATTAATAATTTTGTCAATTATATTTGTTAAAAATTCGTCATTAAAAACTTCATTCACTGTGTTCCGAATTAGAAGTTTAATATCGCTTACTTGTGATTGAGTAAGCGGCATGTTGTAAGATTCACTAGATAGCACACTATTTGATATAGTAAAAACTCAAAACAGAACAAAAAATTGCAAACTTACTGCCAGAGAAAGGTAAACAAATGCGGAGAACACTACTAGATATTATTACGAAACTTTCAAAAGATCTTTTCCAAACATCAGCTTCCATCATCCACGTTCTGATACATGTAGCACTTGCGATCTTCTACATAATAAAATAAGATCTGATCCTAATAATAGAAAAGCAAAAACGGAACTAGAAGTACATCATCGCAAAGCTGAAAAGGCAAGAGAAGTAATGAAGATAGATCATGAAAGGTCACAACATCCTACCAGTGAAAAAAGCACGATTTCTATAGATCTTGAGCAAGTTCTTTCTCTTCCTGCCCTGACACACGGTGAATGTTTTACTTGAGGCAACTCTCATGCTACAATGTGGGCATACACGTTGGAGATAACAATAAAGGCTACATGTTTTTATGGCACGAAGGGATATCGGGGAGAGGAGGAAATGAGATAGCGTCATCTCTCTACAAAGCTGTCAGATGTAAAATCTTTTATAAAAAAAAGTTGACGATATGGAGTGACAACTGCATTGCCCAAAACAAAAATAAAATGGTATTGTTTCTATGCATTTGTTTGGTGACGAAGGGATATTTTGAAGAGGTCCATCAGAAATACCTGGTTTCGGGTCATACGTTTCTGAGCTGTGACAGAGATTTTGCCCAAATTGAGAAAAGGAAACGCTTAGAGAAATGCGAAGTTCCAATGGATTTGGTAAGACTAATGGTTAATGCTACCCCCAAAAACCCGTTCATGGTCACGGTTATGCAGACGGAAGATTTTTTTGACTTCAAAAAGGCGGCGGAAGTAAGTCTGATTACCAAAGATTTGCAAATTTCTAAAGCGAAATGGATCATTGTTGAAAAAGATTCACTCAGACTGGGATATATTCAGACTCGTGAAACTTTGAGCGATTTGGAAGCTGCTAAGTCTACAAAGGTTTTCAAGAAAAATATCTCACAAGAAACTATTCGAAATATGACTTTGCTACAATTAGAATGTAAAAGTAAAATAAGCAATGAAAAAAAAAGAAAACTTGAAAAAAATCATTCCTTATGTTAAAGAAGAGAATCGTGGATTTTTTGAAGAATTGATTCGTTTATAAAAAAAAAATAGATCACTAAATGTTTTTCTTATAACTGTACGTATATTTTTGAATAGAAATTTGTAAAAAAAAACAATCTACCTAATTTCTTTCTTTTAAACCTATCAAAATAATGGCACTTGGCTCATCTTAAAAGGAAAATTAGTATGGCACTTATACCACTATAAGCCAAAAATACAATGGCACTTAGAACCTTCTAGGAAAATCAAAATTTATTTTTTTTTATTCTTTCAAACAAAAAGACCTACATCAAAAATAAATTTCAACTACTGCTTATACCATGGTTAAGTTTATTGAAAAAATGGGAAATAGTTCTAAATAAAAATGTGTCATGTTTTACAACGTTTTTAACAAATAACACAAAATAATCTTTTTGGCACTTTGCCCGTTATTTACGTCAGGTCTTCATTTATTGTGATAAGTGCAGCGTACATTTGTGCCTTATGAAAAACAGAAATTGTTTCTTTGAATATCATAATAAACCCTAGTTATTCGTTATCTAAAGCAATTTATTTTTTCCTGCATTTCAACCGTGCAGTAATTTTGTCCCTGCTGAGGGACATTTTGAAAATCGAAGCCAGTAAAGCCTAAATGATTCAGCTTAATTTCAAAAAATAAAAAAAACAAATAATGCAATATAACTGCCAAATTTCAGATTTTTTCAGTAAAGAATTATATAGGTGGTACTGAAAGGGTTAAAAAGTAACCAGTAACTATACCGGTGTAGAGAAAACAAAATGGATTCCTTTTTTTGTCCATCGGGCATTGCTTGCCGATTTAGCCAGTACCTTTTTTTCATCTAGCCTAAGGCTAGCGGCCCTGGATGAGCCCCTTGCTAGACTTAGTCTGCTACTATTATTATTGTTAGCCCTCTTGCCCTAGAGGATCAGGATCTATGACCATTATAAAGTTACAGGTGAAATTACAGCAGTCTAGTTTATGACAAGCATGTAACATGGTGGCAGCTTCTTTAAATTCGTCAATACTTAATTTATAACTTGAATTTCGATTTGGAGTGATCATAATATCTTAAAAAACCTTCTTGCGCATCAATCGCGTAAATAATGTATTTTTATGCGATTCTATTATGAATATTTTCAACGCTTTTTAAATTATTGGCTTTCTGAAATTTTCTATAGTCATGTCATGTTAGCGTAGTGCTTTACTGTGAAAAATTTTCTGTGATAATTTCATTTCATTTCGTTTGAACACGTGCCTTGAATGGATTTTTAAAATTAAAAATCAAAAAAATTGGCAAAATTTAACAATTTTGTCCCTTTTCCTATACCCGCCACTGGCTAACTTTACTTGAAAAAATACTATTTTTACACTACCTTTAATAAATTCGGAAAAAACTGAAAGGAGAGTTTTGAAAACCGAAAGTTTGAATATCTCCGCCATTTTTATATTTGCTTCTTGAAATTTTTGAAGGTTAAATGCTATTAGTATAGTTGTCTACTATCAAAATTTCCGTTCTATTCCTTCAAAAATAAGCTCATGAATGTTTATAGAAATGTAGACATTTTTACCCTTTTCCTATCCACGCCTCTGGCTTATTAATATAAATAATGCAAATTGTATTGCATTAGCTCAAATTTCAAATAGGTAAGTTTATTCCAATGTTGTTAATTTCGTTTAAAAGTTTTTGATTCTAACTTGCCTATTTAGGGGTTCAAAATCTTGCCATTTTCTTAAAATTGAAAAGGCCGCCATTTTAGAATGTCTTTACCTATTTTACTCAAATGCAGTACCAGATGACTACTTGAGGCTATCTTACTACCAAAAAAATTTCAGCGCTCTAGATTCAAAACTTCGACCAGACCCGCGCCTCAGGGACGGTTTTTTTTTTCTGAAATTCGGAGGGACATCCTGAAGAAGTAACGCAACTCTAGGAAAATGTTTTTTACGAAAATCAAACGTCAGCCTTAAGGTTTATAAGAGTAAAAAATTTCGTTCATTAATCTTGAAAGATGAAGCTACAGGATCGTTTTTAAAATTTTAGAGAAATAAACATCATGTAAAAAAAAATCGAATGTCTCCGCCATTATTCTTATTTACTTTTTGAAATTCTCAAGGGTTAAAGTCTATTAGTATAGTTGTCTACTGTAAAAATTTCAATTTAATTACTTCAGAAATGTGCTCATAAATTGTTGGAGAAATTTAGCCATTTTTACCATTTTCCTACCTACGCCACTGGCTTATTATAAGAAAAAATGCAAATTTTATTGCATTAAATTAAATTTAAAGTCATTTACTTCTGTTGTATCTGGTAAATGTATTTACGCTTAGCCCAAAGTGGAATAAGAAGAATAGAGAGGGGAGCGCTGGCTCCATGATTATTGTTATTATTATTAGGTTAGGGAGGATGAAAAAATGTCGTCGTCGTGATCTTGATACGAGTCGAATAAACTGTGAACTATTATCTGAATATCTGAGTATTATTTATTAATTCCATCATCTAGGATTAGACACAACAGAAATTGGCGACGAGAAATTGGGTCAAGTTAATACAGGGCTAATAGTGATTGGTGAAATTTTCGTCACGAGTTGTTGATTGTGGTTATTCAGCATGTCATTGATTGGTAGCATCGAGCAATTTAATATCAAGTCTGATATCAGTGCATATCTGGAACGCATGGAACAGTTATTTATATGTAACGGAGTCACAGATGAAAAACGAGTCCCTATGTTTATCACACTTATTGGTCCGGATTGCTATATCCTTTTGAAAAACTTGCTGTCGCCGGAATCACCGAGCAGCAAAACGTACGAGGAACTGAAAAATATTCTAAAAAAACATTTTAGTCCAGTAAAGATTATTATAGCTGAGCGGTTCAAGTTCCACAAATGTGATCAAGCAGAAGACGAATCAATTTCGGATTACATAGTAAAAGTCAAGGACTTAGCGAAGTCATGTGAATTTGGGACATTTTTGAAGGAGGCGCTTAGAGATAGATTTGTATGCGGGTTACAAATCGAGAAGATCCAGTCACGATTGTTGTCTGAAACGCAACTGACCTTTGATAAGGCATGTCAAATTGCGTTGTCAATGGAGCTTACGACCAATCAAGCAAAGTATATGCATCCCACTCAAAATGTCAGTAAAGCTGAAGTTCAAAAGTCGTCACAGTCAAGTCAGTCAAGTAGAAGTTATGGTCAAAGTCAAGGGAAGTACAAGCAGTCGTACAATAGTACCTTCCAACCGAAAATCCGAGGCAGGCCGTGTACGAGATGTGGACGAACTCATAATCCAGAAACGTGTCCTGCAAAGTACTGGGATTGTTTCATTTGTCACAAGAAGAGGCACACGTCTAAATGTTGTCAGTCGAGAAATCAGTCAAGAAGTCAATCAGTCAAGCAGGTAGAGTCAGAATCAGATGATGCGAGTGGTGAGGACTCTCTCAATATCCACTATTGCAGTAATATTTCAGAAGATATTAAAGAAAGGTCTGGTGCAGCTACAGTTCAGGTAGATATTGATAACAAAACCGTGAATATGGAAGTCGATACAGGAGCAAGTGTAAGTTTAGTGTCAAGTCAATTTTATGATAAGAATTTCTTGCATGTTCCATTAAAGAAGAGTAGTCTAACGATTCAAACTCTGTCAGGGGACCCATTAGCAGTATTAGGTGTAATGTCTGTAAATGTATGTCTCTCTGGGTCAAGTAGTAAGTCAGTATGTAAAGTAAATATGGTAGTAGCCAAGGCTAAAAAGGATTTTAAACCATTATTAGGCAGAAATCTGTTAGATATGTTATTGCCCAAGTGGAGGGATATATTTAGTAATGAAGTCAACGATAAGTTGTCATGTAATAATGTATGTATTGATAAGATGTCAAATCTTGTTGGGGGCTTAAAGAGTCTCTACCCGAGGGTATTTCCAGGTGATAAAACTCAGAGTATTGAGAAAATCAAGGCCAATGTGGTACTGAAGGAAGGAGTAACACCAGTCTTCCATAAGCCTTATTCGGTGCCTTATTCAGTCCGGGAACAGGTAGAAAAACAACTTGTAACGAAGCAATGAAAATTGCTCCGTTTTACTAGGCACAATTATAATTTTCCCCTGTTTAAATTGATGAGAAATAGGTACTTTCAGGTCCAGAGTCATTGATGTTCCTTTTTAGCATTTCTGAAATTCTTTTAAATAAAATCGGGTGCAATAAGTGGTGGATTATTTAATAAATAGATGTCGAATAGGAAGGGTTTCGATCCGGTCGTTGCATTTCCAGGAACCCCGCTGGCCGGGTGTCGTGAACTTATCGCTCGCGATAGCGGGCTACCTACCTGCCTACCTACGCCGTGAAATCGCGGCCGGATTTATTAAATTCATAAATAACATTTCTATTTTCTGGTTTTATTTAATTCAGTCGAGCGTCAGTTTTATTCTTTAGAAGCGATGGGAACTTTCCTCCAACAATTTTTTTTTTTGCGTCTGTAAATACAAGAAACAAATGCAAACCAGAGGTAAATTTAATAAAAATCCGGCGATTGCAATTCTTATCGCCCCACAAAAAGCCGACTTCGTATCGACGTTTATTATTATTTCTAGAAATCATTTTCTCCGAAATGCGTTTTTGCGATCGGCGTGCCCTGCCGGCAACAACCAATGAAATTACTCCGATTACTGATTTGGCGTCGGATGCCGTCATCATTTATTATAAAAGGTGGCGGAACCCAAGCGGAGCTCTCAATTCTTTCTGACCTGTTCGATTGTTTTCAACCCGTCGTGATTAAGATAGTTTTCTGACCGTCTTCTGGACCGTTCCTTCTTCGTGAAGTTTAGTGAATTTTATTGTTTTTCGACTCTGTCGAGCCGTGCTTTGAGTTTTCCCCGGAAGCTATCCGTTATTTCGCGCCCGTCTGGAATCCCGTAATAGTGGTCAGCGTAGTGGTACGAAGTTCGTAGATCAGATAGTAGAATTCTGGAGTGATTTTGATAGGGCCCCCGGACAGTTCTTTTGTCGTGTGTACCTACTCTTACTTCGCCGTCCGCCGTGCTTCGCCGAGTGCCCCGCAGAGTGCCCAGACCGCGACGTTCCCAGTCCGTTGATTCCGCACCGACACCACCCGCTTCGCAAAACAAGGTACGTTCATAATTGTAATAAAGCCGAGCCTTACACCCCAAATTCACCTACGACAACCCACTTGAATTTGAAAGTCCTCTCTCTGTTGGCCGACTCCTGTACAACGACCTTCCGGGGGAGTTGCGGTTTTCTACCCCCCGTTCTTTGCTTGGGCGCGGTGACCACTGGCCCCGGACGCTCGGTGGGAAGTTAACCCTAGCCCGTTGCACACGGAAGTGATACGGTGTTCTTGGAGCTTGGCCCCAGATTCAGGCACACATAGAACACACGCTCATACACGCACGCACGGTTCGCCGGCTTTCCTGCCTTGTTTGCTGTTCTTAATTTGACGTACCACCGCCGCTCGGGGAATTGCACCGTCGCTCGTTCCGATTTTATTCTGGTAGGTACCTACTTCATTTATTTCGCTCATCGAGTTACTTTATTTTGATCGTATTATTTTTACTGGCAGTAATAAAGACTGACTTGTGTTTTATTTATACCCCCATGACCCGTATGTAATTTGTATAATAAGACTACCCTTGATCACGTAAGTACCTATCTAGGTTTGATTGATTTATTTTTTAGCTATGATTGTGATTATTTCTGTAATTTGAATAAAATGTTCATTAATCTATCCACGTAAGTACCTACCAGTTTATAGTTTGTTTAATTAGCATCACTTCCGATTTAATTATTTTTCAATTGATTCGTTTAGTTAATCACGTTGTTTAGTCATCATCACTTCCGATTTAATTATTTTTCAATTAATTTGTTTAGTTAATCACGTTGTTTAATCATCATCACATCCGATTTAATTATTTTTCAATTAATTTATTTAATTAATCACGTTGTTTAACCACCACAAAGGAATTGCATTGTATTTTATTTTTGTTAGTAATTACTAAGAATAAACTTGTTCATATTTTGAGTCGTATCCTATGTCATTTCCCCGTTATCTCGCCGACAGCTTAGCTCCGTGAACGTGCCAGTCTACCAGGTAGGTGCGTAAAGAACATCGCCCTGACTAGTTCTTTTAATCTGGTGATAACTTTAGCCGACCCCTGGCATTTTCCTTTCTCCACGAGCTACCCTAGGGACAAGGGTACTAAGAAAGTACCATTGTGCATCAGGCACAGGGAAAACGCTGCGAGAACTTTCCCCAGGGAGTAAACCCTCACAAAAAATCTGGCGCCCGAGAAGAATTTCCGCCGACTTACGTAAGTTTTCCCCAAGCCCCAGGGCGGCCTGTCACAAACTTGAAGAGTAAGTTGAAAATAAGATATTGGTAAAATACGTCATAGTGAATGGGCAAGTCCCATTGTTGTAGTTCCAATGAAGTCGTCAAAGTCGTTGAGAATATGTGTTGATTTCAAGGTTACCTTGAATCAGTTAATCAAAGTTGATCATTACCCCTTGCCATTGATTGAGGACATTTTTCATAGAATTGCAGGTAAAAAGTTTTATACTGTGTTAGATCTATCAAACGCTTATTTACAATTAGAAGTCAGTCAAGAGTCTCAACCACTGCTGACAATTAATACTCATATGGGGTTATTTCGTTTTACTCGTCTACCCTTTGGTATAGCTAGTGCACCTGCACTATTCCAAGCGGCAATGGATGAGATTCTTAAAGATCTCAGTAATGTAGCTTGTTATTTGGATGATGTGATTATTTCCGGAGATACCTTGGAAGAGTGTCGGAGGAATGTTTTTAGTGTTTTGAGTGGATTGAATAAGTATAATGTTGAGGTCAATCTAGAGAAATGTAAATTCTTTGTCCAAAAAGTGGAATTCTTAGGTCACGAGTTAAGTCTAGAAGGTATAAAACCATTACAGTCTAAAGTAGAGGCAATTAGAAACGCACCTACACCAGTTAATTTGCAGCAGCTGAGGTCATACCTGGGTCTATTAAATTATTATAACACATTTCTTCCCATGTTGTCAACAAAACTGCGTCCGTTGTATAACTTGGAGAAAAAGGATGTTCCTTTTATTTGGTCTAAAGAGTGTCAAGAAGCATTTAGTGTCAGTAAGGAGCTCTTGATTAGCAGCCCTTGCCTAGTTCCGTATAGTGATAAGTATCATATAGTCATTTCTAGCGATGCCAGCCCTTATGTAGTAGGGGGTGTAATAAGTCATGTCATAGACGGTATAGAGCGTCCTATAATGTTTTGCTCTAGCAGCCTAAATTCCGCTGAACTAAATTACTCTCAGTTGGATAAAGAGGCATTGGGGTTGATTTTTTGCATTAAGAAGTTTCACAAGTATATTTATGGTCACAGATCATTTACCTTTAAAGTTTATCTTAAATCCAAAGAAGGGTATACCAACCTTGGCAGCGTCTAGGATTCAAAGATGGTCTCTAATTCTTTCTTCATATCAATATAACATTAAATATCATAAGTCTAGTGAAATGTTTATCGCAGATGCCATGTCTCGGTTACCGTTACCTGATAGTGTCGAGGAACCTGTGTATTTCTTTTCAGTTTTTTATGAAACACCATTCACTGCCCTGGATATTGTCAAAAATACCAATACAGACGCGACGTTGGTAAAAGTCATAGGTTACACCCAAAAAGGTTGGCCTTCTAAGGTAAATGAAATGAATTTGAAACCCTAGTCGTAGACATGAATTGTCAGGCGGAAACAATTGTCTTCTTTGGGGAAATCGATTAATTATTCCTTATCAAGTACGTGAAGATGTGTTGGAATTGTTGCACAGTCGGCATGTAGGTTTAACTAGAATGAAGATGTTGGCTCGATCTGAAGTCTGGTGGCCAACCTTAGATTATGATTTGGAAGATTTCATTAAGAAATGTGAAGTATGTCAGTTGAATCAACCTAAGGCAGTGTCAGTTCCCTTGTCCAACTGGGCAAAAACTAATCGTTTGTGGCAGAGAATACATATTGATTTTTTTGAAAAGTTTGGTCGTTATCAGTCATCATAATCAGTCATAGTCGCTGGGTGGAAGTATGTCAGACACCAAATACCAATGCGTATAATACGATAGAGATTTTGCGTAAAATATTTTCAACCTTTGGGTTGCCCGAGGAAATTGTTTCGGACAATGGTCCGCCCTTTAATGGTGAAGTTTATCGAAAATTTTGCTTGTCTAATGGTATTAAATGTACATTAACACCACCCCTACATCCATGTTCCAATGGTTTAGCAGAGAAATAAGTGGGAACGGTAAAAAAAGGGTTAGTAAAGCAATTGCAGGATAACGTCAAGAAGAAGTTGTCTATGTCCTTGCAGCATCAGATTGACAACTTCCTTTTCAGTTATAGAAATACACCAAATAGTGTCACGGGAGTATCACCTGCAAGTCTGATTTTCAAACAGTTGCCGAGAACAAAATTAAGTTTATTGAAGCCAGAATTTTTAAAAGGGAGAAATGAGTTAAATCGGTCAAATAAAGTCAAGGAATATCAGGATAATAGGAGGGGTAAAATGCGGTTATTTTATGGAGGTCAGAATGTCGTAGTTTTTGATAAAAGATCCGGGCATTGGCAAAATTGCCAAGCTAGTTAGCCTAGTTACATATTTGGTAATAGTGGGTGGTCAGGTTATCAAATGATCAATACAAGCAGTCTAGAAGTTTCGAAGGCCCATCTAGAGTACTTCCTGAGTTACCGTCAGTAGTGGACGTTCCAGTCGAGGTGAACCGTGAAACCACTAGCAGTAGTAGTAGTGTTGTTCCCCAACCCTTAACTGAGTCTCCGGTTAAGGTTATGCCAGGTGATAATCTCTTGAATAATACTCCTCGAGAATCAAAAGTGTCGACACCTAATGTATTGCGAAGATCTCATAGGACCGTTAAGCCGCCAACAAGGTTAGATTTGTAGGGATTAATATTAAGAGGGAAGGAGTGTTGTATCTGGTAAATGTATTTACGCTTACCCCAAAGTGGAATAAGAAGAATAGAGAGGGGAGCGCTGGCTCCATGATTATTGTTATTATTATTAGGTTAGGGAGGATGAAAAAATGTCGTCGTCGTGATCTTGATACGAGTCGAATAAACTGTGAACTATTATCTGAGTATTATTTATTAATTCCATCATCTAGGATTAGACACAACAACTTCCAATCTTGTGAATTTGATATAAAACTATTTTTCTATCTAGCTTATACAGGGGTTCAAAAAATAGTCCTTTTTCCAAAAATTTAAATGGCCGCCATATTGAAACGGCTCAGCCGATTTTGCTCAAGTGCAATACCAGACCACTCCTTGTGGATATCTTACTTCCACAAAAATTTCAGTCTCCTTGATTGAAAACTGCGACCTGAAATGAGGTGACAGAAACCGAATTTTCCGAATTTTGAAGGGACACCCTGTAGAAGTGACGCGACTTTTAATTTTTTTTTTAATGAAAATCGAAATTGTTCCTAAAGTTTAATAAGAGTGCAAAATTTCGTTCACTAATCTTGAAAGATAAAGCTACCGGAGCGTTTTTAAAATCAAAATTTCGTGATTTTGGAGAAATAAAATACTAAAATGTAATAACCAACTTTTATAAAAATGAACAACAAACTAACTTGGTTTAAATCAAGAAGTCAAATTAACAAAACGGTTCTTAAGAGACAACCCTAACATCTTAATAACAAAAGCAGATAAAGGCAATGTCACAGTAGTAATAAGTAAAGAACAATATAATCAATTAAGCAATGATCTTCTTGAAAACCAACGATATTATAAAGTACTAGCTAGAAACCCTACTACTACTGTACAGACGTCCGCCAACAAACTTATCACAGACCTACACAAACGAAAATTCATAAGAGATGAGCAAAACAAGAAATACAAAATCCACAACTCCATACCAGCAAAATACTACGCACTAGCGATGTGTAGTTCGTGAACGAACTAGTTCGTGCGAACTAGTCATGGTAGTGAGCGTACTGAACTAGGTCTCGGATCCCGAAATCGGTCGGTCACTAGTTCATCTAGTTCATTCTTTGTTTTCGTTCTCGTTCTCGACCGGCACTTCGCTTCGCACTTGTCGGTGTCGGTCTCGGACGGATCCTCGGTTCTCGTTCGTTCTCGGACACGGACAGCCACCGCGTGAGCCCTGTGCCGTGAGCGTGCTCTGCTCTGCTCTCGCTCTCGCTCTCGAGAGTCGAGACCGAGATCCGATCCGACGGCCGACGGGACGGGAAATATGAATTATGAACTAACAAATTAACCAAACTATGACGGGAAGTACCTACGGGAACTAGAACTAGGAATAAAATAAAATATACAACACAGTTTGAAAATTAAACTAACTAATAAATAATACTGGAGTAGGTATGTCACATAAATTAGAGAATAGATGTGTTTGAGAATTTCTGGTTGTATTTGCCTTCGGCTTCTGGACCAACAGCCAGATGTGTGAATTAGGTAATTATGTTATTCCAGCTAGACATTTTTATTGCTACTCCCTCATTGTCCATCTCAGCCCTTTTGTGCCTCAAACCATAAACATGTATAGGTGCTTATTCCATAATCTGTTTCATCATGATTTGTATTACAAGAATAGTAGTTTGAAGTGGTGAAATATTAGCTAGGGTCTGGATCTGGAGTAAAAAATAACACACAATTTTTAGTGTAGCTATAAATTTTTACAAAAAAAAAACTTGAAAAATTATCATCACATTGTCTATGGGAAGGGTTCTGACCCCTAGTAACCCATATGTGGCTACGCCACTAAAAGAAAAATTTACTTTGAAATCTTGGAATGGTAGTTTTGTAATTTAGTTATCTCAATTCTATCGCTAAAGAAGGACGTGAGAGCTGAGAGTTAACATATCGATACTAAAGTTAAATTGCTGATTTTGTCGCGCGTTTATTAAGTTTTGTTTTTATTAATTTTTTGTTTTTATTAAGTTTTAAATGTTTAAAAGAAAAGTGTTATTGTGTTGTTAAGTTTATAGATTTTTTTCATTTTTTGATTGCCTGTCCAATTAAATTTATATAAAATAATAAAAGGTAAATAATTTAATTAATTTTTCCTTTAATTTTACTTATTACCTACCTCAAAATGACGTCTAAAAAACGCAGTGACGTTTGGTATCATTATCAAGAAGATGAAGATCAAAAAGCTAAGTGTTCCTATTGCAAATCTATTTTGTCAATTCGTGGTGGGTCAGTGGGTAACTTAACCCGACATATGAAGCAAATGCATCCAACCATTGCTTTGAAGCGTGTGAAAAATTTGGAGAGTATGAATATGGAGAATCTGGATAACTTGCCCATGCCCAGTACGTCAACAGCTAGCAACCCCGACGATGACCAAGAAGGAATTAACCCGGCAAAACCGAAAAAGCAGAAAATTCAATCTGATCTGACTTTTTTTCTTAGGTAAGAGAAACCCCTACCCATTTCTCAAAGCAAAGTTGTGGACCAGCAGTTGCTGAAAATGGTTGTTAAAGGATACTATCCATTTAGTATTGTTGAAGATCAACACTTTAGAGATTTCGTAAAAATGTTATGCCCCAAGTATAATTTGCCATGCAGGAAAACTTTCAGTGAAAGTCTATTGAAGCAGTGCTATGAGAGGGAAAAAAATGCAGTCAGCAAGAAGCTTGAAGCTGCTGAGCATATAGCAATTACCACCGACTCCTGGACTTCAATAAACAACGATAATTTTATGGCTTTCACGGCGCATTTTTCAATTGAAGAAAATGGATCGTTGGTGCTGTCATCTTATTTGCTGGATTGTTTTTCCTACAACGAAAAGCATACTGCGGATAATATAGCTTCTATATTAACAAGAAAATATGGTGAATGGAATATCGAAAATAAAGTAATTTGTGTGGTCAGTGATAATGCGGCTAATATGCTAGCCGCAATTCGCAAAGGTGGATGGAGTGGTCAGAAATGTTTTGCCCATACCCTTAATTTAATGGTGCAAAATGGATTGAAGCCAAAGTCAATCGACGATATTTTAGTTAAAGTTAATGATATATGTTATCGATAAAATAATAAGAACACTGTAGGTACAATTAAATCAGTTTATTAACGAGAAAATGGAAACACCGAGCAAAAAGAGAAGATCACTCTATATCCATTGAATATCGAATGTCCGCACGCCGTCCCGTTGTCGCCCTTGATGGATAGTCCGCACGCCCCCCTGTCCTATCTGCCGTTCCCTCCGTCCAGATGGTTTATGGACCATCTCGGTTTGGAGTACAGGGTTGACAGGGTTGCCAAGTGGTGGAATACTCCTAACATTCGGCCATCCTGACTACCATTTGTCCTTAAATGGTTTACGGAATTATATCTGAAACGGCAAATTAACATTAGCACATACTTATACCATTACCTAATACCAGTTTATTTATTTTTATTTTTATCATTTTTTTTTGTGGTTTGCAATGAAACCTAAAATATATAGGTGACCCATGTTCACACTATACGTTTTGAAATTGATGAGTCATCTGTGCAGTTGAATGACCCTTGTTCATTCAAAGACAACCATCCGAAGAAGCAGTGGTTTGCAATGAAACCTAAAATATATAGGTGACCCATGTTCACACTATACGTTTTGAAATTGATGAGTCATCTGTGCAGTTGAATGACCCTTGTTCATTCAAAGACAACCATCCGAAGAAGCAGTGGTTTGCAATGGAACCTAAAATATATAGGTGACCCATGTTCACACTATACGTTTTGAAATTGATGAGTCATCTGTGCAGTTGAATGACCCTTGTTCATTCAAAGATGACCATGTACCACAAGTATTCTTGGAACTTACTTATAAATCAGAGGGGATTGTAAATGTGATGTTGTGGGTTCCGGGCGTGGTGGGGGAGTGTTATTAGCGGTGAACAGGGAAATTCAATGTGTTGAGCTCGAGCAAGACTTGTTTGAAGTAAGAACAAACTTACCATTAGTGGATATTGTTGGCTGTAAAATTATATCTAAGAAATGTAGCTTGTATGTAATTTGTGTTTATATTCCGCCGACAGTGCCACTGGCAGACTTTGAATATTTTCTTGATATGTTTGAGCGGCTCAATCTTGGAGATTCTAAGCTGATTTTGCTGGGAGATTTTAATATACCTCATTTTCATGACTCAGCGGCTGCTGACCCAAGATCTGTGCTTCTTAGAGATTTCATGTTAGCTAATAGCCTATCACAGAGTAATGCGATTGTTAATGAGAGGGGACGCTTGCTTGACCTTGTATTAGCTAATTTTGATGTCACCGTAGTGCGTGATAACTGCCCCATGGTCAAGGAAGATTCCCATCATCCGGCTTTGTCATTGGCCATGGAAGTATCATTGGGTGGTGGGAGGGAACGCTTTGATCTCGGATCCTCGTCACGCTCATATAATTTCCGAA
Source organism: Malachius bipustulatus (assembly GCA_910589415.1). Classification (NCBI taxonomy): domain Eukaryota; kingdom Metazoa; phylum Arthropoda; class Insecta; order Coleoptera; family Melyridae; genus Malachius; species Malachius bipustulatus. The sequence goes on along the minus strand of CAJUUM010000034.1, from coordinate 316,615 downwards.
GGGCAGATTTTCATTTATATTGCTCGTAGGTACTTTATTAATTTATACTTCGACTTTCAATTATTAAATTGACGAACTAACACTGATACCGATACTGACTACTGATACTGACTACTGATACCGACTGCGCCATATTATATAGTCGTGGGGAGGTTTAATACCAAACACGATGAGTGCCGGACGTAAACTGATTTATTCAAATATAAAATAAAACCAGAAACATGAAATGTATTAATTGTCATTGTCAATATCACATATCACTAAATAATATAAGATTATAATAATAAATAAATAAGTACCAGGCAACCAGTAATTCAGTTACCTGACAAGAATCATCTATAGATATAGAAGATCAGTTGTTTTGGTTACAATACAACTTTGAGCCATGGCCTGAAGTGATATTAAAATGGATTGCTACCAGTCGCCATAGAATAACGGAATATGAAAACACAAACACTTCTATTCAAGATCATTTCAAGAAATATTCTGCTTTAAGTAAACATTTAGGTTATAAACTGGTAATTATGATTAAAAAAAAATAAAAATTTAACACAATTATTAAATATTAGTTTTTTTTTAGTTGGAGATAGACTTCCATACTCTGTATTCTGTGGATCCATTGAAATTTTGTGTGACAATACATGAAAAGAAAAGTAAAATTTCAGATTATGCAGAAAAATTAAAAATTTTCCCTATCCTTCTGCTGTTGGCAGTACTTCAACGGATGGTATGGGTTTATTATATTTGAAGTTATTTTATTCAAGAAATTGACCAGTTTTTTTTTACAGGTGGTGTTGCCTTATTAGCACTGCTAAGCTGCCCCTATTTGTTTCCAACAACTGTAGTGAGTCTCAATAAAAAAAATGGAGGCCATCAAAATGTGAAGTGGCTGAAAGTTTTGCCACTTATTTGCAAGACTGTTCAGAAATAACTGGTTGCCTGGAACGTCGCAAAGACAAATATGCAGATTTGAACATGACATGTCGGCCAAGTGTGTTATTTGTAGGACCTAATCTTGATGATGCAAAAGGGGTTTGTAGTAATTGATGACATCATTTATGACATATAGGTTCACCTCTTGGGGCTTTCGATATTTGTTTTAAAGCATTGCATGGCCTAGTTGTTCAATATCCCGTAGAGTCCCGCATGTGTGGCAATTTGTACAGTTATTTTTATATGAAATGACTACAAAGTGGGACAAACAATACTCTTCAGTGACAAGTTTGTTGTCTGACTTAGCAGACTGAAGCTTTTATTTTTTACATTTTTTTCACAGTATTAATATTTTCCACATTATAGGTAATGTATATAATACCTATACACATCATATATTATATGAAAAGTAGTTTTTATTGTTATGTAAGTCAGGATTTAATTCAGGTATAGACATTATGCAAGTATAACAATATCTGGACCTCTAGCTAATTCAGCTATTATTCTGTAAAATGGAGTGCTGCAAGAAACACGGCCGTTCGCCAAAAAAATTGCTGTCATTTAGCATACAAAAATAATTTCAAAAATGGTCCTACAATATGTTTTCAAAATACTTGTAATAGAAAATTAATTTCCTTTAAATCATTTTACAGACATTTTTATGCTAAACATATAATAAAACAAGGAAACTGTAATTGGTTGTAACACTAAAGAGGTTGCTGAAAATAGTGTGTCACAACAAACACAAAATTCGTTTTCACATCTTGAAACATCTGAAGGCAGTACCTGTGGTTCAAAATCGATATCTGATGATCAGGATAATAATGATAACAGTACTAGCTTTTCTTTTAGTAACAACATAACTACCTTTATATCGCAGCTTTATTCTAATGATTCCATACCCCGCAGTGAAATACAGACCATAATCGATTCTGTTTCAGATTTATTTACTTCTGATTTCATAATGAATCTAGTTGAAAAAGTCAAAAGGTCCCTCTTCAATGTTGATCAAAACACTTCTCGTGAACTTTTAAACATTCTAAGTCAAATTGAACACCCTTTCAAACATTTGTCCACTGAGCATAAAAGATTTGATCTTTTTAAAGTTCTGGTAATTTTATAATGCCTGAAAATATTATAATTTCTGAAAAAGTACAACCGTATTCAACTAATAGTCTTGCCCAATCAACAGTTGTGAAAAAATGCGCTTCATTTGTTCCTCTCAGAAAAACTTTGAAAATTTTATTTGAATCACCCAATGTTTATAAGAAAACATAGGAAAACATGACCAGTGAGAAAGAATTGATTGAAAATGTCGTACAATGTGATTTATGGAAAAGTCAATCTGCACGATTCAAAGGAAAAATTGCATTCCCCTTGTTTTTATATTATGACGATTTTGAATGTGGTAATGTTTTGGGGTCTCATTCTGGCGGTAATAAACTGGGAGTAGTTTACGTATCGTTATCCTGCTTTCCGAGAGAATTCCGGCCCTTGCTTGAAAATATTATTATTAGTTCAACTATTTACATCAGATCTGAGAAAAGAAGTAGGCAATAAAATCTTTGAGAAGGTGATTCAAGAAATTATGTATTTGGAAGAAGTAGGTATAGATGTGAAAATTTCAGAAGACAAGGATGAACGTATTTTCTTTTGTTTGCCTCTGATTATAGGTGGTAACTTAGGACTTCACTCCATATTAGGTTTTGTAGAAAGTTTTTCTGCTCAGTTTTCGTGTAGATTTTGTAAGTCGAGCAAGAATGAGATTCATACTCAAATCATTGAAAATGAAAATTCAATGAGAACAAAAGAAAATTATGAGACTGATTTGATATTGAATAATGTAAGTTTAACAGGCATTAAATCAGAATGCATTTGGAATACCTTGTCCTCTTGTCATGTAGCCCATAATTATTCTGTTGATTTAATGCATGATATATTGGAAGGTGTGTGCAAATATGATCTAGCAATGATACTTCAAAATTTTATATATGAAGTTAATTTAATTTCTCTATCAAACTTGAATTCATTTATAATCTCCTTTAACCACAAGTTTGTTACAAAATAAATGTCAGTCTACCACTGATTATGGAAGATCATTTGAAGAAAGGAAACAAAAAATTTTCGGCTTCAGAAATGCTTACTTTCTTTACTAACCTAGGATTGATGATTTGGTCATCTAATACCTGAAGACAATTCATATTGGCAATTATATTTTTAACTCTTAGGTCCATCCTGGATATTACCCTTTCAGAATATTTTCGTACGCAGCATATTGAATTGCTTAGGACTTTAATAAACGAACATCATTATATTTATACTGTAATACTTGGTAAACATTTAGTGCCTAAATTTCATCACATGATACACTATCCACGAATTATGAAAATGTCAGGTCCACGTCCACTTGTACATCTTTGGTCGATTAGGTTTAAATCCAAACATCGAGTTTTGAAAAATATTGCTAATATTTCATGTTCAAAGAAAAACATATGTAAGACAATTGCTTTGAAACATCAATTGAAAATGTACTACTTGCTTTCTTGTAATCAAGGGTTTACTTCTACAAGAATCAACATAGCCGAAAAATTCGCAGATGAGCAGCTACTAAGTGACGATTTAACGATAAAAACTATGGTAAAATATGTAAAATATTTTGACAAAATTATCAAACGCGGAAGTATAATTTTAACATTACTTTCAGAACTTTTTCCAAAGTTTTCAATTGTAGATGATATTACAACTGAAAATAAAAATACACTACTGATTTGCATACCATTTCAAACCATCGGTTATAATGAACATTTACATGCCTATGAAGTAGAAAAATTGGGTTGCCAAGAGACATTTGCAACATTTGCATATCCATTGTTTATATTTTGTAAATCCAAGTGGGGAACATTATGTAAATGTCCGTTCCTTATTATAGAATAATAATATACTGAATATTATTATAATACTTCTGTGTAATACATATTTTTTATTTGCTTCCCTGGAGGCTCTGTTTGTTTTACTATCATTGGGTCAGAGATATTTTTGAGGGGCGGACTTATCTTTTATTTCAAAGAATTTTCAAGGCGATACATACCATCACTATCACAACCAGTTATACTGGAAGTCACCATCAACTTCGTGTTTTAAATTAAACAGCCGGTATATTACATTTTCTAACATTTTTATAAACTCAAAATAATCTATCAAGCAATACTGCTCATATAAAGCAGGATAATTTTTTTACAGTTCGCTCAAACAGCCATAACTGTTTGTACTGCAATAACTGAGTGTATACAGTTTACCCAATCAAATGCATTGTCATTTTAAAATTTCCCTTAATTGACATAAACATGTGCCAATGTTGTAGCAACCAAGCACATTGCCACTAGAATCATAAAAATATAGTCATGGTAACCAAATAAATTGCTACTTGTAGAAACTATGTTACGTGGCAACAGTGGCAACAGAGCTCTACTCTGCCAAAGGGCTGTTCTAGCTTGAGACGGTCGGTTGGGAGAGGGGAGTGAGTTGTAAGGTGCCACCGAAAATACCCCGCTCGAACATTCATTCGTATTCTTAACCATAACATGGTAACATAGAACTATTATGTCGACATTTCAGTCGGTACGGGTCCCCAATTAAGGGTAAAAATCACTAATATAAACTTTGTTAAATGCAACAAGTGTTATAATAAATAGTCAATCCTTTTAAATATTATATTATACTCGCGTCTTCATTTTTCTCCGTTACCTACATACCATATTGGTCCTTCGAGCCGGATAATTACATCCGAAACCTTAATTAATCGCGGAAAGTAGGCGTCAATGGAGAATCTGAAGTGATAGTGCGATAGTTCATCGGTAGCGTGAAACTGAGTTATCGTTTAATCACCACGTTGAACATTAACGTAGCCTGAGCAGCTACCTACATCATTAACGAAGCCTAAGCAGTTTCACACATAATTAACGAAGCCTAAGCAGTTTGCAACATCATCAACGGAGCCTAAGCAGTTTCCAACACCGTCAACGGAGCCTAACCAGTTTCCAGCATCTTCAATAAGCCAAGAAGTGTCAATCTCTAAGCCAAGAAGCCAATCTCTACGTCCCGACGACGCACCTATTCAAGGAATCCAAGCAGCACTTGACAACCAGAGAACAAGGAGCTGAAACAAGTCCAAAGGTTAGATCTCAATCCTTTATATTTTTTCCTTTATAAATTTATAATTGGGTCATTGCTTCTATACTGACGGCAAAACGGTGCGAATCTCCTGATATACCAATAATCGGTAAATTTATTTTTATTTTTCTAATTACTTATCATTTTATTATCATTATCTTATTAGTATCCATTTATTTAATAATTATTAAAAAGGTTAATATAAAGAAAAATGGGTAAAAATTCTAAAGATAAGACTCCTAGTACTCCAACAGTAACAGCTAATCAAAATGAAAAGAGTAGCTTAGATCAGTTAATTAGAAAAAGAGACAAGATTATTGACAGATTAAATCGTGTTTTTGAGTTTACAAAAGATTTTAAATCGGGCGAAGACATCCACCTCCTCATCACGAGAAGGGGTATTGTCGTATCCTCCTTTGATAATTTTGATGAAATACAATCCGATATTGAGGAGGAGGTGTCTTTATCAGAATTATTGCAACGTAATGAACAAGCGGAAGTGAGAAAGAATTTCGAAGAGCGTTATTTTAACACCTTAGCCCAAATAGATTCGACAGTTGAACGGGAGACCTCATTAAAAACAGAATTAAGTGCAGTAAAAATTAAAGATGAGGATCATTTTAGTGCAAAAATTAACCTTCCCGCGATATCATTGCCAGAATTTAGTGGAGCGTATTCTGATTGGTTGTGTTTCAGAGACACTTTTTGGTCCGTAATTCATGATCGTAAATCATTATCTAATGTTGAAAAATTACATTATCTACGCACCTCGTTAAAGGGTGACGCGCTACAAGCAATTAAGTCTCTTTCGCCAATAGGTGCAAATTACGAGATCGCTTGGGATATACTAAATAAGCGCTTTCAAAATACACGATTAATTGTCACGTCACATATTAAAAATATCCTAGACACACCGTCAATTACGAAGGTAACGGCAGAGAATTTAAGATTTCTGAGCGATTTACTGATAACAAACTTAGAAGCTTTGAAGGCCTTAAAAATTCCTGTTAACGAGTGGGACGCAATTTTGATTACCATTATTGTAGATAAATTAGATTATCAAACCAAACGGGAATGGCAAGCTAAATTAACTGGAGAGCTACCTCGGCTTGAGGAACTGTTACAATTAATAAATTCGAGATGTCAAATCCTTGAAGACACCTCTCATAATAATAATAACATAAGACGCGCTAATTACGAACCAAATAACAGATTCAAGGGCACCGTAAATCACGTTGCCGCGAACCGCGCTTGCGAACATTGTAAGCGCACGAACCATACTATATATGTATGTAATGAATTTCTGAAACTCCCTGTAGATCAGAGATTTAATAAAATTAAAGCATTGAAATTATGTAACAATTGTTTGAAGGGTAATCATACAACGAGTCAGTGCAAATCAAATATTTCGTGTAGGCAATGTAAACTGAAACACAATACTCTTTTACATAGGTCAGAACCAGAAGTCAGAAGTCATAATGATTCTGAAAACATAGCAACGACAAGTACTTCTAATCATACTAGTAATAATAATTATAATAAGGGTCCTTCGGAAATATTGCTAAGTACAGCAATTGTCAATGTGCTTGACTATTCAGGTAACGCCCATAAATGCAGAGTGTTAATCGATGGGGGGTCCCAATTAAATTTTATTTCAACGACAATGTGCGAGAAATTAAAATTAAACACCGAACGTACCTACTAATCATGTTATCACCGGGTTAAATTTGTCAACTAATAAAGTTAAGAAATTAGCTCGGGTTCATTTAACATCGAGGCATAACAATTTTCAGACGAAAATAAAATGTTTAGTTCTGGATAATATTACTCAGAATCTGCCATTGTCATCTTTCTCAAAGCATTCCTTAAATATTCCCGATAATATAAACTTAGCCGACGAAAACTTCAATGAAAGCGGTACAATTGACATGCTCTTAGGGGTTCAAGTATTCTTCGAAGTAATAAAGGCAGGTAAATTCCAGGTAGATCATTCACTTTATTTGCACAACTCAGAGTTTGGCTGGTTATTCGGAGGAATGCTAGAACGGAACGAATTAGATACAGATGTTGGTACCTGTCATATAAATACCTTGCAAAATTTGCATGACAATGTTTCCGAATTTCTCAAACTTGAAAGTGCCGACTCTATGATGTCCATAAACCCTTCGGAGAAATTATCTACCGAAGATAAATACTGTGAGAGCCATTTTACGGCCACACACAAAAGAACACTTTCCGGAAATTTTATTGTTGATCTTCCTTTGAAAAATAATTCTATGAATTTAGGTTATTCAGAAATTTTAGCACAAAACAGGTTTTTCAGCTTAGAAAGGCGACTGGCTAAAAACCCTCCACTAAGAGAGGATTATATTAAATTTTTGAGAGAATATGAGTCACTCGGTCATATGGAAAAAAGGTCTAAATTAGATACGGGAACTTCATATTTCATACCACATCACGCAGTCATTAAAGAAACTGCACAAGGAAATAAATTAAGAGTTGTTTTTGACGGCTCTATCAAAACTTCAAATGGTGTTAGTTTAAATGATAATTTACTAACAGGTCCGAACTTACAATCGGAATTATTTGTAATATTAATAAAATTTCGTACGTACAATTTTGTTATAAGTGCGGATATCGAAAAAATGTATCGCCAAATTTACGTTAATAAGGAACAACAAAATCTCCAAAATATTTTTTGGCGTGAAAATATTTCTGACCCGCTTGAAATTTATCAATTAAAGACGGTCACATATGGAACTTCATCAGCACCGTATCTTGCTATGCGCTGCCTAAAGCAATTAGCAATTGAAAATGAGCCGAAATACCCGCAGGCGGCATCAAATATTTTAAATAATTTTTATATGGATGATCTCATATGCGGTGATAACACTCTTGAAGGTGCCTTATCTTTGAGAGATGAAATAATTGAAATCCTAAAAGGGGCAAATCTTAAACTACACAAGTGGGCATCAAATGAAGCTTCAATTTTGCCTGATTGTAATAAAACTACTACTGTTAACTTTAACAAAGATATTGATACCAAAACTTTGGGGTTAGTATGGAATTGTAGTAGAGATATATTGAAATATGATCTATTATTTGAAATTTCTCCAAAAGTGATAACAAAACGTTCAATTTTGTCCACTGTTTCGAAAATATTTGATCCTTTAGGTCTTATCACGCCAGTTGTTTTAAAGGCAAAATTAATTCTCCAGGCTTTATGGGTTTCCAAAATTGGGTGGGACGATAAGGTACCCAGCGACTTAGAGTCAATTCTTGCTTCGTTTGCCGGAAGTAAAAAATATAGTCATACCGCGTAAGATAATTCAATCTAACGACTTTATAAGTCCCGAAATTCATGGCTTTGCTGATGCCAGTATCAAAGGGTTTGGTGCGGTTATTTATATAAAAAGTTACAATTCGGATGGTCAACCATATGTTCAACTATTGTGTGCGAAAAGTAGGGTAGCTCCTTTGAAGACAATCTCTCTGCCAAGATTAGAGCTATCAGCAGCTCTGCTACTAGCCAGACTATACCACAAGGTCATATCCGAGATTAACATAAAATTTAATAATTGTTTTATGTGGAGCGATTCGACCATTGTTCTGAATTGGGTGGCAGCTTCCCCCCATAATTGGCAAACTTTAGTGGCTAATAGAGTCTCCGAAATACAATCACTAACTGCGGAGTGTACGTGGCTTCATGTAAGTGGCTCTGAAAATCCTGCCCATCATATTACTAGAGGCTTATATCCAGATCAATTAATTAATTGTAATAATTGGTGGACGGGTCCGGATTGGCTTCTATCACAGTCCAGTGAATGGCCAAAATCCGTATCAATTAAGAGTGATCTAGAAATGCCAGAAAAGCGAACGCAATGCGCCCTAATAACAAAGTCTAATCCAAAATAAGAGATTTTATTGAGATTTTCAGATTTTGGAAAATTGAAGAGAACAATAGGCTGGATTAATCGTTTTATCTTTAATTGTAAAAATAAAAAATGTAATAAAATGCTAAAGCTAAACTACTTAACATCAGAAGAGTTAGATCAAGCCAATAACTTAATTATGTCTTTAGTACAGACAGAATCGTTCGAGACCGAGATTAAATGTTTAAAAATGGGTAAAGAATTGCCAAAAAATAGCGCTCTTCTCTGCCTCAATCCGTTTCTGGATAAAAATGGCATATTGAGAGTAGGTGGTAGGATTAGACATGCTAAGTTATCATACGATAATAAACATCAGATAGTTTTACCTAAAGGTCATCACATCACCTTATTATTAATTCGACAATGTCACATTAGTCATCTACACGCGGGAGCTCAAGCAACATTAGCAGCTCTGAGGCAGCGGTATTGGCCTATCTCGGGCAGGGATGCAGTTAGGTTAGTTATCAGAAAATGTTTAAATTGTTTCAAGGTAAGACCTGCAATAAACTCAGAAATAATGGGCGACTTACCTATTCAGCGCATTCAACAATCGCGACCCTTCTTGAAATCAGGAGTTGATTTATGTGAACCTATTTTGATTAAGGAAGGACATTTAAGAAATAATAAAACTGTAAAGGCATATATTGTATTGTTTATTTGCTTAAGCACAAAGGCGGTTCATTTAGAACTTATTTCCGATCTTACTACTGAAGGTTTTTTAAACGCTCTTCGAAGATTTATTTCTCGCCGCGGTTCAATAAGAGAAATTCATTCAGACAATGCCACCAACTTCGTAGGTAGCGACAGAAAACTTAAGCAAATTTTAAAGAATGTTACTCGCGAAGAGAAATTAACTTCAAAACTGCAAGATAATGATATAAAATGGTATTTCATTCCTCCTAAATCACCTAATTTTGGTGGCATATGGGAGGCTAATATCAAGTCAGTAAAGACTCATTTAAAAAGAACAATAGGAGATACCATTTTGACATATGAGGAGATGTTGACCCTGCTTATCAGGATAGAAGCATGCCTTAATTCTCGTCCTTTACTTCCTCTATCCAGTGACCCTAATGACCTGTCTCCTTTGACTCCTGGACATTTTTTAACTGGGTCAGCTGTAACTGCTCCTGTTGAGGAGAACTTGGTGGATCATAAAATCAACCGTCTTAGTCGATGGCAACATGTTGAGCAGATGCGACAACATTTTTGGCGCAGGTAATCAGTAATCAGTAATCAGTAATATATATTTCAGTGTTTTAACTTTATAAGAGTCTTACACAACGTCAATGCAATATAAAAATAGTCTAAAATCAACAACAAAAAACACCCAAAGATTTCACCGAGCGTATTACCCGGCTAATAACTAGAAGTATACATTAAAAAACTATAGTTCCTTCATTCAAAAAATCATCTATGCAATAATACGCCCTATCAATGAGAAATAATTTAAGTCGTTTGCAGAAGGCGTTGATAGAAAGAACTTTACACTCATCATCTATCATATTATAAAATTTTACAGCAAAATACTTAGTGCCAGTGTGTGATTTACATAATCGGTGACTATCCAGCAACAGTTTATGCTTGAATCGCGTATGATGATCATGGCTGTCATTGGTATTATAATGATGCAGATGTTTCCTGATGTAACATACAGTCAAGTAGATATACAGGGACGGAAGTGTGAGAATCCTGAGAGCAATAAAAGTCGCTCTACAGTCGTCTCTGTAACCAAGTCCGGCGACAACTCTGACTGCTCGTCTTTGGAAACTGAAAATGCGATGTCTGATGGGGCTGTGACCCCAAATAATCAGTGCATAACTCACGTGAGTCTGGAATAATGCATGATATGCAGTAAGAAGAACAGGTTGAGAGACCGTACCAGAAATATTACGCAGTGCAAATATTGCAGAACATAGCCTACCACTAAGATGTACCGAGTGGGATCTGAAATTTAAATCGTCATCTATATGTAGCCGCAGAAACTTGACAGAGGGGTTGTGCCCCGTAAGGTCCAAGGTAGCCTTATTTTTCAACGTAAACAGCAAACGAGATGACTTTTCTAGATTAAGCTGTAACCTGTTGGAGGCAAACCAACTGTTGACACGTGACAGCGACACTTCCCCAGAACAGGCAACATCCTCATGCTTCCCACCAGACGTGATGATGGTCGTATCATCCGCAAATTGGATCAATCTCGACATGCCAGAAGCATAAGGAAGGTCGTTAACGTAAATTAAAAATAAAAGGGGTCCCAAGACAGAGCCTTGAGGAACTCCCATTGTTACTGGCAAAAAGTCCGAGAAAACACCCCCAATTCTCACTGACTGGAGTCTATCGGTCAGAAACGACGCAATCAATTTCACGCTCGAAGGGTGCAAGTCATAAAAGTACAACTTGCGAATCAGAATCTCATAAGAGAGGCAATCGAAAGCCTTACTCAAATCCAAAAACTGAACTAACGTGTAATCACCTCGTTCAAAACCCTCCAGGACACTCTCAGTCAGGTCGACCAACGCACTGACCGTAGAAAACCCGGTTCGGAAACCGAATTGGCTCTCAGAAAAATAATTACCCTGTGTGAAAAAGGAAATCAGTTGTTGTTTTATAATTTTTTCCAACACCTTAGAAAATACCGGAAGAATGGAAATCGGCCTATAATTTGACGGATCTTCAGTCGATCCTTTCTTGTGCACAGGCACCACGGCTGCTCGTTTAAGAGTGGCAGGAAAAATTCCCTTACTGAGACACAAGTTAATCAGTTTAGTCAGTGGTGTTATAATCAGATCTTTGATTTCTCTGACCATACTAACGCTCAAGCCATAGACGTCAACGGAATTTCCAGGCTTCAGGCCACCGATCACATCCCTCACCAACACCTCAGACACCTGACTGAAACAGAACGGTCTGCAGGAAGTCTCGCGAGGGCTGGTACACGTGGTATTGCACATAAAAAGAACAGGGTCCCCTTCCGATGAGGGAAGATTATTCACAATTTCACCAGCAACATCTGCAAAGAATTGGTTAAAGCGATTCGGTGAGATGTTACATTCCGCAAGACCCAGATTAGACCTGTGTGCTCGCTTTGTATTAATGATCTGCCAAGCAGCCTTTACAGGGTTTTTTGAGTTTTTTATAAACATATCTGTAGCATGCAACTTTGCATTCTTAATCGCCTTTCTATAGTAGCTTCTTAATTTATTACGCAATTCATGCCATTTATGGGATCCTGTCTGTCTAAACAAGTCATCAAACATGATAACAACTTTTCTTAGCTGCTTAAGAGAATCATTAAACCACTTTACACAAGGAGCATTCCCTGTTTTTATCTTAAAATGAAAAAAACACGTCGCATCATGAGTACTCACAGGTGGCATCGTGAGTACGTCAATCAGCTACAACAAAGGGCTAAGTGGAAAACAACAGGTCCATCATTAGTAAAACCAGGTACGATGGTACTACTAGTGGAGGATGGGGCAAAACCTCTCCATTGGCCTCTTGGTCGAGTGCAGGAGATTCATCCCGGAAAGGACGGAATAGTGCGCGTTGTGACTGTGAAAACCGCTAAAGGTGTTTACAAGCGCGGAATTTCTAAAATATGTGCACTTCCTATTGAATAATTATAAAGTGCCATTCTGATATATAGATTGTAATAATTGATATCATCATAATTCATATCATAATAATCAATCATGATTTTCATTGTATTTTTAATTTTTATTTTCTATTTTTAATTTTTTTTTCTCATTGTGTATTTTTTGGCTAATGTCATTGATATAATTTAATTTGGTTTTTGTAAATATTTGTATATTGTGCAAATTGTGTAAATTTTGATATTTGTATGCCTGGATGCATTCAAGGGCGGCGGTATGTTACGTGGCAACAGTGGCAACAGAGCTCTCCTCTGCCAAAGGGCTGTTCTAGCTTGAGACGGTCGGTTGGGAGGGGAGTGAGTTGTAAGGTGCCACCGAAAATACCCCGCTCGAACATTCATTCGTATTCTTAACCATAACATGGTAACATAGAACTATTAAGTCGACATTTCAGTCGGTACGGGTTCCCAATTAAGGGTAAAAATCACTAATATAAACTTTGTTAAATGCAACAAGTGTTATAATAAATAGTCAATCCTTTTAAATATTATATTATACTCGCGTCTTCATTTTTCTCCGTTACCTACACACCAAACTATATTATCACTCCAACCACAAGGATATGGTGGTTGGAGCAACCAAATGAATCGCTGTTTATCTGTGTATATTTTAACCGTATAATTATGGTCCCTGTAATCACTTACTTCTTTGTGCCGTATTTAATCGAAAATTATCATTGCAGCAACCATAATTTTATTGCTCTCTCAACCAATCATTTTTTACTGTGAACTGTTTAAATATGCAAGAGAGAAGGTTTCTCAATTATGCCTTGCTTCTTTATAAAATCAACTCTGGCCGTCCTAGCTATCTCTTAAATAAATTGACTCTCAGAAGTGCTGCTCCGATCTTAATCTACGACATGTCAGATCCACCTTACCACACCAAGGCACAACTCTGAATTTTTCCTATGTAGTTTCTCATACTTGTCTGTTTACCTCTACAACAGTTTTCTGAGCGATTATGATATGAGTCTTTCTGCATTGAGGAAACTTATCAAGAAAAAAAATTTAACTGATAGTCTTGGAAGTGTGAGTATTGGTCTGTTCTAGGTTCTAGAATTCGGTTGATATTTCACAAGCTGTCTAGTTAGTTACCTACTTAATTGGAATTTCTAATTCTTTAAGTTAAGTTACGCCATTATTACCATGTAGTACCTATTTTTTTATGGAATTATATTTGGAATTTTTCTGAAGAAGAAAAGGTCCTACTGTTAACTGTGATGCTTGATGTTTGAATGTATTATTTTGATATTATTTGTTGTTGTATTGATGGGTTGAATGGTTAAAAAATGAATGATTGTATAGAATACATATTTATTGCGTGTATGTTTGTTCGCAGTCTGGCTTGAAGTCTTCTCTCGTCACACGACGCAGGATTACATTGCATTTTACAGCGAAGCCAGAATGTGCAAAAATGATTGAATGGGTAACATAACTCCCCTCCTTGGAAGAAGTACATAATATAATGTATTGCTTACAATATTAAAATAATGATTATGCAATAATCAAATAAAGTAAAATTCAACAATAATTGTAATATTTGAAATGTAAAGCAATCAATGCTAATTAAAAGTAGACCCTTATTTTTAATGTCCACATGGAAAATAAACGTAAAAAATGCACTGCTGAAATTAAACGCACTATTGCACGAAATTTCACCAACTTGAATTATTGATGTCCCTCATCGTTCATAGGCAAGGGACAAATTGAAGCAATGGATCTTCTTATACTGCCGTTTCTGGTTCTAATGGTGACGACACGAACAATATCGTCTGAACCGGGATGTAGTTCGATGATTCTGCCTAGGTTCCATTTCATAGGTGGAATTCTAGGATCCTTGATGATTACCATGTCGTTGTTATGCAAAAGTTTTTCTGCACTTTTCCACTTCTTTCGGACTTGTAGCTCCGATATATACTCGGTGGACCAACGGCACCAGAAATGCTGAACTGCTTGCTGAATTTGTTTATAATGTGTGAGACGATTTTTTGGAATCGTGGTAACGTCCATATCAGGAACAGATGTGAGAGACCTTCCAACTAAGAAGTGTCCTGGTGTGAGAGCTTCAAGCTCTGAAGGGTCAGAGGAAAGAGGGATAAGTGGTCTGGAATTGAGTATGGCCTCGATTTGCACAATAATACTGTACAGACATTCAAATGTTAATAATTGACCCCCTACTATTCGTCTTATGTGATATTTGGCGGATTTTACCCCTGCCTCCCATATTCCTCCCATGTGTGGAGAGTAAGATGGAATGAAGTGCCAATCGAATTTCTCTTTTAGCAGAATATCGTGTAATTTGTCTTGATTTTGTATCATGAATTTGCCTAAATCGCGTAATTTAGAAGCAGCACCGATGAAGTTCGAGCCGTTGTCTGAATAAAGCCTGGAAGGCATTGAGCGACGACTAACAAAACGCCTCAATGCTAAAATGAATGCTTCTGTCGACAAGTCGGACACAAGTTCAAGGTGGATAGCCCTAGTATTTAAACATATGAAGACACATAAATAACACTTAAGTGTCTTGCATCCTCTACCTGCCTTGTCTTTTATTTGTAGAGGTCCGGCATAATCAACGCCGGTGATTTGGAACGGGTATGATATTGAAGTTCGATCCTTGGGTAAATTACCCATAATCTGTTGACCAAATTTTGGTTTTACTCGAAAACAAGTGATGCAATTGTGGATTACCCTTTTAATTGTATTTCGGGCTGACAAAGGCCAATATTTATCTCTCAAGGCGGCGAGTAAATTCTGAGGCCCTGCGTGAAAAAGTCTTAAATGTTCTCGTTGTATTAGTAAATCGCAGAACCTATGACTGGATGGTAGAACAATAGGGTATTTCTTTGAGAAAGGAAAATTGGAATTACCTATACGTCCTCCAACCCGCAAAGTACCATCTGTATGCATGAAAGATTTTAAATTCATTAATTTTGACCCTTTGGTAATATGTTGATGTTTTTGTAACGAACTGATGTCCGCATGAAATGTATTGCCTTGTACGAATTTAACTAAACAAAGATGAGCATGATTTATCTCTGACAAAGTGAGTTTTCCGTAAAGTTTTTTGTGTTTGTTTAATTCGAGTAAATCGTTCATATATTTGACCCATTGTGAGTGTAAACTTGGTGGCAAAGAATCGTCCCATGAGACAGCACTTAACCATAATTTTTGTAAGAACGCCTTGGCCGTTATGGTGCAAGGGCTTATAAGCCCTAGTGGGTCGAATATCTGAGAAATCGCACTTAGGACTGTGCGTTTAGTTATGACTTCTGAATGCGATATATTGATTTTGCTTCCAACATATCATTTGCTGACTGGCCTAAACGTTTTGTTTCAGCGTAATATTTTGAAATAATTGTTCTTGCCCGAAGAATCACGTCAAAGTGATTGTCCTCGAACAAATCTTTTTCATCACAATGACCGGCGAGATCGTCTTCAGGTGATAGCATGTAGATTTGATCATGAATTTCTTCGTATTCCGAAAGAATGTTTTCGGTCTTTGCTATCCTAACTTCTGTATACTTGATTTCTGCTAAAGTCAAAATCCCGACTGGCCTTTTTTCCAGTTTAGCAATGCGTTTGGTAAAACTTGTTAATTTACCTTTTATGGCACCCCTTAATAAGGCAGATAGGAGACGTTTAAGACATAATAAAAAGTATTCTTTGACGACATTTAATATTGGTGACCAAGTGTTGGTACGAAATCATGAATTATCGTCCAGTGAGGATAGGGTAATAAAAAAATTCTTTGTGCTATTCAGAGGTCCTTGTACCATAGTTGGTAAGCCTCATGCAAATGCTTACGATGTGGTGGATAATGACACTAATCAAAATCTAGGTATTCAAAATATCATTAACCTAAGGAAGTTTTATCCACGAATAGAACAGTTATAAGTTTATATAAAAAAGAGAGAACTAAGAATTGAATTATTGTTTTGGTGTTGTTTTTAATTTTTCAAAGGGACAAATAGAATTTTAAGGGTCGTGCTTGTTATGAAGCTTGAAAACCCCTTTTTCTTTGGCAGTCCAGGGATTTTCAACCTTGGGGGGCTATGAAGCACGCCAATGATTTGGACACTAATATTGTATCTATAGACTAAGAGTGAATGATGTGAGGTGAGGGGTGAAACTAAGAAAAGGACCACCACGAAGCTGGCTGGTGGAAGGGAAGTGCGAATTTCCACTATTGTGAGGGGAGTCGGGTACTAGCGGTGCTCGACGACGGTGTGTAGACCCTTTCCTGCAAGAGAGGCAAATCGGTGTCTCCTGCGTGTATCGGTGGTGTTAAGGTCCGGTCAACTGGAAAAGGTTGCCGGTATAAATAAGATACAGAGTGTTAATTTTGATAATAAATAATATACAGAGTGTTAATTTGATAATAAATCTACAGAGTGTTAATATTGATAATAATTGATAAGTGTACTAAGCAGTATATAATTAGGTATACTTCGTGCCGAATCTACAGTCTTCATCGTCAGTTATCAAGAATTGTAAAGCAGCATAATATTCTTCAGTTTAACAACCGAATCTACAGTCTTCATCGTCAGTTATCAAGAATTGTAAAGCAGCATAATATATTCTTCAGTTTAACAATAATTATAACGTGGCTGTCAAGAGCCCCAACCTTGGATGGTACCGTGAGTCTTTAACAGTATTAATTGAGCTTTATTGATTTCATTCTAGAATTTAAGTCATAATTTTTTGTTGATGACAAATTTGTAATTGTGTTCTTTTTATGTCATAATATAATATTAATGCGAAGTATTATTAATTAACTCTTCCCTTAATTGATGCAAAGTAATCCTCAAAAGAACCTCCCTGAGAAATAATCAAACAGAAAAATCAAATGTAGGTGTCCCCAAAAAGGGGTGCTACAGTATTAATGATTTATTAAAAGATATTTCGCATGCACCAATTAATAATAATATTGCTGTATTAATAAAATAATGTCTCACCTGGGGTTTATATTACCGGACAAAATTTTATTTGTTGTTTTGTTTATCAATAGATAAGTACCTAACTATACCCATCTACCATTTAGAATTAAAATATCGAATGTCTGCCCAATATTACGTACTTATTTATTTTGAGGCGAAATTGATTAGAATATTGGAATGAATTAATTGAGCTGTATGTATAATAAATGTATGAGATCAAATTTATGAAAATAGGTAGGTTAATAGGGAAAGAAATGACCTTATAATTTTCCAGTGTCCAGTAGGTAGCAGGAGCAGGTGCAGTTGTGAGCGGAGTCTGTGAAGGGATCAGATTCCAGCGGACCAGATGTGTTGAGAACGTCGCTGCCTGTTGGGTACGTTCCCTCTCTCTCTGTGCCTGCGTTATTCAGCTGTCTGACTGGATCTCTGGCGTAGAATCTTCTTCCTGCTAGTGTTGACTGCTGCTATACGTTTCTTGAAGTGATGTCTGGAATTCTTGGATGAGCGAATTCGTTGTTTCTTGACGATGTATTTAATGATAATTGCTGTATGTAATCCGGCTCGAAGGACCAAATTGTGTTAACTGTGATGCTTGATGTTTGAATGTATTATTTTGATATGATTTGTTGTTGTATTGATGGGTTGAATGGTTAAAAAATGAATGATTGTATAGAATACATATTTATTGCGTGTATGTTTGTTCGCAGTCTGGCTTGAAGTCTTCTCTCGTCACACGACGCAGGATTACATTGCATTTTACAGCGAAGCCAGAATGTGCAAAAATGATTGAATGGGTAACATAACTCCCCTCCTTGGAAGAAGTACATAATATAATGTATTGCTTACAATATTAAAATAATGATTATGCAATAATCAAATAAAGTAAAATTCAACAATAATTGTAATATTTGAAATGTAAAGCAATCAATGCTAATTAAAAGTAGACCCTTATTTATAATGTCCACATGGAAAATAAACGTAAAAAATGCACTGCTGAAATTAAACGCACTATTGCACGAAATTTCACCAACTTGAATTATTTATGTCCCTCATCGTTCATAGGCAAGGGACAAATTGAAGCAATGGATCTTCTTATACTGCCGTTTCTGGTTCTAATGGTGACGACACGAACAATATCGTCTGAACCGGGATGTAGTTCGATGATTCTGCCTAGGTTCCATTTCATAGGTGGAATTCTAGGATCCTTGATGATTACCATGTCGTTGTTATGCAAAAGTTTTTCTGCACTTTTCCACTTCTTTCGGACTTGTAGCTCCGATATATACTCGGTGGACCAACGGCACCAGAAATGCTGAACTGCTTGCTGAATTTGTTTATAATGTGTGAGACGATTTTTTGGAATCGTGGTAACGTCCATATCAGGAACAGATGTGAGAGACCTTCCAACTAAGAAGTGTCCTGGTCTGAGAGCTTCAAGCTCTGAAGGGTCAGAGGAAAGAGGGATAAGTGGTCTGGAATTGAGTATGGCCTCGATTTGCACAATAATACTGTACAGACATTCAAATGTTAATAATTGACCCCCTACTATTCGTCTTATGTGATATTTGGCGGATTTTACCCCTGCCTCCCATATTCCTCCCATGTGTGGAGAGTAAGATGGAATGAAGTGCCAATCGAATTTCTCTTTTAGCAGAATATCGTGTAATTTGTCTTGATTTTGTATCATGAAGTTGCCTAAATCGCGTAATTTAGAAGCAGCACCGATGAAGTTCGAGCCGTTGTCTGAATAAAGCCTGGAAGGCATTGAGCGACGACTAACAAAACGCCTCAATGCTAAAATGAATGCTTCTGTCGACAAGTCGGACACAAGTTCAAGGTGAATAGCCCTAGTATTTAAACATATGAAGACACATAAATAACACTTAAGTGTCTTGCATCCTCTACCTGCCTTGTCTTTTATTTGTAGAGGTCCGGCATAATCAACGCCGGTGATTTGGAACGGGTATGATATTGAAGTTCGATCCTTGGGTAAATTACCCATAATCTGTTGACCAAATTTTGGTTTTACTCGAAAACAAGTGATGCAATTGTGGATTACCCTTTTAATTGTATTTCGGGCTGACAAAGGCCAATATTTATCTCTCAAGGCGGCGAGTAAATTCTGAGGCCCTGCGTGAAAAAGTCTTAAATGTTCTCGTTGTATTAGTAAATCGCAGAACCTATGACTGGATGGTAGAACAATAGGGTATTTCTTTGAGAAAGGAAAATTGGAATTACCTATACGTCCTCCAACCCGCAAAGTACCATCTGTATGCATGAAAGGATTTAAATTCATTAATTTTGACCCTTTGGTAATATGTTGATGTTTTTGTAACGAACTGATGTCCGCATGAAATGTATTGCCTTGTACGAATTTAACTAAACAAAGATGAGCATGATTTATCTCTGACAAAGTGAGTATTCCGTAAAGTTTTTTGTGTTTGTTTAATTCGAGTAAATCGTTCATATATTTGACCCATTGTGAGTGTAAACTTGGTGGCAAAGAATCGTCCCATGAGACAGCACTTAACCATAATTTTTGTAAGAACGCCTTGGCCGTTATGGTGCAAGGGCTTATAAGCCCTAGTGGGTCGAATATCTGAGAAATCGCACTTAGGACTGTGCGTTTAGTTATGACTTCTGAATGCGATATATTGATTTTGTATAACAACTTATCTTCATTACAATTCCAAGATAAGCCTAACATCTTGGTAGTCTGACTGTCGTCAAACTCCAACACATTATGTGAAATGTTTGGATTTTTTATTGATTTTAATATTTCGCTATAATTCGATGACCATTTGCGAAGCTCAAATCCTCCTGATTTTAGCACGCTAGAAATTGTTTGACATATGTATGATAGTTGAGTTAAGTCATCTGCACCACACAATAAGTCGTCAACGTACATGTTATTTTTTATAATGTGGGCAATATCAGGATGTTTCTCCTGACATTCATCAGCTAACTGAAAAAGGCATCTGATGGCCATGTAGCTGGAACTGCTTAACCCGTATGTTAGGGTGTTTAAATTGTATGTATTAATAGGTTGTGTGTGGTCAGACCTCCATAAGATTCTTTGCAAGGATCTATGGTCTGGATGAACAAGAACTGAACGATACATTTTTGTACAGTCAGCGGAAATGACATATTTATGTTTTCTAAAATTAATGAGTATTGAAAATAGGTCTGGCTGTATGGTTGGGCCTATCATGTGAAGATTGTTAATAGATACCCCAGTGGTCGATGGAGCACTGCCATCAAATACCACCCTAAGCTTTGTAGTTTGACTGGTTTGTTTAAATACGCCATGGTGAGGCAAATAGAATGAGTGATTAGCTTTGTCATGTGTTTCATCAATTTTTGTCATATGCTGCAAGTCTTCGTACTCCAGTATAAAGTCTGAATACATTTTATGAAAGACCTCATTTGAAATGAGTTTTTTCTCGAGAGTTGAAAACCGTTTTTTTGCTTGTTCTTTAGAGTCACCCAAAGCATTCAAATTACCCTTGATAGGTAACGAGACTATGAACCGGCCTTCGAGTGTCCTCTTTGTTGTGTTTTTAAAATGCTCTTCGCAAGCTTGCTCTTCTTCCGAAAGCAATTTTGTATTTGATTGCAAGTTTTCTACTTCCCAAAACCTCGTGAGCTGTTGAGAGAGTTCCATTGAAAAATTACAAAATGATTTGGCTTCCCTTGGAACTGTTTGGGGAATTAAGCCAGAGACGACAAAACCGAGCAAAGTCTCATGCAGGTATGGTAATGTATTGCTTGTATTTTTGCACAAGACTTCCCAGAATATATTGACTCCTAGAAGTATGTCTATTTTGTTAGGGATATGGAAATTATCATTGGCCAAACGTATATTTTTGGGTATGGTCAAGTTTCTGACATTTACTGATCGAGAAGGAATTGACTGCGTGATTTCTGGAAGTACAAGAAGGTTGATTGTCGATTCATAATTGTCGAATCTAGAAAGAATGGTGGCCCTTGCACTCTTTACAATATTTGATTTGGAATGATTGATGCCAATAACAGGAATATTGACATTTGAAGTGTCAATTCCTAACCGACTGCATAAGTCAGCAGTTATGAAGTTACTCATAGAACCTGAATCGAGAAGAGCGATGCATGAATGCTGTTTACTTTCCTTGTCGAGAATATATATCTCAGCTGTTGGAAGTAAATGTTGATCATTTTCGGGGTTGTGAATTGAATGAGATAAAATACTTGAGTGATTTGAAGTGTTAGCAACTTCTTCATTTGAAACGTTTGCATTAACAGGAACCTGTTTATTGACATGTTCGGATTGAGAGTTTCGACTATATTCTCTATTGTGTGTGTGAATTAAAGAATTGTGTTTTTTTCCGCAAACGCGACAACGGCTGTTTAATCTGCAGTTTGAAACTGAATGGTAGGGTCTTAGACAATTTTGACACAAACTGTGTTTCTTAACCTCTGCTAACCTCTCACCAACGTTAAGATCTAAGAACCTTCTGCATAAATAAACTGGATGTAATTGTTTACAAATCGGACATTGAGTTTGGGTACGAGTATCATCATTACGATTTTTGAAATAATGAGAATTATCATCTGTGTTTGCATATGACTGCCTTGGCATATTATTACCATGATGACTAGTTCTGTGAAACAATGGAGCATTTTTATTGACGATGACGTTGGATGATTGTTTGTTTACCTTTTCCAAAAGTTGACACCTTTGCTCAATAAATTCAGTAAGGTCATCAAGTGAAGGCATATAGCTTGACTTTACTGTTAGGGACTCCCATTCTCTTTTTGTAGAATAATCAAACTTGCCTGTGATAATGTAAATTAATATACTGTGCCATTGATCCACAGGTTCACCTAAAGCCTCCAAGGATCTCAAATGATTCATAATTGTGTCGTGTAAACCTCTTAAATTTTGAAAAGATTCCCTGGAAAGCTTTTGGTATTCAAGAATACCTTTTATGTGTGTATGTATCTTAAACTTATTGTTTTTATAACGTCTTTCTAGAAGTTCCCAAGCTGCTTCATAGTTAATCTCGGAAATTTCTAAATTTTGTATAACTTGTAAAGCTTCATCCTGGAGACATGAACGCAGATAATGAAACTTTTGAATTGACTTCAATGATCGATTGTTATGAATTAAAGATACGAAAGTATCATGAAATGGAAGCCATTCTGAATATTTTCCAGAAAAATTTATTAATTTTAAAACTGGTAATTTGATATTGTTTGTGATTGTTTCGGTTTTGACTTCTGTCGGTAAAATTTCTGAATGTATGCTTTGTTGGTCGCCACTCATAGATATTGGAGGCTGCTCTGTCGAACGTGCTGCTTCCAACATATCATTTGCTGACTGGCCTAAACGTTTTGTTTCAGCGTAATATTTTGAAATAATTGTTCTTGCCCGAAGAATCACGTCAAAGTGATTGTCCTCGAACAAATCTTTTTCATCACAATGACCGGCGAGATCGTCTTCAGGTGATAGCATGTAGATTTGATCATGAATTTCTTCGTATTCCGAAAGAATGTTTTCGGTCTTTGCTATCCTAACTTCTGTATACTTGATTTCTGCTAAAGTCAAAATCCCGACTGGCCTTTTTCCCAGTTTAGCAATGCGTTTGGTAAAACTTGTTAATTTACCTTTTATGGCACCCCTTTTCCTGATAAGTGTTTTCATTTCTGCCATATTAATGCAGTGTGAAATATTGAATGATTGACTATGTATTAATGATTTATTAAAAGATATTTCGCATGCACCAATTAATAATAATATTGCTGTATTAATAAAATAATGTCTCACCTGGGGTTTATATTACCGGACAAAATTTTATTTGTTGTTTTGTTTATCAATAGATAAGTACCTAACTATACCCATCTACCATTTAGAATTAAAATATCGAATGTCTGCCCAATATTACGTACTTATTTATTTTGAGGCGAAATTGATTAGAATATTGGAATGAATTAATTGAGCTGTATGTATAATAAATGTATGAGATCAAATTTATGAAAATAGGTAGGTTAATAGGGAAAGAAATGACCTTATAATTTTCCAGTGTCCAGTAGGTAGCAGGAGCAGGTGCAGTTGTGAGCGGAGTCTGTGAAGGGATCAGATTCCAGCGGACCAGATGTGTTGAGAACGTCGCTGCCTGTTGGGTACGTTCCCTCTCTCTCTGTGCCTGCGTTATTCAGCTGTCTGACTGGATCTCTGGCGTAGAATCTTCTTCCTGCTAGTGTTGACTGCTGCTATACGTTTCTTGAAGTGATGTCTGGAATTCTTGGATGAGCGAATTCGTTGTTTCTTGACGATGTATTTAATGATAATTGCTGTATGTAATCCGGCTCGAAGGACCAAATTGTGTTAACTGTGATGCTTGATGTTTGAATGTATTATTTTGATATGATTTGTTGTTGTATTGATGGGTTGAATGGTTAAAAAATGAATGATTGTATAGAATACATATTTATTGCGTGTATGTTTGTTCGCAGTCTGGCTTGAAGTCTTCTCTCGTCACACGACGCAGGATTACATTGCATTTTACAGCGAAGCCAGAATGTGCAAAAATGATTGAATGGGTAACACCTACCGTTCGAAGAGTTTAAGAAACTCAAATTAAGTTCAGAGAAGAGTTTAAGAAACTCAGTTAACTTAACGTTCAGCTTAGAACTTAAAGTTAATCATCTTTGTTCATTTAAAATGAATAAGAACGACCTTCCATACCGTGCTGAATCCGTAGAATCGGAGGATAGCAAGCCTGACTTTGCTAAACCAAAGTTCGAGAATGCCCAAACGCGCAGGAAAGCCAACCGGCGCAATGCCAGTAACGCCGTCGTAACACGTGCTAACGAGGACAATGCCCGTAAACTGGTGAAGGAGCTGGATATAGAGAATCCACCCAAGGCCTCCCCCCCCCCCCCTTAGGCATCGACGTGAAGCGCAGTCTTCTAAAAGTGAGCCAGGAGCTGGCTTCTTAAAGCACAATTCTATGCGTCTTGTTGAGAGGAACATTAGCGTATCTATCAACCAAAGAATGTTCATCGAACTTGTGAAGAAGACGTACTTGGAGATACGTAAATCGTACCCAGTACTGAGCAATCTCCTTTGTGAGGTTGAATTCGTCCATTATTGTAACATACTCTGGTGGTTAAGAATTCATCAAACAGCAGCACCAGGCATAAGGATCAACAGAATGAACGCAGAGTACATCGAATTGTTCATCCGCAAATACCAACTGATGGTCCCGAACCCTATCTTCGTGTACCTTAGCCGCTTAGGCAAGTACACTGCTCCCACAGGAGCCATATTCTACCCAGCCATACCCGATATCCAACATCAAGGGATACCATGTAACCCCTATTACAGGGAAATTGATGCCGAAGAGCATGTGCCACAATGGTCGCTCCACGCCTACCCGCGTGTCACGTTCGGATCCATGGTCGACGTAGTCCAACAACGACTTGTTGGTACTCACCCTTGAACATGTTGTGGATGACCTTCCGCCTCTAGAAGAGTGTCGTGAAGAAATTCTAGGATGCGAAGCGTCTCTCACCATCTCACCAGATAGAAGAGAGACCTTGCTAGATCTATTTCCTGCAGAAGGAATAGATTTTAACACTAGATTGAATGAACTCCTCATTGCAAATGATTGGGTTCAAGACATCCAAGACACCATGAAGAAAGTATCGGAGAAGTATCCTTGTTCGAAGTTCGAAGAGCTCCCCAAAGCAGGTGGACAACCTATGATAACAAGGACTGCCCCCGTAGTAGATCAAGACTCTCTGTTAGACGATGCAGATGAGCATAAGGTCACTTCCCCATTCAGAGTTGACGCAGCTGCAGAAGTTGAAGCAGCTATGTTTGGAATGAGAGAAACCTTAGATAATGATCGATTCGGTGACGCGGCAGAATACTTAACGCCCGCCAGTTACATCAGAATCCTTAACTACGAGATATATTCAGGAGCGATCCTGCTCACAAAGCAGTTGATCCAGACTTTTATTCAACCCTGAAAACCTCTATGACTAGACAGGAACGATGAACTCATGTTAGGGGTAAAATAACTTGAGTGAGTTCAAACCAATTTTTGACACTTTGCAGGTGCTGCGGAGAGTATTCTAGCGGCTTTGCCCCCGGTACCGGAGATCGATGGCTCTCCGAGGGCATATCCCAGAGCGAACGGTCGAAGCTTCTTTCTGTCTCCGGTGACTGAACCTGAGGTTGATGGGGTCATCGCGTCACTAAGTCGATCTGTTGAGCTTGATGTGTGTGGCATGACAGCAGGATTCTCAAGGAAACAGCACCGGTGATCTTGCCGATCCTTACTACTCTAATAAATAAAATATTCCTTACTGGCACGTAGCCAGAAGCTTTTAAAAAATCAAAAATTACTTCAGTTTATAAAAAGGGAAACACTGGTGACCCGGCCAGCTATAGGCCTATTTCCATTATCCCTCTATTTTCCAAGGTTGTCGAGACCTTGTTGTACAGACAGCTTTTCACCTTTTTTTTTCTAAACAATAGTAAAGGAAAAGTCTTATTCTCGCTAAATTTGAGACTTTATTTTCTTTTTACTTGGTTACATGTTTCGGCACTTCGGCCATCATCAGACCATAAAAATAAAACTGTAAGTAAAAAGTTATATGAGTATAAAACTCACTCAAAACTAACTGGATAGGAAATTAAGGATTTTATATTAATTAGTTGAGGTGTACAACTTACAGTCGTCTCTACGTCATAACAGACAATTTCGGCTCATCAAGTCCGCTGAAGCAAATCATCACATATCCTAGTACAGGTATTAGAACAAAAAGCAACCGAAACAAGGGGTGTTTCGATATAGAGTCATCCTGAATTCGTCTCGGAAGTCGAAGATCAGACACAGAAATATAAAATTATGATTAAAACAACAAGGGAAAACGGAAACGCATCGAATTCCCTGTTGGAAATTAAAAAATTCTTGAAAGCACATGTGCTCTAGTCTCCTACAGGAGAACCCACAAAATGGAAGCTACATATCAGTATTAGCACAGATATGACTTCTTTTTTACATTTTTTACAAAATCTAGAAATTTGAGAGGAGAGGAAACCATCTCGTTCTTTTTAGGTTAACTAATTCGAAGAGTTTAAAAAAAATTTTTTTTTTCTTGAATGATGTCTGTATTAAACATTGACAGGTGACAACTGACAAAAAGGTGACAAGAAGGGCAGAAAGAGTATGACGTCTGATTAACTGACAGATGGCAAATTGTTGACAAGTGATACAAAAATTGGGTTGACATAAAGAAGAAGAAAGATGAGAAGTGGGGAATTTCATAAACTGGCGGGAAATTTGAAATTAGATGCGGTCAAGGAAGTATGCTGTGAGAGCTGACAAATCAAGGTAATAGCGTGTAATTAGGAGATGGGTTATTTTAATTGTATATTTATTAAGGTAGAGGGGAAGTGTTGTTGCTGTTGATTATAGGGCGATGCTGTCTCAAGATTTCGAAAGTAGGTGGGAAAGAATTAGTCATCATGGAATTAAGAGAGTTTAAGTTGTCGTCGTTGATATGTTTGAAAATTTCAAGTTCTTCAAGAATTGCTTGTTTATGGCCTGAAGGGCATTGATGAAGTAAGTCGACGTCTCTGTCTATGTCAAAATGGTGGTTATGTAATCTGAGATGTTTCCCAAATATGGACTTGTCGTTATCTGGTATTCTATAGCTGCGTAAGTGTTCATCAACTCTGGTTTTCAAGTTTCTACCACTTCTTCCAATGTAAACAGTGTTGCAATCTGGATCTCCACAACGAAGTCTATATACTCCACATTTATTTAATCTTGGGATCTGGTCTTTATTTTTGACAAGGTGTTGAAGCAAGGTGTTGTTAGGTTTAAATGCTGTTTTATAGTCGGTATAGGATTCGAAGACTCTACCAATTTGTTGTGAAACTTCACCAAAGAATGTGAGAGGTACGAACCTTCTGTTGGGATCTCTATCAACTGCGTAGGCCTCAGATCTGAGTATTTGACTTCTTTTTCTATTGATCAATTTATCTATTGTAGTTGGATTGTAGCCATTAGTCTGTGCTAAAAATTTGATGGTGTTTACTTCATTGTTGAAACAGCCTGAACTTAAGGGTATTTTTAGGAGGCGATCTATGTAGCATCTGAAGGCAGCCATTTTGTGTTGATATGGATGACATGAGGTATCTGGGATGCAGTGGCTCGTTGAAGTTGGTTTCCTATAGATGTCGAAGTTGATTTCGTGGTTCGATATCGAGAGTTGGAGGTCAAGAAAGTTTATTTTTCCATCTTTTTCTATTTCCATGGTGAAATTCATATTAGAGTGGGTTTTGTTGATCCAGTCTAGAAGTAAATTTGGGGGGTCTGTGGAGTTGTTCCAGCAGATAATTATGTCATCAACGTAACGGTACCAGAAAAGAATATTACTTCGGTGCGGATTGGAAGGGTGAAAAACTATGTTGTCTTCGAAGAACGACATAAATACTTCGGCCATGAAGGGAGATAGACAGTTGCCCATACTTAGACCGTCTGGTTGTAAGTAAACGGTATTGTTAAATGAGAAGAAATTCTGTCTCAAGCAAAGAGAAGTTAGTTGGAAGATACTCTCAGCCATGTCTATTTGTGAGTGATGAATGATGTTCTTGAGGATTTGTAAAGTTTGTGGAACTGGTACTGTGGTAAAGAGGTTAGAGACGTCGAGTGAGATAAGGGTATGTGAGTCTGGGATATGTAAGTTTTTTACCTTGTTTACTAGGTCTAGGCTATTTTTTAAACTGTATTTTGGATGGAAGTCTAAAATAGAAGGAAGAAGTTTGTTGAGTTTTTCGGAAAGATGGTAGGCTATGCTACCTGTAAAGGCAACAACTGGTCTTATGGGGACATTTTGTTTATGTATTTTGGGGAGGCCATATAGTCTAGGGATATTATGGTTCATGGGTATTAACTGTTTTATGTTATCAAAAATTACTGGACCATATTTGCTAAGTGTAGTCTTGAATGAAATGCAATACTTTTTATAGCAATCAACATCAGCTGGGATGAAACCATTGTCTGTGAGTAAAGTGTTAACTTTATTTATGTATTCGTTCCTAGGAAGAACAACCATACAATTGCCCTTATCAGCCTTTGAAATAAAAAGATCATTGTTTTTGACTTTGACTCTCACTTTTTTTAAACAAGAAAGAAATTTATGAATGGAAGGTGAAGTTTTGATTTTTAATCTTTTGAAAACAAGGAGAATGTCAGATGTTTTGCTTCTTATAGTATTGATTACGTTAATGTTATCAAATTTATGAGATCTTATAAAAATGACTCAACTTCAGCCACCAATGTTTCAATGATTCTATGCTTATTGAGTTCGGGTAATGAAAATTTAAGTCCTTGGTCAAGTAAAATCTTTTCATCATTATCAAATTGAACGTCAGAGGTTTATGACTCTCTGGTGGAAGTTATGGTTAGGTAAAATTGGCTCGAGGGAGATTGCAGGCTGAACTTGAATGGAACGTAAGTATGATTTTTTTTTTCCCGAATGAATTCTATTTTTATAATTGACAAAGTTGTCCAACTTTCTATAAATTCTATCAATGAACTGATCAAAAGCCAATCCAGAAAGTCTGACCTGCAAAATGTCTCTCGCAATCTTCTTCCTGTGCGAGTGGTAGTTGGCTGTTCTGTGCCATTTTCGTATCTCGTGCCTGAGTAGACGTCTCTGCAGATCTGCGATGTTCCTGGACCATGTGGGGTTGTTGCTTCTGGGGTCTTGATCCTGACAATTACAAGTTATACTCATATAACTTTTTACTTACAGTTTTATTTTTATGGTCTGATGATGGCCGAAGTGCCGAAACATGTAACCAAGTAAAAAAATAAAGTCTCAAATTTAGCGAGAATAAGACTTTTCCTTTACTATTGTTCATTGGTCCTCGCAATGGGTCTACGTGAATTTTTTTTTTTTTTTTCTAAGTATAGAGTTCTCAGCTCTAGGCAGTTTGGATTCCGTCCAAACGGTTTTTCGTTTGATCTGAGACTTTTGCGGGACACTTTGTATAAGCCGTTTAGACACTGGCATTATTACACACATAACATCCGATGTCAATATTATAAAACATGAATTAGTTATAAACATAAATAACTAATAAATATTAATGAAATCTGTTAATTAATACCTCAGGAAGTTCCCCTTCACGTGAAGGCTTAGCAGCGCCTTCGATCTTTTCTTTATGTTCCATTTTCGACCTTGAAAAAATAAGACCCCCAGTAAAAATTTAATTCAACCGATTAACTAGTAATTTAAAGATTAGCCCTCCCTGCATAACGGTGTTTATTATACCAAAGGAAAATGTTTTACCCAATTTATGACTTTTTAGCATAATACATTAAAAAAGCAATTTCAGAGAAGCGGCATGCAGAAAACTTCCATTTCAGATTTCAAAGAAAGTGTTCTGCTTGCCGCATCTCCAAAATAACGTTGCAAGCAAGTTTCCGATTACGATAATTAATTTATTGAGCTTTGTGGTCGTTTCAAGTGAAAGATCGAGAATGATTATAAGAATTTAATGTATGAGAGAAAGTTATTGTGAAAAATTGGAAAAAGGGTGAAATGGTTACTGTCCATTGTAGGTGATGGGCGAGATTAATATTGTGTTGTATTGCAGATAGCATTGCTAATAAATAATAATAATTATTACTATTATTTGGCAAAACAAATTCCAATAACAAATAAATTAATTGAAAAATGAAAAGTGATCCAATTTGTGTTAACCGAGGGGTAGGACACTCTGTGGAAATGTCTGTACACACAGCTTTGGAAATGTTTGGAAATGCTTGGAAATATTTGGCAATGTTTGGAAATGTTTGGCAATGTTTGGAATTGGAAATATTTTGAAATATTTGGAAATGTTTGGAAATGTTTGGAAATATTTGGAAATATTTGAAAACGTTTGGCAATGTTTTGGAAATATTTGGCAGTGTTTGGCAGTGTTGTACACTTTCATTGCTAGTGTCTTACCCCTCGGTGTTAACTATGACAATATTGACATAATTGAAGTTTGTTTGAGGTACCTCCCACAAAAAGCTCGCCAAGCGGTTTTTTATTCCTTTTTTTAAGATAGGAACATCGGTCATAACTTTGTAGGTGAGACACAGTCACTCCATTCTGGTAATTCCTGGCACGAGATCTAGCTCGTATAGCCACACACAATTTTTTAATTATATAATTAGTTCTATAGACGAACACAAGGTAGGAGTGGGATTCGAACCCACGCGGTGACATCTGCTCTACATCTAGAAGTAATAACCGAACACAATACTAGACGATATAATCGGAAACATCGATTTTTTAGTTCGATGTTGCTTTAAAAGAAGAAGCTTACAAAATTCTCTCAGAGAATCTTTTTAAAGATCAAATAATAATAAAATCTTATAGAAGTTTATAACTTTCATGGTTTTATACTCCGGATACAAGAATCTATAAGTTTTTATAAGATTTATAGACTTATAAGACCCGACTATAAGATATGAGAATTAACAATATTAATAATCAGTGAATAGAAAAATATCTAGACAAATGTATCCCTTTTTATGAATAAAAATTCGGTCAGAGACTGACAGCAAATAATATAAAGAAATAATTTTGTGCAAATTTCGAAATTTTTGAAAACTTGACCATCCAACAAATCCAACAATCCCAGTTGCTCGCTTTTCACCTGCTTGTATCCAAGCCGAGCAGAAAGCAATAACTAATGTTAACATCAGTTCAGGGTTGTCTGCATAATGGTACATAATGCAGTAAATAATAACAGGAGTCAGTCATCATAGCTAAACTCTTACAGCCAATATTATAAAGGCTCATTAGGCTAACGGGCAGATTTCTGTGCTCGTTTTTGAAGCTAATATCCACGTCAAATGACTTTTAATAACATTTTTGTAATTACTCTCATGTCAAGAATAGATAAATTTAAAAAATTTCCACTTAGATTCGATACCTTCTTCAGAAATGGCCACAGAAATCTGCCCGTTAACTTAATGAGGCTTTATAATATCCGCCAGGGATGCCACAGTGTGGGGGGTTCGGTTGTTGTTTTGTTTAGTTTCGATAATAATTAGGTTTTGTAAAATTTAATAAATGTGCGGGATAACCGACGGGAAACCTCTCAGCAACCAGCTCAGATTTTTCGTCGATTGACGAGAGAGTTCCATCCCCACTGTTTGCTCTTTTCTGTTTTCTGAACTCTAATAGGTAACTTATTGGGATGCCACCAAAATCTCGTGGTTAAACGAAGAAAATGAGAGAGAGGGATGAGCGAACGTACCCTGAGATTTTGGAGAAGGGCACGTCGCCTTTAGTTAAAAAAAAAGAAGGGTGCCTGCTTTCGTACTCTTCCTTTTAAAAAGAAAAACTTTCAATCAGTGATTTATTGACTAACAAAAATAAATGATAAAACAGGTCGAATGTTTGATTTAATTATTAGAGATTCATAAGTCATATAACTAACCTTCTAATAGAAAGTGCGGTAGGATCCTATGGCATTTCCTTTACACACGCATTGTATTAATAA
Organism: Malachius bipustulatus; assembly: GCA_910589415.1. NCBI lineage: Eukaryota > Metazoa > Arthropoda > Insecta > Coleoptera > Melyridae > Malachius > Malachius bipustulatus. Next base: position 284,422 of record CAJUUM010000034.1, on the reverse strand, counting down.
TTATTATTGAATTGGCATAAATAAAATAAATACGGAGTGAATGAGTCGTTTTTGATAAGTTCACCCAGGATGGTATCTTCTTATTGATGGTTAGAATTATTAATTAAACAGACTTACAAGTTTTCTCTTTTTTTGAGTTCTGAGAGTACTAATAGGGCTGACCTTCTAGCACCATTCGATTTCTCGTCATCCGACGGACCTAGGTAGACGTAATTCAGGTGAGTCTCCTTGGTTGGGAGTTCGACAGTACCGAGACGTATCTGGGGGCTGCAGGGCCGTGGTAACGGGATATTGAAGCCGAAAATTGCGGAAATGTTCGGTTGAACAGATATGGCCGCCGCTGCACGGAGAAAATGGCGAAGAGAAAATTCGAAATTATATCCAAAAAGCTAGAAATAAATAGTGAATATTTATTAATTTTTCGATCACTGTAATCGTCTACGTTGACTTACCCATTTTTTAAAATAATGGCTTTGGAAAGAAATTTAGGTAATATAGTTTAAGAAATTTACGATAATAATAAGTGACTTCGTGTTGCATCGAAAGTCGTTAGAGAAAAAAGCAAAATGTCTCTCGGCCGTCAGTTTCGACCTTCTCCGTTTTTTTTTGAAAAAAAAGGAAAGGGGGGAGCTAATCAATATTATTGGCATGTTCGTTGACGGGCAGCGCCGCGGCAGTCGATAACTATACTGCGAGTTATTCTCTTGGTGCCAAGACATTCGGCCACTGCTGAACAGGTGGCGCAGGTCGTCCCATAAATTTTTAAACAACTGGTGCTACCTCGCCAACCTTAACGACAAAAATAAAAAGAACTCTGTAACTACGTTACACACGCCACCCTCCACCGATAAAAAAATGAAACCAGGACCACTGTCATGAGTTTCTTTCTTACATACCCGAAGGAGGGTATATGTAGAAAAAAATTGGTCCTTTGGAGAAACCTCTTATGATTCTGCCCTGAGTTTGGGAAAATTGCAAGCAACTCTCGAAAGCCAGAACATGACCTCAAAGAAAAAAACAGCCTGGTGCCTGACATGTACCAATCTCCCGAGGACATCAAAGAATTTGCTAAGGAAAAGATACCTTAGCGCACATAATTTCAGCGTAAGTAATTATTTTTGGTTCCAGTCAGTCGACATCACATAAACTTAGAACTAGGTTAGCCCAAGCTAAAAATAACATGCATGAATGTAAACTTAGAACTACGACATTCCAAACCAAAAAAATAACATGCATCCAAAAAAAAAAAAAAAAATTCCCAAGGTATTGTTCATGTTGTAATAATTCCAACTAACGAGATATTTACACTTACAAACTAAAAAAAGTAACAAAAAAAATTAAATAAATAAAAATAAAAATACTTCACTCTCTAGGTAATTGCTGAAAACCGAGCTCCTAAATCGCTCAGTATGGCAAAGCGTACGGACAAGGACAAAAGCAACTTTGAGGTTAGTCTTTACTCATAGCATATAGTCAGATTTCTCGAAAAAAAAAAAAAAAAAAAAAAGAAAAAAAAACGCCTGAGTAATTGACCACAACGAAACTTACTAAGGTAGGAGATAATTTGCGTTTTCTCAGTAGACTGAGAATTAAAGGTAAAAACAGAATTGAAGGTAAAGATATTGCGTAGGGTGCAGTTAGTAACACACCGCTCTCCGGAGAAAAAGGCTTCGGCCTGTCTGTGGACATTATCTATATTTTTCGAGATAGTTTTTTTCTAACGTAAAAAGCGACCCTATTCTTCCCCGGACCTCAAATTTAAGGCTGGGAAACAAATAAAATTTCCCTAAAAAAAAATTACAGATGGAAATCCTGGGTTGGTTTCATTCATACTTGGATCCGACATTCACACATCCAACCTGAGATTAATAGGAATACAAAAAAAGGTTTTGACACACTCTCGCATGTATTTAGTCATCCTTCCACATTCACACAAACTTCTTTTGTATCCTAGTTGGGCTATTGTTTCTAGTAAATTGTCGCCAGAATACTGACGGAAAGAAAATAATGAGAGACAAAAAAAAAATTATTTTAGGGCCTGAGAACCAACTTACTGAGGTGGGTCGTCACCCTGGTACAATTTTAGGTCTTTTACATGCCACCTGCCCAACTCATTCCCATCCTGATCTTGTAACTCGTAGACCAGTCGTGATACTACTTTAGAGATACGGCACAAAGTATATTTGGGGGCTAGTTTGGCGGAAAAATTCTTTGCAGCGTTTGAGAGAGGGTAAGTGCGCTTCCACACTAGCTCTCCTTCAGAGAAAATATCAGGGCGCTTGCGCAGATCGTAATATTTCTTGTTGACCTCATAGGCCTTTTTGAGCCTACGCCTGACGTCATCAAAAATTGGGGGGACCTTAGAAAGGTCTTGTTCTCTGTGGACGTAAGATAGGTCATCAGGTAGACTGGTGTAGTTATCAGACACAGGACCGTAGAATGTTCCATCTATCGGCACGTTTCTTGCAAACACCAAGAACGATGGGAAGTGCTTAGTCACCTCGTTCATTGACAAATTTATCGCCTGGGCGATCTTATACACATTCTTGTCCCAATCCTTGTGATTGTCCTTTACATAAGAGGATATAGCGGTAAGAAGGGTACGATTGGTTCGTTCTGTTGGGTTAGCCTGCGGCAAATGTCTGGCAGTGTACCATAAATTGACTTGGTAGTTTTCCAGCAGTTTGGTAAACTGGACGCTCTTAAATATCTGAGCGTTGTCACAGAGGACTATCTGTGGGGTTCCGAAAATTAAGAAGACTTGGTTTTCAAGGAACTTGACAACCGCTGCCGCTGTGGCTTGAGGCAATGGCTTCACCATGACGAACTTTGAGAACCAATCAGTTACGACAAGGAGCTGTGTGTTTCTCATTTTAGAACGTGGAAAGGGACCCATGAAATCAAGAGAGAGGAATTGGAACGGGAAACTAATACTCTTAAATTGGCCCATTAAACCTGCGCGAGCTACGTTCGGTGCCTTATGCGCACCACATACTAGACAATTTCTTACATAAATTTTTATGGAAACCGCCATCTTGGGCCAATAGTAAAACTCAGATATCCGCGACAAGGTTTTATTAACCCCGAAATGAGCCGAAGTGGGGGGGTCATGGAATTGAGAAATTATGTTATTCCTATTAGGAGAAGGGACTACGATCTTCCAATCTGTTAGGTTCGAAACGATATCGTGACGTGGTCTCAAATGCTTGTACAGCAAACCATCTTTCACGGTAAAATCTGGAAACTTCTCCGGTGTTTCAGAGACTTTAGAGATCATGTTCTTGTACCAGTCATCAGGTTCAAGATCAGTAGCGGTAAGTAAAGATACCGTTCGGGATAGAAAGTCTGCCGGAACATTACAAGAACCTTTTCGATGTTTTATATCATAATCAAATTGACTGAGACGGACACACCATCTAGCCAAACGTCCAGCTGGTTCTCTAAAATTTTTGAGCCACAGCAAGGATGCGTGGTCTGTGAAAACAGTAAATCGAGTGCCTTCGATATAGGGGCGGAAATGTTCGATGCCGAAAAGGACACCTAGGCACTCCTTTTCGGTAACCGTGTACTTCTTTTCGCCTTTAGAAAGCGTGCGGCTAGCGTACGCTATGGGGTGCTCACTACCCTCTTCCTCTTGAAAGAGCAGAGCCCCAAGCCCGAAATCACTTGCATCAGTCTGTATAAAGAAATGCTTAGTAAAATCTGGACTAGCCAGAACAGGGGCCGACGTAAGGCGGGCCTTAAGGGTGCGGAAAGCTTGATCGGCTTCCGACGTCCAAACAATAGGTTGTCCTTTTTTGCGGTTATGGAGGAGGGCAGAGATAGGGGCACTAATTGAGGAAAAATCCTTTATAAATCTGCGGTAATACTGGAGGATTCCAAGAATGTGTCTGACACCTGTGGTGTTACGAGGGACTGGGGTATTCGTTATCGCCTTCACTTTCTCATCACTTACTCTCAGTCCTTGTTTATCCACAACGAAACCTAGGTAGCAGAGGGAGTCCCGACAGAATTGACATTTATCCAGGTTCACGGTGAGGTTAGCGCGATTGAGGCGTTCATAAACCTCCTTTAGAATCTCGAGATGCTTTTCAAAGGTACTGGTCGCGACGATTATGTCGTCTAAATATACAAAGACGAAAGGCTCCAGGTCAGGTCCCAGGACCTGGTCCATAAGCTTTTGCTGCGTTTGAGCGCTGTTCCTGAGTCCAAAAGGCATACGCCTGAATTGGAATAGCCCTCGTCCAGGAACTACAAAGGCAGTTTTGGGTCTGGATTCTCTATCGAGGGGAACTTGGAAAAAGGCCTGTTTCAGATCTATGGATGAGAGAAACGTTGAGTCGCGGAGTTTGCTGAGGATCGAGTCAATCCTTGGTAGGGGGTATGCGTCATGGGTAGTCACCTCATTTAGTTTTCGGCCATCAAAACACATGCGGTAACTTCCATCTTTCTTCTTTACGAGAAGGATGGGAGAACACCAGGGAGAGTTGCTCTTTTCGATAACCTCAAGTTTTAAGAGTTTATCTACCTCTTCGTTCAAGTACTTTTGGAGAGCTGGAGAGAGAGGGTATTGCCGTTGCCTGAAAGGCTTGGCATCTTTGGTCTCGATACAATGACTACACTGAGAAAAATGTATTATACAAATGATTATAAATATAATACTAACTATTTTCTAATTCGTATTGGGATGGCCAACTTGGATAATAAGAGTTATAATATTATTATAATGAAAGTTAGATTATAAATTCAATTATATTAGATTTTTGTTTGTAATATATCTTGTTTAATAATATTTAATAAATTTGTATAATAGAAACCATTATATTGTAAAAACTTAAATTATTAGAAGATTCTAATAAAAGATAAAAACAATTTTTATTAGGTTTACTATATTGTTCTTATTATATTAAGTAGCTTTATAATGTCATATTAGGCGTTTCTCATAATTTTTATTAAAAGTTTTTAATAAGAATAATTATTTTTCATAATAATTTTAATTATTATATTTTTCAATAATTTTTATAACATGCAGCAGCTATGTTTAAATAGGGGATATAAAGAAAACAGTGGAAATAGATTTTTCCTTTATTTAATAGCATAGAAATTCATCATGAAACAAATTTTTTTAAATGCTTAGAAATATTTCAACTGCGCTAATAAATAATAAATGCCAAAGTGTTCATAAAAGTAATTAACAGTTAACATAACGAGGATAGAAAATATAATATTTTTAAATTCGATAAGTATGTAATAAAAAAACTTTAGTCAGATTCCAAATTGTTCAGTAGTCTCGTCTCAGTAGTATCCGCACTTGCTGCTGTAACCGTGCATGGCAGCTTCGTTTGTCATAATGTACAAGCCGTGGAAGCTTCGCTTGTCATGGGACATGGGGGGTGTCTGCATGGGCTGTCTAAAATAGGAGAACTACAAGATTAGTACAATTACCTACCTGTGAATTTTTCAATAAGTTTCGTAAATCCCGTGATTCTTCTATAGCACCATAATTAATACATAATTGGAATTTCGCACTATTCAGATATCATTATTTAATTATTCCTCGAACCAATCATCCTATTTGTAATTGCATTGATAAATGGTAACGCAATTCACTTCGTAGTTCACAAATACACAAGAAATGCCGCTCTGACCTCACTGCAGAGTTTTTCTCTTGCTTTTCCTCTTTTATCAATTCTGTTTCACTATTTGTCAAATATCCGAAATGATTTGAAAACGACATTTGAAAATGGAAAAATAATCATTACACAGAACTGACAAAGGAGGATAAGCAAAAGAAAAACCCTATGTAATGTAGAAAAATAACACTCAGGGGCACACTGAAACGCACGACCGACACTTTCAAAACTTACAACATAAATGATGCATTTTCTAGATATAGCGATTTTATAAGAAAATAACTCCTAACTCAATAAGAAGAGTACATTAAACTTTATTAGAATCTGTATAATAAAATACCGTACTTATTAAATTTTTAATAATGATTATTAACTAGCGAATTATTAAAGTAACATTTTATAATATTTTATAATAAATACAATTAGAAGACATTTAATACTGGCATTTTATAATCTCCGATAGTAAAACTTATTATACTTGGAGGATAAAGTATTATATCTTATAATACAAGCGTTAGTATATTTTTGTTATTATTTTCATAAAACAATTTTGTCAAATCAAATAAAACCTATAATTGAAACAATTATACTTTCTTTATTATACACTTTTTATTATACAGTTTTCTCAGTGTAAGTACCTGTGTTTCAGGAAGAGTAACGGTACGAGACAAGATTTTAAATTTGTTCACTACTAACTCTAGCCTATGGAGTTCATTGGAAGATATACTAGAGATATCATGTATCTTACTTAGAACCGCAACGGCCTTAGCAGCTGGGGTGTGAGGTCCGCAATTCGTACGAATGTCGAAAGATTCTCGGCAGAAATCGATAGTCATATGGAAAACCTTGGCGACGTTGATTCCTAAGATAATATTAGGAGAGATAGAGGTAACTACGTGGAACGCAACTGTCTTGGTTATCCCATAGATTGTCAAAGGGAGATCTACGATAGCGGCAATGGGTAAAGGAGAACCATCGGCATTCGAAACAGCATACAAATGGTCAGTATTATTTTCAGGAAGTGTAGCTTCCCCGGAAATGTCTTTTATTATTTCAAGAGTACAGACTGAGATATTTGCCCCAGTATCTAGGAGAGCATTATATTGCCTCCCTCTGATGTCAATGGTAATATGGGGCCTGGCATCGGCAGGGTCGTATTTTATAATTGGAGCAATGGTAGGCCCAGAACTGGGGGGATCAAAGAGATGTGGTGGACAAGAATCGAGGATGTTTCCCGGTGGGTTTTCGCTTATACTGGGCATATTTTTAGAGCCACTTCCGGAATGTGAGGAAACTATTCTCGTGGAGGGGTGCCGTTTTCTGTCGGCGACTTGGTTGGCGCGTTTGGGTGACTCGGAGCATGGTGGCGCATTGCACCCTGATGCGTCCCTTTGCCGTTTTTTGGTGAAGACCTTTCGGCGCTCCTTGGCGGCATGCGTCTGGATCCGTGCTCTCCACACGTCTGACACTGTCTTTTAGTGACGTTCGGGCGACCACAGCCAAAACAGAACAATTTTAAAGGACGACGTTGGCACTCCGAGTAAGAATGGCCTTCGGCAGAGCAGTTCCAACAAGATATTGCAGAAATCCTCCAGTTAGGAGTGGTAGCACGGTTAGGGAGAGGGGAAGTGACTTCTCGAGAACACGCTAAGTCTGAGGCCAGTAGGGTGTGAACTTTATGAGATGGTGGGGGGCGATACCTTTGTATCCCGGCTCGATTATCTTCGAGTCTCTTACACAAGGAGATAATGTCCGCAACTGATTTGACTTCCACTAAAGCGAGGCGTTCAAGAAAATAGGGGTGTAGGTTTCTCCTAATTAATTTGAATTGCTCTTCTTCTGGGGGAATAACGGAGAGTCTCTTGAAAAGACCTCGCATTGCTGCAACATAGATAGCGACCATCTCCGACTCGCCCTGAGTGCGCTGTTTAATTTCCAACATTAAGTCGTCGTCATAAGACAGGGGCAGAAATGTCTCCTTTAATTTAGTCTCTAGATCTTTCCAGGATTGGAGGGAGTCGGAAACACTACGGTACCAAACGAGGGCTTGGCCTTCGAATAAATCAACCGCCGAGTTAAAAAGCTCGACGGTGGAGACATTTCTGGAACGTTGGAGTTCCCGGAGTTTTTCCATGAACTGGATTAGGTTTTCTCCTCTAGGAGAACCAGAGAATTTAATGTTCCATTTATAAACCGGAACGGTACTCTTTGAAGAGGGAGATTGTGTGCCAGGTGTAACAGGAGGGGGTGTGTGAGGCGCTGTGAAAAATTCTTCCTGAGCTTCGTCCGTTTTCATGAGAAAGTTGCCCTCCAACTCAATGGCTCCCCTTTCGAGCTCAGCTTTAATTTTCTTCTCCTCCTCAGAAATTGCCTTCAGCCTATCTATACGCAAGATGACGTGCTGGAGGCGGCATTGAATCCTCCTATAAAATGGGTCTTCTACCGAATCGGGAGCCGACCCGAATTTTTGAATGATATCAGAGAGTGTTTGTTTGATTTCTACCACATCGTCCCCGAAAGCCATGGGTGACTTTGTCAGACTTACTGGAGAGATATCCTCTCGGTTGAGAAGGGCTCGAAATTGAGCACGCCGTTTTTCCTGGGTGTCAGAGGGAGTTTGTCTACGGAGGGAAATCTCGTACGCCAATTCATTGCTAAGTAACGCATATGCAGGATTCATTTTGAAAATAATTTACAGTTTAACAAAATACTGTGAAAAGAAAATTCCTGCAAGGACAACAATGGGACGGTGAGGCTGAGTGAGTAGCTTTTTTTGCAGAGCTTCTTGAAAGTAGCTAAGTATATAAACTATATTTCGAGTAGATTAGATAAGATAAGATAGGTAGGCGAAACTACTGCTATAGAATTACTTGCTGCCGACCTCTCAAATGATTTGGGTCATTTTCTGTACGGAATCAAGGTCCTTAACAAGGTAAACGAAAAGGAATGTAACGATAAATAGAATTAACTTTTAAAAAAAATTTGGGAGTGGGAAAACTAGTCGAGTCAAAAAAAAAAAATATCAACCGATAAATACACAATAGGCATCGACACAGCAGATATGCGATAGCATCAACATACATAAAAAATTCAAAAGTATTTACATTATAATCACAAATAAATGTTATTAAATTAAATAAATAAATAAATATTTAATAAATATGGTTCATGCAAAAATTCAGATCATGCAAGTTAGTATAAGAGGAAATGTTTTATAGCGTAGGTACTAGTAAGATAATAAATTAAATTATTAAAAACAATTAAATATCGGCTGACAGGCATCAAAATCAAATCCTGTTGTCTTCATGAGCGTTGGTAGGTAGGCACCGTGCTTGATTGAAATTAGTTTGCGATTAACTTACGGCGATAAGGAACAAATAATAATAATAACAAGAATTTATTTCGGTAGGTATCTACAGGCAAGATTAAGGGTATATTAGGTATTTCTAATCCAAAATTCGTTCAAAAAAAAAACATTATTATCCCCGCCAGGGATGCCACAGTGTGGGGGGTTCGGCTTTGTTTTACTTTCTTTAGATAATTCGATTTTGTAAAATTTAATAAATGTGCGGGATAACCGACGGGAAACCTCTCAGCAACCAGCTCAGATTTTTCGTCGATTGACGAGAGAGTTCCATCCCCACTGTTTGCTCTTTTCTGTTTTCTGAACTCTAATAGGTAACTTATTGGGATGCCACCAAAATCTCGTGGTTAAACGAAGAAAATGAGAGAGAGGGATGAGCGAACGTACCCTGAGATTTTGGAGAAGGGCACGTCGCCTTTAGTTAAAAAAAAAGAAGGGTGCCTGCTTTCGTACTCTTCCTTTTAAAAAGAAAAACTTTCAATCAGTGATTTATTGACTAACAAAAATAAATGATAAAACAGGTCGAATGTTTGATTTAATTATTAGAGATTCATAAGTCATGTAACTAACCTTCTAATAGAAAGTGCGGTAGGATCCTATGGCATTTCCTTTACACACGCATTGTATTAATAATTATTATTGAATTGGCATAAATAAAATAAATACGGAGTGAATGAGTCGTTTTTGATAAGTTCACCCAGGATGGTATCTTCTTATTGATGGTTAGAATTATTAATTAAACAGACTTACAAGTTTTCTCTTTTTTTGAGTTCTGAGAGTACTAATAGGGCTGACCTTCTAGCACCATTCGATTTCTCGTCATCCGACGGACCTAGGTAGACGTAATTCAGGTGAGTCTCCTTGGTTGGGAGTTCGACAGTACCGAGACGTATCTGGGGGCTGCAGGGCCGTGGTAACGGGATATTGAAGCCGAAAATTGCGGAAATGTTCGGTTGAACAGATATGGCCGCCGCTGCACGGAGAAAATGGCGAAGAGAAAATTCGAAATTATATCCAAAAAGCTAGAAATAAATAGTGAATATTTATTAATTTTTCGATCACTGTAATCGTCTACGTTGACTTACCCATTTTTTAAAATAATGGCTTTGGAAAGAAATTTAGGTAATATAGTTTAAAAAATTTACGATAATAATAAGTGACTTCGTGTTGCATCGAAAGTCGTTAGAGAAAAAAGCAAAATGTCTCTCGGCCGTCAGTTTCGACCTTCTCCGTTTTTTTTTTTGAAAAAAAGGAAAGGGGGGAGCTAATCAATATTATTGGCATGTTCGTTGACGGGCAGCGCCGCGGCAGTCGATAACTATACTGCGAGTTATTCTCTTGGTGCCAAGACATTCGGCCACTGCTGAACAGGTGGCGCAGGTCGTCCCATAAATTTTTAAACAACTGGTGCTACCTCGCCAACCTTAACGACAAAAATAAAAAGAACTCTGTAACTACGTTACAAAGGCTCATTAGGCTAACGGGCAGATTTCTGTGCTCGTTTTTGAAGCTAATATCCACGTCAAATGACTTTTAATAACATTTTTGTAATTACTCTCATGTCAAGAATAGATAAATTTAAAAAATTTCCACTTAGATTCGATACCTTCTTCAGAAATGGCCACAGAAATCTGCCCGTTAACTTAATGAGGCTTTATAATATCCGCTGCTAGACTTGTATGTACTAGTGATGACATAAGCTAGTCTACATATAGACTTCTCGTTATTTACTGCCGTGAGTATGTTAAGTAATCATAATGCTTAAGATGCAATGAACCTGTGGCAATGTATTAAATAGAACCCCTTTTCATTGCGTCGGGCAGTCCACAATAATTTCTTAAGCTATAACATCATAAAGCTGTAATTATTTTGTTTATCTGTTTTAATAAACATTCACAATTCACGCATTTAATTGTATTATTGTGAGTAGACTCGGTTGTCAAACATCATCTCCCATCCTTACGGCCTGATTCTTCTTTTTAAAAAAGGTAAACCGTAAGTGATAACCAAAACTGGCGCAGTCAGTAGCATTTTCAAAATTCCTTACAAATCCATAAAATTCGGAAGCACACCATTAATTTGTGCGTCCGTGGTAAGAGGAACGAGATAAGAACATCCAGAACCAGCAGCTTCCAACAGCAAGAGGATGACCTGGTGTAGCAAATTGGAAAGAGAAACCCGCGACAGTCGTGGACTCCCCAAATCGGCAAGAGACACCCCGTAGAACGAGGACTCACCGAAACCATAGCAACTTTGAACGAAGATAACAAGGTCAGAGTAATAATTTTAATACACATATGTATTATTGAAGTTTTATTTTATTTAATTTTTGATTTTCCTGATCAAATAAATATATTATTCAATAATTGATTGATTTTTAAAGATTTTTACGATTTGATAATTCAAATAGGTACTGAATTTAATTCGTTTCAAAAGAATACGAAAAATAATTTTTATTTCTAAAGAAGAAATATAATTCTTAAGATTTACTTTACATGACTTAATATTAATATTTGAATTTTTAACAATTTGACTTGTATGATATACACTCTACAGTGTATTAAACAAATCCTTATTTTTGTATGCCGTGGACTCGAGTAACCCCTTTAATACGGAAGAGACTGGCCGTACGGTATATTGAAATTGCCCCTTATTTTTAAATATTATATATATGATGTAATAATTATTTCGAAATACTCGTAACATCGATAATTCTATAAATTACTATTAAACCATTATTATGCATTAAAATTCATGAGCGAATCAACTCAAAGTAGTGATTCAGAATACGATTCATCAAAGGAAAATGCCCCACAAACTGTCTAATTAGAAAATTCACGCTTTTCCCTTGATTCTTTGTCCATTTCTGAAGTCAATCCAGACTCAATTCCAGACCAGGGTTGCGAAACTATTATTCTAGACAATCCCAATAATAATATGGCACCCACAGACACAAGAGGGACTGCAAATGCAGCAGGTACTGATGCTAATCAACCCTCAGTTGAAAATTTAATTTCTGCAGCCCGAAATTATGGCGAAATTTTTCCCAAATTCGAGGGGAAAGCCCAAAATTTAGAGTCTTTTATTTTAAAAATCGAACCTTTCTATAATAAATACGGTATCTCAACCGACTATACCTTAAATACGTACGTTTTCTGTACCATTTGCAACAAATAAATAAAGACCACACAAACGCAGTTGTATATTAAAATTCAACAAGACCCCCAAATTTCGCGCACATAGAAATCAACGAACAAACCGCCCTAGAAGTATTATACGGAAATTGTCCGTCGATGCTTCAGACGATATTAGATGTTAGAGATGATAACACACTAACAGAAGCGTGTAGTACTGTTCTAAATTACATCTCAAAACACCCGCCTGAAAAATTCAAACAAATCAACAAAATTCCAATTCAGCAAACTAAACCATTTCATCAACAGAATAATTCTCGATTTGTTCCAAATCAGAATTATGTCCCGTTTAGACCAACAAATTTTAGACCAAATCAGCAACAACCTCCATTCCAAAATAGGCCACCAACCCAAACGGCATCATTTCAAAATAATTATAATCCTCCTATTAGGCAAGTCAACGTTTTCCAACCTAATGGATTCGTTAGCCGAAATAACCAAATTATATAGGGCGAAATACGTATCTGTGCTTGTTCTGGTACTCTGGTGGCTCTGTTGTTGTTTTGATGGAAGCTCTCTCGATTGTGTTTCAGGCACTGCCAGTATGACAAATGTTAGGGCGATGGAGGAATATTCCAATCCCATTTAACAGGCTAGTAATTGCACTTTTTGTGCTTTATACTCATTCGACCTATTCACTCCTTTATTTATTAATCGTTGAGTATACTTGCCTTTTCTCTCTTTTCCATGATTGTCAATCATCTGGCACTGATGGTGTCTGAAACTACAATAAATCTTGAAGTGAACTCACGATTAGTTCTTCAGGCTGATCGCTAGATGTCGCTCTGATTAAACCGCACGGAGAACCGTGTAACTGGTGTGCTCAAGACCTGGATGGCTTTCAGAAACTCATCCTCCGGATACTCCAGATGTAGCACCCTGATGAGCCCTAATAGGGCGAAACACGTGTCTGTGCTTGTTCTGGTACTCTGGTGGCTCTGTTGTTGTTTTGATTTGATGGAAGCTCTCTTGATTGAGTTTCAGGCACTGCCAGTATGAGAAATGTTAGGGTGATGGAGGAAAACTCCGACCCCATTTAACAGGCTAGTAATTGCACTTTATGTGCTTTATACTCATACCCTCATAGCCCTTGAAGCCTTCTACCACATAGTGCCTCTGGAATCGTTTGTTTCTCCGTAGGGACCCCGGTGAGTATTGAATTAATGTCGTGAAAATTTATTAATTTATTTAATTCCTAACATTGAAACTACATTAAGGGGTGCTCGGTTCACACCATATTGAAATATTGCAGCTCCAACCTAAGGCTCCAGCTACCGGAGTGACTTTGTTAAATATTTAAAATTTAATTAATGCACTGGCAAACTGGCCAATAGCAGTGCAGTGTTTTTGCGAAATGACAAGAATGTTTAATGTCAATCAAGTGAAATTTTCTGTGTGTTCAGAATGTGTTTTCACCCACTAACAATATACATATAGGTATATGTATTTAAAGGATTTTTAATCAACTTTAAGATTTCAAAGAAAAACCAATGTATGCAACTGGCACATTGATTAATATAATTTTTTATAATATTTTTATATTTATAATAATTGATTTTTTTTAATTATTATTGTACCTAAACTAATAAAATAAAAATTAATGAGATTATAATCTTCGTTAGAAGTTTTGCGTGAGATATTTTCATACCTATTGAGAGGATATATTGACAAAATGTACCTATATCAAGTATCATTATTATAAAATTATCTGCCAATAAACGAAATATGTAGGTACCTACATGGTACATATACATACAGACATATAATAATAGGTATAATCATAATAATAATATAACACTAGAATTGTTCATTTAGGGTACTTAGGTATCTTAATGAAATTACAAAAAAAATAGTCCAATCTCGAGTCTCAGATCTCGCAGGCCGGTAACTTGCCATGAATTTAAAAACATTCTCCTTAATAAATAATAATGGCCGAAATGAAAATGCTAAATAGACACAATAAAGCATTTTGAGGTAATATCTTGCAGACGATTCCAGGCATGAAAATCTGAATCCATAAACAAATGGTCACAAAGATTTTATCGAAGAATTCGTGTATATAGGTAGGTACTTATTATATGCCCAGAGCACAATTCACTAACCCTTCCAAAATTTTCACAGACGTTATAAATCTTTTGTATAAGAAGACAAATTTAAGGCCCAAGATTTTTAGCCATTAATTAAAAAATTAATTTCATCAAAAATTAATTAATTATCAACGCTAGTTGATCGTGTAAAACATTTTCGGCCTGGGCCAACAAGGCATGGAAATTTCTTGCAAATTCCTCTGTTTGATTAACAGGTAAATTCTCGGAATTTAGTATCTGAATTTCGCCTTTGTCCAGACTTTCTATTGACGATTGAAATCGTTTGAAATCCTCTAACAAAGGTTCAGTTTGATTTATTCTAATATTAAATCTTTGGCAGCCTCTGATGGTAAAAAAGTGCCGGGAAAATTGTTCAAATATGATTTTAATGAATCTAACGCGGTTTTTATTTTTTCCCTTTCTTTGCGAAGTAAGCTAAGTCGGGTTTGAGCGGATTCGTCACCGTTACCCATCTTAAATGGAGCGCAATCTGACTTGCCTGATTATAAAATTAATGATTTGATGTAGAAGCTTATCTAATTTAAAACCTAGATTACTTAGGTACCTATTTGAGGAACTGATTTGTGTTTATAAAATTGATGTACCTAAATGATCTAACTGAAAAATGACGACGAATAATATAAAAACCAAAAAATAAGAAAAAACAAAAAGACCTCCGTTAAAAGACTATTCACACAAATAACTTGACATAACATACAATAATAGAGACGTAATGGGGACTAATGAATCGGAATGTTAATGAGGACAATGAAATGATTGATTGGAAGGACTCACCCTGACCATTTCTCTTTGTTCTAACCTGCTGTTGGAATTTGACCTCCTTCCTTTGGTTGTCTTCTTCTGCTTGATTGGTGAACTCCTGGGTGAATTCGTACCTCTGCGTGGTTGATGAGCTCCTGACTGGACTCGTATACCTCTGCGTGGCTGATGAGCTCCTGGCTGGACTCGCAGATACCTGGTAATAGCAGCGTAATCGACGACCTAATCACTGCACTTGCGGTATTCGCACTTATCGTTCACTATGTTATCGCGGTTTTTGTACTTAATTGCGCGAATCCGGCTCGAAGGACCAAATTTGTTTCGAATGTTTGTTCGAATGCTTGATGATGTGTGTTACCCGGTTCACGGTTATTGTTATAACCGCGCAATTGAGTATGCGACCGTGATCGGTCGCAAGTGACAATAATGAAACACCGCACTTGTGAATAAAAAGGTGTGTATTATCAACAACTATTTTCAGTTACATATATGCGAGATGAAGAGATCTGCTGCTCTCGGAAAGGTGTTGACAGTTCACCTGTACAGTCACTGCAGAAGACTCTATTACAATGTGTCCGGTTCCCTTGGACCCTCCGTGCTCTCCCACCTCTCGTCCTTGCCCTAGTCTGATGGACTACGAATGCTGGGTTGACAATGTTGCCATACAAAGGGGTTGCCACACGGAGACTCCAACAGGGAGTTTAATAGATAAATCTAACAATAAATCAAAGACTATCTGGAACCTAGTAAATAAGGAGACCGGTAAAAAGAAAACCTCTGTAACTATCGAACTTAGAGTTGACGATGTAGTTGTTAACGATCCACAAGTTGTAGCTGATGCCTTGGGAATTATTTTGCTAATCTGACTGAAAACATTTTTTTCAGGCCGGTAACCTCTGATGAGGTAGTAACTATTATAGGCAGCATAAATAATAAAAATTCATCTGGTATTGATAACATCTCATTCCGGATTCTAAAGGTTGCTAATAGTTCAATTGCTGGGCACATTGCATATTATTTGATAAATTTGTCGGTTACCTCTGGTAAATTTCAAACTGCGCTGAAGGTTGCGGCAATCGTTCCGGTACATAAAAAAGATGATCCTCTGAACATAACTAACTATAGACCAATATCAATCCTAAGCGAAATATCCAAGATTATAGAAAGGATAGTATACAATAGAATATCTGAATTTTTAGTCAAATTTAATTTACTCGGTGACTCTCAGCACGGCTTTAGAGTTGAAAAATCAACTCAGACGGCTGCGTGTGAGTAACTTTTGTTACCTGGTGTGAAAGAAATGGTCTGATTGTCAATCTATCCAAGACTGTGTGTGTCTGTTTTCGAAATCTCAATTTAACTTACAATCCATCGTTAAGGTTTGCTATTGGCAATACTCAGATAATTTCGTCCAAGTGTACAAAGTTCCTGGGGGTTTATGTGGACGAAACTTTGCGTTGGGTTAAGCACATTGACCAGCTTACTAAAAAAGTTAATAGTGTCTCCTATGCTATGTCTAGGATAAAACAGTCTCTACCACTGACTGCACTATTGAATGTTTATTATGGATTGGTGCACAGCATTCTGGTGTACAACGTTGTGTTATGGGGCAACGCTAGTGATGCTCAAAGAGTGTTTGTAGCACGAAAAAAAGTTATTAGACGGATTTTTGGCATGAATCCTGGAGACTCTTGTAGGCCAGTGTTTATAGGTCATAAGATTATGTCTTTTCCATGTATAGTTATATACCGTAGCTTGCTGTAAGTCAGGGATAATATACATAAGTTCTCTGTTGGTTCGGAATTACATGAACATGAAACTAGGCATTCACATTTGTTGATCCTGCCTAGACATAAGACTACAAAGCTTAGCAACTCTCTCATGTGTTTAGCCCCTAAGTTGTATAACCGCCTTCCTCGGCATTTGAAAGTACCAAGTACTTCCAAATTCAAGGTTGGAGTGAGGGGGCTCCTGCTAGAAAAATGTTATTACAGCCTGCAGGAGTTTTTCAACGATGGTGGCATGCAGTTCCCGCGTTTTGTATTGTTTTAAATACATGTATACTCGTACATATGTGATGTTGTTGCGTGTAAATTTTTATGTCGTTTTTTTATTCACTGACATGTCCTATACATTTATGTGTCTTAAAGGATGAATAAATATATTATTATTATTATTATGTTATGTCATTCATTCAATTTATGGTCCTCGGCTGCATCTAAAATGCTTCCTGCTTCGGTGGAGGAATTGTGTAGGGACATCAGTTCATATTTTTCCCATAGTTCGAAAAGGTTGGCCGATTTTAAGAAATGCCAAGTTTTTGCCAACAATGAACCACACAAAATGCTGAAATTGAGTCAAACAAGATAGCTATCGGTCCAGTCGGTTGTAAACCGAATATTAGAACAATGGAATGCTTTAATATTATTTTTTACAGCTGAGGTAGCTGAAAATGATGAAGCACGTATAGACTATGCTTCTCATATTTTGGAAGCAATGAAAAAACCCATTTTTAAACTTTATTTTTTATATTTAAAATACGTTCTTGATATTGTAAATCGGTTAAATGTATAATTTCAGAGTGGAGAACTAAAACTGCATCTTCTTCAAACCAGAATTTCAGCATTGTTCAGAACTATAATTAGACATTTTTTGAAGAAAGAATATTCGCTAAATAATTTGGATACAATTAATTTTAACAACCCTAGAATATTTCTGCCATTAGAAAATATATATTTTGGGACCGAGTGTGAGCAATTTATACTTAAGACAACTGATCTCAATTAAAATGATTTAACAGGCTTTAGATTTTCTTTTAGCGATGAAGTTTTGGAATTTGCAAAGATTTTAGATCCTAAGGTAGTCTTTTCTGAAGAAGTGAATTCTCTAGTGAAGCATGCAAATAGGTTTCCTAATTTGATAGGTACAAACAATCTTGAAATGCTGAATACAGAGTGGAAATTATTACAAAACACTCATGAAATGAAAAAGTACATAGATAAAACCCGTTTGCAATTTTGGGAAAAAGTTTTTAACACGAAAGACCAGGTAAACAAATCGATGTTTCCAAATTTAAAAAAATAAAAAATGTTACTGCATACATTTGTATGCCACATTCATCAGCAGCTGCTGAAAGAATATTCTCGCAAACCAACTTGATCAAGACAAAGATCAGAAATAGATTGTTTACATCCACAACAAATTGTTTGCTACATACGAAAGAAATGTTGCACAATGATTTTTGTTACACATTTAAACCAAACGTGTCCCTAGTCAATGCGAATGTTCAGCAAAAAAAGAAGAAACCGAAGACTTGACATTCTAGTCATAACTCTACCTATATCATTTTAATTTTAAAATGATATGGTACAAAAATTCCTTTTGGTATCGCCGACAGACTCAAAATGGTACACAAAATTCCCTTTATATTGTCGGCTTGATTGGCGAAAGGGCCTTGAAAGCCTATCACCCTATCACAAGACCTAATTTTTAAATCTGATCTGTTATAATCTGTTATTATACATTTAGAAACCCATACAAGCTATAGTATGAATGTGAATGGAGTTGGCCGACTGCATTGTGTGTTTTTTTTTTAATTCGCAATCAATGCATTCGATCGGTAGCTCCAACGTTTACCGGTTACTCAACAGTAAGTATATAACATGTACATACCTTCTCCCAATCAGCACTGCACGTACAAAATACGTACATTTTAGAACCATATTAGGTCTTTACGTCCAGAGGCCTAAATAAAACAGCTTATGTAGGTACTTTTTACAATGTTTGATGTACGTACTTTTACAACGTCTAATGTATGTATTTTTACAAGAAAAAATTTACATTTAATTTTCACGCAATTTTCCTTTTTACGGAAGGTTTATAGGAAACGTCACAGAAAATTACAATTTTGTATTGTCAATCTATAATTGGCGCAGGAGCAATAGATGACTCGGCGACGGCGCGGTTTATTTTATCGTCCTTTGACTTGTGTGCTTGCGTCGTGCTACATGGCACTGTTTGGCGATATGGCGGCCATTACCATACCGCAGCGGCCGCAGCGCAGTTCGTTCTCGTTCTAGTGTAAAGTAAAGCGTAGTTGGTTGTTGGTTGTAGTTGTAGTACTCAAGCACCGAAAACACTATACGATTTACGTAAAATAAATCGCGAGTTAAATGTTAGTACCATTTTATTTTTGTGGATTGTTTAGTAGCATGATCATATTGTTTTGTTTGGTGTTCATGCGGTGAAGGCACGGTGTAAGATATATAGCTGAGTGAACGAAGCATGTATTTCAACAGTAAAACGCTAGACGAAAGCCTGAACCTCAGTGTGTGAGAGAGTCTTGCCAACTGGGCTCTGACCTCTTGCTCTTAACACATGCAAATTGCCATTATCAGGGTGTCATGCTACTCCATTTTATTTTTTTCTGAAGAAGCGATAAGCAAAAATGGGTATAAACTGTGCTGTGCCTAATTGTAGAAGTTGATGCGATGAAACTACCACGGGTATTTCATCGAATGGCATCCCAACATTTAAATATTAATAAAATTAGAACATAAGAGCACGCGTTTATCAGCGAATATGCGTGAATCATTTATGCTAGCGCTTGTGCGCTTGTCCGAGTGAAGAGTACGGCAGAACTAACCATTGCGAGCGAGAGCAACAAAACAAATGGGTAAAACAGATGTAACGTGACGATATCGGCTCGCGCTGGGGAGTCTTGTTCCAACACCTTAGTTATCTTACACCATGGGTGAAGGTGAGTGTCCACTGCATTAGAGGTCTACACTGGAGTCATTCTGGTTCTGATATATTTGGAATTTGCATATTTTTATTATCAAGGCAAGTAAAACTATTTCAAAATTAATGGATCGAAGATTAGTAAACACAACAAAAAATCTGCAAAAAGCATAAGAATGTTTGAAGAGTTTTTCAGAGAAGCTCCCAGTGAAATTTTGATCAGTTTATCAGAAAAGCAAGATTTTGTTTTTAATACTAGCCCTACTGTTGAAATTCAAACCAATTCTTCCGATGTTTCTAGTAGCTGTAGCAGTGTAATGAGCAGCAGTGGGAGTATTTATTTGATCAAGCAGTATTCTTAGATACCACTCTAGTAAAACCCACATCTACTAAAAATGTGGATTTGTTATCAATAAATAACAGTGAGGCATTAGAATCAAGTAGTATTTGTCCTCAGATTGCAGAATGGGCCACTAAGGATAATATTACCCATACAGCTGTAAATGACCTCTTAAAAATTTTAAAACCCAATTTACCTGAGCTGCCGAATGATGTTCGAACATTGTTACATACCCCTCGTGCAACTTTATTTTTAAAAGATATTGAACCTGGTAAATATTTTTTGTATTGGAGTCGTGCTTACGTAAACTGATGTGTGAAAAAGATGTGTTCACACAGTCATCGTTTTCGGCAATTGAAACTCTAATAAATGTGGATGGTTTACCACTATCATCGAGCTCTAAGAAATGGGGGTTTTATAGGAGTCTACCATGGAAAAAATAAACCAAAGAATGCAAATTTGTTTTTAACCGATTTTGTAAATGAAGCCATTACATTAAGTAACAATAATTTTGTTTATTAACGTCGTGAATGCAGTTTCAAAATCAAGGGATTTATATGTGATGCACCAGCAAAATCATTCATCAAATATATTAAAGATCACTCAGGTTATATGCCATGTACCAAATGCTACACCGAAGGAGCATACATTAACGGAGTATGTTTTCCCCAAATAAATAATTTATCACTACGCTCGAATTTTGAATTTAGAAATAAACTCCAAGAAGAACATCATACTGGTACATCAATTATTGAAAATATTCCTAGAGTCGATATGGTTAAATCATTCCCCCTTGACTATATGCATTTGATTTGCTTGGGGGTTATGAAAAAATTAATATCCATTTGATTAAATGGAAAACCTGGGAAAAAATTATCTTCGAGACAAGTATCTCAATTATCTGATTTAGTTGTTATTCAAACCCCAAATACGTCAGTAGAATTTCGTCAATTATTACTATACAGGGTGATCCCGAAATAGCGGACACGGACAGCACCACAGCATCCATTGTGGATTAAAGATTCTCAGTTGAGCCATACTTTTTTCTCCAGTATGACTCATTTAAGAAGATATGACCACTTTTGTGGAAAATAAAGTCACAACACTGCACTGAATACCATTCTTCAGGGAGAAAAATAATATGTAGGTCTACAATACCCAGATAGATGTTACAATGGAAACATATGAAATGAAAACACAACAAAGCTTAAAACAATAATCGTTGCGCGGATACATATTCGATAATTTTATTCAAAACCTCTAATTCGAACAACGATGCCACATTGAAAAATTTTGTTGAACTCAGGGAATAGGCAAACTTTAAATTCCTGTAATTCCGTTCCTGATAATAAAAATAATAAAAAACAACCACTATCGTAATAGTTATGTAAAATCATGTGCTTTGCTAGTGGAGGTTGTTTAAATTTGACCGCCATTTTGATTTAAATTTTAAAAAAGGACACCCTATATCTCGGTAACGAAGCCGAGGAAACCATTTTTGTTTTAAATTTAGTATTTCTGAACATCCTCTACAACACCCTGAGTACCGTGTCCGCCATTTCGGGATCACTCTGTATACTGGTCCCCTAGTTTTAAAGCCAATTTTAACTAGAGATAAATACATTCATTTTATGTCTTTGCATGTCGCCATCAGAATTTTATCTTCTGAAATTCATTTAAATAAAATATCTTATGCTGAAATGTTATTGCAATATTTTGTAGAAAGATTTATTGCTTTGTATGATGCAGAATAAGAGATGAAAAAAACTCTTATAAACAAGGGAAGCCCAGAATTAGAATAATAATCATAATTAAACTAGTCATCATCATCGTCATAGATAACAACTATTTCACAGTCAGTGTAAGTAACAGAATTATTAACTTCCAATCGTTCAGTCTTTATGATCAGGGGAACATCTCTGGAAACAATCCGCGCTTCCGACGGTTTCAAATTCAAACCAACCGGACTTATGTATTTTCCGGTTACTTCTGTCTCTGGCTTATGGTTGCTTTTCACGACGTCCGGCGATGTCGACCTGTAAATGATCCGATATTCACCGTACGGTAACATAAATTAACAGATTCATTGCGACTTTGTCTCAACAGAGTTTGCACCTTCATTAGGCTTCTGATGCTCGTAAATATGTTTGATCAGTTTCCTTCGCTGCGAAAAGGTACTCTCGCATATGACGCACAAAAAGGGGAAGTTGACGTGCTGTTGCAAGTGCTCCGGCAGTTGATTCTCAGGCGCTTTCAGTCCACACAATGAGCACGTGACAACTCCGACGAGATCATCAGGATCACCCTTGACCTCGACGGAGTTCCAACGCCTGATCCTCTCCACCAGCGGGACCATCGTATACTCTAATGCCCTCGAGTGAGCCCTCGAGTTATAAGTGGTGTGCCGGTTTATGTAATGCCTGACCAGGATGCTCTGCTCCTTGTTGCCGAACGAGCAGAAGCAGCACTTCAGGACGGGGCTCTGCTTGTGCACCCTCGAGTGCTCGTCCAGTTCACGCATCACCGGGAACTTCTCGCTGCACGTGACGCACTTGAACTTCAGTTTCTTGTGAGACAGGATGTGACGCTCGTAGTAGTTTTTTAGGGTCGTCCTGTACGCGCACCCTTCGTGGTCGTACACTCGAAACAGATCACCTCCTTTATGGGTGCCTTGTACCGTTTGGCAAATACGTGGGCTCGGTGACCGGTAGACTCAACATGGACTCGGTGACAACCTTGACGCTTGTCGATGGCTCTGCCGGTTTCTTCGTCTTTGTTGCGTTTTCTTTGCTTTCGTTCACTACGGGCTTATCTTTGTTGAAGGTCGGTTCGGTGTTCGGTTTCGGGACGGGGGCGACAACTTGAGTCTTGCTGTTACCATTGACTGCGCTCATGACAGATTTGTAACGGTTCTTTTGATACCGTTACATTAATTATTAAATAAATAAAACTTATTCATTTTCCCTGTAGGTAGGACTAGATATTTCGAGAGCGCACTGTAGGTATGTTGCCTTCATAGGTTGCGTTTAACACCGCTCAGTGGCGACACCACCGTTCGTACTTCCCGAGTCGCGCTTCGCTTTGTGGTACCTGCAAGGAGGGGAATAATTAATATAAGGTGCAACACAGTCGTGGATGATTGATTCCTGTTAAAAACTTTCTTTAAACAACCACCTAATCAATAATGTCTCACAGCTAAAAAGCAACCCTCACTTACGGCAGGTAAGTGTGGAGCATTCTCCGTAATACTGCTTTTTATTTTGTAACACCATGTGTAGGTTAGGTGGCGAGTCAAGGTGGCTGATCTCATTTCATTTTTTTAAATTAATTTCATTAATTCTTTATTACTTTTCATATTATCATTGTTGCTCTTGCTTTATATTTTATATTGCTTTATGTTTAATTATTGACGGTGAGTTCCCGAGAGTTTTGGAGGTTACTTTTTATTAACCTCAATTTCTATCATGTGAAGGGTTGAACTATTTAAGTTCAACACGTTCTCATTACTCTCGAGGATTCGCGCCGATCATTATTATGCTGAGTCTGAAATCTTCTGATCTGCTGTAGGGAGTTCGCCCCTTGTCATGGATGCCTTTCTCCAAACCAAGCACCATCAAGACCGATAACAGCTAGAGGATGACCGGCTAGCGCTAGCAACGGTACCAGCACCAGCACCAGGAAGATTCCCCGGCAGCGCCGTACCATGTACCCACGGCATGACTAGCACTACCACCAGCACTTTGAATATCCATGGCACATCCCCGGGAAGTCGTGTTGAACACTTGTGAGGCAGGCACCATCACCACCTGCTTTATAAAGATAAGTGGTTCAGTTCTTCACTGGTGTACCTAGCCTGGTTGCTATTTTTCATTTTTCAAATCATTGTTCTTTTTTAACTATCATTTAACCTCCAGGGCTCTAGGGCCCCATTATGTCAATAATTTCTGCAGTTTGTAATTTTTAATCTTATTCAATAAAGCAATTTTTTCTATTATTAATATCGCCCACACGTCATCGTGTGGGTTTCAATATAATTTTTTTGTGCTTTGCCGTTTAATCCTTCTCATTTAATTGATGCCTATTTCATTATTGTAATCATTTCATAATTTCTGTGAATTTGATATTTAATTTTTTTGATATATTTTACTGTTAACTATGTACCTACCTGTGATACCCTTTGTAGTTCACCAATAATTGCAATTGTTCTTTTTTGTGATATTTAAATTTATTAATTATTATCTATTTTACTGTTCATTTACATTTATTACTTTAACAAAAACTGTTAAAATTTGCTTGTGAATTTTCTTCTGCCTGTGACGTTGTTCATTTTGAGTGCATTGCCATAACAACAGTGAATTTTTCATTTTGAGCTAGCTGGCTGCTAAATAGCATTCCTAACCTCCCCGAAAATTGCTCGTGGTGGAACGGAAGGTTATAAATTGATTAAATTTCTCCTCCGGTATCTTTGCCACAATTAACCACCTTGACCGGCGAGCAGACGTTAGTTGGCGGGCTGCTTCGTCCGTCATCTGATTCCGTGGTGGTGCTGCTCGAGCTCGATCTGGATCTGACATCACGTGAGCCCGACGGACGGGTCTGTTTGTCGTTCCCCTTCGCGTAGCTTTCCGTCGCCGCCCTTGTTCTATGATTGTTTTCCTGACAATACTTGAACAGTTGGTTGCCCAGATGCTGCAAGGTGTACTTGGGAGTAGACTTGAAGTGCTTGTTCCACTTCAGCTGGTGGCTGTAGGTCGTGAAACAGCACCAGCGGCACTTCAGGCTGTACTTGAGTTTCGGGTGATGGACATAATAAGACTTACGGGACATATTATAGGTGATCGGTCTGTAATTTGGTTACCCCTGTAACCCGGCTAGAAACAGTTGACCGGGAGTCGTGATAGCATTGGAATTTCCAAGAATCGGTGTGAGTCTGTTCCAGAAAGTGAGGCACTTCAGGCACGATGTTCTGAAAGTAAGAGCGGAGGAGAGTTGAAGTATAACTGCGCCCATTCCAAGGATCCTGAAATGTACACATGTCGGGGATGTTCTTACGAAACAAAATATAAAAGTGCTTTGACTCGACATAATAAATGTAAACATCCCAAAGATGCAGCAGTATACAAATGTGCTGAGTGTCAGTATATGAAACTAAAATAAAGAAAAATCTCGTCCGACATTGTAAGTCCATTCACTTGAACAGAAGAAGCTAACGAGTACCAATTAAGATACAGCATGCAACTGGAATGTGAAGAGTAGTAATTAAAACCGATGAACATTAATAAGAAAACAAACTGAAGTGTTTTCAATGTTTGGAGTGTCCTTTTTTTGTATCAACCGAAAATTGAAATAAATTATAATAAAACAATATTCAAAAATGTTATAGTTTCCCGGGAACCTCGTCGATTATTTTTTTTTCCTTTTGTTCTGTACCTATTTCTTTACATTGTATGGGGGAGAGACGGGGAAAACCGACCGAACAGGTAAAACCACAACCACTATGTTTTATATTCAAAAATAAACCGCCAATACCAATGCTCTAAGGCGCAGGCAGTTCAGGGCTAATCAATGCAGTCAGTTTGCAATTGAAACGAGCACAATCGCCTCCAGATTACCTCCATTTTGCCGAAATGGAGGTAAGATACTGCAAAATAAAAATATTGTTACTATATAAAGTAATCTTTAATGTATTAAAGTCAAGTACTCTAATAGTGTCATTAAAGTAATTATAATCTCTTTTTTATCAACAGAAGTCCGATTTGAATGCTTGCTGTCAGTGCTTCCCTGCCACCGAGATACTGGAACGCTCGCCATGCTGTTGCAAAATAATGTACAGCATGAATGCTTCGTCCATTACGATCAAGTGGATTTTGATAGAGAGACCAGTATTGTAAAGGGAGTCAACATTAATAATAAAGATGACAACATGGAGACGTCTGTAGGCAGTAGTGCCCCATCAGTAAGTGCTGCTACAACTGTTACTGCCAATAATAATAATTATTGGTCAGATAGCATGATAAAACTTTTGATAGCCATATATAAAGAGCTGGAGGGAAAATTTTCGTCGCCCCAGCATAATGAAAAAACAGTCATCTGGGGCATGATAAGCAAAAAAAAATTGGAGGCAAAGGGTTTGCAGATGTCAGCAGCAAAGTGTGACGAAAATGGAGGATTTAAAAAAAAAATATGATGCGATACGCGATACGGAGAGCAAATTCGGAGAAGGGAAATTCCACAATTCGCCCCTCTCACCACCGTCAGCGGTACTAAGAAGGTGACTCTACAGTCGCAAGTTCCCGGGGCAAGTACTGCTTCGAAATTATCACCGGAGGGATTCACCACCCCATCAAGAAGGGTCAAAAGGAATGCCACCCCTATTACCTTAGAGGAAATGGAAACAAAAAGGCCAGCTCGTCATGACGAGAAAATGAAATTTAAAAAAGAAGTCTTTGAAAGGCTAAAAAAAACTTTTGAGAAGAAGGATTAAGCTCATTAGTTATCTTTGAAGCAAATACGTAGGTATATAATTTAGCCAGATAAATTAATTTGTTGAATGTTTTTTTATAATTTAAACTTGAAAATTTTATATTTTTGTTTATAATAATTATTATTACAACAATTATTATTTTGATTAGGTACCGGAGATTGGCTTTTTAATAGTTAATTTGAAGACTGAAATTATGTTTTTATTTTTTTAGTAGTTATATCTCCAGAAAATGCGCTTAGAAATAAATAATTGTTGGCTGTTGTTTTCTGTTTTAAGGTTGACTATTATTAAAATAAACTTGTATTTTCTTTTTGTGATTTTTTAAGTCAAATTTCGACTTTGTTTATGTTTGAATAAATTTTAATCTGTACTGTTGAGCCTGGCGTGGCCTCGCGGTTAAGTAGCGAGAACTGCTTGATTGTTGGATCCGTCGGACTGAGTTCGATTCTCAGTGAAGGCTCTGGGTGTCTGTGTTGTTTCTACTATTTATTTGGTATACTTGAGGCTGGGTGTATGAGCAAGAGGCTCCAAGCCCATATACCGGTGTGGAGCGACTTTGTCTTACCTACATAGGGAAGACCGATGCTCCCCCTTTTCAAAAAAAAAAAAAAAAATCTGTACTGTTAAGGTCTCGTATGATTATTTTTTTCAAGCTTATTAGTCTGGTAAGCTGCCACTCTCTCGTTAATTATAATAAGTACTTAAATAACTGTAATAGTTGGCTGTTATTTTAGAGACTGAATATTTTAAAATCTGTGTATTGTTTTTGTATAGTTACGTAGTCTTTGTTTACGTTTAAATAAATTTTCAACTGTATTGTGTAAGTCTGATATATAAATTTTTATTGTTTAAGTCTCATATGAATGTTTTTTAAAGTTAATTAATAGTCTGATATGATACCGATACCACTGCGTGTACAGCCCCAATAAACAATTTTTGTTTTATAAAGGTTCTCGAAATATCACCATCACTTAATTATAAAACTTTTAGTAACTCTATATACCCCTTAAAGAGCTTAAATGGCGGACTCTATAAAGGTTACCGTTACCTTTACCGTTACGAAGGACAAAACTATTCAGAAAATTATTCCTAATAATTCAGTCCCGCGAATTTCATTTCAAACCGATGATCTGATCACGGCAGGGCCGGGCCTAGCGGGCGTGCAGTGCGTGCCCGCACGCAGGCGGCAACTTCATAGGGGCGGCAAAAAAATCATAATTCCTAATAAATAGCTATAACAAACAAAATAATATAACAGGAATTAGTTGATTATTGGTAGGCAAGGGGCGCGGGGCGCATGCTACATTCGATTCGACAAATACTAACTATAGTCAAACACCTACATAATTTGAATCTGAACCCCGAACACTGAAAATGTCCCATAAAATACATATAGAGTCCCAGAGATGCATTCACTTTCACTGTTGCTTTGTCTAACTTCTTGAAAAGACGATATTGAACAACGAAGGATTGGGCTATAAGCCATATTATTGAGAACAGATGGTGCTAACTCGTAGTCATAATAAGTTCATCATAACTAATCCCAATTCCACTCCATTCTATGGCCCGTTTCTAGCGGCCGGCGGACCTTTACGTAGATTTTTATTATTTATACCTTAGACGATTATTATACGTGAAACCACCTCCAAAACTGGAGAATGCCATAAGTGCACCAGCAGGTAGTAAAGGTTGAAAATTTTTGGTGTGGACATTGTATGTTACTTTACCCTGTTTTTTTAGGGAAATTGCTGAGAAAAGAGAGATATGAAAATTTGGAGATGCCGAATCATTTTTCAGGCAGCCCTACAACCCAACCCTATAACCCAAAATGAAGCACTTATTTTAAGTAAGATAGATTTGTTCATCATCTACATAAAATACATAAAATATAATACTTTTAAAAACATTAAACAAAACCAGCTAATATTTTTTAGGATCTCAAAAAGTAATCTCCTCTGAGGCTCAAGTAGGTCAAAGTCCTCAGAGTGCTGCATCAGGCAGTACCAACAGTAATAATAATTGTAGCTGTTTTCCAGATGTGAAAAGATATTTAAAAGAAAATTTAAGACAGCAACAATTAATTAGAACAAGATTTCAAGACTTAGAACAACAAATTATAACCTCACACAATGGTTCTCAAAAACCTAATGATACTTATGGAGAATCCATTTTTTCCTCTTTCGATTTACCAGTGAACACTGTCGAGAAATTTACGGACTTCAACGAATTTATTAATAATGAAGAGAATCTCCCAAATACTATAAGTAATACCACTATAATAAATATGTTATGTTATTTTGAAAAGTTTTTATATTTTTAATATATGTAAACAACTATGTCGTATGTTTTAAATTTGCCGCTATTCAGTGATAAACTGATAAGCTCGAAACCGATTAATTAAGAGAGAATGAGAAAGACCAGATATAAACGAAATCAGTCTGTAAAACTTGTTAAAAATAAGGCTTGTTATTATTAGAATTATTTTGAATTATAATAGATTTTGTGGAACAGTAAATTAAATGTCGTTTTCTGTTCTTTTCAGGTAACATAAATTAATTAATAATAAGGTTGTAAATATTGTAAATAAACTGTATATTCTGTTCTTTTCAGAAAACTCAAAGTAGTTTATTGATTCCCAGTATTCCTGATTAATTAATAGTCATTAGCCAGCTGGAGGTCTTACCAGCTGGACGTGCGATAAAAGTGTCTGTTATCAGGTGGAGAGTGATTAACAGGAAAATGAATAATTTACGAAGAAATACAGTAAGTTTGGATTTCAATGTTTTAAATAGTAAATTAAATCCATTAGAAATTCACAATTGTATAAAAGAAAAACTTAAGATTGAAGCTAATCAGGTAGAAGCAATTGAGATAATATTTAATAAGGTTTACATAAAACTTAAAAAGGCAGAAAGCCACAAAGAGATTCTCGAGAACTTCATACAGGGCCACATTGAGTACGAATATAATGAAGGAACATATGAGATCCCGATAAGGAACGAGGATAGCATTACAATAGTGAGAGTACACCATGTACCAATTTCGGTTGCAAAGGAGCGTATAATAGAGGCAATGGAACCGTATGGGAAAATTTTAGACTTTACTTGTGAAACCTAGGGAAAAAACATGCCGTATCCAGTCTACACAGGGGTAAGGGCCATTACAATGAATATTGAAAAACCTATACCGTCGTTTGTAATCTGCATGGGTAGAAAAACGCTAGTAACGTATCCAGGTCAACAAAAGACGTGTAAAATATGTAACTTACCAGATCATCTTAGTGACAGCTGTCCTAAGTCGGCGGATAGGAGAGTAGAGGAAATAAGGCAGAGGAGTACTGCGAACTCCTATGTAGCAGTTGCAGCGGGAAAGGAAATAAACAATTTTCGGTTGCAAAATGTAGAGGAAGTATTAAGGGACATCAGAGAAGAAACTTCAGGTATGAGCAGCCAAGAAACTGAAGATAATGAGCAAGAACAGTCGAAAGATGAAGGGCAGTCATCCGCGTCAGGACTGCAGAAAGAGAAGGAAAGGCGAAATGTGGCGACAACTGAAGCGGAACAAATATTACAGAAAATGGAAGCCCACAGAAAAGGAATTTTTGAAAGATTTGAAATGGAGCAGGGAAAAATAAAGAGAAAACCAAGCAGACAAATATCTTCCACGTCGGAAGAGGAAGATAGGGGAATTAGACAGAGTGAGAGGAAGAAGAAAATGATACAGGGAGAGGATGAAGAATTGAAGCAAAATCAAGAGGAGAAAGAAGGTTCGGAAGACGAATACTAGAAGAAGTTAAAAAATTACCTAAAGGTCAGTTTGTTTATTTTCAAATCTTGGTATTTGTTGGTTTATGTTTTTTTTTTGTTTTTTTTTCTCCTTTTTGATAATAAGTATAATAGGTATGTTTGTATTGAATGAATTCTTTTCTTTTTAAAAAAAAAATAGAAAGAAAAGCACGTCAAATGTATTTAGGCGGTAATGGATAGGGACAGAGCTGTGTATACTGTATGTTCTATTAATATAGGTAGTATAAGTTCGGATAATAAGAAAAATATGTTGAAGAATTTTGTTCACGCGAAAGACATTGATATAGTATTATTACAAGAAGTTAATTTCAAAAATTTTGATTTTTTGTTTGGGTATAATGCAATTGTAAATACGGATGTAAATTGTAGAGGGACGGCAGCCCTAATTAGAGAGGGTATCGATTTTTCGGGAGTTAGGCTTCTGGAATCATACAGGGGTTTGAGTTTCAATATAAATAATTTTAGATTAGTAAATATATATGCTCCAAGTGGTGGCCAAGATTATAGAGAAAGAATCAACTTTTTTATTGTATAGTATCCTAATCACAGCTAGATATGACTATTTGCTCATAGGAGGAGACTTTAATTGTATAACTGAGGCAGAGCAATCTTCAAACCCAAATTATGGTAACAAATGTACGGTATTGAGAGAATATATTAAATCTGCTAATTTAAAAGAAGTATGGCCAATTAGACATTTGTCTCCAGGATATACATATTTTCAAGGTAATACGGGTACAAGATTAGACAGAATGTACATCTCTGCGAACGCAGCCGAAAAAATCGGTCAGGTGTCTTTAGGAGTTTCGGCCTTTACTGATCACAGAGCAGTTTCCGTATCTTTAAAAATCGGAAGTTCACATCATAAACCTGTAACGAAGTCGCGAATTTTCGACTTCGTTTTTCATTATATAACATTATTCAAGAAATGTAAATTCAATCAAAATGCAATAGTTAATTATCAAAATCATATTATTCAAATCAAGTTTCATGAAATAATCTACTTTCCATCTTCATTTTCATAGTAGGTAATAATAATGAAAATGTAATTTTTATGAAAAGCCGAAGAGTAATTATTATAATTTTAATAAATAGCATAAATCCGCGAGCCGGCGACACGAATTTTATTTTCATGAAATTTTGAGATTTTTTATACACGGAGTTGAAATTTATTGCCAACTGAATCGGTGCAGTTAGCGACCGTTTTCGCGTAGCCTTTCCAGAATAATCTAACGAACGGTTCGGAAAAAGTGGCGTGCCCGTTTTTGCTTTTTGATAGCGGGTACAAACAGATAGGAGGGTATAAATATGGGTGCATGGATTGTTGTTAGCGTCCTCTTTGATTTTTCGTCGTTTTACGCGGTGCATCTCTTTCATTTTTCCGTCGCTGACTACGTTAGTGTTATTGGGGTGCCGTTTATAGAAGCCGCCGACCGACGTCTTCCGTACTAGCCGTTTAACGAACCGTGCCGACGCGAATTATAGAAAGTCCCAATTTCTAGAACATTTAAAAGTCGCGATAGTAGAGTCAGGCCATTCGAGCTAAGTTTATTTGAGTTTTTGCCGCCACACAATCGTGCCAGCCAGTTACCCGACACCCTCGATACCCAGATATAAGGTAGGTGTTTCGATTTAAACTTTATTCATTTCTGGTACCGCCGATTCAACCCTCCTATGCCTCCCGACCATTAACTGCCCCGATACGCACCAAGTAAATTTCCCCCTATTCTCCGAAGGCCATATAGCAGCGGGGTCACTAGCATCTCTAGCTGTAGGGTAAGCGGTGCAAGCGACCTCCCCTCGTGGCTGGGTAACCGGTGAAATAATTTTAACTTGTACCTAGTGCCTTTCCTGAAAGCGCCCGTCACCTCCTGGAACCCCGCTTCGACGTTCGTGCGTTATTGGTTAGAGCCGCCAACCAGTTTCGATAAACAGATATAGTTAGGTAATCTTTTGTCATTCTCTCACCAGCCAAGTCCGATTTATTCGATTTAAATTAGTTATTGATTGATTGACCTATCTTCCCGCATTCAAAGCAACGCGGCCTGCCCGAGGTCTTCTTGACACCTTCCACTTTACTCTTCATAAAGTGCATGACTTCCTTGATCTGGTTCTCTAGAGTTTCCAGTCTCTCAGAGATCCCTCCTTTCCGTTGACCGACCTCTTCAACCATTACCTCCCGAACACGGTGCGCGCTACCCCGTGTAGAGTTACGCACCGCTTCGATGCGGAGCGCTTGAAGTAGCGCTTCATCAGCTGTCTGGTTCTGGTCGCTCAACAGGAGCATCTGCCTGGTCTCCTGGTCTCTCAGCCCATCGATGAAGCTTCGTTTAGCCATGTCCCCCAAGTAGTCGTTTGGGTAGCCTGGGTATGCAAGGTGAACAAGCCGTTCAATGTCCGCTTTGAACTCTTGTAAGGTCTCTCCACTCTTCTGCGTTCTTGAGGTCAGCTGCGTCTGGAACACTTGCTTCATGTGGCTGTCTCCAAAACGCAGCTCGAGAGCCCTAACTAGTTTACTGAGATCCCTCTGGTCCTGTTCCGGGATAGTCTGTAGAAGTTCCAGGTCTGTTCCTCTCAGGGCCAAAACTAGAGCTGTGGCCTTCTCTTGCGACGTCCATTCGTTGACTTCTGCAGCAGCGTCCAATTGACGTCGGTACGTACTCCAGGAACTTTGCCCGTCATAATTTGGGAGCTTTACATGATGTGAACCACCGCCGGGAATACTTGGTGCACTCCTTACGCTTCGTCGTTGGCGTGTCTCCAGATCTTGGATGCGGTTTTCAATTATCTCCACTTCTAGTTTTAATTTCTTTTCGATTTCCTCGTTAACCTCTTTCTTGATTTCGCAAGCCTCTTTCTTAATTTCCTCCCTTACACTTTCAATTTCATCACTTGTGTCAGATTTTAATTTTTCGAAAAGCTCGTCTTGATTAGCCCTCAACTTAATAAGAATTTCTTCTAGCTCTTCTATGGATTCTTCTTTTTCCTTTAATCGTTTCTGTTCTTGATCTTCCAAAATTTTCTTTAATTCTTCGTTTTCTTCAAGGCGTTTATTTTCTTGATCTTCTAACGTTTTCTTTAATTCTTCGTTTTCTTTAAAGCGTTTATTTTCTTGATCTTCTAACGTTTTCTTTAATTCTTTGTTTTCTTTAAAGCGTTTATTTTCTTGATCTTCCAACGTTTTCTTTAATTCTGCGTTTTGTTCTTCTAAAGTTTTCTTCTGATCTTTCATCAGCTGTAGTAATTTCTGCATCATTTCGGCCTCCATTTTCGCGGCTTGACTTCTGGTAACTATGGACATTAATCAAAGAAAATTCACCCTCACTTTCTTCCAATTATCCCACTTCTGACACCAAATTGTTACGGATTTTCTAACCGTAGGCTCGACGGATAATTGGGAAACACAGATTTACAGTTTTATTTATTTATTTAATGTCCGTAAGAATTTCAGATTACAATGTTACAAATATCACTACTTCTTATACACAACAACTTTACTTGGTCTATAACACTACTACTTTTCACTAGTCACTTAGGAATACCGCACTGTCTATATCGCCACTAGTCGCTTAGTTCCTCGCTTGTTCTTCGCACACACCGCTAGACTGAACTGACTCAGTTCGCCTGGCTGCTGGCCATTTATAGGACATCCCTACCTCTGGAAGTAGTTTCTGGACGGTTTACCGACGGCTCGCTTCTATTTCCCGAACAAATCCAAGAGAAAGTCTCGAGAGTATTCCCTTTCTGGATGTTCCGCTCCCAGACACTCAAACATCCATTTCTGGAACTTCTCCACAGGAAATGACCAGAGGTTTCCATTCATTTCCTGTGGTTTTCAGCGAGATCCTCTCTCTGGGTGACAGGAGAGCAGCAGTGTACAGGACGTCAGAATGTTGACGATCGCATACGGGTGGGCGCGTCCGGCTTGACCCCCACCACGCGCCCCAGCTAACACAGTACACCGGAGGCTGTCGCCGGCCAACGCTTTCTCCGTCCCGCCCACTTCTTAGTCCACCCTTTATTCGTATCAATACAATAATAATTATTTGTATGTTCCAGAAAGATTTACTGGAATTTTTTATTGTAGTTTTACATTTAATTTTCCATCTAAATAAACGTTAATCAAACTGACATTTCTACTTTTTTGTCCAGGCCACGAAAGTTTTTCATAGCTAGCAACCACCTAGCTACCTATCACCTAGGATGTTTTACTTTCGCTTTCGGTTGTTTTATCAAGACAGAAAGTTACAATTTCGTAAAGGGGAGAATGAAAAGTATAGCTTTTATACTAGAATTCAAAATAACAACAAAAAAACTCATATGCCGCTCCACCAAGTACGATTTGCCCTACTTTCTAAAAATATTTTTGTAATATATACAGGGTGTGGTCCTTTTATAAAATCACAACATCAACTTATTTCTCATTTCAAATACGTGGGCACATTTTCTTCCAAGCTTTCGATTGTGATCTAATTTCTGAGTAAAATGACATTTATGTTGCCTTCACCAACTCTCCCGTTTATGCGCTCAAAAATTCGAATGTAAAATTTTCATTATTGAAAATTGTCGCATCATGCACCAACAAAGAAGACACATGAAGGTGTTTAAATATCTTCTGAGAAGTTTAATTTTTTATACAGGCTGTTCAAAAGTCAGCTACGAACTTTGAAGATTTCGAATCGATTTTTCTTGTTTATTTTAAATACAACGCCCTATATATTACCATGTCATCAGTTAGGTATTGAAGTCCTCCTTCAACCTGTTATATTCTCCTATACCTATAACTCTCGTAGTTTGAAAGTTACAGAAATTTCTTTGGAAAATATTGGAAAATAACTAAAATTGATAATCAACAACAAACAAAAACATTAAAAGACTGCCAACATAAACCTACATTACCTTACAGATTACAAAAATTTATAATAAATGGTCTAACTGTCCACCATACTTCAAACGGAAAATAATAAATTTTGTATCTCGAAAGCAGACCCATGTTAATGGGGACTTTTTTCATATTTTTGAAAAAGCTGTCATATAATGAAGTCCTGCTGCGCACATATTATGAATCACCCTGTATAATATGACGTTCTTCTTTTCGAAGCTCTATAGTAAAAAAGCAACCCTTTTTAGTGATGTCAACACCCAGTCTTCGAATGCTCTATCGGAGCAAAAATTCAATTTGTTTGTTGTTGTACCTAAAGTTAATAAGTGCGAATCTATACACGACATATATACATTTTTAGTCCGAAGGTTCGGTTCGGCGTTCGATTCTACAATAACCCAAAGTGTAAATACTAACAAACTATGTGCTCATTTCTTGGATATATGAAAACTTCTATCTATTATTATGGTAACCGTTTGATGATCTAGCCGTTAGAAGAGATATAGCCATGTCGGCTGCTGGAGAACTGTCATGTGTTATGTTTTATTATATTCTTCATTCTTCAATAAGAATAAGGGTTATCTGTAATTGTCTTTCATGTCCAGATATAAACTTACCTATTACATACAGTGTGACCCATTTGTTCTTGAAACACTCTGTAGAATCTTAATTTATGATGCGATTTAAAAAAAATTCTTTTAAATCATAGAGCTTGATAAACTGTATTTTGGGAGCATAAAGCGTCTCATTCCTACAAAATCCAAGGCCTACTAGATCAGTGTTTACTTGTAAAATCTCAAAAATTCATATTAGCGATTTTTTTAGAAGAAAACTGGGCACGCCACGGGATTCACCAGCCCTCAAAACGGTACTGTACTAATCAAATGTCAGAGTAAAAAGGATCTTGTAGTTATTTTAGAAATTCATAATAATACTCCGAATTTTCAAAAATTAATTTGAAAAAGGTCAAAAGCTATCATAAGTAAAAATTAAAATTAAAAAAAGTAAATAAAAAAAAGTAAAAAAAAATTAAACAAATAAATAAATAAATAAATAATTATAATTAAAAAATTAAAGTACCTACATTATCACTAACTAGACGTACAATTTCTATTTTGTCTCTCTTGACCTTTTCGAATAAATTAATGAAAATTCGGAGTTCTATTATGAATTTCTAAAATAACTGCAAGATCCTTATTACTCTGACATTTCCATTAAAATTTAGCACAGTAGCGTTTTGAGGGCTGGTGAATCCAGTAGTGTGCACAGTTTTTTTCTAAAAAAATCGCTAATATGAATTTTTGAGATTTTACAAGTAAACACTGATCTAGTAGGCCCTGGATTTCGTAGGAATGAGACGCTTTTTGCTCCCAAAATACAGTTTATCAAGCTCTATGATTTAAAAGAAATACTTTTAAAATCTAATTAAGATTCTACAGGGTGTTTCAAGAACAAATGGGTCACACTGTATAATGCTTACATCTCGTAAGGCCCACATATTAGGCATATGTGTTGTGGTTGTGCTCAAGTCTAATTTGGACCAAGGATGCAAAGCAACATCAGTGGCAAGTGTGTCAAATTTTAAGAAAATCCGTACATTAGAAAAAAAGTTATGGAAAAATATTGATTTAAAAAATCAACTTTGAAGGCCCATAACTTTCTTATTCGTGAGTTTTCGAAAAAAATTTACAGTTACTTTAGGCAATATTTCATCAAGTAGAATCACCCCCTTCATTTTTTGCTCATAATTTCCGGACACCTGTATAGGGATCAAGGTTATATACTTTACCCATAACTTAAAAAGTGGCATGCGCTCGACTTACGATTTTTCCATTTTAGGGATGAAATCCACCCCTTTAAAAAAAAAAAAAGCAAAGTAAAGCAATCCAATTGTGGTAATCTTATTTAGTTGAGTAGAATAATACTTCTGTATCATTTTGAAGCACGTTTTACTATTACCGTCAATTTTTCCTTCATTACTTTTCAGTGAGAAAGTGTGACGGAATGATTCAAATGGGTCTCCTCGCAATGTGTACATTGTATTGTGCCAAGGCGCCAGACTATTTGAAGGTCCGAATGCAGAAATATTGTACGCAAATGGCACCATAAACTATTATGGGACCAAGTTTGTTGACAAATTGAATATTTCATTTCAGAGGGTTCAAGTGTACGTGAGAAATTGCAAATTCGGTCTTCATGCAGACCAGACTATAATATCCCTTCGGTGCGGGCCCATAATTTTTTGTGCTACATGCCCGATTGACAGGATCTCTTACCCACTATATTACCTTTATCTATACCTATTGTATGCAAAATTTTATGATGGTACAATTCAGGGAATTCTTGAGAGGCAAGTAATGTGCCACAAAGGGCAGTTGTTTATCTACACAGCTTCGATACTTCGACTGTAGGTGTAATAAAATGGGCACACGGAAACCCCACCCTTTTTTCTTGAAAAAAATACTAGCGACGAAAAACTTTTTGCGTTGGACATCAGTCGCTGTTCTGATTCTGATAAGTACAGATCGAGCTATACGTTTTTGTGTTGTGTGAATAGTGGTAAAGTGTTTTGTGCTTCTTTATAGTGTATACTTCTACGTTTCTAGAGGTAGATACGTACCTTACAGTAATATCATTAACCGTTGTTTAATAAGGGTAAGTCTCATAAAAAAATTGCACACATATGTACCTACAATTTTTAGTAGTTTACTTAGTCAATAAATTAGGAGAACGTGGTAAGTATAGGAACATGCATGTTTTATAGAATTTTCTGTGAAGATATGAGTGAAAGAAAGTTTTTGTCAACTTCTATGTAGATTATTGAAGTAATGGCGGGGCGTCTTTTTGCCATCATCGAAGAGGTACTAATCATGACACCGGCCCAAATATTGGCGGAGAACGTGGACCTGCGGAATATCGCTTTCGAGACGCCTTTGGAGGCCATACGGTGGGCTGCGAGGCGGAGGCTCCTTAGGAACACTTTGATTTGCCAGGTCTGTGCCACTCCGATGTGTTTTGTCCGGTATAGAACGGGCAAGGACGGACATCGATGGAGATGTCGTGGATGTGCTGCCTCGAAAAGCCTGCGGTTCGGGTCATTTTTTCAAAAAAGCAATCTGGCAATAGAACAAATAATTGTGGTGATGTATTGCTGGGGCAGAGATGCGCCCCAACGAGAAATGATTCACGAAGCCCGCTTGGGGCCCCGGTCGACGCACGCCACAGTTGATTGGTGCAACTTCTTCAGGGAGGTTTGCGAACAGTACCTGGAAGATCACCCGCAGGTGATAGGGGGCTGTGACGAAGACAGGCAGGAGTCGAAAATCGTCGAAATCGACGAATCCAAGTTCTACCACCGCAAATATCATCGCGGCCAGTGGCGACAAGGGCATTGGGTTTTTGGTGGCATTGAGCGAGGGTCGGGGAAATGCTTCCTTGTGGAGGTGCCAGACAGGACTGCCAACACCCTGGAAGCGCTTATCCGGCAGTAAGTCTCTTATTCGTTGTGGATAATTCGTTGTGTTCGATCGGTGTGCAGCTCGATTTTTCTTGCTCCGCTTTGTGGTTTGTTTAACCGGTTTCAGAGTGTTTTTTTCGTGTGGCATTTTGAACATTATTTTGTGACATCACTGAGTACCCCCTGATGTAATAGCAACTAAGTGACTAGCGCTGGAAGTTGCCTATTGGTGGTTGTTTTTCTTAAAGAAGGCCACTTGTTCCATTGATATTCTTGTTATCTTCATAAATTCTGTACCCAGTCATATCGAGTATTATCCTTATCGCAAACCGTTTATCACAAATATAGTTGGATATTTAAATTTAAATTTATTTCCTGATCAGCTGTTCTATTTACATTTTTTTACCTTCATTTTACCTTGTTGCTACTATGCCAATCATCTGTCTAATTTGTGATGGTGCGGTTACGCCCACCACACCGTCGGTTAGATGTGCGGGATCATGTAGAAAGCACGCTCATCTCAAATGTGCGGGACTGGCTGATGGCGCTCTTGTCTGGACGTGTGTCAAATGCATGGGCGTCGTCGACAACTCTCAGATGATCCAGCAATTGCAACACTTTATCGCCGAGCAATTCACATCCATGAGGGCTGATCTGAAGTCCTCCTTTGATAGTTTTGCCGAGAAGATCAATGATCGAGTTCTGGCCCTTGAGAGTGACGTTGAGGGATTGAGCAACAGGTTGACTGCACTTGAATCATCGAACAAGACGATGGTTCCCACGCAAGACATGAACAGCATGATGAATGAGCTGGAGGATAGGAGTCGGCGTGCCAGGAACGTGTTGCTTTTTGGAATCAATGAGGCTGTGGGTGATAGTTCTGAAGCGAGGATCACGGAAGACGTAAAGCAGATCAATATAATTCTCCGCTCTATTGGGTCACTTCCCAAACCAGTGAGTATATCTCGATTAGGCATCTACAACCCACAAAAGGTTCGGCCTGTGAAAATTACCTGCAGCGACGAGGAGGCGGCCAGGACATACTTGAGGTCTAACAAAACAAATTCGGTTCGCAAATATCATTTTCGTTCGGACTTGACTGTGAGGCAGAGAGAAACCTACAGAGACGTCATTAGGGAATTTAAGACTAGGAGAGAGAACGGCGAAAATAACATCTTGCTTCGATACAGAGACAACATTCCATTCATTTCTATCAGATCTGATGCTCCTTCGCTGGCAAAAAACTAACTGTTTCCGACAGAATGCGGGAAGACGGTGTGAGGCAGTGGAACATCGCTCCAAGTCTATTGTGTTATCGTGTCTTTATCAAAACACCAGGGGACTTAGATCCAAAACGGTTGATTTCTTCAATTTTATGTGCTACTGCAGTATGGACCTTATTGCCATTACTGAGACCTGGTTTTATAGAACTACACTGTTTGTCTAGAAATCTCTTTACAACAATTCTCATATAGGTACCTATATCTTGGGCGTTGGGGCGGCAGTCATGGGTCCAACCAAATTGAACATTTAAAGCGAACACGTCCAGTTACGAGTTAGTGTTCTTTGACTTTTATACAAATACCTTGTCGACTTAATATTATTTACCAACTTGGTTACGGCTCTTTTGCATCAGCTGATGAACTTGGAGAGTTGTGCCTAAGTGAAAAATTGACTTAAGGATTTCTGCTGGGATGCCCACGATATACAGGGTTACTCTAAATAAACGCACATTTTTACGAGGTGATTCCATGGATCTTGTTGTAAAAAGGGTAAAAAAGGTGGTAGAGATAAACTTTATGGAAAAAACCTAAGATTGTCACTTAAGATCACCTAAAAAATTGTATTATACCCTTTGTGTTATTTTATTGTGTTTAACAGA
The DNA here is from genome assembly GCA_910589415.1 of Malachius bipustulatus. Taxonomy (NCBI): domain Eukaryota; kingdom Metazoa; phylum Arthropoda; class Insecta; order Coleoptera; family Melyridae; genus Malachius; species Malachius bipustulatus. The sequence goes on along the minus strand of CAJUUM010000034.1, from coordinate 243,773 downwards.
ATTGGTTAATTAGTTAGTTAATAGTATTTTTTTATTGTGTATTATTTGGAATATTTCCTGTTATTGGGTTTATAACCTGTTGGAAATAAAGCATTATTATTATTATTATTATTATTATTATTATTTTCTTGGAAACATATACTCGTAGTAGCGTATCCAATATAGTTTGTTCGGCATACACAGGGTGAGTCCCCTAAGATGGAAAGCTGGATTACACCTACACCATTAAAGATATCGAAATGAACCAAAAAGTGTTGTAAATGGGAGGGTAAAGTGCAGTTTGTAAAATTATTTTCAGATACACAGGATGGCCAATATCGCTGTACGTCACACAACCTCGTTATTTTAAATAGGACACCCTCTATATAATTATATCTTCAGATTATTTGAGAAAAGTAAAAAAGAATGGTTTGTGAAGTTGAAGTTTGTAATGAGCAGTTTATGAGTTATAAAGTAATGAAAATCACGATTTTCAATTTTCAAAGCAGCTTATATTGAAAACGGCTCGAGATATGGGAAAACGGCTTCCATGTCCCTATCTTAAATTTTCATCCGGTGTCCTATTAGATGGATGAAATTTTTATATAGAGTGGTAAAAATTTGATTATTTTCATCACCCGGTATAAAAATTTCAGCTAGATGATAAGTAGATAGAGTTGGGGGGTTCTGGCCCAAGGTCATGGCCTTGGGCTAGAATCCGCACGTGTAAATCTTCAAGGTCAGGTCATTTCAAGGTCAAACTATATGATCTAACCTAGGGTTATTATATTATTTCAAGGTGAAATTTTCAAGGCCAAGCTGTCCCAGAACCGGCACGTGTAAATCTTCAAGGTCAGGTTATTTGAAGGTGAAATCTTCAAGGTCAGGTTATTTGAAGGTGACATTTTCAAGGCCAAGCTGTCCCAGAACCGGCACGTGTAAATCTTCAAGGTTAGGTCATTTGAAGGTGAAATTTCCAAGGCCAAGCTGTCCCAGAACTCTCCACATGTAAATGGTACATATGCTTCAAGGTCAACTCACTACAAGGCAAAACAATACGATTTAATTGATTAAGAAAATCTATTTTTCAAGGTCAACTTCAAGGCCAATCGTCCTGACGAAAATCATCAAGTAATTATTTCAAGGTATTGAATAAATTAAAAATCAGTTATTATTATTGGGTACCTATTAGGTACTTATAATAACTTGGAGACATTATGAATATGAAAACAACGCTAGCAGGTGCGGTGGTATCACGTTATCCAGCTCGTCGCGCTGGTCATCCTACATGGTTAATTGTATTATTATATGAATGAGAAAATTAAGCTCCGGCTAGATCATGTAGGGGTATTGTGTTATTATTTCAATCAAAATAAAGCCTCGGCTAGATCCTGTAGGTAATGAAATTAATTCAAGGTAATAATTTATTGTAGGTTTACATAAGTCGTCAAAAGCATTTCATTTCACACTACAGAAATTATTTAAGCCGACTAGATTTACGGCCGCCAAATTGGTTATTCATTTTTCAAGGTTGGAAAGGTGTGAACTGCATGTAATTTTGAAGGTCGAATTATTTCAAGGTTATCTGAAATATTTCAAAGTCCCAGCACATGTAATTTTGAAGGCCAAGATCAAACATTTTGATATGACGTAAATTTCAAGGTTAAAAAATCATCAAATCCATTATTTCAACCGGAGATTTTCAAGATTATCCTGTTGAGGTTTTTTTTAAATATTTAAAATGGTGGGGGTAGCCGGTCGCCATATAAATATTATAATTTGAGGCTAGTCACTCATAACAAAAGAAAATGTGGTTGATGTATGCAGCACAAACGTGGGGTGACGTAACAGATTTGAAAAGTGGTGTGAAAAGAATAAGAGCCGAGTTTAGAGATTTACGAAGAGATGCAGAGCATGCAGGAATATACGACTTTAAAGTTATTTTCGATGAAAATGAAGTGAGTTATGCATCGCAACTTGCCAAAGATTATGAGGAAGGCGTGATTATTTGTGAAGAATATTTAAATGATGAGATAAGTGTTGAGTGCCTCTGTTACGAATTTATGAAATTAAACTTCGCGAGTTATATATATATAATCAATAACACAATTACCATTACATGGTGTAGTGCGTAACATAAATACATTTCATTCTTAACAAATAAATAAAATAAAATATACAAAATCCATAAATACTAGGTACAAATATCTTCAACCAAATAAACACATCAATAAACTAAATAAACATCCACTTATTCTGCACTCCTATTGTTCCTTCTATTTCTATTTCATGTGTACAAATTCTGCCCATTCCCTCTTATTCTCTGCCATTTTGCACGCTTCTCTCCAAGTTTTTCCCTTCTTTAATAATATCTCTCCTATAACTCCATTCCACTTTAATTTAGGTCTTCCTCTCTTCTGTTTTCCTAAAGTCTTCGCTTCCCACACTCTTTTCACTGGTCTTCCTTCGTTCATTCTCCTCAGATGACCCCACCAGCTCAGCTGTCTCTTTTCTATGAATTCAATGGTTGATACTATCTCCAGTTCTTCTCTTATTCTTGTGTTCTTCATCTTGTCTAATTTCGTTACTCCTCTGACTCTTCTTAGGTATTTCATTTCAACTGCTTGTATCTTGCTCTTCTGTCTTGTATTCAGCACCCATGACTCGCATCCGAACGTCAAAATTGGTCTGTATATCGTTTTGAAAACCTTCATTTTTGTCTTTCTGTCTATTTCTCTTTTGCCAATAAATGCTTTGTTCATTGTGTAATACAGTCTCATTGTTTTCTCTATTCTTTCATTCAATTCTGCTTCTTGTCCTCCATTATCTTCTATATTCACCCCCAAGTATTTATAACATTTCACCTGCTCAATCTGTACTCCTCCAATTTCTATTTGTATCTGTTCGTCATTTTTTCCTATAATCATTACTTTGGTTTTATTCTTATTTATCGTCATACCTAGTTCTTCCATTGTTGTGTTCCATATCTCCAAACTCTTTTGTAGTTCTTTTTCTGTTTCTGCCATTATTACCACATCATCGGCAAATGCTGCTTCTGATATTTTTATGCCTTGTAGGTTCCTATATCCCACTTGTACTTTCTTTACCTTTCTCGTACATTTCTTTATTATTTCATCCATGAAAATTGTGAACAATGTGGGACTCAGACTACCTCCTTGTCTCAGACCTTCTTTTGTTGTGAACATTTCTGATTTCTGATTTTTATTGATTACACTGTTAAAATTTCCTTCATATATATTTCTTATAATTCTCACCAATTTGTCTTTACACCCCCTTTCTTTCAGTATTATCCACAATTTAGCACGGTTTACTCTATCGAACGCCTTTTCCATATCTATGAATCCCATATACACTTTCTTTCCCTTCGCCATGAATTTTTCAATTATTTGTTTTATGGTAAATATGTGGTCTTGTATACTTCTACCCTTCCTGAAGCCACTTTGTGACTCCTCTATTGAACTCTCAGTTATTGCTTTTACTCGTTTTTCTATTATTTTTTCATATATCTTCATCGTTGTGCATAACAAATTTATACCTCTATAGTTATTACAATCATACTTGTCGCCCTTCTTATGTATAGGTAATATTTGCGCAGTTTTCCATTCTCTTGGTACTTTTTCTTCCTCCCACACTCTATTATATACATCCAATAACATTTCTGTCCCTTTCTCTCCCATATTTTTGATCATTTCAGCTGTTATCTTATCACATCCTGGCGTTTTTCCCGTTTTTATTTCCCTTATTACATTCTTTAATTCTTCTAGTTTTATATTGTCTTCTATTTGTTCTTCATGTTTCTCCTCTTCTAGATCTTTCTCTTCTTCTATTAGTTCTGTGGCTCCTAGTAGTTCTACGAAGTATTCTCTCCATCTGTTAATTACCTCTTTCTCTTCTGTTAACAGGTCTCCGTTTCTGTTTTTAATTTTTGTTTCATTATATGTTTTCTCGTTTCTTAGTGATTTCAGTACTCTATAGAATAATTTTTGGTTTGTTTTACTATCGTTTTCCATTCTCTCTCCGAATTCTCTCCAATTGTTTCTCTTTGCTTCTACTATCATATTTTTTACCTTCTTTCTTTCTTCTTTGTATCTTTCGTAGTTTTCTTGCGTTTTATTACCTATGTATATTCTCCATCTATTCTTCTTCTCTTTTACTTGATTCCTTATTTCGTCGTTCCACCATGCCGTCTGTTTGGTTCTCGGTTTCTTCCTTGCGTACCCACATACTTCTTTCGCTGTCTCTATTATTATATTTCTAAATTTAATCCACTGTTCTTCTATGCCTTCTTTCTGGTCAGTTTGTTTTTTCATGTTTCCTATTTTCTTCTCTATTACTTGCTCATATCTCTCTGCTATCTCTTTTTCTTGTAATCTATATGATTTTATAACTTCATTCCCTCGTTTTTCTATTGTCTTCTCTTTATTTTCTCTTTCTTTTTTATCTCCTCTTTTCACTTTTGTTACCACCATATAGTGGTCACTACCTATTTCTGGTCCTCTTCTCACTCTTGTATCTATAATCTCTCTCCTGTTTTCCCTACTCACCACTACGTAGTCAATTATTGATTTTTCATTCCTACTCTTCATTTCTCTAGTGTATTTATGTATATCTTTATGTTTGAATATCGTGTTCGTTATTATCATATTCTGTATCATGCAGAAATCTAGCATTCTCCTTCCATTGTTGTTTCTTACATTTTCCCCATATTTCCCTATCACAGTTCTGTACCTGTCATCTCTCTTCCCTACTCTACTGTTGAAATCTCCCATTATATATATCACTCCTTTTGCTTCCTCTACTGCTGTTGTTAGCTCCTCCCAGAATCTGTCTTTATTTCGTGCTTCGTCATCTTCATTGGGTCCATAAACTACAATAATTGTTCTTTCCTTCTTGTCTTCATCCCGAAATTCGACCGATAGTATCCTCTCTGTATATCCCTTCCATTTGTACACCCCATCTTTCACCTTTCTGTGTATCATACATCCTACTCCTGCTGCTGCTCTCTTTTCTTTGTTAACTCCACTGTATATCAACATATGCTGGTTGTCCGTTATTATAACACCCTTTTCCTTCTTCTTGGTTTCTGTTATTGCCAGTATCTCCATATCTATTTTTTCAAATTCGTTTTCCAGTTCTTTTACTTTTCCTTGTATGCTTTTTACATTCCATGTACCTATTTTCCCAATATTTTTCGATTCTTTTCTTCCTTTTTTTATTCTATCCGTATTCTTGTCCCTTTCCATTGCCTGTGTCTTTGTCATTTGTTTCCGTTCCTTTTCATGATCTGCTAGTTTTTTGATCGCTCTTCCTCCCTCTCTAGCCTTCCCTTCTCCTTATTCCATCTCCATACCTCTCCGTCAACTATTACTTTATTGTATCCTGTCTTTACTTCTTTCCCCTCTCGTTTTTCCTCCTTTGCCATTTTTCTAATTTGTCTTCCCTTCTCTCTTTGCTCTTTTGTTTCATCATGATTTATATATATTCTCTCATTCTCCAGTTTCTTTAGTTTATGTTTATTCTTCATAACTTCATCCTTATCTTTCTCTTTTTCCATCTCAATCAAGTACATTTGTCTTCCTATCTGTGCTACATTTTTAACTTTTACCTCAATTCCCATTTTCTTTCTAAAATCTCCTTCCATTTTTTCATTTATTTTTGCCTTATCCTGTTTCATCCCTCCTGTCTCAATTTCCATGCCTTGTATTACTATGTTGTTCTTTCGTTTTTCTATTTCTAGTCTTTCCACTCTTTCATTTACTTCCTTTATTTTCTCTTTCATCGTGTTATTTTCTGCCATTATTTTTTTATTTTCCCCTCTTAGCTTCTTTATCTCCTCTTTGCATGCTTCCTGCTCCTTTCTGACTGTGTCAATGCTTTCTTTCAATTCCTTCATTCTTGCTTCATTTATCTTCATCATCCCTATTATTACATCCAATTTTTCCTCTCCATCATTGCCATGTTTTTGCGGCGACCTAATTATTCTCCTTCTTTTATTTCCTTCCGAAACTGACCCGTCGTCACTAGACATTATTATCTATTTTATTCTTCTTTATACTTTCTTCTATTTAACTATTACGAATTTTCCTACCCGAACGTACCGCCTCTGTTCTTAATTTTGGAATATCTATATTATTGTCGCACTCACTTATATTTGTTTTGGTTGTTATCTGCATTTATCAGCGGGCGCCGGAGATAACTCGCAAGTCGACCTTTCGGACGAGCTATACCCACCTCGCTTTTAATCCACCTTCAATATTTACACTTGTATTCTATCTATTATTTTTCAACTTTCTCACCTTTATTCTTCTTGATTTCCGCACACGATTTTACCAACTATTTGATCACTTTCTATTTAACACCTTCAGCATTCTTAATTTTATTTACCGCTTATTATCTCCCGATAAACGAGTTAAATAATGGAGCACTAAATTCTTCTTGTTTCCTCTGCACTGTCACTTCGCGAGTTACCTTAGTATATTGAGTGAATTTTTACCTGAGGATCTGAAAATAAAGTTTTGTGAGATTAGCTGTGAAGAAAGTGAACAAGAAAATAAGTGATGGAGAGTAAATGTTTGTATTGCAACTTAGAAGTTGATAAACCATCAGCATATTGTAAAATCCACACTGAAAAAAATATTAAGAAGCCAGAGATTTGTTTCTTCTGCAACTATATAGGGGGAAAAATTATCAGAATTGTCCGGTAGTGGATATTCCACCAGATGAGATCTTCCAGGATGATCGTGTCTGTCTTATTTCCGATTGTGGCCAAATAGCTATTTGTCGCTCAAGAGGACATTTTTGTACAAGCCACAGCTGTAAAATGTATTTTTGTAACGAGCCACGTAAACATGTAGATTTATGTATTATCGATAACATGTATATAGAAAACACTATAAAATCAATTACTGAAAAATTGTCACACTGTTGTAAGTTTATAATGTGAATAAAATAAATTTAAAAAAACTTTAGTGTTATTATAAGTCCTGCTACTCCAAACGGAAAAATAAATAAAAAATATGCTATAAAGTCGTTAGTGGATGTGAATAAAATAATTTATAAGTGTATTATAATCGTTAGGTAGGTACCTATACTTTAATTAAAAATTATTTAAATAATAATGGAAAATTCAATGTCGCAAAAATAAACTATTGCGTAATTTATAAAAACAGAGTCCCTAATGAAGGGCGCTAAGCATGAAATACAAGAGAAAAACTATAATGAAAATAAATAGAGCTTCATAGGTATACTATGATTTTTATAGGAAGGCAAGAGTCTGGGCGTGAACTACGCATCTTGCCGGTTTTAATTGTTCCACCCATTGAACTGATAAACGCTGTTCCACCATAACAGGCTAGAAATAACATCAGTGGCGCCGCGCACATAATAAAAAATATTTTATATTTTTAATATATTTTAAATGTTTAGGTATAAATGATAAGTCAATTATCAATCTTCAATTAAAAAATCAATATGGACATCTACGTTTTGTATTCCAATTTATATCAATTAGTCTCGGTTAAATTATTTCGAATTTATTTAAGATAAGGTACCTATGCGGAAAAAAAACTAAAATAGTAGATGTGTACTTATTTTACTGGCAAGCAATATATTAATAACAAATTAATAACAATAATATATTAATCAATAAAACACATGATAACAAAAACATCGGTACCTACACACGACACGATGACAGAAACCACCTATTTTAAATAAATATACGACACGAGCTAAACAGTACACACCACTGACTTTTTACCTGTTCGATGAACGGCGGAGTTACTCTTATCAGCCTTATCTGGTTGGTTGTTTTTTTTACGCGGACACCGACTAACATTGTTGATATTGGACAATAAACATTTATGGATTCGGAGCCCAATCTGCGCACCAACCAATTCTCGTCAAACTCTCGCCTTCCTATAGTATTCATGCTGTAAGTACGTCCAGATGTAATGTTTATTGTTGAAATTACGGTAACCTGACCGAAGTGTAACATTACATACTATATTAAATGCTCTAGCTTATGAAGTGATGAACGTCCTTGCTGTTTCTATACTCCTGCTACCTTATTATGAAATAACGCCTGAAAATAACGTCTAAGCGTCTAATTATTATTGAACAAATATGAAATATTATTCTACGCTTGATCATCAAGTGTTTGATTTGTGTTATCGTATTGTTATTATTTATTTGGAAAATGGATTTTCATAATAAATTAAATCATATTATTGTTTGGCCTTGGTTTCAAGGTGATTCAGAACATCTTCAAGGTTAGGTCATATCAATGTCGAACTATATGATGTCATGTTTCTCAAGGTCCAGAAGATCACCTTTAGAAGGTCAAATAAATGATATATAAACGGCGTGTTCGAGCCCGTGTCTGACAGTATAGTATATACTACAGTGCAATTCTCTAGTGCAGTTCTCTAGTGCAGTTGACTCATATTACCTACCGAGTGTTCCCCAATTGTCTTCAAAGTTTCATGTAAGTATAACTATCATAGTTATCTCATTTATTTCTTGTGTTTTATAATGAAGTGAATTATCGAGTAAAATTAAATTTAAAGAATAAATATACAGAATGAAAGACTTTTTTCAGGATTCTCTAAATTTTATGTCTTTCAATACTAAGTTGAAAATTGAATAAAATAAAATTTAAATTTATCACAGTTTTTTATTGTGCTAATAAATGAAAATTATGAAAACGCTTATATACAGTGAAGAACTATTTCTTCAGGATTTTATAAATTCTAACCAGGCATAAAACAGTGAAAAGAAGAATAAAATTTCTTTTATTCTTAGTAAAATATAAAAAAATAAAATTTATTTGAATATTTAATATTCAGAGTGAATGATTTTTATTCTTTAGGATTTTGTAAGTTCCATTGTGCTTTCGGTACCGAGTTAGTAAAATAAATAATAAAAACAAATAAATAATTGAATTTTTTTACAATTTTAATATTATGCTGATGGAATAAAATTAAAAAATACTTTAAAATACAGAGTGAATGACTTTTTAGAAATTTTAGAAATATCTATGTACTCAAAGTTGGAAAAAAATTGAACTTTATTAAAATTAATAATATGACACTTGGGATCTTTAAAAATTATTCTAAAGATGCGCGAATCACTTCAAATTTTATGATAGTAAAAATCAGACTTATAATAATAACTATCATTTTCAAATCTTTCAACTCCCCACTCTTATCATATTCTAATATTCCCCTTGCTTCATCTAGCGTCTATAAATACCCGTGCAAGGACCGAGAGTGCGTAAACGATGGCGAACAAATGTCCTAGATGTTTGACCGTGTATGGGAACCAAGCAGCATTGTTCAACCACCTCGAGCAGGGGTGCAAGAGACCGCTGGCAACTCGAGCATCAGGTAATGTGATAAATATTTTAAAATAATGGTGAATTAAAATAATTATTTAGCAGCTTCAACAAGTCGCACTATGGATGATGTGGCCGCACCTGCAAAGAGGCAAAAACTCGCAACCAACTCTGCTCGTAAGTTTCGCATATGTACACTGCATTATTTTCCAAATTCATATCTGAACATTTTATTTTAGCAAATTTGCTGTACTGCAACGCTTGCCAGCTGCAAGTTCCAGGCAACGCATACGCTGCACATATTCGGACCAATAAACATAAGAGTCATTTCTGGAAGGCCGAAAGTGGACGTGTGCAAGTGAGTAGTACAGCGTACGGTGGCAGGTTAGCGAGTTACAGAGTAAGTAGTGACGAAAAGCGTATTAGTGTTGACGAATTCATGAGTGATGTGCGAGCGGACATTATAGCGTTACTTGAAAATGAACTGGTGAAAAACGGACCTTTTAAAGTAAATTTAGAGCTGTTTGGTATTTATTATCTACCAAGTAAGGACATTAGAGAAGTAAAGTCGTTTATTTTTAGTAATAGAGTAGTGTGTGCCTCAACTAGCTTAATAAATTTAATCCGCTTAAAGGCAGTTCGTATGTACCGCTACCTCCAAGCATACAAAAGAAAAAAGCTGTTATAAATATTCAAAATAATGACGAATACTGTTTCGCATGGAGCTTGGTAGCAGCTATTTGCGAACCGACAGGTAAAGTAGATCGGGTGTTGTCATATCCACATTTTTCAACAGTGCTCGACTTCACAGGCATAAGTTTTCCTCTCGCGTTGAAAGACATACCTAAATTTGAAACGCAAAATAATATTTCAGTTAACGTTTATGGTCTGGAAAAAATTTATATTGACAGTTTCGAGATGTATCAAATAGTAGGCCCATTACACTATTCGGAACGCAAACGAGCCCGACATGTAAATTTGTTACTAATAGATAATTCAGAAGGCATGCAACATTATTGTTACATTAAGAATTTGTCACGCCTAATTTCAAACCAAATTTCAAAACATCGGTGTAAAATATATTTTTGTGATTCCTGTTTACAATATTTCAGTTCGGCAGAGATACTTGCCAGTCACAAAGAGCACGACTGCAGTCATGTAGCCGTCATACTTCCTACCATTGGTGAGAGGAAGGATAAACTCGGCCGTCAAGTGCCTACTAATTTTTTAAAATTTGAAAATTATCAAAAGCAGTTGAGAGTGCCTTTTGTTGTCTTTGGTGATTTTGAATGCCTGCTGAAAAATGTGGAGCAAGCAGATAACCCTACTACAGACAGATACACAGTTAAAAAGTATGAACATATCCCTTTTTCATTCGCGTACTATATAAAATGTTCTTTCGATGACTCATTGTCAAAATTCGAAATTTATACCGGCCTAGATGCACCTCAAATTTTTGTGACTAAATTAGAAAACGATTTACAGCGCATCTACCACGATTTTTTGAAACCTGTTGTCCCTATGAAGGCACTAACACCTCAGCAAGAGGATTCTTATAGAAATGCCACAGCGTGTCATATCTGTGAGGAGAGTTTCACATTATCAGATGTTAAAGTTCGCGATCACTGCCACCTCACTGGCCTATATCGCGGACCGTCACCTGCAACATCAACTATAAAGTTCCAAAATTTGTTCCGATACTGTTCCACAACCTAAAAAACTATGATGCTCACATCTTGATTAAACATTTAGCACCCAATGGTGAGCGAATCGATATTATCCCTTGCAACTTTGAAAAATATGTATCATTCACTAAATTCCTTCACGTCGACACTGTTAGTGATTCTCGAGGTCAGTCACGTGATGTACACCTGCAGCTTCGGTTCCTCGACAGTTTCCAATTTTTATCATCATCTTTAGATCCCGCCCATTACTACACGGCTCCTGGTTTGAGTTGGGACGCCATGTTGAGGTTTACTAAAGTGAAGCTAGAACTCCTCACCGATATCGACATGCTGCATTTTTTTAAAAAGGGTATTCGCGGTGGATGCAGCACCTGTGTGAAGAGAAAGGCCGAAGCTAACAATCCCTTCTGTGAAAATTATAATCCAGCTAGTGAGACCGAATATATCATGTACTTAGACATGTCGAATATGTACGGTGCCAGCATGCAACGAGTCCTACCAAGGGAGGACTTCGCATGGATGACCAGACAGGAGATTGATGAAATTGATTTAGACGCTCTCTCTTCAGATTCATCCGTCGGTTATGTTTTCGAAGTCGATCTCGAATATCCTGAATCGCTTCACGATGAACACAATGATTTCCCTTTCTGTCCGGAAAACATGGTTCCTCCCGGGGGGAAGCATTCCAAACTTATTCAAAATTTACAAAATAAAAATAAGTATATCATACATTATTTAAATTTGAAACAATGCTTATCCCCTGGATTGAAATTGAAACAAATTCATAGAGCCATTAAATTTCGTCAATCAGCCTGGCTGAAGCCGTATATCGACCTAAACACAACTCTCAGGAATTCGGCTAAAAATTCTTTTGAAAGGGATATGTTCAAACTTATGATTAACAGTATCTATGGCAAAACGATGGAAAATGTGGAAAATCGGGTTAACATCAAGTTGGTTACCCAATATGCCGCCACCGGTCATAAGCTGGAGGTGGAAAATTATGTTTCGAGACCAAGTTTCAAATCATTGAAAATATTTCAAGATAATTTGGTAGCCGTCGAGCTAAAAAAAACTTTTATGTTCACTATAATAAGCCCATATATGTCGGGTTTTCCATATTAGATATATCTAAAACCCTCATCTACGACTTCTTTTACGGATACCTTAAGAACTTGTACGGTAAAAATGTATCTCTGCTGTATACTGATACGGATAGTTTAATCATTTCCGTAAAAACACTAAATTTTTATGACATGAAAGAAAATATCGACAAATTTGACACGTCAAATTATCCTGTTGATAAAGTTCACAATATACCTCGAAACAAGTCAGTCATTGGTCGCATGAAGGATGAGTTTTCCGGACGTGCAATAGATACATTTTACATTTACGGTACAGGTTCCAAAGCCTATTACGTGAAGGCGGGCGATGATGAGGTAAAAAAGGCTAAGGGAATTAAGAAGAGTTCCGTTAAGCAACAGTTGACGATGGCACATTATAGAGATGTGTTAGAGAGAGGTACCAGCGTATATTGCACGATGCATACCTTTCGATCTATAAATCATACAATTTTTACAAATTATCAACGCAAAGTGGCACTATCGCATTTCGATGACAAGCGTTTTTTGATTCAAGGTTCCTTCCAAAGTTTAGCTTGGGGCCACAAAGATATATCTAATAATGGAGAAGGGGCCACCCCGCCCGACGAGGAGACTGACGAATTTCCACATAATCTGTCAGGCCTTATAGATCTTATGAAATTGGCATTGGAGAATAAATTATAAGTGGTGGGAGTAGGTGATATATATAACAATGTTTCAACTTCATGCTCTTCAGTATGCTACCATGAGCGGGTTAGATTTATCAGTGTTGTTTGATTACATTACTTCTACTTATGATTTGTATAAAAATCAGTTGAAAGATGAAATTTTGTATAATATTAGTGATAGTAATTTTTTATTTAATTTACTTTTATCAAAGATTGTTGTACCAGATGAAGCTTTTAAGTGGATTGTAAATAGAGCAGAATCGAATTTAACTATTATAAATTCCGTCTTAGAAAATAGAATTAAGTTTGATAAGAAATATGATCAGATTGTAAGTATTTTAAGTGATAGTGAATTTGAAAACCTAAGTTGTAAACTGGCATACGGTTTGTTACTTCGTAACGGTTTAAGACTATCATTGTATGAAAAGCACTTCTTTTTCACTTTATTAACCAATAAGAAATCATATGACTGGGAAGAAGAATACGAGTTGAAGAATATTTTCACCAGATATAAGCAGGTACATCACTTTATTGATCAATTAATTTGTGAAGCTATCCAGTATGCCGATAGCAGTCTACTCAAAAACGTAATTAAAGCCGCTGCTGAATATGATATAAAATATGTGTTCGATCCCAACACCCCGTCACATGCAAATTTGCTGTCCTGGTTGAAACGAAATATTGTAAAAGGTTGCTCCGGAGAAGAAAATAAATTGGGATGGGTGTGTGGACCCGATTCAGGGAGATGGCCCTCGACGCATCTCAAAGACTATATCGATACACTTGCTTGCTTGTATACAATTATGTCTTGAATTCGTTGCGAAAAATATTTAATCCGTGTCTATAATTTTCTAATGTAAAAAGTCATTGTAATCATCCAAAGATGAACTTGTTTTAACCTTGAAATTGTATATATGGTGGGGGAAACCTCTATATAAGTGTAAGTCGAAGTTGTAAAGAACAGTAGCTGTGAAGCAGTCGTAAAGTGTCTACGTTTGAGCAATAGTCAGTTAATCATGGCATGTTCCAAGCAACAGTTGATCTTAGTGAATCAGAAAAGATACCATTTGAATAAATCCTGTGCAAAATACGTGTCAATTGGATTATCATATGAAGATGGATTCCAGCCCTGCATAACATTAAATAGTTGCAAAGCTCCACCTGTTGTGTTTTGTGAACATGATTGGAGAGAATGTCTAAAACATCGTGATGAAATGGAGAATTATTTTTATTGTTCAACATACTTCGATCCCATCGCTACTCCCTCTCCTCGACTACAGAATCGATATGTTGAAGAAGCAAGATTTTCTGAAATATAATCAATCGCAACTGGCGGTTGCAAGAAGTGAACGTGCTGGCGACATTGCCAAGTTGATTTTTATGAAGCTTTCGCCGCCGACGAATCCCAATTCAGAAAACGTTAGTACTATGATGGAAATTCTCCTGCAGTATCCAAGTTTACCAGATTTTGAGAGCAAGTATTATGACAACTATGCAGCAAACTACTAAGATACGTGTCACCTTCAAAGAAGAAAACAATCGAGTACATAATATGATTGTTTGGCAGTTTGCCCACCGTCAAGCCAGGGTTTCGGATTGGATGACCGTAGCAGCTGATAGGTTACGATTCAAGAGGCGCATAGATCAGTCAGCTCGTGTACTTGACGTTGTATTAAATCCTAATTATAGACATAAAATATATCTCGAACGATTTATGAAATAAAAATACTTTACATAGAATATTATTAAACGATGTCAGATTTCGCTATCCAAGAGTTGTGCGAACTGTCATAGCCTAACCATTTGACGTACACTTTATTCTTTTGTTTTTTTGATAATCTTCTCTACCAGAAAGACGTCCGGGTACTTTACTTTTTGTAGCTCAGACTCGTAGAAACCGCCCTCTATATTATTACCATATTCGTCCTTCAGCAAATACGTTCTCGGGTTGGTGAATAACAACTTTCTTAGCTCGAAAACTTCATGAGACCAGTTCGGAGTGTATCCTTTCTTGAACGCTTCTCTAAATTTGCTAATTCTAACTTTGTCACCGACCTTGAATCTCGCATTCTTAGGATCCACCGTTTTCAAGTGACTGAATGCAGACATAAGTATCTGCTTTTCGTTGCGCTTGTTGACATCAACGGGTTTAAAGCCGGTCGTGCTGTGTGTTGTATGATTGTAATCTGACACTATCTTATCCAGAAGAGACAACCATCGGTAGTTACCCTGGTAGCTGAATTCCTTCCACATTTTATTTTTTATTGTGCGGTTTGATCTCTCGACGATACTCGCTTTCAAATTGGAAAAAGTCGAGTAGTGGTTTATTTTATTTATATCCATTAATTCTTTGATATATTTATTATAGAATTCTTTCCCATGATCGGTCTGCACATTTTTCGGTTTATATTTTGCTTCCGTCAGTATCTGCTTCATAGCTTTTGTTACCTCTTCACCAGTTTTTGTTTTCAGAGGTTTGGCCCAAAGCATTTTACTAAAAACGTTTTTAGCCATCAGAATGTATTTATAACCTTTGTTGACAGAGGAAAACGGAATCATTTCCACAAGATCCAGCTGCATCAAATCAGATAATCCCTTTATTATCACATGACGACGTTTGAAATTTTTCTTGGCCGGTTTGTGTAGCTCTTCGACAATGCTCCTTTTAATGTCCATCTTGATTTTGATGTTATTATTTATGCACTCTCTTTTATCGGACACCGATATTAAATTTGCTTCAAAAAACAGTATATTGTGAAAAAATTCTATTATATCGCCATTTTCCAACTTTACATTTCTAATGTTTGCACAGACTGATTGTTAAGTACTATCGTTGAGGGAGACACTTCAGCTTTGATTACACTTCCTGATTGCAATGGGAATTTAAATATTGTCCTGTAGGAATCCATCTTCTTTAGACTTGCGTCTTCAGATCTGTTTCTTTCAACCTTAAAGTCGTTCACATTTACACTATATTTGCTTTCTTTATTATCGGTATGATAGATTCTAATAACGTCGTTATTCTTGATATTTTTTGATACTAATCTATTTAAATCTATAATTGGCCCATTATTGACAGAAACCATATCGCCCATGGTAAATTGGACATCTTCTATCTTTCCGTCTACCCCCGTATAGATATAATCTGTAAAATTGTCTTGGCTACCACCGTTTATATTTATCAAATAATCCACAACTTGCTCCCGCTTCGGTGACCCTGCAGATTTCGACACACTGTCCGACGATGTCCCTCGTGAGAAATATGGATGCACGTATGCACCGAATTTATTAATCGACATGTTCAACGTATAATGTTTATCCTTCGAAGCTCTTCTATTATGTACACGATCTCGTTCTCGAGTCCGGTATGTCCGATCATCTGGGAAGCTGTCAGCACTCTTAAGCGATCTACCAGCTGATTAGCGTTTTTATATGGAATAATACTGAATTTTCCTGTCGTGATACTGTAATATCCCTTTACCAGTTTTCAGATAATCGGGTATACTACCCGATCTTAATCTCGTCATGGGTTTATTAACATCTTTTAATTTTGACGACAATAGCGGTTTGATGTAGTCTAGATATTTTCGACCGGTATTTCCTTTTACATGTTTATTCGGATCATAATCTACTCGATGGACGTTCGTTTTGTTCAATATATCTTTATAATCTCTAGCGGCTTGTACATCGTCATCTATTAGCCCTTTACTTGGTACGGCTTTAAAAATCCACTCGTATAGCGCCACAGATCCGTTGTATGTGGTTTTTATACCATCAGGTGTTGTAATGTAAATCATCTTTCCATCTTCACTAAAATCTATTAAGGATGAGCCTAACACAAATCTGCCAGTATCATATTCTCTGCCATTTTCATCGGTTTTTATGTCTCGTTTTGGACCGTAAACATAATCGAATTCCTTTTTTATGTCAACCATAAAATCACCAATATACGCTTTCGCATTTCCTCCAAACGACGATAGGTAATCTTGGAACGACTTACTCGTTAGTATACCTTGACGTATATCATTTGAACTAATTTGAGAATAGTACTCATCTTCTTCACGTGATTCGTCACTTTCGGAACTTTCAACTGTTTGAGATGATATCGGGGTAGCGTTACTTTCAATTGTTCGATATGGTATCGCAGTAACATCAGGAGTATTGGGATAACTTTTTATCGGCGACTTATTAAAAGGGGTAGATGTAGCGAGGTGTGACTTTTGATAGTTTCGGGCTCATTCTTGACTTCGGCGGGTTCAAATTTGATGTTCTTCAATAGCTGATGAAGGGGTTCAGATATAGGTTTGAATTTCCTCTCTACATCATATTCGCTTCTAGAGATATCGTTCTGTAAGTCTTGGAACTTTTTTCTAACGGCGTTTCGCGCATTGATCAAATTTTGCATAACCTTTTTATCCATCTTGCTGATGAATACTGACCGAGACTTATTCATCCGATCCTTTTATACTTATTAGATTATCGAATCCTTCTCTATATCTACCTCCATTTACATCACAATCTTTGTTTATTACGAGGAATCCGTGAGGATTTCTCCAGCAGTATGAAGAAATTTCCTTGAATTTATCGATCGACATATCGATATTTACGTGATCATCGTAAACATGCTTGAGGTTAGTGTAGTCCTGTTTGAATAAAACCAAAAAGTTTGAATTATCCCTTACAAGTTGTTTAGGTATTGATGAATAAGTTTGACAGAGGTAGAAACAATCTATATTTCTATGTCGACCGAATGAGAAGTACTCTCGGATGATGCTTTGACTATCACATACCACGTCATCAAAAATTATTATTGAGTTTTCGGCTGCTTCTTTCGGGGGTATAATGGCATCTCCCGCACTGTATTCATGATATCCGATTTCTGTCAAAGGTGTTAACAGTTTTCTTAGATATTCATATTTTTCCTGATGTAGCGTTTTTGAGATAAGTACACATCACCGAATCGCAATCCGTTCGGATGTTCCAACAACGATATCATTGCGTTTGTTTTACCGCAGCCTGAGCTACCTACAATCAGTGCCCGCTTGCATCCGCCACTCAAGAGATCGCTATGTTTTTGAAACTTCTTGCCAGACGAGCAGCCGTCATGATTCTTTACAGGTAGTTTCTGACTATGAGCTTTGATCTTCATCGCTTACAACCGACTAATGTTTTTCTCACTCTGAGTTTATATTTATATATATAGGGGACGCACAATCATATTAAGTCATATTGTCTCGATCCTCGATGAAGAAGAGAGCTGCCGGCTTACTGAATACTCTAATTAACAAGTTACCATTTGAACTGCACATACCATCATATAATTTTTGCGGACCGGGTACTAAACTGGAAGAACGGTTAGCTAGAGGCGATACGGGCATAAATCCACTCGACGAAGCTTGCAAGCAACTCGATATCAGCTACTCGATAAAGTGCAATTTTCAAGTTGAATATTTCAATAGCGTAGGGGCCCTGAGACCGCCGACCGAATTGATAACCTATTTCCAGAGCGATGGTAACCGAAATAAAATAATATACAACAGCACTAGATTTCAATCTCCTAATTCATATAACTGCGGACACTTATGTCTACAGTTCTTATATAGCAACACTTTCTTCTTAAATCGTCAGTGTTGATTCACATGTCAAGATGTCTTCGCATTAACAGAGTTCTTTTTTTTTTCTTTTTCAGTTACCACCTTTTTTGTGTGCCCCTATCTCAGTTGCGAGACCTCTTCGACGGGATGCCCGCCTTGTATATATACGTATATACATACATTGAAGCAGAACAATGACACAAAATAACACTAATAAAAATTTAAATAAGCGCGAAACTACAACAAACTTTGAACATGACCTTCAGACTTTTTTTATGTTTTATGTATTATTTTTTTTGCATAGAAATGGCGCCCTATACGAAAACTAGACAAGAAAGATTTTTCATCACAAATTGAACTAGAAATTAAAAAATTGAGATCATTAATCGTATGCGTGCCATTGATGACCATATAATTCTTAATTGCGTTTCAAAAAATACGCAATCACTTCCTGTTAAGACCCACCAAATTTTCCATTTTTTTTCCATTAATCTTTTCAATAAAATTTTAATCTTTTCATGAAAATAGCAGGCATGATTTTTAATGAGGAAAGTGGTATCGCTGTAATTTGTTTCGGTTCTTGATGAGTCCAAATTTTATTTTATTGAAATTTTTCAAATTTTTCATGAAATTTATAATAATTATTGTGGGTGTAATAAATATTTAATTGCATTTTAATATTTTAAACAATTTCATCTTTAATTATGCAGAACTGACTTACTATCAGTTTCAACCAGAAGGTAGTTTTTTTTTGTAAATGATAAAGTCCTTATCAGAGGCCAGTAACATGAAGCTCATCATTTTATTAGAGAATTATTTTTATACTTTTATTAAAAATATTGTAATTATTATTGAATAAAATTAAAATTCATATAGGTACCTATACCAAGCAGGCGAGTTTGACTTTGAAATTTTTTTGGTGTTTGTTATTTTTTTTGAATTATTTAATACACCTATCAAAGTTCAAGTTCGTTTGTTGTATATGATTCGTTTACTTTGGAGTATTTGGGTGCTGTATTTGTTCACCTACCATTGTTCGAATTCATTTTTTTTTGTATCTTGACTTTGAAGTATTGGGTGTTTGTTTTTTGTAATTATTTCATGCACCTATCATAGATCGAATTCGTTTGCTTGTTTCAATTTGTTAACTTTGGAGTATTTGGGTGCCTTATTCACCTACCAATGTTCAAATTGATTGTTTTTTTTATTCATCTCGGATGATGTAGATTTTTTTTGCTGGTCCTCGGACTTATCAATTTTTTTTTATGATCTCAACTTTGAATAATTTATTCATGGCTCTTTATAATAATTATTAATTATTAATTCTACCTTCTCTAATTGCACCCGCAGTAATGTTACTTTTATTATGCTGTACCATTTTCTATGTAGGGGGCGAGCTTCTCTCATTTGAGCGGGTGAAACTTTAATCAATGTTCACTTTTCAATTTTTTTTTTGTAATTAAACCTTAATCTTTTTAATAATTAAATTATCTAATTCTCACTTGCGTTTGAGATTTATTAAGTGAAACATGATTTATTTTCACATTTTAGTCTTTTTCTATACACTTTATATTTATGTTCTTATGCTGCTCGTCATAATAGTTGAGTTTTAACAGGAATCACTTTCTCCTCGCAAGAGGAAAGTTTATGTTTTAATTGTGTGTGTGTGTGTAAGTGTGCACTTAATTTTGCGGCTGTTTTTTTTGTCATTGCATTGCTATTCAAATCATTATCGTTATAAATTTAACTAATCTTTCACTCATTTGTTTTTACTAGTTTTTATTGGTCATCTCTTGATCTTGCAACTCACCTTCACCGAAACTAGTTCGGTTCTTTTTTTACAGGAAGGCCTGATTGTGACCTCGCTGAGCTGGGTGACGGATGCTGGAGCTGCAAAAATATTGCTGCTCGCCGTTTTAAATTTTTTATTATTACTGCTTAATAAGTAAAATAAAGTTTGTTATATTAACCAATCACCCATGATGACACCTCAGAAACTTAGCCTGAAATTTTATTATAATCACTCTCGATCAGTTTTATTTTGCTCTTTGTATACTGCCGTACTTAATAAAAATGCCGTATATGCAGTTTTAGTGAAAACGGAGATATGTGTTTCCATGGGTTTAAGAGCACATTTTCAATTGAAAAACACGACAAAAATGCCGTATCTACATCAGAAACGTCTAAAAAGCGAAAATCAAATTTCACCATATTGCATTCTCCTACACTGATAAAAATCCATGTACTTCTTAGCAGCAAACTCAATGTAAAGTTGGCCAAAAATGGATTTATTTGAATACAATAAACATTTAGTCCAAAAAGTCAAATATATTATTCACAAATAAAGTTTCGTTGAAATCCTGAAAACGGCGAAAAAGTATTGAATTCGTTAGATAAAATCATTTAATTGGTAATTCTTTGAGTATTTTTAACAAATATATTTCCAAGAAATCAGATTTGTTTAAAATTAGATCGAATTTAATTAAATCAATTTGGATTTACTAAAGAAGATCAGGCAAATAAATAATACTAATAAGAATAATATAATTTATTCCTTGAAATAAATATAATGACTTTGGAAAAGAAAATCTGATTTAACTATCAAATTCCCGTAAACCTAGAACCCGTTGGTAATTTTAACAAATCACTTTACGGCAATTATCATTTATTTACTTCACTTTTCAGCGCTGACACTTGCGGGAATCAAGTTTTTTTAAATTAGTTCCTCAAAGCGTTGTATTTATTTATTATGAGCCCAATTAGATCAGAATTCTTGTAAATAAAATTTAATTCCTATAAGCAAATAACGGACATCCGGGCTTTGCAACAGCGAGAGAGATGCTAAACTTACTGCGTATAGTACCCGTAAGGACCATGTTCCTTTGCCTTATCCCAATGTGAATCAGTGTTTGAGTTCAATTTTTGCCTTACTGGCACTTTATGCTTCCTCTCAATCATTTCGATCCGATACTTTTGTATACTTTTGTGCAAATCTCGTCGCGTCACTCGCGTCAGTCGCGTCTCGACCTGTTCTATTCATAATTGTTTCTGTTGGGAATAAGGTGGATGTGCCAGGAGGTGCCAGTGTTCACGCTATACGGAGATGGAGAATTTATTAACCATTTGTAAAGGTAAGTACCTACCTAATAATATAATTTTTCTAAACTTTATCGAGTACCTAATGCTTTAAAACATATTATTAGGTAAGGACTTTGGCCCTTTCGTGTAGGAAACTAAGTTTATCTGATTAGGTAGGTCTGATTAGAAACTAAGGAATCTGATTAGGTTCTTTATGAAATTCATCTAAAGGTTTTCTGTGGCTATATAGGCTGATATTCTACTTTTATAGCAGGTATATATATATAGTTAGGTACCTATTTCGGTGAAAAAGTTAGATAATAATAAAGTGCCTAGGTACCTACAATAAACTATTATTCTATTAAAGTGTTTGAGTTAAATCAGATGATGTAATAATAATTATTGTGCATTGTTACCTACCCTCTACCTGTTAATTTAACCTACTTACCTCACAAGCATATTAAGTAGATAATTTTCGTCTAAGAAAAGTACCTAGGTATAATTATGTATTCAATCTAGGAATGTGAGGGAATAAGCTGTAAATTTGGTAGGTACCCATAAACTTTTTTTTGCTTTCAAAAGGTTAGTCGAAAAGTCTTAGTAGGTATACAAGAATCAGATAATCTCGTGTACACGTTGCGTCCCCACGCGATATTCAAGGTCAAAGGTCACGAAAGCTGGTTGCAATTATTTGGTTTTCTAGTTATGCAAAATAACATCATTTTTTAAGGTTGTTATAAAATTTTCATAAAATAATCTACAATTTTTTAATTTTTGATTGTCTAGTTTACTTAAAAAAATGGTTTTTCCAAAAGCAGCTAAGTTTTACATTTTTGGAAAGAAATTTTTTTCTTATGGCTCCAATATTGAATTTTTATATCTTGAAATATTCGTAGTACGTATAAGGCCTTTTCCAAAATGTATAGGTAGGTACATAATTAACTGTTGTAGGTATTGATAATTTTACACAAGACCTTATACCTTATGAAAATGTAAAAATATTAGGGAGGAAGTTATCAGGTAAAAATTATCATAAAAGTGTGGCCCTACTCTCTTAACTCTTATAGGTAATTTCGTCACAAGTTATACAGGGTGATTCAAAACTCGGTGCCAAGATTTTAAGGGCGTATTTACCAGCCAAAAATAAGAAAAAGTTTTCATATAATCGTATGTCCTAACTTGCTTCGTTTTCTAGATACAGGGTGTAAAATTTTGAAAAAAATCGATTTTTATCAATTACTCAAAAACCTTCAGCCGATTTAAATAAAATTTAGTAGGCCTATTTGTTGTCATAAGGGCCTTCCCTTTATGGGAATAACATGAATTTATTAATTCCAGTGGCGTCTCAGGGGGCTACTTACTAAATAATCAAAATGAATCTCAATAATCAATGCGACTTTATTACTTGTTTTATTAGGGCCAGGCACAGATTTTGATTTTTTTCTTGGAAACAAAGCTAGATACGAGTAAAGCTCGAGAGGCAAAGAAAGTTACATTATTGACCTCTTAATCTAAAAAAAAATTAAATTGTCAAAAAAGCAGTGACGTACCATAATGTTACCTGTATAAGTATTAAGTAGGTAGCCCTCGGAGACGCCACTGAAATGAATAAATTTATGTTATTCTCATCAAAGGAAGGCCCTTATGATGATAAATAAGCCTACCAAATTTTATTTAAATCGGCTGAAAGATTTTTGAGTAATTGATAAAAATCGATTTTTTTTCTAAATTTTACACCTTGTATCTAGAAAACGAAGCAAGTTAGGACTTACCATTATATGAAAAATTTTTCTTATTTTTGACTGGTAAATACGCCCTTAAAATCTTGGCACTGAGTTTTGAATCACTGTGTATAGTCTATTATTAACTTGGTGATTTTTATAAAATGAAATAAAAGGTGTCCGCAATATGTTGGATTTTTTATTTTCAAAAATACACTAATGCAAAATGTACTTTCATATTATTTTTAGACAAAAATATAAGCATCGAATCCCTTATTGCCAATATGGTCAGAAATATAACTGACACAGCAGGACTTGACAGGCCTAACACAGCAGGACCTGACAGTCTCGACACTCCTAACACAGCAGGACTTGACAGTCTCGACACTCCTAACACAGCTGAACCCCTGCAGCAGCATTTTATTGCTGAGCCAGTAAGTATAACGAGTTGTATAATAAACACATAATTGAAACGTTTCTGAGTAAAAGACATTTATTTACACTGGCAATGAACAGGCATGGAGATCGTGTAAAGGATGAGAGATGATTTTCCTTATATGACCACTATTTATTATTTTTTATATTCAATATTATAACAAAAAATTATTCAAACCCTAAAATCCATTGCATGCAAAAAAATGTTTTTTTTTTAGTTCTTCCGAAAACAATGGACCTTGGAAACTAATAACCGGGGGGAGGGTGCATGCCAACAACTGCACTCAGTTGTTGGCGTGCGTTTTGGTTGCCTGAAGTGCATCCTATGGCGCAAGACAAACCCAACCTGCATTTTTACTTTCATTCATTTGCATAAAAAACTAAGACAAGCAATACTGAGGTATAGTTCGTTTTTTTTTTTTATATTTTGGTTTTTAGATTTTTTTATATCAAATGACATGAAAAAACAATATGGAGGCCATAAGTACAAAATTTGACTGTGAAATTTTGAATTTGAATTTAACCAACTCTGTCTCTCTCATAGTGTACAAGATCGCGATGCTGTTCGTTCTTATCTTATGCACAGTACAGTGTATTATGATGTAATTTCATATAAATGTACTTGGATGAATATAAATTTCACAAATAATAGACACTATTTTTAATGCTTGAAAATTTCTTCTAGATAGATGAAATTCCCATTATCATTTGTCCATCAGAAGGATGCAGCACATCTTCATTTTCGACTTGCACAAAGAGTATAACAAGCACCCCTCGAAGCACCCCTAGCAGTGTCAAAATATTTAGTAGTACCTCTGATGAACCACCTCAAAAAAGGACCAAGTGCAGTCATGGAAACATCTTGGAGGAGTTCGATTTAAAACAAATCCTCATGTCAACGTCAACTGGACAAGCAATAATTAATAGCTATCACCCTGAAAAAGGGCTCACTCCCAAATGTCAGGGCTATTTAACTAATATCATTATAAGTTACTTTTTTGATAACGATATAAAGTAAGTTTAATTGTTTACACCCAACTTCAACAAGCATGTTTCATAATGTTCTCATTTTCTAGCGTAAGACTGAGAAATAGAGACTTTGAAAAGATAAGTGCTCACATATTGAATTTATTCCCCGCAGAGAGTAAGGAACTATACTATTCCTCTCCCATAAAAAAAAGATATTCTAAAGTTGGGAAGTCAGGTATTGCCAAAGGAAAATTATCTGACAAAAATCGCAATATGCTACAGTTTTTAAGGAAGTCCAAAGTACTGGAAACTCCTAACCCACACGATACCTATAATAGTTCTGACAATGAAGAAAATTCAAAGGGTGAGTTACAAAGTGACCGTTTTCTTTTATAGACATAGGTATTGACAAAAACTTTTAATAAAAATTAAATTTCGAAGTATTATTGCCCCTCGAGAGTTTAAATCTCTTGGTTTAACTAGGTATATAGTACCTACATTGAAATGAATAATTTTTGAACCTCTGATTTTTTAATTTACAGAGGAAAGTACAACAGAAGTGCAGGTAGCTTTGGCAAGTAAGATATGGCTAGCCAATAATAATGAGCCATGGAGTGAGGTGGTAGACCACTATAATAAAACAAGATTAATAAGAATGAAGGAGAATACCTCAAAAACAACTGTGGCCGATATTTTTAAAGACTGGCCAATTCTCTCTACCAGTAAAGGTTACTTATTAGTAAGTGTCATAATTAGGAGCTCTGCCAAGGTTCATTGAGATTTAAAGATAATTATTATACATAAAATAGTTTTGTTAAAAAAATATTTTGTTCATGCATCATGTTCTTGGTTGATTAGGTATTGTTAGGGGAGGCAACAATGCAAAAAAAAAATTAACCCTCTTTGAATACATCTTTGACTATTATTATTTTTTAATAGTCAAAGGAATACATATATATATACCTAAACTTGAATTGTTATTTCTTATCTAAATGGATTTTCAAGGTCATATTAACTTTTTCTATGCTGTCAGATTGGTTATTATCGAATAAAAATGACAAGTAAAATTTGAATGTTAATCAAGATTATAGTTGAAACTTTTGACAACAACTTTTCTCATAAACAAGTCATTTATTTCTTTGAATATTATTTTCTATATACACTTCATTATTTTTTTACAATTATTTAGGTCTTCTGCTTGAACAAACACTGAAATTAAAATAAATATGTACCTAATATAATACATTCATTTATAATATCCTCTAAATTAACCATTTTTAATAAAATCTTTATTTCAAATAACTCAAATTTAGAGTGGTAACCTTGAAAGTGTATTTAGATAAACAGTAGATCGTGAATAGGATATACAAGAAACCAAATTGAGAAAGTCTCTTGGTACTGTATTATTTATTATAGGAAACTAATGAAAATTTTCATTTTTACAGCTGGAACTTGATTTTTCTCATGACTACACTAATTGTGTCAACAACATTATCGAAAAATTTGACAATTTCTTCGAAAAAATATTACAACTCCGCAAATCACATTTACAAGACTCACAATTACTGTTGTTGGATCTCTTAAACAGTGGAAATTTGAACAAAGGTTTGTGTTTTTATTCTAGATTTTTTTTACATTAAAATGTTTGTTAAATCTCTGTTCTTAATAATATACCGTATAAACAATATTAGGTACCTACTACCTAGGCATATTATGTAGGTATGTGTGAGCATATGAAGACGTATTTTAGGTAGGCTTTCATTCCTGACATTGATTCTTTAAAACTGATGTGATCGATCTTTCATTTCACAGTTTTACAGATTCAATCTCAGACATGAAATTTTTTTCAAAGCCTGCCTACATTGCGTTCTTGTTTGCTGACACCATAGATTGTCAACTTAATAAGTGGAGGTAATAAGTATTAATAATTATCCACGCACTTGAAATTTTTGCTGTAATTGTTTTATATCAGCAATAATATCATAACATTAATACTTTATGTATTTTTAGATTCCGCAGATAGCATCAAGCTGGCTCTGCTATTGGCACTCATCCCAGTGAAGAGCACAAAGATAAAAACTAACAAGCTATCTTGGAAACCTAGCAGCACCGAGGCTCGTCAAGGCTTGGTTTTACATATTCGGGTAATGTTGTAATAGTACTCTCTCATTACTTTATTTTAATACAAGGCATTCATTATTTGAAAAGGGACCACTCTCAATACCTCATAAACAAAAAGAAACTTAAAAAGTCGGGAGGATGTCAATTTCTGTCAATTTTTGTAAAGTAAGGGTGTCCTGAGTATTATAATATTTCTTACTACTAAAAATAAACTAATGGATGCACAGATATGAAAAAAATTTTTTTTTCAAAAACAAAAAGTATAAAAAGTTTCCTATACCACATACCAGTAGACGAAAACTTACAATAATTACTGTAAATCATTTTTCTATATCGTGCGCCATTTTCAAGGTAAGGTATTATTATTTACTCGGAAATTCCCTTTAATTATCATCTACCACATTTTGTGGTAGATGGTGCTGGCAGTCAGGTTTACACAGTGACAATTTTGAATGAGTGAAAAAAAAGTCCCTCTCGCAATAATAATAATTGAGGTTTCTCACGATTTTTCAAATTTTACTTTTTTTCTGTCTAGCTACTTTATTTTTTTTACCTGTATAAATATACAGGGTCAAAAATATGCAGTCATTTGTTTTGGCGTCTACTCCATCTTTCTAAAATATTTTTAGATCTCTGGTGCTTCCGGTTATACTGGAAATTTTAATTTTTAATTATGTATCCTATTATGCGGTTGAACTGTTTATATGTTCGGTATGTACGGTAATGAAAACGAACATAGTTTTCATTACTCTGTATAAACAATTCAACTATACAGTAGGATAGCAGATGAAAAATTAAAATATAAGGACATGTAAGGCGCTTCCTGATATCTTGATCCGTTTTCGTTGTAAATGGCTCAAGATGGTAGCCATTTCCGGTACAACCGAAAGTGCCATGCAGGGATCTAAAAATATTTTTGAAAGATTGAGCACACGTCAAAACAAATGACTGCACATTTTTAGAATCAAATTCCAATACGTTTTCGGGATAAGTCTAATGGGTACCCTTTCGTGAATGACCCTCTGTATGTATATAGTTCAGCTGAAAACAGATTTAGGTAGTAACATCAGCATGATCTTTTTTATTTCTAAATCTTACTTTCTGAATTATTTTTCAGGATCCTGCTGATATACAGTCAGGTGTTGAAGAACGGATTAATGAGAAATACAAAAAGGGGTTAACACTACAACCTTTTATAATAATCGTAGGTCATACAATAGGCGAAATAAACAATTGTTATCTAAGGATTGATAATGTAATGTATGAGATGCCTTCATTTTTGAAAGCATTGGACATATGTTTGAAGACATTTATTGCCCTGGATATAAGGTACCCAATTGAAGCAGAACATATATGCTTTCTTCTGCAGTGGGGACTCTTTGGCATATTTCTCAAGAGCGACACGAAACTTCCAGTAGTGAGTGACATTCTAAAAAAAATATCATTAATGAAATAATTCCTTGTATTAGGTGTTGGTGTTTGGTATGTACCTGCATAATATGTGTATGTAAAGTTGAATTGCATGGTAACCTCCAAAATTACTGTAATTTTTTGTTGAAAAGATAATTAAGTAAACAATTTGCATCATAACTAGTTCTACACAATGCTTTGTGGAATTTGTAAGAAAAATTTTCAAAATTTAAAAATGTTTTTTCTCCATTTAAAAATGCAACACCCTCTAGAAATCAGTTACCCTTGTAACTGTGGAAGAGATTTTACTTGTATCGGTAAATTCAAAAAGCATATTTTACTCGCACATGATGCTGATCAAACTTTGGCAAACGATTCTTTTTCAAGACATACCTCTCAGTTTAATGTGCATGAAAATCCTGGTGCTTATATTGAAGATATCTTTGATAACAGTGGTGAGTTGCATGACAGTGAAAGCCTACCCTCAGAGTTATCAGAGGAATTGTCTTATGTGCAGTATGAGTTGAAGTTTGTTTCAAAACTATACAACAATCCCTCGGTTACAAGAAAATTATTGCAGACCGTGATTGAAGATTCTTCAGACCTAATATTAGAAATACTTTCACATTTAAAAGAAAAACTTTTAAAAAATTTACCAACAGACTATCACAACAAAGTTGAAAAGTTTTTCAGTATTAAACCTTTTGGTGATTTGGATTCAGAATACTTAAGATTTAAATATTTGAAAAATTCAGAATTTTATATTCCCCCTGAGAAAATTGTAATTGGTGGAATGGAAACTGCTGTTAAAAATAAAGATGGCTCTATCAAAGTTGGTTTTAAAGAATGTGAAGGGCAATTAATACCTCTTGAAAAAATGCTAAAAAAATTTTTTGAATTGCCAAATGTTTTTGAAACCATGAAAAATTTTATGGAAGTTGAAGTCGCAAAGTCATCAAATGAATTAACTTCTTTATTCTGCGGGTCAATTTGGCATTCAATAATAAAACAATATCAAAGCAAAATAGTATTTCCAATGTTTTTGTATTATGATGATTTTGAGTCTGGAAACCCTTTAGGATCCAAGGCAGGAATTTATAAAATTGGAGCAATGTATTTTTCGTTGCCTGGTATTCCTCCATCATTTTCTTCTTCACTAGAAAATATTTTTCTGGCTCAATTTATACATAGCTCAGATAGGTCGGCTTTTGGAAATAAAGCATGTTTTAAAAAACTTATCGATAATTTAAATAACTTGTCACATATTGGAGTTGATATAACTGTTGCAAATAAAACTTACAAAATTCATTTTGTTGTAGTTGGAATATTGGGTGATAATTTAGGGTTGAATGGTTTATTGGGTTTCAGTGAATCATTTTCATCAAATAATTTTTGTCGTATATGTAGAATATCTAAAATTGACTCAACACATCTTCATGAAGAAATAAATTCCGCTATACGAAATAAATTTAATTACGCGATTGATACTACTGCTGAAAATCATTGTGGAATCAAAGAAGAATGCGTTTTTAACTCACTGGCTCATTTTCACAACACTAATAACATTACCGTTGACCTAATGCACGATCTTTATGAAGGCATTTGTCGGTATGACATGGCCAAAATTATAAATTGTTTCATCCAAAAAAGATACTTCACACTTGAAAAATTAAATTCTCGTATAAAATATTTTAATTTTAATTCTAATGTTGATATAGGTAATTCTGTTCCCTCAATATCTTATACACATATAAAGCAGGGTAATATAATAATGTCATCATCAGAAATGTCAGCACTTATATCATATTTCCCTGTCATTATTGGTGACACTATCCCTGAAGATGACCAACATTGGTCCCTTTATTTACTTTTGTTTCAGATTGTCAATATTGTTATAAGTCCGGAAATAACAAGTAGTGAAGTTACTTATTTAAAAAAAATAATTAGTGAACATCACATGCTTTACATAGAACTTTTTGCTGAAGGTCTGAAGCCAAAATTCCATTTCCTAACACACTATCCTACGGTAATTAAAAAGTACGGTCCTCTGAAATATCTCAGTTCCATTCGTTACGAAGGTTTTCACAGGATATCAAAAACAAATGCACATATTGTTACTTGCAGACGCAATTCAGTATTGACCCTTGCAATAAAATTACAACTGAGGTTTGCATTTAGACTAATAAGTAACAGGGGGTTTGTCTTCAAATTTGATATAGGAAAGGAAATATTCATCCCAAATACCGCAGTAATTTTAAAAGAATGCCAGTCTCAAATTACCAGTGATGGTTTTTCCAATAGAAATCTAACAAGTGTGGCCTGGTTCATAGTTAATAACGTTTATTATAAAGCTGGACTTGCTTTTTTGCTGAAAGTTAACACTTGTTCTGAGCCAATATTTGGAATCATTATAAACCTTTTTGTTGATACAGAGTCAAATAAAATGTACCTTATATATAAAATATGTGCAACGCTTGGCTTAAATAGTCACTATGCTGGATATGAAATTATTTTTCCATCCTACGAGACTAAACACAATGCCATAGAGGTTACCAATAATCAACCAATCGTGAAAACATTTTCTTTCCACAAGTTGTCCACTGGAGAGATTATCATACCCCGACTGCGTGAATTATAAATTTTGGATAAGTTTGGAAATTACACCTCTGCTTACTGCAGCCTCTTCGAAGCTGTATGCTTTTCTGGTATTGTCAGTTATTAACTGTGCACGTTTTCCATTACATACCATGTCACTTAAATAAGGAAAATAATGTATTGACAAGAGGTTGTTTAATTTAAATTATATTTTGCACTCCAACAATTAAACAGTTTTGATTTTATTTGATATAAAAATGTGATTTAAAGTTTATATATAATTATAAAAAAGGTATTATTATTTATGTTCATGTATTGAAAAATATTTTTATATTTAAATACCTACCATACAGTAATACGTTTATGCAGTTACATACCATTACACTTACAGAAAAAAAATGTATTGAGAAGGGGTTGTTCAATTTAAATTATATTTTGCACTTTCACTGTTGAAAAGTTTTGATTTGATTTTAAGTTTATACAATAAGTATAAAAAGTATTATTATGTTCGTATGCATTGAGAAATATTTTTTTATTTAAATAAATAACATATACAGTATTATATATATTTAATGTTTTGAAGAATTTATTTTTGTTTAAATTACATCCTATATGTATAAGTATTATGTTTTATGTGTATCTAAGAAATTATTTTAGTTATTTTTATTATTTGAGTTATTTTTATTTAAATTATGTTTTGTTAAATTTTATTAAATAAAAATTTAATGATATATTGTCGTTTTTCCTTATGACACTAGTTCCTTATATGTTATGGATTAAAGTTTAAGTGAACTTCTTTGAAAGAATGTGAAAATCTTTAATTGCACTAATTAAATATTAGTCTGACATATTGAGAGTGTTTGTTTGTATGGATTAAAGCTAATTATTTTACAAAAAAAAAATCCATTCAAGGGAAACAAGTAAGTACATATTAAAATTGCCCTGCAATTATTCATCACAATTCAAGATATATTTGAGATAATAAATTATTTAGTTGCCATAAAGAAAATTTAATTGAAATAAATTAATTAACTTACCACAATTATACTAGTTTGGTAACTAAAAGCAATATTTATTTACAAGAAAATAAAAATTTGTTTGGCCTAACTAAATGTATTTTTCATAATTATATATTCTATTAAGGTATACAACCAATATTTATTAATTACAAAATAATTTTGTTGAGACAACCAAATATATTTCTTACAATTCAATGTGCGATAAATACAAGAACAATATTTGTAAGGAACGATGTTCGATAGCGGCAATTGAATATTACAAAGTTTTGTTAAGGCTATTTGAATGGTTAACTAAAGTTTATTTCTTATAAATATATTTGGTAATTTTTCTTGATAAACTTCCAATTAAACGATTTGTTCTAGTGGATTGCACATTTAATTGGCACATTTCAATTAAAGAATTTAATTCAGTGAATGAAAACCTAATGTAGTCAATTATATTGTTTTTTCAGTGTACACTGAGAAAAATTTTTCATTGGCGGAAGTAAATTTGCAATTCCGCCAACTAAATTATTTAATTGATAACGAGCAACTAAATATTTAGTTGCGTCAACTAAATTATTTAGTTCCAGAATTTGAGATATCCAACCAAGAATTAGTTGCCATAAGATACTGTATAAAAGTGATTGCAAATAAAACTTTCTGCTGTGAACTAAATAATAATTCAGTGAACCACACTAAGCTTTCTTATGTCAATTTAATAAAACTGCGCAGAACTATTATCAGGTTCTCTCAATATTACTTTGAGTTCTCTCAACTAAATGAAACTCTTCTCCGAATCCAATCTTAGTTTGGATTTTTCCTACCTTACCTACCTTATCTAACCTACCTAACCTAAAAATTTGGTAATATTTTATTGAACTTTTCGTTTTGAAATTTTTTATTTATTGGTTGGGATTTCGGTTCTGGTGAAATAATAATATCATCAAGAATCGAAATCCCAAGCAATAAATAAAAAATTTCTACCCAATAAAGGTACAAAATGCGCAGTGTCACGGCTCTCCTCATCCCGATCAACAATATAACAATAAAAAGTATCTGCACATTTTGCTGTCCATATTAATCATCCATTTGTCCATAGTAATGTTAAATTTATAAATTACCTTTAATTATTGTTATATACGCGTAGACCGGGGCGAGTCAAAACTGTACCATTTATTTTTATTGGTTTGGTTTGTCTGAAATCCATTTAAGTACCTATATACCAAGCTAACAGTAATGACGGCTTTCTGGTGATTTGAACTTCACGATTTGTCAGATTTATACAAACAAAGCTGCAAAAGAATATCAAAAATAAAACCGAATTAAGAAAAGTTTACTTAGATCAATTATTAGCAACATCCACGTTTAACGAACGCAGCTACATCATGATGGCGTCTATATAATGGCGACTGATGTGTTTTATCTGAGGTTGCAGTTAGATGAATCTATACATACAGTAAATAAAGAAATATTTATTGCCATAATTCTGGTATAATTCTTTCAATACAAACGTTCTATTATTGAACCCTCTCAGTACACCACGCAAGAAATTTTTACTTGACACAATCATACCATAGTTGGAATAATGAAAATCTGATATATTTCACGCAATTATGTTTGGAATATTCTGTTAAATATTTATTCCTACCTCCGGCAAGAAAAACCTATTTGTCTCAATAATTTCTAACTTCTAAGAATCTTTGATTTCTTTAAACAAGATAACTTTATATGTTTAGTTGCTGGAATTAAATTATGTTCCAGTACAGATTCTTAGATTGTTAGCTAGGAGTGATATTATTATGCCAATATGGAAAATACTTCGTTACACAAAATGAGCTTCAATTAAATTATTTAATTCAATCAATTGCTCAATTTTAGTGAATCTAACTAAGATTTGGTACTGTAAATGATAAAGTAGTTCTTATAACTAAATAAATTCTCTGGAGGAAATACCTCCAGCCTTTAGTTCTTTCAAGAATAATATTTCTCTCAGTGTACACAGCACACCGTCTAATACATAACTGAAATGACGTATTTACAGTGTCAGTTGATAAAAACGACGTATATCCCAAAATTATTTAACACAAAATACCGTATCGGTGTCGATACGGTGATATTATTATGGATCATGATATGCAAAGCATAACGTCTAACCACTTATACGGCAGTTTGGAAGGATGCGTTGATTCTATTAAGGAATGTTTGGAAATACGTTCAGGTGTAATACTTATTCTTTCAGCAGTTCCGTTTCTTACGTTGAAAATATTATGCAATCCCCTCTTCTGTTTACATCATTTTCAAGGGTCGATGTTATTTGCGCCATTTCGTTTTAGTATTTCAATGTCAGTAGAACCTACCAGTCCACCTACAACCTACAACACAGCCTAGCTGATTACAATAAAGTGTGACTTCAGATAGATTTTTTATGGTAAGTTACAATAATAATACTTATTATTGAATAACCACCATTTATATGTATAAATATAGTCTCCCGCTTACACTAACTCTATTATTTTATTATGTATCTATGATAAGTGCCTATAAATTATTCTTATTATATGTAGTAATTACTTTAGAAAATTGTTTCAAATACATTAATTGAGTTATGATGGTGTAGGGTTTCGGTTAGGAATTTTTTTTTATTTGATAAATATTCGAGTAAACTAACACTTGATTTTGCATGCATAAATCTTCTAACGAAAATTGGACCTAGTTTTTTCGCTTTTTTCGCTAATATTATTCAGATTACCTCTGTAAATTATTATTCACTAAATTATTGTTTCGAAAATGCATATGGCTAAACCCATTATTGTTATAGTACCTAGATATTCAAAAAAACTACATAAATAAGTACTTACAGTATTTATTTTCTTTACAGTTATCATGAATAGAGGAAAAAAAATAGCCTTCATGGCTATAGATAATAATGTTCCCACAGAGAAAAAATGTATATCACCATATAAAAAAAAAAACAACAAACTAATGAAAGCTCAGAAAGTAAAAATTTGAGTAAATATTTAAAAATGCAAACGATTACCGACTTATTTCTTCTGAGTCACTTTACCGACACCGGCATGTATATGCTAAGAGACGAGATCTTCCCCGAGGAAAAATTGGAGTTTATGAGGGTGTTGTTAGAACGTATATTGATTAATGTATTTGAAATTGTTGAAATTGATATCATGGATCTAGATATAGTGGACGAAAACTTTATACCCCTACTACCATCAATGCATCAGCTGCCAGGAGAAAAACTAGCAATGGCTGAAGTAGAAGAAGACGTAGAAGAAGTAGAAGAAAGTTTAAATACATCCAATGGAGTATACAGCGAAGTAAATTCACCATTGAATAATAATGGCGCTTTAGACACGGCAGTCACAGCTGAGCCCAATAATATAGACGAAGATGAAAAAGATATATTCGCAACTGAGGACAGTACGTTCACCAAGTCTGGAAGTTTAAGAAAGAGAAAGATCTATAAAAAAAAGTAAAGATGAAAGAAACCAACATAAATTACTGAAAAAGAAATTGCTCCATGCCGTTAAATCCGGATGCAATGAAGAAACTTGTTCAAGAAAGTGTACTGAAGTGTTTTCTGAAGAAGAAAGGAAAATACGTAACCAGAAATTTTGGAACTACAACCTGAAAGAACGAAAACTTTATGTAGCTACTCATATACAAACCGGGACTGCGAAACACAGAAAAGCTGAGGAACTTATTATGAAGAAAAAAGAAAGAAGTCTGAAGTATTATTTGAAGAAGGACGGAACATTGCGTCCTGTATGCAAAAAATTCTTTCTCGGGACACTGGGGTTTTCACACAACAATGACAGCATTATAAAAACAGCTTTAAAAAATGAAAATATAGAAGGTTGTTCCACATCTAGTTCCTCTAATACTACCCTTAATGGAAGAAAAAAAGTCGACAGAGAAATTATCGAAAAGCACATAATGTCATTTTCCCCTGCCATTTCCCACTACAGAAGACAACACGCTCCTAAACGTCTTTATCTCCCAAGCGACTTAACTATCAAGGATATGCATCAGAACTTCACGACAACTCATACTAACGTTCCAGTTTCATATGAAGTGTATCGAAAAATTGTGAGCAAAGACTTGAACATTTCATTTACAAAGCTGGGCAATGAAGAATGCTAGAAATGTGAAAAATTTGAGCTTCACGATCAAAATCATAAAAAAGAAACTGTTGATCAGAAACAGTTCCTGGATACCGTAAATTAACCTCAATTTTATTGTTTTATGATTATCATAATAGATGTCAATAAAATCACGTTAATGTCATATACACAAGTTGAAGGATAAGAGCCCATAAATTTGAAATAATTATATTTATTTTACATTTTTAATAATCACCTTTTTCATGACTCCATAATACGACACTGCGTCCAGTGCCTCAGGTTCACAGCATGTTCCCTTAGTCCAGAAGAGCCATTCTTCTATATTTATTTAGGGCTTGTTTACTTTGTAATAAAACTTTATTGGGCCTACCATTATTGATCACCCTATTACACATCATAAATCAGTTTTCTACCTGTCATTGCTATATAATTATATTTTATTTAATTAAAGCCTTTTAATTAGTTTTTTCGCATTTCTTTCAAGCGATTTTGATTTTATTAATCGATTTCTACCTATGTATTGAAAAAATCGTTTTTTTTTTCGACAATTTACCACCATATTACAGTTTTTTATCGCTGGCGCCCGAAGTAATTTTTTGTATGAAACTGATTATTAGGGTGCGAACGAAAAATTTTTTTTTCTGATATTGGTGTAATACATGCCAAAATGTGCCTACATACACGTTAGAGTTATTTCTGAAATCTGAGTAACTTATTTTAAAAACTTCAGGTTTCTCATCATGTTTATATTCTTCTAAATTTTGAGTAAACTAAATATTTTGTATTTTGTCTGTATTCTCTATCAGAAATAAACATTCAAACTCTTTCACTGAGTTTTTTTTCTTCTTTTTGGTTAGTTTTTGTTTCCTTTTAAATGAAAATAAAATTAAATAATAAATAAAACATATAGTATTTAAAAATAAATAATACTTAATTTGGCGCCACATTACAAAGCCATTGAGAAACCGGAAGATAAGCAAATTTTGATTTCATTTTTAGCAAGGTGTTTTTTGACTAAGTACATTGTGCACGTTTTGATAACTGTGACAATACAAATTAAGAAAAAAAAAATTTTTTTACAAAGTCATATTACAAAGCCATTGAGAAAAAGGAAGATAAGCAAATTTTGGATTTATTTTTAGCAAGTTGTTTTTTGACTACATTGCGCACCTTTTGATAACTATGACAATACAAATTAAATAATTTTTTTTTTTTTTGAAATTTTCATTCCACCCTACTGATTATGCCATTATGTGGTCCTATATTAATTACACAAATCCTCAGTTTAAATTTTTTATCTTTAAAATTAACCTCTATTTCGGGGGTGGACATAAGTGTTGGGACACCCTGTACAAGACCATAGGGGACGCCAAATTATCATTTGAGGAGTTAAGCACCTTGTTCACTCGAATAGAGGCATGTCTAAACTCCCGACCTCTTTTTTCAATTTTCAATGACCCCCAGAGATCCTTCCCCTTTAACGCCAGCGCATTTTCTCATCGGTGGGAGCCTAACTAGACCACAAGCCGAACTGTCACAACAACCGATAAATCGGTTGAATCACTGGCGGCACATCGACTACATGCAGCAGCAGTTTTGACAACAATGGATCCGACATTACCCACAACTACTTCAACAAAAGCAGAAGTGGATCAAGGAAACACCAAACTTGGCGGTCGGTGATTTAGTGTGGGTGCGCGATGCCGCTACGTCACGTTAGAGTGGCCATAAGGTCGTGTGACAGAAGTGCATCCAAATCCAGCCGGAGTTGTGAGGGTGGTAACTGTCAAAACTGCCACTCGTGAAGCAAGACGAAGTGTTTCGAATCTTGTCAGACTACCAATCAGTGAGCTTAAAAACACTGCTTCTAGTGAAATCATTAGCCAGTAGGTTTATTGTTTACCACATATAATTTCAATTTCAATTGTGTTAAGGTTGTGTACTAGTGCAAATTCAAATTTATTTGTGTTATTATTTTATCCTTTTTTGTTTTTAATGTAAATATTAATGATTTAATCCTTTTTCAATTCACAAATGTGCATGTAATCATCGTGTGACATATCAATGTGTCTTCTATCAACTTTTTATTGAACTGTTATTATATCACAACATTTCAAGGCGGGCAGTTATGGTGAAGTTTATGTGGCAATCCTGCTGTGCCTGAGCAGAGTGACAACAATGTCTCATTAGCATGTATCTTTCTGTGCTTAAGCAGGGTACCTTCCACCTTCCTGGCTACCACCACTGTCAATAATCAATATACCATTCAATCATCAGCACTCGGCACAGCAACACGATCCCTTCAGGGTTGCAGCCGGGTAGTGCTCGTGGTTATTCTCCTTGTATCGTTAATAGTAATAATATACGTTAATTAAGTACAAGGCAGACTTTAATTCATATCAATTCATATCGAATCAGTGTGATCCTACATCAACGTAACAATATTTCTTATCATATTTTTTATGGCCTGGGTTGGCGAATGTTACATTTAACATAGTATCTTATTGTGAAATTATTTTTATTACTTTCGGTATCATATTTTTAGATGTATGTAACAAAGTTGAGTAGTTACTTGTTAATTGTAGTATATGTAATGTAAACCCATACTATTATTTAGCATGATTTTCTGATTTCGGTGGCTTAGAAGCAATGAAGCAATACATTGGATGTGAGGTTAACGCAACTCTGCAGGACAGCAAGAAACCCACAAATTTTTTGTGTGTTTGTTGCAGAATATAGTATTTTCATTTTTCAGAGCTTAGAATGGAAGCTTGGCCACATTCAATTACCGCGGCAAAAGTTTATAATTTAGAAAGGGACTTACCAGGCATTGCTTCTCAGTCTTCGATATGTTTTGTGAGTTATCTATGGTAGAGTAAATTTATTTTAAACTTTCTAACGAACCCAATACAAGAAATCAACTAATTTCATCTTGTCCGTCTCCCAAGATCTATTGTGTAAACCTTGGCTTTGAATCTATAAAACTATTTTGTTTCTAATAAGGTTTATAAAATAAGAAATGTTTCATTGTTATAGAAATTATTCCTGAATCGTTCTATATTTACTTATTAGATTTATGATATAAATAGTCAGTTGTGTTAATAGGTTTGTTGGTCTCTCCTTTGAAGTTTACATTATAAATGTTGCCATTTTTTAGAGTCTATCACTGTTGTTTGTATTACAATTTGTGTAATAAGTATTTTTTACTTATAAAACTGTGTATCTATTGTTATTTCTCCCCAGTAACCCGATATATTTTTTTTTTATAATTGGTACCCCAGTAAGTGGATGTGATGCGACCATGTTGTAGCACCGTTGTTGCGTAGATGAAATAAGATTATTGCACATAATGTTCTATTGATAAATAATTAATTAATTAATAATTAATTAATTAATCAACAGATATTTAATGAAATAAATTACTGATAAAAGTGCTTCAATTTTAGATCAAAAAATTGATTACAAAATTTTCGTTACACTTACGGACCAGGAGAGCTGATACCAATTTTGGGCGGAAGAATCCTCATTCGGAACAAAATACAATCTTTAGAAGATGATGTAAATTTCGGGGTGCAGTTGGATGATATATATAAGTATAAATGTGGTAAGTCACTGTTATAGGTATACCTATTATTATGTATTTAATTTTATTTAATTTTTCTAACTTTGGATCAAATTATCCTTGGATCCATATATTGGATCAGAGGATTTAAAAAATACTACATATACTGGTAACCTATTTTAATTAAGTATTCAATATAAAACGTTTTCTTCAATACATAATGCATTATTGGAATAACTTCATTTGGGAATTTTTTAACGATGTCTCAGTTGACGTTTTGACCACATGTTTATTAAAATTATCGCTGAACACTGTCTAAATTTGGGGGTGCCTCATCCGACACCCTGTATAGTTTTTGTAACGAAATCCAAGGCTTTCGTTGGTAATTATTATTTATTTCATTATTAGAGGGGTTTATCTGGAGTGATACAGTTTTTACGGCGGCGATAAACACGTTATCTCCACCAGCACCGGCTATATAAAGAGTGCCAACTGAAGGACTGACCAGAGGATCGTGAGGAACTGACTCGCGAACAACTCTCTCTCCTGGGTGAATTGAGCTCGGAGATCAGCTGGGGCATGTAGTGAGTGCACCCATCCAATTTACATAGCCGGCTACAGTAGGTCGATGAACTGAGTTGACCCTAACCGTAACCCGGCATTCGGAAGCGCGACCAGAGTGGAGTGAGCTCTGGCCGGTAACCGATCAGTATAGGGAATCAACCGGCGCTGTATTGAGGTACCGGCTGATCCCTTCAGTCCCTACCCGGCCTGTATTGAGGGCCGGACCCAGTAACAGCCGTCCCGAGGTCGTATTGAGGCATCGGGAGCGGCTTTTGTTTCAGAGAGCGCCTGCCGACGAAGGTCATCGCCCGGACGGCCCCGAGATGCGTATCTTGCATACGGTCGGGACAGCACAGACCGTGCGACAGCGTATTACTGATGGTGAGCGGCGAGCAGCGAGGACACCAGCAGCAGCAGTACCGGAAAGGTCAATGGTAAACGAGGCCCGCCTTCGACGCGGTTATCTGAAGCCAATCCGGTCACTTCCCAGAACGAGGGCCGCCCTCTTTCTATCACTCAGAGGACGGAGCAACCCTCCGATCAGTCGTATGAATAATAATACTAGATCGATTTATTGTAAATATACTTCTTTTGTAAATAAACCATAACAATTTTAATCGACATGTCACGGGTACAAAGGGGCAATCATCCACTCCTGGGAACTCACCTCTACCCACAGTAAAATCCCGTTACCCATAAATTTAACATTTTTCTTTGTTAAAAATTTGTTAAAAAAAAGAACATCAGTTACCGGAATGAACAACAGTATTATACCCATAAAAATTCAATGAGATAGATAGCTTTTTTTAATTACTGAATTTTTAAGGAGAATAAGTCCTTTGAAGGGAAAGCAGTGAACCTCCTGAGAAAAATAAATCGTCATCCTTACCGAGTGATTATGATCAATTATGTCATTTTAAACAATAATGACACTACATTATTAACCTCCTTACCTGAAAGTGAACAGGAACACCTCAACAAGGATAGCTCTCATTACATCAATAGAGGATAATAATTATTACACTCTCAGTGTAATGTTCAAATCCACCAAGAACTTTCGAATGAAGACTTTGAGAGAAGACTGTTTTTTGCTATTGGATGAGAAACAAAATGCAAGAAGAGCCAAACTTTTTGAGTAGAGGAAAAACCCTGGTAAAGGAAAGAAACCTGACAAAACGATCCAAATCGATCCGGATCAGGATTAACAGATTATTCAACTACCTCACCGGTAGCCGGTTCTATCAGTACAGAAATCTCAATATAACTGTCCTGGAATTGCGAAGTTGCAATTTAAAAGAAGTGCCTCTTAGTTTAAGCGAATTAAAAGTCAAAAACTTGATATTTTCAGATGATCAATTATTAGAGGTGGTCCCCAAATGTTTGTACATCGGACTAGACACGCTGAAGCTGCTCGACTTGTCTCATAACCTCATCGAAGAATTCGAAGTCCAACCTGCATGTCAATCACTGGAAAAGCTTTTTTTTCTTTTTCAGTTTCCTTTTTAATTTTTTTTTTCAGGAACAGGACAACGAACCGACTGCACAACCAGACGTTGTAGGACCAATAGTAATTGAGAGATACCTACCATAACGCCTACACGATCAGATATTGTGAGGCCAATAGAAACTGAAACACATGCCATCTCTGTTATACTATCATTATTATCTAGTTTGTATTTTATTTTATTTAGTATTATTATAATTATTTTATTTCTATATACTATTAATGGAGAAAGGATCTCCGTGTGAATTTATGGATAAAACATTAAATGAAATCAATATTAACCAAGATGAAGACCTCATGGATGAAGCAATAGTTCTCAGTAGCGATGAAGTTCTTTCACCTTCATCCATGAGTAGGAAGGAGGATGTGAATCCAGAAAATGATAAAAATAGGAATACGTTAAAGACTGTGAAAGTTATAAAAAAAATCAGAAAGAATGCCAGCACAACAGAAGAATGTGGTTAAAGATCACTTCAAATCTTTAAAGAAAAAAAAACGAATTTTCTAGAAAATAGAGACTTGTAGAAATTATAATGTTTGTGCAAAACAGTTATACAAAGAAATTAAAATATATTTAAATTATTTCCTCATTTTAATGGACGGACGAGGAATACCTTTGAAGCTGCGGCAGATAGCGGGAAACGCTTCATATCAAAACTATGGTCGGCAGATGGATCATCTACTGGTGACGTTGACCTTGACACAAAAGTAACTTTTAAGGGTGAAGCTATGCAATGCTTCTATGAAACCATGGTATCCTCGTTGAGCTATTAAAATGATGAGCAAAAATTAGGAAAAAGTACCTATGTAACAAATAAATCATTTTCTCAGTTGATACTGCACAATTGGCACAATTATTACAAAAAAAAAACAGCAACAACGAAACAGGTCGATTTTTTATTGTAAAAGTATACCAGTAGCGTTAAGAATTCCCCCCTCATGTTAAACCTCTCAGTCTGGCTCAGTCTGAAATTTGATTTATCACTAGAATAATGATTTTTTGATCTTACAACTGTGACAGGCCGCTCTGGGGCTTGGGGAAAACTTACGTAAGTCGGCGGAAATTCTTCTCGGGCGCCAGATTTTTGTGAGGGTTTACTCCCTGGGGAAAGTTCTCGCAGCGTTTTCCCTGTGCCTGATGCACAATGGTACTTTCTTAGTACCCTTGTCCCTAGGGTAGCTCGTGGAGAAAGGAAAATGCCAGGGGTCGGCTCAAGTTATCACCAGATTAAAGGAACTAGTCAGGGCGATGTTCTTTACGCACCTACCTGGTAGACTGGCACGTTCACGGAGCTAAGCTGTCGGCGAGATAACGGGGAAATGACATAGAATACGACTCAAAATATTAACACGTTTATTTTAATGAACAACAATAATTAAAACACAATGCAAATTCCTTCAAAAACAAATCCAAAAAAAAATGGTAGGTACTTACGTGAATAAAGTAATCATACAATATTATAAAAAAAATCACATATGGGTAATAAAGGTATAAATAAAATACACAGATCAATCTTTATTATGGGTACGCTGTCAGGTCGAAAATGATTAAATAAAATAACTCAGTGATCGTAATAAATTAAGTAGGTACCTACCAGTACGAAATCGGAACGAGCGATCGGTGAACCCATTGAGCGGCGGTGGTACGTCGAATTAAGAACAGCAAACAAGGCAGAAAAGCCGGCGAGCCGTGTGTGCGTGTAAGAGCGTGTGTTGTATGTGTGCCTGAATCTGAGGCCAGGCTCCAAGAACACCGGATCACTTCCGTGTGCAACGGGCTAAGGTTAACTTCCCACCGAGCGTCCGGGGCCAGTGGTCACCGCGCCCAAGCAAAGAACGGTGAGTAGAAAACCGCAACTCCCCCGGAAGGTCGTTGTACAGGAGTCGGCCAACAGAGAGAGGACTTTCAAGTTTAAGTGGGTTGTCGTAGGTGAATGTGGGGTGTAAGGCTCGGCTTTATTACAATTATGAACGTACCTTGTTTTGCGAAGCGGAGCGGCGTCGGTGTGGTATCGGACGGATCGGCGACGTCGCGGTCTGATAGATACTGCACGGGGCACACGGTGAAACACAACGGACGGTGAAGCACAACACCGTAAGGAAACTGTCCACGGACTATTCAAACAACTTGCGACTACTGCGAGTTAATCTAAGAATTCCCTA
Source organism: Malachius bipustulatus (assembly GCA_910589415.1). Lineage (NCBI taxonomy): Eukaryota > Metazoa > Arthropoda > Insecta > Coleoptera > Melyridae > Malachius > Malachius bipustulatus. Next base: position 200,127 of record CAJUUM010000034.1, on the reverse strand, counting down.
AAACTGCACGGGTCACAACCCTCAAACTACGGACGGACGCGAAATAATAAATTCAGAACTGAATCTCGACTAAGTACTACACAAGTTACGGACACACCAATAATCCAGAAACGATCCGGTACAGACGAAGAAGTGACCGAGAAAATAAGTGACGACCAAGTGAGCCATCTCGGAGGGCTCTGCTACCTTTTATAATAAATGATGACATCATTCATCTTCAAATGGCTAATCGGCGCGTTTTCATTGGTTGTAATTGAGAAAATGATTTCTAGAAATAATAATAAACGTCGATACGAAGTTGACTTTTTGCGGGATGCAAAAACTGCAATCGCCTGATTTGTATTAAATATTTACCTCTGGTTTGTATTTATTTCGCGTGTTTACGGACGCAAAAAAAATCTATTGGATGAAAATTCCCATCGCTTCTAAAGAATAAAAATAATGCTCGACTGAATTAAATAAAACCAGAAAACAGAAATGTTATTATAAATTTAACAATTCCTGCCGCGATCTCACGGCGTAGGTAGGTAGGTAGGTAATCGGCTATCGCAAGCGATAGGTTCACGACACCAGGCAAGCTGGGTTCCCTGAAATGCAACGACCGGATAAAACCTTTCCTATTCGACGTCCGTTTATTAAATAATCTATCACCGGATTTTACTGAAGATAAATTTTAGAAATACTAACAAGAAATATCGATAATCCTAGGCCTGAAATTACCTATCTCTTACTAATTCAAAAAGGAGAAAACCATAATTGTGCCTAGTAAAACGGAGCAATTTTCATTGCTTCGTTACACAACATCAAAAAATAAACAGTGCTATACCTACTTATAAGTTTGAAGTGCATGTGTTGTAGCGAATTTCATAAATCAGATGATTTTAAGTTATTTTGATTATAAATTTTTGCAAATAAATTTGAAAACAATATACAGTAGAGTCCCGCTATGTTATGTCCGTCGGAAGTGACCAATAAATAATGATGGACTGAATAACAGAACGATTTATTCCTTTACCAACTAATAAAATAAATGTAACTTAAAAGCACTATTTAACTATTCTGATAATAACCAATTAAATACAATAATACTAATAATAAGGATGTGTGATCGACAGCGTAATGTAATGTTCGTCACGTCCCTTTTCACCATCCAACTCGTAACTGAAGAAGTTGCTACTCCCGCAGTGTTGCCAGTTTTTCCTCTGGTGACATATATAACACGCTAATCCGACCCCTCGCTAATCCGAATATCCTCGTAGTCCGAACAGCCCTTCAAATTTATAAAGAAATTAATTATCCTCGTAGTCCGAACAGTCGTCCAAAAATATCCTTATAATCGGAACAGCCAATCTCTACATGCATACCTATTAATAAAAATAAATAAAATTGTGCCCCCGAGATATGCAATATAAATGGTTTAGCAGGGTGAATGAAATTTACGACTTCCAGGAAATAAAAACGACCGAATGCGGGGAACAGGCCAATTCAATCGAAACAATTGCCTGTTCGTGCTTATTTCTCTTCAGTCAGTCTTCAATTTTGTGCGAGTTTGTTACAATACAAATGATTTGATCATGGCTAGTAGTCGTCGTCATAAAACATTAACGCTAAGTGAAAAAAATATTATTCTGGATCGCTTTGAAGCCGGTGAATCTGTAACATCTCTTGCAAAATTATATGATGTTGGGAAATCGACAATTTGGGATATCAAACGTAAGAAAGATCAGTTGCGTGATTTCATAAAAAATACAGAACAGAGACCTGGGAAAAGACAAACTTTACGTCAGCAAGAATATCCGAAAGTTGAAGAGGCACTCTATAAATGGTTTCTACAACAAAGAATAAAAATGCTCCAATTTGCGGTGCCATGTTGGCTGAGAAAGCGAAATACTTTTCTAATGAAATTATTAAAAGTGGACATTCCTTTCATGCTAGTATCGGATGGTTAGACCGCTTGAAAAAGAGACATGGAATAAGACACCTGAAAATTACGGGCGAAAAACTGTCACACGATGAAAGTACTGTTCGACCATTCCAGCTGCTTTTCCGCCAAAAATCGCCGAAATGAATCTCTGTGCTGAACAAGTTTACAATGCAGATGAGTCAGGGTTGTTGTGACGCTGTTTACCAAAACAGACTTTAGTTCATTCATAGAGACAAGTGCACAGGGTCGAAAAGTATCGAAAGGCAGGGTTACATTTATGACATGTGCTAATTCTAGCGGTAATCACAAGTTACCACTTGTTGTTATCGGTAAAGAAAAAAATCCTCGCTCTTTTAGAAATTGTGGAGAACTTCCTGTTTACTACTGGGGTCAGAAAAACGGATGGATAACTAGGGATATATTCCGTGGTGGTTTCATCAAAATTTTGTACCGTCTGTACGAAAGAATCTACGAGAAAGAGACTTGCCTCAAAAGGATCTCGCTCTTCTGGTGGATCGAATATGTGAAACCGAAAATGTTCCATCTCAGGTAGTAAAAGATTGGGCCTTTGGTGAAATGGAAAATGTTTTGGATAATGAAAATATGACAGACCAAGAAATTATCGAGGAAACTCTGCAAAATGTTGAAAGCAATGTGGGTCAGAGTGAACCAACAGTAACACATGCAGATGCTGTAAAGTGTTTCAATACATGCCTTCAGTGGGCACATTAAAATAGTGTTCATGCTGTACAAATACTGCAACTACGCCAGACGGCATCCACCCTTCAGATAAAGAAATCCCATCAAACAACACTTGATCAATATCTTAATACATACGTATGAATCTAGTATGTATATTGTGTATGACAATGTTTATTTAATATTTGATGTTTATTGACATGTTATTTATGAAATGGATCGCACCTAGGTAGGATTATTAGGGAAATATTTCTATATATTTCTATTGCCCTCATTAAATCAGCCCAAATCGAAAAAGCAAACAGTGCGAGAACATAGGTACGTAAATACCTAAAGGTAAAATTGTTAGGAAATTAAATACAGCTACGCGCCGTTACATAACGATTCCCGTCAGCTCATTAGATATTCATAAAATAGAAGCGCTCTAGCTAGTGGAATTCCAGCACTTTTAACAACATCGAAGAGACGGCGAAGCTAGGGTAGAAGTTGACCAGATGGTTAGGGCAGGCATTGTGTGGAGACACTCTCCGTCCGCGTGACGAGAATAATAGGTGACCTACATACAAGAACGATCGGAAAGATACAGACCGGGTGAAATCAAAATAAACAATAACACCTCGCAAGAACAATAGTAACTCGTTAGTTATACTACCTACGATAATTAAAATTACACCAATCGATAGGGCGAATTAATAAACTGCAATAGCCGAAAATTCGCTGCGGCCCTGGAAAAGCCAGTAGGGGAAAACGCGAAATGAAAGTTAAACCGGTGCAATTATAATAGCTAGGTACAATAGAAGTACCTAAACGCGTTGACCGATTTGAAGGAAAATTTTGGTAGTTCAGGTTTAGGAAAATTCAGTAAGGTAGCCGCGAGGTCAACTCGCCTAATCTTAAGATAAATGAGATATGATTAAGAAACAAATCACGACATGAGGCAGTGGCAATAAGGTTCATTGTTGCGTGACATTTAGAAAGTGGACCACCGCTTCTATAAAAGCGAACGTCTTGCCGCCGCTAAAAGCAGATAGAGATCAGCTTCCGAGCGGGTCGTATCTGACTTCCTAACCCTTTATACGGTACCCAGAGATGGCCTAGCGGACTCCGGGATACCTAATCCTTATCTAAACCTGAAAATTCGAATCCAGAGATGGCATAGCGGACTCCGGTCGAATTTCCCTTATCTACCTTGGAAAAATTCCAGTTGAAAACCCGAAACGAGCAAATATCGTTTCCCACCAATTTCTAATCACAATTCTAATAAAATTCGAATCCAGAGATGGCCTAGCGGACTCCGGTCGAATTTTCCTTTACCTATCCCGGGAAATCCAATAAATTTGCATCGCTTCTTGAAACAACTCAATATTCGCAGTTGGCAATTTCTCGTCGAACCAATTCACTAGTAAATGGCAAAGCGCCTATCCGAAAAAATTTCCTTCACAAAGTAGGGAAAATCCATTGAGAAAATAGTTAGAGAAGATCCCTCTTCAACACCAAATCCAAATAAATAAATAATCAAACAGATTCGCCAAATCCATGAGCGCAGGCCCCATTTTAAATCAGGCAAAATAATCAACTAGGTATTAGGCGGTACCACAGTAGGTACCTACGCAATTACGTCAATAAATAGAAAAACCCCGACAGGAAGCAATTCCTCAACAACAAATAAATTACAAATTCGCTGTGCAGGAGATAAAAATAGGAGGAAAATAAAACAACCCATTATCAAAAATGATTCAATTAGGGAATTGACCACGAAGATAAACACAAGCCATCGATTTGTAAAGAAGTTCGAGTTTCTTTAGTACAAATAGTAGGCCGGCACCTGCTGTCCCTTTAAATACGATGTTTGAAAGTGAAAGGAATTCCTTGCCATTATATGACACCATAAATAGAGATCACATAGCAGAGCACCCTCCGATACAGGTCTAGATAGAACAAGGCAGCGTTGTCAGATGTAGCATCTGCTACTTCGCAAACATTATTAGAAAATACTAATTCCATTACAAGACCCAATTAGGTGTTATAATAGGTACTCGATTATCCCACACTGGGGGAGGTATTCACCTCGATGTCCAGGTGAAGACCTCCGTTGCACCAGTAAATAGTATGATTCTTTAAAAAGTGGAAATCATAGATCGCAACAGGGCAAAGGCACCCTCAGAGTAGGACAGCGTAACAGAAACCAAAGCAAGGTTGTCAGGTGTAATAAACGCCCTCACATATCAGGAGTCCAATAACAAAAATAAAGTTAGGATCATGAATTGCAATTCACAAATAAAAATCCAAAGTACCTCAAAATTAATCTCGAGTATGGGAAAGCCAATAAAGAAAGTCAAGAAACCAAAGTATCATTATAAGATCGTTCTTCCGAAGCTCTTCTATTCGAACAGAGACAAAATTGTCCTGTGCAATCAACCCAGGTATTCAGTAAAAATCTCCACATCCACAGTTGATCAAAGCAACAATATAAAAACTCTAATGACCAATCAAATAACTCATTGCCTCGAGAGGCAAGGTAAAACAAACAGGTTGCAACCAATAGAATAACAATCAGTACTGTCAACAGGTATATAGGGCAAGACTGGGTAGCACGGCGGGGGCGATTGCTGGTCTCGTTACAATTGTATTCCCGAAACCAAGCCGGAACCAGTAGGTACCAATTACAAATTCCAGCATTTCTATCAGTCCTGACTAGTTAGGGGTAGAAACCAGGAACACGGTGGAATCGATGGTTGGTCTCGATGTCCGCAAATATGCCGGTTCCAGGAGGTACCAAACTAAAAATTCCAACACTTCAATTCTTCGCCAGCTAGCCCACAGGGGCAAAAAGGTAATCAAAAGGTTAAACCAAAGTAAACAAACAAGGTTTACCAAATGACAATAATATGAGTTATCAAGCAGGTCACGAGTAAAAATAAACGGTTGTGAAATAATTCACACTCCTAGGTAAATCAACTGTGAAAATAAAATCATTAAATAAAAGAGAATCGGAAAGAACGATTTCATAAAAGATGCTAATTCAACATTCAAGAGAAATGGCAACCCCGTACTAGAATCCACTCGCTAGGTAAAATCAACTTAAACGGCCCGAGTCTCAATCCGTTGGCTATTATAGCTAGGCAACCAATATGCCACCAGCCGTCCAGGCGCGATGTTTAACTCGCGTCAGACTCACAGGCGACGCAGCTAGACATACAGGGTGATTCTCCCGGTTGAAAATACACGATAATTTCGTACGAGAAATTGAATAGGTAATACACAGACATTTCCGCATATACCGGATAGTCTGTAACCGAAACAAAAGCGAAACGAAATAATAAGACATTCCCGCATATACCGGGTAGTCTGTAAACGAAACAAAAACAAAAAGAAAGCACAGGTGTGCAAAAGAGTGGAATCCGAAATGGATTGGAGTTTGAAACATGCATGAAAGGGATCCCTCTTCGCTTTCCATTTTTTTTTGTACTCTCTATGCAAAATCACAGCCCATCTCGCCTTTCACCATTTTACGCCCTTGCAAACAAATTCTCTCGCTCATCACTCGCTTTTAAACTCCCTGATAGGAAGCCAACAGTTAACAACACGTCTCAGTAAAGTTCTCCGCTTTTCCAAACAAAAATCCCAGTAGGTTCTTTTGCGCATCCGTTTCGGCCATAGTAATCTTGGCATACTTAAATCAAAGAGCAGGGGTGACAACGGTAAACACAACGTAGGAAAACACAGCGGTCCTATTAGGAGAAATTAGGGAAACTAGACGATCACACGGTGGCTTTTCGCGACAGATAAAGGGGCCCGGGTCTTCTACGTTACATTTATAAGTACTTACATATGTATTTTTATAGTCAAAAATATAAAAATGCATTCATATTTTATTTCCTAGAAAATTTCTCCTTGGTAGGTATTCAGTAATCCGCACCTATTCAGATTAGCGAGACTCTACTGTATTTACTTACTTATGTTACATTTGAAAATACATTGTTACTCCTAGAAAGTTGAAGAAGACATTAATTTAAACAATTTTTTGGTGAAAACAGCGTTCAACATGTTAAATAGTAGTCTAAACATGGTGCTTCAAAGTTGAGTTGTTGTTCGCCGAATAGGACCAATAAATATATTAGATTGGAGACCTATTGACATACAAGAATGTATTTATACTATTCAGTAGCTTTAGAAAATTGAGAAATAAGAGTCAAACTATATACGGCGAGTCCCAGGTCATTCGAGCCGTTTTCTGTAAGCGAAACGATTATTTTTTTCAAATTTTTTGACGTTGAAGTTCAAATAATGTAATATACTTCGAAAATGATTAAGTCATCTGTAAATAATTATCAGATCGACGCTGTAGAAATTAAAAATGTTCATTATAATTATAACCGTCGAAGAATAAAGGTTCAGTTAAATTACTAGTAAAAACTTTATTATTTTAATCCTTCCTGAAACTAGAGTAGGGATATAGTACACCACAAAAATTGGCGACGAGGGATTTTGTCATTATTAAACGAACTTACGTAAAGTGAAAAGTGCATTAAAATGGGTAAAGAAGAGAAGAAAGAAGAACAGGTCACCTTTCCTAATATGGTGATAGGACATCTGCGAGAATTTAACCCGGACACATCGGAATGGTCCCTATTCAAGCCAAGAGTAGAAAATTATTTTGAGGCTAATGGAATTACTTGTATCAATAGAAAACGCGCTATTTTGCTGAATATACTTTCGGAGGGAGCTTATAAACTGCTGTTCAATCTCTGCACTCCAGGAACTCCAGAACTGAAGACGTATGACGAACTGTTGAAATTGTAACGGTTCTTTTGATACCGTTACATTAATTATTAAATAAATAAAATCTTTATTCATCTTCCCTGTAGGTAGGACTGTATATTTCTGGAGCACACTATACGTTGCCTTAATAGGTGGCATTTACACCGAACGAGGGCGACACTACCGTTCGTACTTCCCGAGTCGCGCTTCGCTTCATTTCGTGGTACCTGCAGGGAGGGGAATAATTAATATAAGGTGCAACACAGTCGTGGATGATTGATTCCTGTTAAAAACTTTCTTTAAACAACCACCTAAACATAATGTCTCGCAGCTAGAAAGCAGCCCTTCACCCACTCAGTAGGTAAGTGTGGAGCATTCTCCGTAATACTGCTTTTTATTTTATAATACCATGTGAAGGTTGAGTGGCGAGTCAAGATCGCCGATCTCATTTCATTTTTCTAAATTAATTTCATTAATCATTTATTACTTTTCATATTATCATTGTTGCTCTTGCTTTATATTATATATCCATGACACATCCCCGGGAAGTCGTGTTGAACACTTTTGAGGCAGGCACCATCACCACCTGCTTTATAAAGATAAGTGGTTCAGTTCTTCACTGGTATACCTAGCCTGGTTGCTATTTTCATTTTTCAAATAATTGCTTTTTAATTTCACCTCCAGGGCTCTAGTGCCTCATTATGTCATAATTTTTGCAGCTTGTAATTTTTCATCATTTAATAAGCAATTTTTCTTCCTATTATTAATATCGCCCCCACACGTCATCGTGTGGGTTTCAATATAATCTTTTTTGTGCTTTGCCATTTTGTTCTTCTCATTTAATGCCTATTTCATTATTATAATCATTTCGTAATTTCTGTGAACTTGATATTATATGTTATTGTTAACTATGTACCTACCTGTGATACCATCATTTGTAATTCACCAATAATTGCAATGTCTCCCTTTTGTGGTATTTAAATTTATTTCATTAAATTGATGTATTTTTGTAATATTTAATCTATTAGTTATTATCTATTTTACTGTTCATTTACATTTATTACCTTAATAAAGACTGTTAAAATTTGCTTGTGAATTTTCTTCTGCCTGTGACGTTGTTCATTTGTGTGCATTGCCATAACAATAGTTAAGTTTTCATTTTGAGCTAGCTGGCTGCTAAATAGCATTCCTAACCTCCCCGAAAATTGCTCGGGGTGGAACGGAAGGTTATAAAATTATTAAACACGTACTTCCAAGATGAAGAAGCCGTATATGTCTCCAGGTATAATTTTTATATGGCCAGGAAATTAGGCAGCGAGACTCCAAAGGAATGGGCAACAAGATTGCGAAATCTAGCGTCATTCTGTCAGTTTACGGAGGAAAACTTGAAGTTAGTGCTGCGGGATAATATCCCGCCGCACTAACATACATATTATGTATATTATTGGATACGACAAGGGGGTAGTTCAAGACAGGCTGATGGAGGAGACAATGAAATTAACCTTCACAGAGGCAGTCAACATCGCAAATGCGAAATCAACAACCAGGAGCGGCACTCCGGGACCAAAGGAAGCAGAATAAGTTCATCATGTGAAAGGAAAACCGAAGTCATCTAACGACTGGAACAAGGGAAAGACTAGACCTCCCCAGAGCACCGTCTGTGGTAGGAGGAACCATTTTTCAGCTAAGTGTTTTTATAAAAAAATTAATTGCCACAATTGCAATAAAAAAGGGCACCTCTCTCCCATGTGTTCTTCTAAAAGTACCTAATAAACATAAATTTAATTTTAAATATAATTATTCTCACAGAGGTAATAATAATAGTAAGTCACATCAAAATTTTGTTGAACTGCAGGATACCCCTGACAACGAAATCAAATTTCGAGGAACAATCGGAGAGTAAACCTAATAATGTAAAAGATGTCTGCAAGATTTTATCTAAGAGCAATAACGTTAGGAAGCAACATTTGAATAATTTTTTATTTACAATTTCGAACTCAGAATCTGTGACAATAAAGATAAACCGTTTTATATTTCAGCATTTTTCAATAATTTGCAAATCAAATGCCAAGTCGATACAGGTGCTAGTATTTCCTGCATTTCAGATAAATTGTATTAATAAAATAAAGAAAAAATAAATTAAATAAATAAATTAATAAAAAAAAAAAAAAAATTTCAAATTGGTGGGAAATTTTTGATAAAAAGGAGTTACCTTATTTGGTTGGTCGCTGGAGATTTTCCTTTTCCCAAACCGTAATTCTTGTTATAGCACTTTCCTTCCGACAGGCACTATTACGATAATGATCGCGTAATTGTTCTACAGCGGGATCAACTTTTGATTTCACTTTTAACAGCGGATAAGCGGTTTTTTTAAATAAAAAATGATAGTTCTAAGTAGCGGCGATTTTCGACTGCGGCGGAGAGAGTCTTCTTCTTCTTCTTCTTATACCTTCTCGCTGCGCGGACGATCGGTAACTTAGAGGAGTAGGTACAAGGATAGCGGGAATTTCAAATTTACGGATAAGTGTGGTTGTGTATTATGTGAAAATAAATATGGCCAAACCATAGCCGGCGGCCTTGAAGTATTGTAATACTTCAACAGAATAAATGATTACAATCTAAACGAGAATAAACCCCAAACTTAAACTAAAAATATTAATAACTAAAAGAATATACAGGGTGTCCCAGACTTAATTGACCAGGCCATATCTCATATACAGGTTGAGATAATCGAGCCGAATAAAAGGCATATTATTATAATTTTTCAAGCTGTATAACATGACAGCATGAAAACAACCCCCACTCCAACATCCCCTAAGTTGCAGCCCCCACCCTTAAAAAAATGAATAGCACCCTGTATATATTTTTGTATATTCAAAACCAGTATTCGATTCTCTATTCAGATGATTTTTCAGATTCAAAATTGGTTCAGAAATAACCAAGAAAAAGTTCATCAAGGTGGTCATGACTTTTTATCTTAACTTTCTCTGGATGACTTTTGCTGTCAAAATTTATTCATAGTTTTTAACAGGCAGGTGATAGTTATTATTATAATTAAAGTCCAAACAATTTATTTGATAATTCTGATTTGTTGGGAAATTTAAAAAAATAAAACAAGAGATAAAGCACTTTATCATGAACCTTAATGATGACTGTGACCTGCTAATTAAAAACTATGACCAAAATATTGATAAATTTTGGCAGCTAAAGTCATTCAGGTAAAGTTAAGATAAAAAGTCATGACCACCTTGATGAACTTTTTCTTGGTTATTTCTGAACCAATTTTGAATCTGAAAAATCATCTGAATAGAGAATCGAATACTGGTTTTGAATATACAAAAATATATACAGGGTGCTATTCATTTTTTTAAGGGTGGGGGCTGCAACTTAGGGGATGTTGGAGTGGGGGTTGTTTTCATGCTGTCATGTTATACAGCTTGAAAAATTATAATAATATGCCTTTTATTCGGCTCGATTATCTCAACCTGTATATGAGATATGGCCTGGTCAATTAAGTCTGGGACACCCTGTATACAAGCAGGGTAGGATGCGGATTTATTGACTTGGCAGAGGACAAATGCGAACCACAGGGCGAACATAGCTGCCCGTTTTGGTCTTCACCTTTACTACGCGAACTACTCCATCCTTTCCCGGATAGACCTCCTCTATCACCCCTAAGGGCCAGCATAATGGCGGGAGTCTATCTTCGCGAATTATTACAACCTGTCCTTGTGCCGCGGGACATGCTTCAGTGTTCCACTTTTCCCTAGCTTGAAGAGTCGAGAGGTATTCAATATGCCATCTTTGCCAGTAAGATTGGACTAACTTGTCAATCAGAGCATATCGCTGTAAACGATTTACTGGAACGTTGTCTAAATTTTCAGCGGGAATAAATTTCAGCGGAGTAAGATTAAGAAAATGGGAGGGCGTTAATGCAGTTGGATCCGAAGGATCATTACTTAGACAACAGAGAGGACGCGAATTCATTAGCGCTTCGATTTGAATGAGAATGGTATTGAGTTCCTCGTAGGTTAAAATCTGATTGCCGATTACTCTAAAGAGGTGAGTCTTTACACTCTTAATATTACTTTCCCATAGGCCGCCCATGTGAGGGGCGTATGGAGGGTTAAACTTGAATTCGATCTTTTGCGGCGTTAAATCTTTAACGATCTCTTTAGCGAAGTCCTTGGAATATACCAAAGAATAAATTTCATCCAATCGTCTGCGTGCCCCGACGAAGTTTCTGCCTCCGTCACTGATAATGAGAGACACGGGACCCCGACGAGAGATGAATCGTTTAAAGGCGGCTAGAAACAGATCTGTCGAAAGATCCGACACTAATTCAATATGTAAGGCCTTAGTGACCAAGCATACGAATAAGCAAATATAAGCTTTTTGGCTTTTAACTCCGCGTTTTCTAGTTAGTGTGATAGCTAAAGGTCCTGCGTAATCAACACCACACTTAGCGAAAGGTTTGTGTTGACTGACGCGAAATTCAGGTAGGCTTCCCATCAAAGGCGATGATGATTTTGGATTATTTTTAAAACAAGGGTTGCAAGAATGAACCACCCTGCGTACAAGACTGCGACCAGACAATATCCAATATTTATGGCGTACTAGAGCTAACAATAAAGTAGGGCCTGCATGACATCGTAATATATGATGATACTCGACCAATAACTGAACGATGCGATCTCTGGATGGTAACAAAATAGGGTGTTGTTGTTCATAACTAAGCGGTGCATTCTGTAAGCGACCTCCTACTCTGAGGATCTCGCTTTCTATAAATGGGTTGAGTTTGCGTAGTTTGAGACGACAGGACTTTCCTGACTTCAAAGCTTGGATATCGTCTTGAAAATGTGACTGCTGAACACATTTTAAAATGTAATTCTCGGCTTTGTCCAAGTCCGAAACTGAAACTGGTCCCTTAGAACTCAGTTTTTTCGAGAAGCGTAAAATTAAAACTAGTACCCTGAGTAATTTACTCCATGAGGAAACTCGATCAGCGAGAGTATAGATTAGATGAGGCTCGGGATTAGCGATTTGTACAACTAGTGACAATGCCTTAGTTTCAGGCATATCAGCGGGAGCGGATTCTTTTTTGAAAGGCGTGATAGACCATTGGTGTTGCGGGGAGGAGATCCAAGAAGGTCCTTGGAACCACATTTCATTATCGATCAATTTAATGGGAGTAACAGGGCGAGATATTATGTCACTGGGATTGTTCTTTCCTGGCACATGATGCCAATGCTCAGGATCGACAATTTCTTGAATAGCGGCGGTTCTATTGGCAATAAATGTTTGCCATCTATGCGGGGACGAGTGTATCCAGGCCAAAGTGATAGTGGAGTCAGAGAATGCAAATATTTTATCAATTGCGCAACGAGAATGGAAACTATTAATGACTGATTGTATGAGTAATGCGAGAAGATGAGCAGCACACAATTCCAATCTTGCGAGTGATACCTTTTTCAAGGGTGCAACACGTGATTTCGCGCAGAGAAGAGAAACATTAGTTGCTTTCGAAGTCAGCGAACCAATGCGAATATATATCACCGCGCCATAACACTTTTCGCTAGCGTCTGCGAAACCTAATAGAGTTATAAATGAGTCTTCAACAATACCTATGTGACGAGGAATATTAACCTGCGAAAAATTAACGAGCTCAGAGTGAATTTGAAACCACATTCTTGAAAGGTCGTCTGGCAGCTCTTCATCCCAGCCCAGCTCACGCTTCCAGCACTCTTGTACTAGAAGTTTCATGCATGCTGTTAAAGGAGCGATCATACCTAGGGGATCAAAAAGCGATGCAGTAGCTGATAATATCGAACGTTTAGTAGCGTTGAAATATTGAGAATCAGAGTTAGTTCTGAAAATAAAATTATCGTCAGCCGGGTTCCAGCGTAAGCCTATTAGCTTAGTTTCTGAATCAGAGTCAAATCGGACATTCTTACATAAGCGAAGTTCCTCGGGAATATGTCCCAAAAATTCCAATGAATTAGAGATCCATTTAGTCAGGTTGAAACCTGCACTTCTGAAGAGAGCGTTTAACTGCTTATACAGTTCGAGGGCTTCTACAGGGGTATGTACTGAATGCAAATAGTCATCCATGTAACCGTAAGTTGAAGCAATGGGTGCCGCTTGTGGATATTTATCACCTTCGTCAATAACTAACCTTTTGATCACGCGCATGGCGAGATAAGGCGAGCATTTTAATCCGAATGGTACACGTTCAAATTCATAGATGTCCATGGGCTGCTCAGCATTAAATCTGAAAAGTATTCGTTGGAAGCGGCGGTGTTCCCGTTCGACTTCGATCGAGAAGAACATCTTTTCTAAATCAGCTGATACCGCGATAGCGAAGAGTCGAAAATTGATAAGCAAATCGAAAATATTGGACTGAAGGTTAGGCCCACAATACAAAATATCGTTAAGACTCTTTCCAGAAGATGTCTTACTGCCAGCATCAAGAACAACTCTAACCTTTGAAGTATCCTTATCAGGCCGATATATGGCTCTGTGCGGTATATAATATGCATGAGGGGGCGGTCTTGATTCAATTACTTTATTTAAGAAACCTTTATCAATGTATTCTTGAATTGTTGCGTTATAACCTGTGCGTAAAACTATGTCTGAATCTAGTTTCTTTTCCAACGATAATAATCTGCGCTTAGCGGTAAAATATGAGTCCCCCAATTGATCAGGAGTCTCTCTAAAGGGCAATGAAACGACGTATCGACCATCTGCTTCGCGCAAAACATGATTATTGAAGATTTCCTCGCATCTTTGTTCCTCAGGACTAAGAAATTTACGTGAAGGAACCGATTCTAAATCCCAGAATTTCTGTAGCATGTCATCTAAGCTTGTTTCCTTTCCCTGGATGACTGCGTGTAGGCCGTAAGAATTATTTGGCTTAATTTCTGCACATTTAGCTTCGCCCATCATTAAATAACCAAGTGTGGATTGGACCGCGATTATTCCGGAGTTAGGGTGAATGATCTTTTTTGATAACAATAGATGCGGAAACAACCCTGAACCGATGACGCAATCGATTTCTGAAGGAGAGAAAAATTTGTCGTCTGCTAAGAGCGTGTCCTTGAAATAATCTAGAGCTTCTGTGCTTAGTTGCGCGGTGGGCAAATTCCCTGTAATCTTTTCAACAACTGCGGCTTTTATCGTGTATTGATAGCGAGAGTCAAATCTAGATCGAAAACTGATAAGAGTATATCCTAGGAATCCTAGGATAGGACGCACCAACATACCGATCCCATGTACTGATGATGATTGATAATTAATGGTCAAGTTTAATCGTTTACAGCAAGATTCAGTAATAAAATTAGCATTTGAGCCGGTGTCTAATAATATTCGAATACTGCAGTTCAAGTCGGCTTTACTGTTATCACAAACATAAACTCGAGCGGTAGGTGAAACATCAGTATAAGGACTCGAAGAATTATTTGTATTCGTAAATAAGCACTCCTTGCTCGGAGTTTCATGCATTTGCATTTTATTTTTAAAAACACTATTTGCTGCGTTCACATCTGGGACAGTAGCGTGCAACTCAGTTGCAGGAACGATTTTTGTCGTGGTCGACAGCGATAATGGTTTATTATCTTGAGAGGCCTGGGAGGAATTGGAACTATTGAAATGTAATAACGAATGATGACGTCTGTTACATTTGAAGCAGGTTCTTGAGGATCTACACTGTCTAGTTTCATGAAAACCTAGACAGTTTTTACAGTATGCGTTTTTTGACACTATATCGTACCTAGCGGAAACATCCAAGCTAACAAACTTTGGACAGCGGAATAGAGGGTGCTTGTCATCTGATTGACAAACATTGCATGAGCGAACTGATGAGTTACTATTTATTACAAATGAATGGAAAGAGGATTGCTTGTCTTTTGAGATATTTTGTGAGGAGGATGCGGTTTTCGAGGGAGAAATATACGTTAATGGTCTGATAAGTTGTTGGGTGCGCGTCAAGACTCTAGTTTGTTCTTTAACAAATTTTTCTAAAGAAGCGTACGTAGGTATTTTTTCCAAGCGAGAATCTTGCTCAAAAAGGTTAACAGTGTCCTTATCGAGTTTATTCAGAGCGATATGCGTGATAATAAAGTCAGCCAAATCTGGTAGGTTGACGGCTTTTAAAGCGGCAACTGAAGCACAAAAGTACTCCAGAAAATTGTCTAAATTTTGCGGTGAAGCATTGACAATGGGTTTAAACTTAAACATATTATCCAAGTACTGAACAGCGAGAGTGCGAGAATCTTGATATTTTTCAATCAGCAAGTTCCAAATAATAGGGTAGTTAGAAGCAGTTGGCAGCACCCCGGCGGTGACCGACAAGGCCGATCCGGAAAGTTTTGATATTAAGTACTGAACACGTTCAGCGTCTGTGAGCTGTTTATTTTCGTGAATCAATTCTTTAAAATTTTGATAAAATAATGGCCAACGAATAGGGTTACCATTAAATCCTACTAGTTCTAATACCGGTAGTTTTTGTTGCGGTTTAGTTACAGCAGGAATATTGGGTTCGGTTTTGATTTTGGTCAAGTCGGCTAAACTTTGTTCAGTAGTTTTTATATGACAATAGATCTCATCAAATGCTTCTGCAGCTTTAAAGGAGGGAGTATATTCGGGTTTTAATTTTAATTTTTCAAGGTTCACATCCTGCACAAGCTGCATATATTCATCCCTAACTTTATCTAGAGTTTTTGTACGTGTTAGAAATCTTTGATTTCCCTCTGGGGTTCCAACTGATTTACTTAAATCATATAAATTTTGAGCAATAGAAAATAAGCTCTGTTGCTTAGCTTCTAATACTTTTAATGTAGACATTTCAAAAGTGATATCTACGTGATAAGACAGCGACAATGTCGGCGTTTAATTTTATGAATAAATGAATGATTTAAATTTATCAAAAAGATTTAATATTAAGCGTGTATTATGTATTATTGAGGATATAATGGACTGTAATATGTAATGATCCGGCTCGAAGGACCAAAAATTATGGTGGGAAATTTTTGATAAAAAGGAGTTACCTTATTTGGTTGGTCGCTGGAGATTTTCCTTTTCCCAAACCGTAATTCTTGTTATAGCACTTTCCTTCCGACAGGCACTATTACGATAATGATCGCGTAATTGTTCTACAGCGGGATCAACTTTTGATTTCACTTTTAACAGCGGATAAGCGGTTTTTTTAAATAAAAAATGATAGTTCTAAGTAGCGGCGATTTTCGACTGCGGCGGAGAGAGTCTTCTTCTTCTTCTTCTTGTACCTTCTCGCTGCGCGGACGATCGGTAACTTAGAGGAGTAGGTACAAGGATAGCGGGAATTTCAAATTTACGGATAAGTGTGGTTGTGTATTATGTGAAAATAAATATGGCCAAACCACAAATAAAATAATAACTTTTTATAATGGTGATAAAATTTTACCGTTAAGTTGCGTACTCATTAGAGCATTTGCCCCGAACAAGCGCGCCGAACAGAGCAGAGCCGAGCATTCGGGGCGTTTATATTTTTCACCCGAGCCCCGAACGAGCATTCGGTTCGGCACTGATCCAGTTGTTCGTAGATACATTAGTTTGGCAGTAGAGCTGGTTAATCCCGTCCAGACTGAACGCGAACATCCTTTAGCTGCGTACTCATTAGAGCATTTGCTCCGAACGAGCGCGCCGAACAGAGCAGAGCCGAGCATTCGGAGCGATTATGTTTTTCACCCGAGCCTCGAACGAGCATTCGGTTCGGCACTGATCCAGTTGTTCGTAGGTACTTAGTTCGGCAGTAGAGCTGGTTAATCCCGTCCAGACTGAACGCGAACATCCTTTGATGTACCGACAGAGTTCGGATCGGTCTGAGCACGTTCGCCGAACAACCTGAGCGTGCTTGGCTCTGTTCGGATGCCCGTCCACATCTGAGCGGTTCAGCTCTGTTCGGGACGCTCGTTCGGGGCTCGTGCTCTAGTGAGTACGCAGCTTTTTATGTACCGACAGAGCTCGGATCGGTCTTGTAATGTTCTTATTTAATTAAGATGATTATTAATATATGTTTTATTATTTAAACTAGGTAAATTACATAAATAAAAGGTAACACTTCACGAGCATGACGTTGGGTCGGAACTGTGTTTTAGAACTCAAAATGGCGTTATTGCCAAGGTTACCAAATCACATACGTCACACGCCCCTTTTAACAGAGTACATTATTATGGTATTGTTTACAATAATTAATGTTAATATTAAACAAAGTAAAATAAATTTTTACCAGCAAAAAGATAATTAAATGCATACTAAATTAAACATGCAGAAAAACAAATTATTATTCAAAGATCAAACTTCTTAGGAGGTTTACTTATTCTACCACTTCTTGTGTAAACACATCTTTCAGTTTTTTCTGTTTCTTTGGTTTCTGTTTCTTGATCTTTTTTCACTTCTCGTTCTCTTTCAATAACTCTTCTTTCCTCTCTAATAGGAGATTCATGCTTTATCCGAGTTTTAGTTTCTTGCTCGTTTTCTTTTTTCTCATTCTCATCTTCCTCAAACTCTGTTTTATACGGTCTTATATGCATTCTGTTTCGTCT
Source organism: Malachius bipustulatus (assembly GCA_910589415.1). Taxonomy (NCBI): domain Eukaryota; kingdom Metazoa; phylum Arthropoda; class Insecta; order Coleoptera; family Melyridae; genus Malachius; species Malachius bipustulatus. Next base: position 182,163 of record CAJUUM010000034.1, on the reverse strand, counting down.
ATAGTTGGTGTCATTAACTTGAACAGTATAGTCTCTTGGTCTGTTTATATTTACTACATGACCAGGTTTCCAGTTTCGAACACCATCTTGAACTAACACTTTTTGACCTTTTGCAAGTTCGGGTAAAGGTTTTGTTGTTTTATTATATCGGCACTGTTGTTTCCTTTGTTTTGATCTAAGTTTTTCCTTGATTCCCTTTGTTGAATATTTTGGTTTTAATATTTCTTTATTTACAGGAAGCGTAGTTCTCAGGCATCTACCCATTAGTAAAATAGAAGGAGCTGGCAGGTCTTGTTTTGGTGTTGTATTGTAGTTCAATACAGCAAGAAATGGATCTTCTTTATCTCTATACGCCTTGACAAACAATCCTTTCACCGTCTGTATGGTCCTTTCGACCATTCCGTTGCTCTGTGGATATAGTGGGCTTGATGTTGTTAAATTAATATCATATTTCCTTGAGAAATTTTGAAATTCTCGCGAGTTAAAGGGTGGACCATTATCTGAAAATATTTCCAATGGAAGGCCATATAACGTAAATACATTTTTCAAGGATGATATAACAGTCGATGCATTTTTGCTCGCCAGTTTGTTTACTATGGTAAACTTGCTAAAATAATCTACAATGACTATATAATCAGCCATTTCCACATGCATAAAATCAATTCCAATTTTCTCCCACGGTAAGTCAGGTGGTTTATGACTTTTTAATGGTTCTTTTTGATTACTTTTGGAGTACATTTGGCAAACGGAACAATTAAGTACCAATTTCTCAATATCGGAAGTAATTCCAGGATAATACACAGCCTGTTGTGCTTTCTTCTTACAGGATACTACTCCTTGGTGTGATTGATGGATAAGATTTAAAAATTCATCTTTTAAGGCCTCTGGGACTACTAATCTTTTTTGATAGAAGATGATATTCTTATGCATGAAGATTTCGTTGCGAATATGCCAATACTTCTTAACTGAAGGTGGACTGACACTGCTTTTGTGCTGTGGCCAACCATTAAGTGTATAATACTTAACCTTCTTCAGTGTTTCATCTTCTTCGATCGCTTGTAGGAGTCTTTTCTCATTTTCAGTTGAGGTCGAGATTACTGAAAATACACGTAGATTATCATCCAAATAATTGGTATTCATTGTGTCTTTTGTAGGACTTCTGCTTAATGTATCCGGCACCTGTAAGTTTTTTCCAGGTACGTATTCAAGTTCAAATTGATATCGTAATAATTTCAAAGTTAATCTTTGTATTTTTGGTGACATATCATCAATTGGTTTCTTTAATAGACCAATCAGAGGTCTGTGGTCTGTTTCAAGTTTGAATCTTCTACCATATAGGTAATAGTGGAAACGTTCGCAGCCAAACACCAACGCCAACAATTCTTTATCAATATGGTTGTAACGCTGCTGAGTCTGTGTAAGAGAAATTGAAGCAAACTCCACCGGTTTATTCTCTTGAGCTATGACAGCACCAATGCCATATGGACTCGCATCAACAGACAAAGTTACTTGTTTTTCAGGATTGAAATATGTTAAAGTTACATCTGCAGCAAGCAATTCTTTGATATGTTTAAAGCTGTTTTCTTCAGTTTGTGTCCATATCCACTCTACCTTCTCACTAAGTAATTTTCTCAATTGACTCGTCGCTTGTGATAAGTTAGGTATAAACTTAGCTAAATATACCACCATACCTAAAAATCGTTGCAGTTCCTTTTTATCCTTTGGAGATGACATGTTTCTAATTGCTACTACTTTATTTTGATCCGGTGAAACACCATTGCCGCTAATTTCATGTCCAAGGAACTTGATTTTAGGTACACAAAATTTGGACTTTTCCAAATTTAAGGTCATGCCACTCTTTCTGATTTTCTCCAATACTAGGCTTATCCTTTGATGATGTTCTTCAATGGTACTTCCATAAACTAAAATGTCATCGAAGTATGCTATTACCCCAGGAAGACCACTCAACATCTCATGTATAAAATGTTGAAATATTTCAGGTGCAGAAGTAAGCCCGTATGGCAATCTCAAATAGCGATACCTTCCAAAGCTTGTTGCTATCGTACATAGTAGGGAACTTTCTTTTTCCAATGGAATCTGTAGAAATGCCGAAGATGCATCTAGTAAGCTGAAAACCTTGGCTCCAGATAATTGTGAAAATAAACAATCATACGTTGGTATTTGAAAAAACTCCCTCTTCACATACTTATTAAGGTTACGAGGATCCATGCAAATTCGGATGTCACCGTTGCTTTTGGGGACCACCACTATAGGATTGACCCAGTCTGTTGGTTCAGTTACAGGCACCAAAATTTTTTGTGATACCAACTCATCAAGTTTTTTCTTGACTCTGTCCCGCAAAGCTATTGGTATTTTTCGGGCGGCACATACGCTCGGTTCAGCATTTGGTTTCAGAGTAATCTTGCACTCTTTATTCACACACCCGATTCCCGAAAACACATTTTTGTTGAAGTCTAGGATTTCATTTAACGTATTGTCTCTGTTTATTATTTCAGTCACTATTTTAGTTTTAATTATGTTGAAATGTTCTGCCGCACTTAAACCTAAAATGGATTTAGGCATACTTTCGTTTAAAATATAGAATAGAAGTTTGTTCCTTTTACCGTTATATGAGCACCGCAAATAAATTTGTCCAAGTATATTTATTTTATGTCCCGAGTATGAAGACAAAGACGATGCTACATTTGAAAGTTTCTCCACACTAATTTTAAGAGAATCAAAATCATCACGGTTTAAAATGTTGACATCACTTCCAGTGTCTATTTTCAAGTTTATCAGACAGTCATTAATTTTGATTAGTTCAAACCACTCTATTGAGCTTACAACAGTATTGTTTACTGTCCAAACCACTTTTTGATTATTAAAATTACTATCACTGCCTTCTGTACTAGAGTCAGTATCACTGTTCAATTCATCTTGCATAATTTCATGCACATTAGATTTTTTAGGGCACATTTTCCGATAATGTCCCTGTAATTTGCAACCAGAGCAAATTCGATAATAAGCTGGACAATTTCCTTTAACATGTTGCAAGTCACACCTCTTGCACTTGTAAGCAAGATTAGTTGATTTATTTTGGTGTCTAGTGGAACGCCAATTATCACTTGTACGATCAACAGTTTCACTATATTTATTAGGTTTGCTAGTTGAAGCACTAACACTATTTTTAGAGAAATGTCCTCTACTTGGCTTATAATTATTAATTGCACTCACATTAGACTGATTAATTTCTTTTTGAGTTACTACACTACTTTCCATTGATCTAACAATATCAATTGCTTCATTCAATTTTAAATCAGAATGTTGAAGTAGTTTTTCTTGTATTCGTGTATCACGAATACCTAATACAATTCGGTCACGTATTAGCACGTCTTTTTCTTTAAATTCGCAAGTTGAGGCTAACTGTCTTAGCGCTGTTATAAATTGATCAACTGTTTCATTAGGAAGCTGATCCCTTTTAAAAAATTTAAAATGTTCATACACCAAATTTTTCATGGGGTCACAATACTTTTGAAATTTATCCAAGACAACATTTAATTTTGTTTTGTCTTCATCTTCTCCATACTCAAAAGTATTATAAACTTGTAACCCTTCAGTACCAATTTGGTTCAGCAAAATGGCGATTTTCACATCATCCTTTTTCTCTACCTTACCACTTGCCAGCAGGTAAAGTTCAAATTTTTGTCTCCACAGCTTCCAATTACTTGCTATATTCCCTTGAAACGAGAATTTTTCAGGAGATATGTATTGCTCAGTCATTATTCTTGTTTATTCTTTAATATTAATTAATCAGAATCAGAATAACCACTATTGCTTGTTTGAGTTCCTCCAGCGAAAATTATTAAAACTGATGCTTCTGGTTCATTTTCGCTTGCTCTCCCATACACACAGAATGATTGTTCTCGTCCTTGTTGTCGCGATATTTTCATCACGCACTCCCAGCACACGTATTATTACGGGTTGTTTACGTTTGCTTTACCTTTTTACACCGATTATTTAGTAATTTCACTTTTACCAGCTGCCACCATGTAATGTTCTTATTTAATTAAGATGATTATTAATATATGTTTTATTATTTAAACTAGGTAAATTACATAAATAAAAGGTAACACTTCACGAGCATGACGTTGGGTCGGAACTGTGTTTTAGAACTCAAAATGGCGTTATTGCCAAGGTTACCAAATCACATACGTCACAGGTCTGAGCACGTTCGCCGAACAACCTGAGCGTGCTTGGCTCTGTTCGGATGCCCGTCCACATCTGAGCGGTTCAGCTCTGTTCGGGGCGCTCGTTCGGGGCTCGTGCTCTAGTGAGTACGCAGCTTTAGGGGTTTTCAAAGTCAAGGTCAGTTACAATAATAAATTGAATATATTATCAGTTTATGTTATCGAAAACGAAGGAATTCCAATACTAGGACGTGATTTTTTTAAAGAACTGTTCATTAAAAATAATTAATAAGGATGTAGTTATAATGATTTTGTCCCACCAATAGACAGTGTGATACCAATAGACCACCAATACATGGTAAGTGTAATTTTTATTTTTATTTGCATAACAATCAGGGTGTTACGTTGATATTGTATAAATTATTTATTATGTAACATTATTATACAGGGTAATCCCGAAATGGCGGACACGGAATACATACATATTGTAGAGGATGTTCAGAAAGACTGTAAATTTAAAACAAAAATGTGTTCCTCGGCTTCGTTACCGAGATATAGGGTGTCCTTTTTCTAAAATTTAAATCGAAATGGCGGTCAAATTTAAACAACCTCCACTGGCAAAGCACATGATTTCACATAACTATTACGATAGTGCTTTGCTTTTTATTATTTTTATTATCGGGAACGGAATTACAGGCATTCAAAGTTTACCTATTACCTGTGTTCAACAAAATTTTTCAACGTGGCATCGTTGTTCGAATTCGAGATTTTGAATAGTATTATCCAATTTGTATCCGCGCAACGATTATTGTTTTAAGCTTTGTTGTGTTTCCATTTCATATGTTTCCATGGTAACATCTATCTGGGTATTGTAGATATACAAATTATTTTTCTGGCTGCAGAATGGTATCCAGTGCAGTGTTGTGTTGTGACTTTATTTTCTACAAAAGTGGTCACATCTTCTTAAGGGAGCCATACTGGAGAAAACAGTAAATAAAACTTAGAATCTTTAATCCACAATAGATGCTGTGGTGCTGTCCGTGTCCGCCATTTCGGGATCACCCTGTATTAATGTTCATTATTTATTAATTTTAATCATGGAATACATTCCATAAATCAGTAATTTATGGGTGATCCCGAAATGGCACACACGGTATACAGGGTGTTGTAGAAGACATTCACAGAGACTGTGAATTTAAAATAAAAATTGTTTCCTCGGCTTCGTTACCGAGATATAAAGTTTCCTTTTAGAGTTTGTCTTTTATTTTTTTATTATCTATTAGTAGTAAGGATGTAATACGGAATTCAATTTTAACAATACCGGGGAAATTGATCAAACATTTCTAAAAGATAAATTTTCAAAACTTTTCTCTCCAGGATTAGGAACTTTCAATAAGGGTGTGTTGAGTTTAAATTTGAATACAGAATCAGTTACTCCAAAATTCTTTAGGCCTAGGCCATTACCATATTCAATGCGATAAAAAGTGGAGTATGAGTTAGACAGACTTAAATCAGTCAATGGGGAGCACCTATTGTTCCGGTTTTTAAACCAAATGGAGGCATTAGAATATGTGGGGATTTCAAGCCTTTGAATAAATGTTTGGAAATCGACCAGTACCCTTTACCTCGCATTGAAGATCTTTTTTGCAAATTTCAATCGTGTCAGTTATTTACAAAAATTGAACTTTCGCAGTCATATCAACAAATAAGTTTGGATGAAAAATCACAACAATTGGTAACAATTTCAACACACAAAGGACTTTTTCGATATAAACGACTAACATTCGGAATAGCTTCAGCACCGGCCAAATTTCAGAAGATTATGGAAGCGCTACTGCGGAATATCAGCGGCGTCGCTTGTTTTTTGGATGACATATTGATAGGCGGTAAGAATAAGCAGGAGCATTTAGAACGTTTGCTAGAGGTATTAAATAGACTTGAAAATTTAGGGTTTAAACTAGCTTTGGAAAAGTGCGAATTTTTCAAAAATGAAATAGAATATTTGGGTCATAAAATTGACAAAGACGGTCTTCATACTTCTGACTCCATTACAGATGCGGTCAAAAATGCGCCATGTCCAAGGAACGTTTCAGAGCTGAAATCTTTCTTGGGGTTGGTAGTTTATTATTAAATTTGTACCCAACATGTCAACTATTTTGCATCCTCTTTATAATCTTCTAAAACACAATGCTGAGTGGGTTTGGAATCAACAATGCCAAAAATCGTTTAGAAAAATTAACCTAATGTTGATGTCGGCAGAAGTTTTAATTCAATATGATCCCGCATTACCTATCTATTTAATTACAGACTCTAGTTCTTATGGTCTAGGAGCTGTAATAACCCATAAAATGCCCGATGGGACGCAAAGACCTATTGCCTATGCTTCTCGAGTATTGAGCAAGACCGAGAAGAACTATCCTCACCCAGGCAGCACAGCTTGGTGTATTAAACGTTTATTATGCGTAAAATTGGTTTAAATTTGGTTTTAGTTTAATTTCCAAACGTATATTAGTCACGCTTTTTAAACTATACGTATCTTATCTATCAAAATAGACGTTGGAAATATACCTTATACGTTAAATATTAGGAGATATGAATACGTATAAATTACAGTTAGTATTTAACTCTGGTAATACGTATATTGCGTAGGCTATCTAAACCATTTGTATATAATATTCGTTAAATTTCCGTTTAAGTACAACGTTTATCTATGTTATTAATATTGTTTCTTTTTCGACGTTTGGTATTGGTATGTATTCAACGTTTCCCATTAGTAGAAAAGCTACTCAAAAAAAAACGTGGAGACTAAAAACGTTTATTTATTATAAACACGTATATTACGTAGGCCCCATAAACCATTTGTATATAATATTCGTTAAAGTTCAGTTTAAGTACAACGTTTATTTATGTTATTGAAATTGTTTCTTTTTCTACGTTTGGTATTGGTATGTATTCAACGTTTGCCATTAGTAGAAAAGCTACTCAAAAAAAAACGTGGAGACAAAAAACGTTTATTTATTATAAACACGTATATTGCGTAGGTCCCATAAACCATTTGTATATAATATTCGTTAAAGTTCAGTTTAAGTACAACGTTTATTTATGTTATTGAAGTTGTTTCTTTTTCTACGTTTGGTATTGGTATGTATTCAACGTTTCCCATTAGTAGAAAAGCTACTCAAAAAAAAAACGTGGAGACTAAAAACGTTTATTTATTATAAACACGTATATTACGTAGGCCCCATAAACCAATTGTATATAATATTCGTTAAAGTTCAGTTTAAGTACAACGTTTATTTATGTTATTGAAATTGTTTCTTTTTCTACGTTTGGTATTGGTATGTATTCAACGTTTCCCATTAGTAGAAAAGCTACTCAAAAAAAACGTGGAGACTAAAAACGTTTATTTATTATAAACACGTATATTACGTAGGTCGCATAAACCATTTGTATATAATATTCGTTAAAGTTCAGTTTAAGTACAACGTTTATTTACGTTATTGAAATTGTTTCTTTTTCTACGTTTGGTATTGGTATGTATTCAACGTTTCCCATTAGTAGAAAAGCTACTCAAAAAAAAACGTGGAGACTAAAAACGTTTATTTATTATAAACACGTATATTACGTAGGTCGCATAAACCATTTGTATATAATATTCGTTAAAGTTCAGTTTAAGTACAACGTTTATTTATGTTATTGAAATTGTTTCTTTTTCTACGTTTGGTATTGGTATGTATTCAACGTTTCCCATTAGTAGAGAAAAGCTACTAAAAAAAAAAAAAAACGTCGAGACTAAAAACGTTTATTTATTATAAACACGTATATTATGTAGGCCGCATAAACCATTTGTATTTAATATTCGTTAAAGTTCAGTTCAATTACAACGTTTATTTATGTTATTCAAATTGTTTCTTTTTCGACGTTTGGTATTGGTATGTATTCAACGTTTCCCATTAGTAGAAAAACTATTGAAAAAAAAACGTCGAGACTAAAAACGTTTATTTATTATAGATAAATAGATAGATATTTTATTTTCCACTTGTCATGTACATAGATATTACATTTATGGAAGTCAGGTAAATATTAACAACAGAATATATAAATTACAGCCTAACGCTTTGAAACGAGCTATCAAAGATGGAGGCACAGCAGTGAATTACCAATTAGATGGTCCATTTAAAAATTCCTGCACTGAATAGAAGACATTGGCAGTCAAATATCCTTTAATTTTTCTCTTGAAATGGTAAATATTCAGAGATTTTATTTCATGTGGTAGCTTATTGTAGCATTTGAATAATATACTGTTTTTATAAGACATGCCAAGTCTGTATTTTTTTGATGCTATGTGGTCCGCATATCTTGTCTCAATACCGCTGATATGATAATTTGTTCTAAAATTTATAATGTTTCTATGAATATACACCAAATTTTGCAGAATATAAATACACGGGAGTGTTAATATCTGGAAGGATTTGAAGAGCTCACGGCAAGAATCTCTAGGACCCTTGTCTGCTATAACCCTGACCGCTTTTTTTTGAATTTTAAAAACTCTTATACTGTCTTTAGCACCTCCCCACAATAACGTGCAGTAACTAAGGTAGCTGTGGATCACTCCAAAATATGCAGTTTTGACTGCATTGACATCTGCACATTTTCTTATCTGACGTAATACAAATATATGACGAGATAAGGTCGAACAAACCTCGTCTATGTGGGGTCCCCATTTAAGGGAGTGGTCCAAGACCACCCCAAGTGCTTTGATAATTTGTTGTGGCTTATATTTTGGGTCAACTGAGAATGTCATAATTTGAGTTTTTTCTTTATTTAGTTTTAATTTATTAACTGTGAACCAGCTTTCAGCTTTTCTTATCGCTTCACTAACTCGAAGGTCTGTCTCCGTATAAACACTCTATAAACACATATATCACGTATAGGCCACATAAACCATTTGTATATAATATTTGTTAAAGTTCAGTTGAAGTATGACGTTTATTTATGTTATTATGAACCTGACTTATAAAAAAGTAAAAATCGCAATTTTCGAATCAGAATATCAGCCCTCATGTACAACGAGAATGGCTCAATATAGAGGAAAACGGCTTACATGTCCCTATTTTAACTTTTTATGTTCTCCTAATGGTCAAGAAACATTAGCACTATTTTTTTTTAGCGATGACGCGTTAAGAAATTTCAGATTTTTCAGATTTATTATCAACCTGTATAAATATTTCATCTATTCATATACATCATAGGATAGTACATGATATACATCATAGGATAGTACATGAAAAGTTAAAATAGGGACATGTAAGCCGTTTTCCTCAATCTTGAGCCGTTTTCGTTGTACAGGCCCTTGAACTTCAAAAATTGCGATTTTCGCATTCAAGTAAATGCGTAAATTCCCATTCAAGTTTTATCAAATTTAAAATAATTTTGAGAGATAATAATTGTTGGATTGAAACTGATGTTTTTAAAAGAAATAGTTTTATGAAAAATGTGTTTTATAATAATTATTATTATAACATGAAAGATGTGTGTCAATAAAAAATTATATCGAATAAAATGTCAGAACGACTACTCGAATATGACGTCATGCGCGAATCCCACAGAATTCAACACCTACCTTGTTTATTTGTATAATGCCGAAGGGTGTCACTTTAGCTCCCTTCAATACGTAAGTATGGATGGAATTAATTAAGATATTCCTTTAAGGAATTTTGATATGTCTACCAAAAATGAATTAAATTGTTCAACCCAGTTAAAAGATACTATCAAATAGGTACTTAAGTGCTTTTTCAAATCGACCCTTTCACACCCTCTATATCTTGTTAGGGAAGAACTTTTGGAAAAAAAGTTATTCTTGGTTTTCGTGTTATTTTCACAGTGGGTACCTACACCCTGTATAATTTATGGCACTCGTTACAGAATCACCTTGTTTTTATCCTGAGCATTGTTATCCTTTCTATAGGTAAGAATTCCTATAGTTATTTCGAACTGTAGTACTTAGGTAGTACTTAACCATTAATAAGTAGGTATACCTACCTAATTATTAGTTTTCGGTATTTTGACTATTTCATTAGCCAATGCATATGATTATCATACAACTAAAAGTATAGACAACTTGAGACTGAAAACTCGTCGGCGCTGCGCATCACGTCACTCAGTTGATTGTAATCCGAGCGCTATTAGGGAAGCATTGAAAATATTTCAAGGTGGAAGTCAATATTTGTGAGTTGTAATGAAAAGCGATGATGCTTACTTCGATACGATACAAATAATTTATTCATAATCGCCTTTGCCTGTGCTAGCAAATTAATAAAAAAGTTATTTCTTAGCCTCGGCAGTAGTGGCGGTAAGTGGCAGTAGTGAACTGCCCCCCCTCCCTTCCCCGCGAATTTTTCAATGAGCATTTACCCACGAAATTATACATATACATACATTATAAAATATGATGATCATTAGAGAGTATTTAGCTTTACAGTACAGGATCCGTAATTGATGTCGTTCTACAACTAACACTGATCGAGTAACCGAATGAAATGTATGTCAGGTACTCAAGTCCAACTAATCAACATTACTGAAACATCTACAAACGTGGAAATAAGCTAGTAATCGCGATTATTTGATGTTATTATTACTGCCGAGTCGCATTTAGCTGTCACCTGACTGACGTCACAGTCTACGCGCTGATTACCTTGTTTATTTTTGTATCATGGGCCAATGAAAATTTTTAAAATTTCTAATTATTCCATTAATTATTAAAGCTGCAAAATTTATCACAGGGCAAAATTCAAGAATGTCAAGTTTTGTCTCCATTTAGGTACCTAGGTAGGTACTTAAAAAAAGTAAAAATGTATCATAACTAAACATCATAGTACCTACCTATGCAGTTGTAGTATAATAAAGTTCAAGTAAATAAAAATAAATCGTAAATTCCTTCCTCCCTTCTTATTTAGCTTACTTCCTGGCATTCCGAATATTCGGATAACTCGTCACTCGTCTCGGTGCGGTGAGTTGCGTACTGCGTAGTGCGTAGTAGTGGTCACGAGTGCAGGATGTTTTGTTAGAGTGTTTTGCAGGAGTCCAGTTTTCAATTTCCAGTTTCCAGTCAAGTCAACAGCAAAGGTGGCGCAAAGGCACAGAATAGACTAATTAATTAGTAAATAATTAGTAATTAATAAAATAATAAATAATTAGTCTATTTCTATTCTGTGGCGAAGGGGTGAAACCAGCGCCCGCGCGATGCGAACAGTCATTTCAATCCTACAGGTACAGGTTCAATTCAATTAGACGCTGCGTGTCTGGTTTTGGTTCGTTCACTTCACGTCTCTTCTCTTCATCTTCGTCCTCTTCAACAAAAATCTACATAGGGCAACGGTCGTGTTAATATCGGTTCCTGGTTTAATTTGTACTGTACTGTAGAGTGAATGTTGAAGAATTGAAGTACCTGTATACATTTACGTTTTTATTATTAATGTTGCCCTTTCGCGTCACAGGTAAGTCAAGTTTTGATCAGGGTAGGTTCTTTTCATTTTAAGGAAATTTCGGCCAGCCCAATAACAAGTGCGGATCACTAAATCAGTGGTTTTTGGTCAGGGTAGGTTTTTTTCATTTAAATTTCCTTAAAATTAAAAAAACCTACCCTGACCAAAGACCTGACTTACCCGGAGACGCGAAAGCGCAACATTACCCCTGCTAAAATAGTGAAATGGAGGCTAATTTTAATGATAATGTCGGTACCTACTTATGTTATTGTCTTTAACGGAGAGGAGGAATTTCATTAGTATTTTTATTCCTGAAATTTGGGTTTGTAGGTGCCAGCATAACTGCGAACTGCGACACAAAGTCGTTGGGTGGTCCCGGTCCGTGCGAATCGGTGCGGGTGCGAGGGGGGTGGGGAGCATAGAGCGGATAGCTTGTCTCTTGTCTGCGATATTGGGAAGGCAGGGTGGCAGGGTGCGCTGTTCGCTCAATTAATAATATACTGGTGCTGGTGTTGTGGATTTATCCTATCCAGTATCCAGTTATCCAGTATAGTATACTCGTTCTAACTTTTAGTGAACGTTGACTTATATATTTGTTTATACACGAATTCATATTCCAGTAGGTAGTCTGATCTGAACTCTGAAATATAAATTAATATAAAACACGATAGTACTTAGGTACAAGATGGCATCGCTGCGTTTCCCTGGAATTTTTATTTGTTTTGTAAGGAGTCTTACGCCTTTATTTATTCTTGTGTCTTTATTTCATTATAGCATTATTCTATGCACATTAAATCGTTAGGCTATTTAACTTAACAAGACTTTAATTATCATCCTTATAGGTACTTCGTTCGGCAGAAATATTACAATAAAAAATTGAAACTTTGAAAATTATTCCTATAATTAATATCCGGGCGAGTCATTTTAATCTTCGAACCCGAATATCTTTGTTGGTAAGCCAAATACAAAAAAATTGTGCAGACAAAAAATGTTGTTCATGACAGTGGGGGTCATCTGCATCTGACTGTACTAATGACTGACCTTGGGGACCAATTTCTAGACCATTTGAAGGCAAAGGTTTTTTTTTAAATAGAACACCCTGTATATTTTTGTATTTTCATATTTCCTGAGAAAATCCAGTAAAAACGGTTTTTACAGTTTCAGTTTCAATTAAGTAGGTACTAGGTTATGTGATTACGTCATTGTATTATAATCTTACATTAATTTTTATATAAATTAGCCTCCATTACGCGGGTGGACAGAAGTTATGGAAGTATAAAATACAATGTATACCTAGTCGTTCAAAGATTTAAGGAAAGTTGACTTATGACGGTAGATTATAGGGGTATAACTACGCAGCGGTTGGTAAACATTTTACATAAAAGGACTCTTGTACCTACATAGTAAATGCCTGTCAACTTTCCTTAAATCTTTGCACGACAGCACCTAGTAAGTATGTTATGATAAGAAGTGTTATTGTTTTTCTAGGGTAAAATTTCTTGCATTGCCTGTATTTCAAGGAATTTGCTTCGCCACCACTCTGCCAGTCTTTTACTATCAATTTCCTTATAAACTCTAGGTAAATACATTATACCTATACCCCTTCCTGTATCTGTGCTTACATAATATACTTATTATAAATTCTGTCACTTCATTTTGATATACCTACCTAACATTAGTTGGTAGGGTAGTTGACATTTTCCACTACATTTTTATTTATTTTTACGCTAATTAATTATTAAAATAATTTATTATTAAAAATAATTTATTAAAATATTCAAATGTTTCAATTCAAACAGGTAACAAATAATTTCATTGTTTACCACGACAATCTATTGTTCTTTAAGTTATTGCTAATTGCTACTTAATTTTATGTTGTTATAAGATTTATTATACCTATAGGTAGGTAGGTACCTATACTTGGAACATACGAGAGACATAGGGTAGTGTTTAATAGGAGGTGCTGGTACAGACCTAATTATAAAAAGCCTCTGTTCTGGTATATGAAGGCATGCTAGTGTACCATGTCAAAACTAACAATTTCGAAGAGACATTTGCGCCGAAAAGTTGCAAAAAATTTTGAAAATTCATTGAAAGTCTGTCAGAGTGGTTTTCAAAATGAGAATATACAGGTTGATACTGATTATGTTCAGAATAATGTTATTACTAATAATAATTTTACTACTGATCAAAGTAACATAGCAACTAAATGCAATATTGAATTTGAGCCTCCTGTTTTATCACCTCAATGTTCATACAATATTAATCATGAAGAGTTGAACTGTCAGGGTGTAACATTACAATACTCTTCAAGTTCAGTAAATAAAAATAAAGGCGATGAAGATGTAGTAGGAGTAGGTAATCATAAAATAGGCATAGGCACCCATGATCCAATAGACAATGACCCAGGTTCGGAGGAAACTCGTTTCTTGCAAAAATTAAGACACTGGGCTATTAGCAATAATGTGACTCACAGGTGCATAAATGAGTTGATTCCCATTCTTCAGCCTAGTTTTCCTTTTTTGAAAAAAGATGCTAGGACTCTTTTAGGCACTCCACGTACCATGGAACTATTCACATTAGAAAATGGAGACCTGATGTATTTAGGTTTAGAACAGGGTCTCATAAAAAAAATTTCAGAAGGATTTTCGAAGCATTGTGTTCACACTATTGAGTTACAAATAAATGTTGATGGGATACCAATTTATAATAACAGTTCGATAGAATTTTGGCCAATACTAGTTCATAGTACAAGCTTTAAAAATTCTACTCCATTTGCAGTTGCGATTTTTTGTGGGAGAGGAAAGCCTAAACCACTAGTAAGTTACTTAAATTTCTTTTTACAAGAGTATTCAGATTTACTTAGAAGTGGAGTTATGTATAACAACAAAGTATACAAAATCAAAATTATTTGTTTTTCATGCGATTCCCCTGCGAGGGCGTATTTAAAACAAGTTAAAGGTCACAATGCAACCTCAGGATGCGAAAGGTGCGTCATAAAATCTAGACGAGTTGATAAAAGGACATTTTATGGTGTAGGTATAGTATATAGATGTAGACAGAATGAGGATTTCTTTCAAGACAACCACTTGAACGAAGATTTGCACGTGATAGCTCGATCTCCACTACTGAATTATGGTTTTGGCCTAGTGTCTCAATTTGTGTTAGACCCCATGCATCTTGTTTACCTGGGTGTCATGAAAAGATTATTGCTAAATTATTGGATTGAAGGAAAACGACCTCACAAGCTATCTAAAGTAACTGTTGGTTGCATTAGCAAAGAACTTGCCAAGATCAGACGGTATATTCCCAAAGAATTCCATAGAAAAATTCGTACTTCATCTGATATAAAGAGATACAAAGCTCTAGAATATCGATTTTTTTTGTTGTATTGTGGACCACTGGTGTTGAGAAACAAAATTAGCGATGAATTTTATGAGCATTTTCTCTTGTTACATAGTGCCATTTTCATATTCAGCAATCAACACTTGTTGGACAAATATTTTGATATTGCCAAGGAAGCTATTGACAATTTTGTTAATGGCTCTTCGATTTTGTATGGGCAGTTCTTCTCGGTATACAATGTGCACTCACTGGTCCATATTCATGAAGATGTTAAAAGATTTGGCCCTTTGGAGAGTTACAGCTGTTTTGGTTTTGAGAACTATTTAGGCAAATTAAAACAAAAAATTAGGGGTAAATATTTACCTTTACAGCAAATTACAAAGAGATTGAAGGAAATAGAAAATTGTAATCATCACTTTGGCAATAATGAAACTCTAGAAATTCCAAAATGCACTCCTTTGAAAAATGGGAAGATGTTTGAGAATTATTTTGAGTGTTCTAAACTTCAAATAAATTTGCAAGGAAAACCAGTTGTAATATCAACAAAATTTCCCGATAATACTGTGTGTATAGTAGGCAAATGTATATGCATTATTAACCACATTATATGCTTTGATAACAATTCCTATAAATGTATTTCTAGTACATTTTCTCGTCAGCAGGATTTTTACGAACAACCCATTCGATCATCAAAATTAGGAATCTATTTTGTCAGTGGAGCTCGTAAGCAGAGGATTTTTAATGTGACTGAAATAATTCTCAAATGTATAGCATTTCCACATAAAAATGGGTTTTATACAGGGTGATTCATGAGTGACCTTACATAGACCAATGGTGATAAGCGGACTTCAAGGCGGGTCGAAAACCACAAAAGAAATTTTTTTTTCGTGATTGGTTACGAAGTTACAGGGTGTTTTATGTCTCAGGTACGAAACTTTGATAGGCGATATTTCTGAAACGGCTGGAGATATTTTGTCGAAATTTACTAGGAATGGTGCATTCCGGAAACTCATCAAAACCGCATTCTAGTTAATTAAAAATCCAGAACCGGACTTGAAATTTTTTGCCCCCATGGTCTTTGTTGAAAAACTTAATTTTCTGACGATGTTTCTGAAAAACTTTCATCTAATTTGAAAAGATAAGAAAAAACTCTATAGAAATCATTCCTCAATTTGAACGGCACACCCAAACCGTCTCGAAAAAAAATGTCAAAGTAAAACTTCTCAGTAAATTATCGTTTTCGAGCAAACATATTTTACTTAATGTTCGTCTGAATTCCTTCAAATTTATTTTTTGACTTGTTTCTGTGAGAAAAATGTTTGACAGAAGGCCAAGCTTTATTACTGGGAAATCAGGTGTCAACTGTAAAATTTTTCAGATTTCACTAATAATCACAAATCATTTCACTAATAACGAATACGCAGATATTATGTTTGTGTATGGTTTCTGCAATGGAAATTCAAGAGCAGCTGCGAGAGAATACCATAGATAGAAGATCACAGTCGAAGAACACCGGCCCATGTAACGTTTCGCGTCTGTTTTCCAATTTTCTCGAAACCACGGCATATTTCCCTGAGTTCAAAGGAATACTGAACCTCAATTGGAAAATCTGAACCATCAAAACATCGTGGAGATGGTGGCAGTAAATTCAAGTACAATTACGCGAAGAATGGGCATTTCTCAATCAAGAGTATCGCGGGAACCTTGAAAAAAAAAGAGGAGCGCGGATGCATCCCTGTCACGTACAAAGCGTACAGAGGCTTCAACCATTCAATGAAGTTCTATTGAATGGACTGCGTAGAACTTTGTTTACTGATGAAGCTCAGTTCACGCGGGATGGTGTAACGAATAAAAAAAACTCCCACCTATGGGCATATGAAAATCCGCGCTCTGTTGTTCAGAAGAACTCGCAACAGATTTTCTATAAATGTGTAGTGTGGCATTGCAAATTATACCCTAATAGGATCCCATTTTTTTGCTGGGCGGCTCACGGGGGAAATTTATTTACTTTTCCTACAAGTCATTTTGTCCGGCTTGCTTGCAGAGGCGAACGTGAACAGGCGTGCTTTTTCCTTCTAGCAAGATGGGGCACCACCACATTTTCTCGACAAGTCAGAGAGCATCTCCACAATGAGTACCCCAATCGTTGGTTCGGGCGCGGCAGCCCTCATTCCTGACCACCTAGGTCCCCCAACCTCACTGTTTTAGACTATTACCTATGGGGCCATATGAAGCAGGAAGTCTAAAAAACGGAAGTAAGTACCAGAGAGGAGCTCAGGACGCGAATACTGGTAGTTGCTGATGAAATTAGAAACAACAGGCAAATAATTCAAAAAGCAAACCAAAATTTATGGAAACGCTGCAGGAAATGTATTGAAGTTGGTAAAGGACATTTTGAGAACCGTTTATAACATTAATATTGATAACATTTAATTTACACTGACATTTTTCCCACAGAAACAAGTCAAAAAATAAATTTGAAGGAATTCAGACGAACATTAAGTAAAATATGTCTGCTCGAAAACGATAATTTACAGAAAAGTTTTACTTTGACATTTTTTTTTCGAGACGGTTTGGGTGTGCCGTTCAAATTGAGGAATGATTTCTATAGAGTTTTTTCTTATCTTTTCAAATTCGATGACAGTTTTTCAGAAACATCGTCAGAAAATTAACTTTTTCAACAAAGACCATGGGGGCAAAAAATTTCAAGTCCGGTCCTGGATTTTTAATTAACTCAGAATGCGGTTTTGATGAGTTTCCGGAATGCACCATTCCTAGTAAATTTCGACAAAATATCTTCAACCGTTTCAGAAATATCGCCTATCAAAGTTTTGTACCTGAGGCATAAAACACCCTGTAACTTTGTAACCAATCACGAAAAAAAAATTTCTTTTGTGGTTTTCGACCCGCCTTGAAGTCCGCTAATCACCATTGGTCTATGTAAGGTCACTCATGAATCACCCTGTATAGCTCCAATGGCTCACCAAATATGTGGTTAATAGTAAAAATGATGGTCGAGTGATCTGTCAGAAATTAAAAGGCAATTAATTCTTGTTTGTCTAATCATTTTAGTGTCAGTTGAAAATATGTAATAGGTTACAATAGTATTTAAATTTATGTTTTGTAATGATCTTAATTTCTCTATAGTTTCAGCATCTGTAACTTTTGGCGTTGATTAAAACGTTTTACTCATAATTTTCCGCTAGTTATTGTTCTTTAATTTTTTAAACAATAAAAAGAAGATTTTATCGAATTATAAAAAATCGAAACTAAGAACAACATTTTCGTTCAAAACTTATGAAAAATATCTTGTGGGTGGTTGGGTGGACAAGATATTTTATAAGTTTTGAACGAAAATGTACTCAATGACCTACCGATATTCTTTGCTTTATTGTAGTACTATTATTATGCCCGTATTCACAAGGCGTTTTGGTCCTGTAATATCTCGAAAATAATTAAATGAATGAGATGGAGATATACAGTTTATTTGCATTAGAATGAGATGGAGATAACTGATTATGTAATTATTTAGTAATTATCCTTTGTGAATACGGGCGTTGCCTGTTATCTTTATTTATAAAAGTAGTAGTATTAATATTAACCAGTAATAATTATTATAAATGGACTTTATTTTATTCCTACCACTCACCGATTGTTATTGACATTCACATTGTATAAATCCAATATTTGTTATTCATATCACATTGTATAAAATGAAGTGACAGGTCCTTACTTATCCCATATAACACATACATAATATAGTCTATCCTTCTATTTCATGCTTTCTAAATAAAAAAGGCAGTATGTTTGCGGCAGTGGAATTTGCAAAGAGGCAATGCTACGTTGTTCCTTTAAATTGGCTTGTGGAAGATCAAAAAAAATGTTATTGGCCACGAATAAGCAATGAGGAAGAATTACTTAAATGTATTATGTCGTCTGTTGCACCAAAACCAAGTTGGACCAAATATACAGTGGTCAATATTTTGCAATTTTCAAGTAAGCAATATGTACCTATACCTTATTTTTAATATTTTTTATACAGACTTTTCGTTTGAAAATTAATTTGCAATCGACTTAATTTGAAACGCGCTTTATTTATTAATAAATTAGTTAATAAGTTAAACACACTGAAATGGTTTCATCTTAGGTACCTATGAAGAGGCGAATAGCTATTTAAAAAAAACTATTGAGGAATCCGAAAGCGAGGAAACAGTTGCATTGATTTTGAAAGATATTTCTGATGACATAGATAACACTGAACCACCTAAGAAAAAATATAAATCAAATCAAATAGACTGTTCGGAGTAAGTATCTATATTGATTTATTTTCAGTCATTTTCATATAATATGTATACAGAGTAGCTGATACGTGTGGGACATCTTTGGACAAAAAAATAATTTTTTGCCGAATAATTTTCGATATGACCGCCATCGTAATTTTTTTTTAAATGAGAAGATAGTGATGCCATGTCATGTGATCCATCATTTAAAAGTCTCCTCATTGTCTATACAAAAATTATATTGTTTTCAAATTTATTGCAAAAAAAAATCAAAAAATAAAACTATACTTAGGTATGTATATTGAAAAAAAATTGCATTGGTTAATTTTTTTTCTAAATGGGATGATTTTTAATTTATTTTACAATAAATTTTAAAACAAAGTAATTTTTGTTAGAGAATGCATAGACCTTTCAAATGATGTATAGCACCTGTTTTTTTATTTAAAAAAATTCAACATGGCGGTTGTATCTTGTATCATAAAAGTATTCGGCAAAAAAATTATTATTTTTGTCAAAAGATGTGAAATGTTGCCAGATTTGGCCTCTAAAATTTTCAAAGCGATATGTTAAACCGTTCTGGAAACAGCCTTGGTTCCACAGTTCCACACTTATCAGCTAGGTACCCGATGTGTAAAAATTACATAATACCTATATCCTAAAATACTGTCTGGCTTGGTAAATTTGCAGGAGCTAATTTGCTGAGGATCAGACTATTATTATAAGTACCTATACCTTAGTTTAGGTACTGTTTCACCTTATAACACTTATGACATCTATTTTAGTTCCGATGATGAAGTCAGCGACAACAATGCAGCTATTGAAGATGATGAAAAAACAAAAAGTAACAATTATTGTTCGGCCCAGTAAGTCTAATGAGTGGCTTTCCACGATAATTGATTGTAATTTCATTCCTACAACATAGTGAATATATAATTTTTAGGTTTTCCGACGATTCTGATTGGGAACAGTCCCGGTGCACAGTAGATTCCACCAAAGACAAAAACACTCCTACCCAGTCTCAGCAGTCTACCTCAGCAACATTAACAACAATTTCAGACCAATCTACTCCAAACTCATCAGTAGTGGTGGGGAGAAAAATTTCAACAACTGATCAGATCGTCTTGAAACGCATTGAACAGCTAATTGCCACTCAAGAGCAGCATACCATCATGCTGCAAAATATTTTAAGATCACTGCAGTCACAGCTGGCGACCCAGCAACGTCCAGACGGTTACCCTAATATTCCAGTGGCAAATAAGAAGGAGTACCAAGACTTGGAGCAGTTTTTGAAAGAAGAAAAGAATTTTTCATACATGGTAAGATCTTGTCATATCAGTATACTTGGTATCTACATAATTTATTTCTATTCCAGAAAACCAGATTGGCATGCATTGGGGGAATAAACTTACGAAATTGCGTTATGAATATGTTGAAATTCTTACTGACGAACCAAGTTGCAATGAAATTCAACTGGGCGGGGCGGGATAAACGTCCCTTTAAAAACACAAACATTGCCAAAGTAATATTTGGTAAGACTAATATTAAAATTATTCTGTTAACTTTTGCCTTATGATGTTAAATTTTAGAAGCCGTTAGACTAACGTATAATACAAGAGAACCAGCTGACTTGACAGACAAAAGTATCAAGGAGTCCATTCAGGATTGGCTCAAATTGGCCAAATCAAGATTTCATGTTGGATTGTCGAAGAAGGAAAACCAGTCTTAAACCCAGTACGATAGAATATTTTATTTAAGTTTTAATAATAAGTATTATAAATTGTTTTTAGAGCCTTACGAAAAGCCGTTCGTTTTTGAGATGTGACTGTCGACTTTTTTCTTATGGACGCTATATTGAGTTTTCATTTCATAAAATGCAAAAAAATACAAATCCAAGGGTGTACCTAGTACACATGCACAAAATGACAGATCTCATTTAATCTACTTTCATGCAGTTTGCTGTATAAAGTATTAATTTTATTCAACTTATGTGTTACATGATGGGTGGAGTGCTAGAACGCTAATCAAAAATGATTAACCAATGATGGTCCATCAACGGGAATTTTACATGTAAAATTCCCGTTGATGAACCATCATTGGATAATCATTTTTAATTAGCGTTCTAGCACTCCACAGGATGTGTCTTAAATGTTTATTATATAGTAGCAATATTTTGGAAGTTAATTAATACAAATTATAAAACTGTAAAATTTATAATTTAGCTAACTAGATAAAAGTAGATTAAGTGAGATCTTTGTCATTTTATGCAAGTCTGATACACTCTTGGATTTGTGATTTTTATTTTATTTTATGACATGAAAATTCAATATGGCGTCCATAGGAGAAAAAAAAGTTGACAGTTTCATCTCAAAAACGACACAAAGTACTGTTTCATATCTGTTATCAGCAACATATTAAAACGAATATCTAGCAAAAATTTGGTAATTTAACCAACCCTGTAGGTATTATCAAAACTTCTAGACGTTCGCAAAATCGATGCTTCGGCACTTGTAAGGCACTTGTATTTTTGTTTTAGAGTTTATTTGGTTTTATTTTCACCAATTATTAGAGCTGTTTTTTAATTATAAATAGAATTACTATTAATTGAACAAGTTATAATCTGCTAGATGAAGAATTTTCAGAAAGGAGACCGCAGTGAACTATCTAGGTTTCACTGTTATAACTGAACCTCGAATATTGATTTAAAAAACCTTTCCATATTTACAATAGAGTAGGTACTTACTGTATTTTTTTTCGTTCCCCTGAGGGAACTCTTTTTTGTTTTCGAATGTACGATCTCCAATGCTCTATAAAGGCTGACGATTTTAAAGTGATAATATGTGATATCTTGAATAGGATATGAAACTATTTCATGAAAGTATGATGACATATACTAAGTACAGGTGGACATATTTTACGATTTTTTTTACATGTTCTCCTTAATCCCTTTTGAGGGGTGCATAGGGGGGTAACTTTTAAATTTTAAATAGGAACCCATATTTTAATTGCAGATGGCGATTTTACGGCTGAAAATGCTTACAATTTCAGTAAATTAGACAAACCGAAAAAAAAAGTCGATTATGGGGCCTTCTACAGGGTAGCACTACCGCCTCGGTCTGTGTAGCCTGATCCGTGCTCGATTTAAAAAATTTCAAAACTTAGTTTTATACAGGGTCGTAGTGCCCATAATTTAAAATTTATTAGAGTATACAGGATGTCCCATATAAGAGTGGCATATCAAAGTTATGTTTTTTTAAATGGAATCTTCTTATGTTATTGCATGTTTAGATTGCCTGAGAACAAAAAATAAGATTGGTTTTCACAGTTGGTGTTTGAATTGAGAGTTGTGACTTATAAACAAGTGAAAATCGCAATTTTTGAAGTTCATGGCAGTGTACAATGAAAACGGCTCAAGATAGAGGAAAACGGTTTACTGTGACCACTCACCCCCCTGGCTCGATGATCGTCTAGAAAAATATTTTATTTTTCTTTTTTGAAAAACCCCAAGTTAGTTGTGCCTTGTTTTGTAGGTAACCTCATAGGTTCCTGGATAAGGTATGCAGAAATAATGGTGGAAAGAAAACAAACGGGATAGTTTAATACATTTATTTCACCTCAGACAAATTCGTATTTTAATTTAAGTTACTTTATTTTTGATAAACTAAGGTAGCCGGAGTTTCGGCAACGCAGGAGGAATTTTCCCAAAATTTTAACCACACCTTCTTTTCAGACCAATTGCAACACGGCAATCTCTCTTTTCCTTTTCTTTTGCTATTTTGACCATTTTCACCTGGTTATGAAATGTGTACCTCGTTTATTATATTATTTGCTTTTCTTTTCTTTTCTTTTTTTTTTCTTTTTTTTTTTTTTTTTGAATTTTTAATTGGGTGGAGTTTATTGTGCTAGAATTCCATCAGTTAAATAATACCATAAACGGCATATCAACACTTTACGAGAGTGCAAGGTCTTCAACTCACCGCCGGCCATGTTTGCGATTCATTCCCGCCTGCAGAGGAATGATCAACCTAGTCAGTGATCACTTTTCTCCTAACGGCGGTATACCTTTTTGTTAGTAAGTGTTTGTTGATGCGAGTTAGTTTAAAAGAGTATACCTCGCGTTAATAGGACGTCTGAGATTATTTAAGGTGAAAGAAGTCGTGCACATAAACCTTTTTTAAGTTGAGAAAACAACTTCATGATTCTTGAATGGCTTTTTGCAAATAAACATCAGTACCAATTTCAGTCCAAGGAAAAACCAAATTTTGTTTGTGATTTCAAAGATTTACCTTTTCATTTTCATTTTTGACCAAACTAAAGTGGAAATTTGACTTAAAGTGAAAATTTGACGTATTTTAACAAATATTTTGTAAAGTGGATTAAAAATTGAGAAAATTCGTACAGTGAGGCAACATTGTACAGGGTAGTCGAGGACCTGCTTTGCTTTCACCCCGGCTCCTTCTTTGATGTTAGTGAACAAAAGAAAAACTGTGTTAAGTAAATAAACAAGAGGTGTCATAAAATTTGGATACAATACCGACTTTTATTGACCTGTATTCAATTGTTGGATGATGACGTGCGGATTTGGGTTACCACCTGATTGAAGATAGTAGAACGGCAATAGATTGGCCCCTTCTCGAACAGATGCAGTGACCGGAGATCGTTGGGCTAGTTCTGGACCATTTGCAGCATCGGTGACGGCGACATCGGGAGCGGCGGTGTTGGAGGCGGCGTCGACGAGGGCGGCGGCATCGGTGGTTGACTGTAGATCTGACATTGCGGGACAGTGGCGAGACTTGGCAGTGACTTGACTGATTGACGGTGTTGTTACTTATCAACAGAAAACTTTTCGAGGGAAACTGTTATAGGAAATCCCAAATCAGTCAAACCTGACAGCTATAATCGGCTCTCTTGGGTAGTTAAGCGTTCCAGAATGACTGGCTCTCTTAAATAGACAAGCTTTCCAAATTACAGGGCAGGTCTTGGCATGAAGATAGATAGGTATATTCGGCGTAAGGCAGGTAATGAGAGGATGAGTTACTTCTTCTAGGCGGAGAATTGCTTCTTTCTAGGCTTAGTAACTCGGGTGTTTCAGGATCTGGATCAGATTTCTGAATGAATTTCTCTTGAAAAATCGAGCCTATTAGTGTATTTTTTAACAAAAAAATACACTATTGAGGACGACATCACTTTCCAAAAATCACCCAAACTCATCAAATGTCCACCGATCATGACCCCCAGATTACGAAAAAGTGGTTTTCCAAAATTCACCTGCCCACGATATATATATATATATATATTTATATATACTTGGCCAACTATCAAAGCGAGGACCAACTGTTCTACCCATCAAGTGAGGACCACCAGAAGAAAGCATTCTACAGGCATAGTAATAGTTCTGATTGTTAAATCTTGAGATGGGCGATAGATGGCTCGAGAGTATACGCAGGGAAAACGGAACAGAGCCAAGTTATAATTTTCATGTATATAGGAACATAGTGAGGACAGTTTGCGTGAATATCAAAGTGAGGTCGGTATATTTATTTATGCTCTCCGCATTTAATGAGGTCCGTATATTACATGATTCGTAGAAAGTGAGACCCAGCACTGTTGCCAGATGCCAAGCATAGCGCTTTAGTATGATACACTGAAACACAGTATGACCTGCCGCAGCAGGTTGGCTCCGCATCGGCAAAACCGTGATGTCACTTGTTCTAAAAAATCATCTACGAATCTAATGTAAATAACGTCTGCTTTATCACAAAATACCCAGAGGTGGGTTACTATTTTGAATAAACCTATTTTAAATACCTACTTAAGATAGAATCAACCTATTTGAAATAAATCTATTTAAAATGAAAATAACACAAACATAATCATCAGCGATAGTGCACAAGAGTCAAATCTTACAGTCTTTTTCTTTTGATGTTCGTCTTTTGTTTTTCCTGATTTGTGAAATGCTTTTCCCATTTATCAAACGTCAGTGCGTGATGTTTCAATTGAAACTCCAAACCAGAAGTCTTAACTTTTGAGATACAAGGTGGTGAAGTTTATGAAAAATAAATAATTTTTTACATAATATCTGTAATACCGCTCTCTAGATATATTATCCAAATTTCGTATACCGGTATTACGCTTCAAGAGGCATTTTTTCGTGTACCACATTTCATTTTATTTCTACTGGTGACGATCGTTTTTTTTTTATTATTTTTTTCATCAAAGCATTTTTAACGATAATCTTGCGACCATGGAGAGAAATAGATTTTATTTTTTTAGGCGGAAAGCGTGCATCGATCTGAAAAAATCAAGTAATCAAATTTGCCTAGAAAGGAATGGGCATTTCAAAAATGAATCTATAAAAAAAAATCAGTGGCGTATGTACCATCAATGTTTATCAATGTTTATCAATGTCTGCCAAATTATGCAGGTAAAATTCTGCACGAACGTCACTGCTGGAAATAAAATGAAATGGAGGACATAAAAAAATGCCTCTTAATGCATAATACCTACCTGCATGTATACGAAATTTCATTGAAATATCTAGAGCAGTAGGTAGGTATTAAAGATATAAAAAAATTAATTATTTTTCATAAACTTTACCACTCTGTATCTCAAAGGGTTAAGACTTTTAAGACACACGTTTTCATGAAGTTTTTTTTTAACTTACCAAAAAAAAAAATACCCCCTTAAATATTAACATTTAATTAGGGAACACCGTATATACAGGCTGTTCGGTAATGGGCCAGCCAAAATTAAACATCATGTATAAAATCGTGTTTTAAACATAAGAAAAGAATAACGTTTTTTTCAGATATCGGGCTTCGTTGGGAAATATTTCCAAAAAATGTAAAACTAAGGCAGCTCTGAAATAATAAATCATCCCGATCTGAAAAACGTTTTTCTTTTTTATGTTTCAAATACGATTTTATACATGACGTTTGGTCTGGACTGGCCCGTTACCGAACACCCTGTAAATAATATTTATTTCTGGATAACATAATGGTCTTATATCTTTACTGAAATTTGACTTGTGTAACCATGCACGAGCGGGACTTGTCATTAATAAAATAAATAACAGAGTTAACTAGTTGTATTTCGTCTAATAAGTAGATACTTAATTATTACAGTGATAAATGGAAAAGGTGCACTTATGTAAATAACAATATAATAAGGGAAAGTCCGTACATGGCGATACAATGGATAATTGCCAATACTATGGACAATTTCCAATAACGGAGGAGACAAATGCAGGCCGCGGGGTAAAAACTAGAAAACCCCGATGCGTCAGACTGCTTAGAAATCTCATGGAACATGGAATACTTCATAACTACGGATACGGCTACGGTAACTTACTATGTATTAATTACTACACTACTTGGGGACGGGTGGTTCGACTGGTCTTGGCTTGGGCCCTAGTCGGTGGGGCAGCGGCGTGAAGTGTCTGGCACTACCGATCGATGAAATCAGGAGTGAATGAATACCAGCTGGTAGTGTCGCTAATATTTTATACTCGTCATATTCTCAATAGCCAATGTCCTACTGTCTAATGTTTCAACCTTATACTATTAAATAAAATATTATCATAATAAATAAATATTTATTATATTGTCTAAGGTTTCAACAAACTGTTATACTAGAAATTAATTGGAAATAAATATGGCGGAATTGGCGGGAGCAGCATTCTACTCTGTAGCATCTACGCTGTACAATGAAAATTTATTAAATTAAATTTAAATTATTTCTACTACATTAACTTGATATAATAGAAAAATAATCTATAAAAAAAATTGACAGATAACTTCCTTAACTCGGGTTGAGTTTGTAGAAAAAATCGTCTCCATCAAGATAAATAAAACATAATTTTTCGGGTTTTATTTTATTATTGAAATGTACAATAATTTTCAGTTTTTATTTTTCTTATTATGTTGCTTAAAAATAATCAATAATTATTGTTTGGTAGAAGATTATTACATCCACTTTTAATTTGTTATGTTTTGTATTTATTTGTAAATTCTTTCAGTAAGATACCTATTAAACTTCATTTACTATAAGTATTTCTAATCTATTAACTTTTTTTGTAAAAGATAACACTTTGATTTCTTATCTGATTATTTATCATTTTAATTTTTTAGTAAAATATTGAACTTAAATTTACTGTTTCTTATTTGTGTATTTATAATAAACTGTTTTGCTATACCTATGCTTGCTTTTATTCATTTCTTTATTGTACCTACGAATCCACTAACGAAGGACAGGACCATTTTCCATTTTATATTTCAATTTCAAATACCAATTTTCTTTTTTGTATCGTAAAATTGGAAAATCTGAAAGTATTTTTTATTTTCCATTTTAAATAGTTTATCAGAAAGCATTTTGTCCTTTCTATTTTAAATACATTTTGAAAACCATTTTACCCATCTCTGAAAATACCATCAACATAAAAGATGAAATTCTGAAAATTTTACAATTTTGGTCACAGAAAATAAGAAACAACCTGGACTGATCATTTATATAAAATGTGGTTTTAAAGCTCGCCTAAATTCAATAAAAGTAAAATGGACGACATTTGAGGCTAATCCAAACCCGTCGATTTTGGTTTTCAGATTATAATTTTTTACAGGGGTAGTTACCCCTCTGGAATTTTGAAACATTAAGGGGGTAGTGTGGTATGTCATTTGATAGGTAATAATATTATATTTTTTAATTAAAAATTAAATCTTCCTTCAGTTCCTTGTCTGCCTCATCCTGGCTTCTACTAAAATCATATTTATTCGAATAAGGTTTTCTCAATGTTGAATTTCGTTTTCGTTTCTAAGGAAACGAGTGATCTCGTGTCTGTTCTAGATTAACTTATAATAAATTGATCAAATTGTTGACTGATTAATTAAATATGTAGATTAATTATTTGGAACAGCAGTCGATAATGAAATTACTATTTTTTCTCAAAACCCAAGCTTTCAAACTTTATTTTAGTTCTTGTTCAGGGGTAGGAAAGTGCATGAGGTCTAATAACTTGTTAATAATGATGGACATTTTTTGAATAAACAACAGCTGTTACAAATCTTCTCTGTTCCTGTATAAACCATATACAGGGTTACTGGTAACTGGATACATTCCTTTGGTGATCTGATAAAACAAGAGGTAAGGAGTAAATTAACCCCAACATGCACTATACAAAACTCAATAGATTTTGAGATATTTCGATTTTCAACTTTTCTTAAAAAAATGGTTTCAGATGTCTTGAAATGTAATTTTCAAAAAATCTACTTTAACTTTTTGATTTTTTTTTTGCTGGAATACTTGTCCAATACTATGCTTCCTTCTGGAATAAAAAATATCCTGAGGTATTTCGATCGTGTGAAAATTTCAAAGAAAAACTTTCACAAACTATTTTTTTTAAATAAGATTTAAAAGTTTTTACAAGTTATTTTCGCAAAATTGTCAAGGCACCTTGCGTACAAATTGTTTTAAAAACTTCCCTAGTGTAGTAGCTATCTAACAAGGTACGAATCTTGTACAAGAATAACAGAATCTCCCCGCTATGTACCGTTACCGAGGAACAAATCCTTAAGTCGGGACGTTTTAAAAAAAATACGGCCCTGAACGGGGGTCTTAAAATTCTAGGATCCGGTCCATTTTCAATAGGTCGTATTTGGGGGTCACGAGCTTCGTCCCTACCAAGTTTCGTCCCGATCGGTAAAACTTTCAGACACTAAGAGTGTTTCCTAGGTTATTCCCGAAAAATCCCGAAATTCCCGAAAAAATGACACTTCCCGGGAACGGATCCCGCTCATTTTCAATGGGCATCGTGCCACGGTGCGCCTCTTCAATCGAGCCAAATTTCAACTTTCCCACATGAAAACTGGCGGCTCTAGAGTGTTTCCTAGCAAAGTCACAGACAGACAGACCGACAGACAGACATTTTTCGGGCACAAGAATACGTATACTTACGAAACTTCTGTGACTTTGCTAGGAAACACTCCTGAGCCGCCAGTTTTCATGTGGGAAAGTTGAAATTTGGCTCGATTGAAGAGGCGCACCGTGGCACGATGCCCATTGAAAATGAGCGGGATCAGTTCCCGGGAAGTGTCATTTTTTCGGGAATTTCGGGATTTTTCGGGAATAACCTAGGAAACACTCTTAGTGTCTGAAAGTTTTACCGATCGGGACGAAACTTGGTAGGGACGAAGCTCGGGACCCCCAAATACGACCTGTTGAAGATGGGCCGGATCCGAGAATTTTAAGACCCCCGTTCAGGGCCGTATTTTTTTTAAAACGTCCCGACTTAAGGATTTGTTCCTCGGTAACGGTACATAGCGGGGAGATTCTGTTATTCTTGTACAAGATTCGTACCTTGTTAGATAGCTACTACACTAGGGAAGTTTTTAAAACAATTTGTACGCAAGGTGCCTTGACAATTTTGCGAAAATAACTTGTAAAAACTTTTAAATCTTATTTAAAAAAAATAGTTTGTGAAAGTTTTTCTTTGAAATTTTCACACGATCGAAATACCTCAGGATATTTTTTATTCCAGAAGGAAGCATAGTATTGGACAAGTATTCCAGCCAAAAAAAAAATCAAAAAGTTAAAGTAGATTTTTTGAAAATTATATTTCAAGACATTTGAACCCATTTTTTTAAGAAAAGTTGATAATCGAAATATCTCAAAATCTATTGAGTTTTGTATAGTTCATGTTGGGGTTAATTTACTCCTTACCTCTTGTTTTATCAGATCACCAAAGGAATGTATCCAGTTACCAGTAACCCTGTATAATAAAACATTTCAAAGGTTTGTCAAAAAGTTTTTAAAAAAATTCCAAATCTATTTTACGTTTTAATATTTTTTCCTAATCTTTTTTTTTGTGAAAATATATAAGAACGTAAAATAGATTTGGAATTGTTTTAAAAACTTAGGCTGCCATTTAATAAAAATCAAGATGGCGGCCTTAGACAAACGCCAGTCTCACAAAACAAATGAAACTCAAATCAACGTATGGGTATATATTTATGTGTAATTCAACATCAACCCCAACCAAATGTCAAATCTAAATGTCAAACCCCCTCTGCGTAATCACGCTTGGTGCAATACTTTTTACGCATCCTGCATAGGTAAACAATGATTGGTTTGTTCATGCAGGCTGTTTTTTTTTAATATTGTTCAGTATTCTGTAGAATTATATTCTAATGGCAGTTTTACTTCATAAAAATCGAAACTCCCAATTATTATGAAAGTTTCAAAATGGGCCGTGTAAGTGTAATTTCAAAATTTCTGTAGCATCTAATTTTTTCACATCTTTGAAAAATCTCATAAAACACTATGAAAAGAATAGTTATTTATTATACAAGAGAAAAAAGTGATAGATTTTAGCTCGAGATGTGATTTCGTACCCGACGCGTTAGCGGAGGGGACAAACACATCAAGAGCTAACATCGCACTTTTTTCTTGTGTGTAATATACAATTTTTTTCTGCGAGAAGAAATATCAGTGTTAGAATGTCGAAAAACGTAGTTAGATAACTCAAAATTATGTCGGAAAAATGATTTATGTTAAACTTGGATTTTCAAACTGTCTTTTGTCGTAATTGACGTTGCCTGGGTAACGAAACGATTTAATTACATAAACGTCATATTAATGTAATTAAAATTGAAGACAGTTTTGCAAAGATTCTTGTTAGTTTTCGATGAGTGAATTTAATAATATGGATAGCGATTATTATGAAAATTCCCTTAATAATTGCCATTTGGATAATAAGGTAACTTTCCTTTACATATTTGATATAAATTTAACGATATCTGAGTGTTAATAGTACTATACCTAAGCCGCCATTTCGGTGAAAAAAGTACTCATTTATTTCCCTGCTAATTCATTTTTTTCTCCGATAAGATGCAGCTCATATAATGAGGCATTTTTCTACCTGTCAACGGGGAAAAAAGGTCAAATTTTTAGCCCGTCGCAGAAAAAAATATATTTTTATCTCAATAAAATCAATATTATTATTATTATTAGCTATCGATTCATGGGTATCTTATATGTGGTGGTGTGAGTCTTACAGCCAGTATTATAAAGGCTCATTAAGTTAACGGGAAGATTTCTGGAGCCGTTTCTAGAAAAAGTAGCCATTGGCCATAGGTGGAAAATATAGCAATTCAGTGACTCTTGGCATGAAAGGGATTACAAAAATGTTAATAAAAGTAATTTGACGTCGATATTAGCGTTGTATCAGAAATATTCCCGTTAGTTTAATGGGCCTTTAGAATACTGATGGCTGCGCCAGAGTCTGGCATAAATTCAGTATTTGTAAAATAATTAACTTTCGAGACAAAATTTTCGAAAGTACGGAAAATACTCGATTTTAGTTTTAAATTGTCGTCACCTTTTTTCATACAACCCCCTCAACGGGGGTGATTACCCCTCTTAAACTTTTAAACAATAAGAAAGCAACCTGAACAGAAACCATGAAATTCTTGGATTTTGAAGGTCAATTTTCATAATTTCTTTGCAAAATGAAAATTTTAATTACAAAGGCTACATTACCTGCATGCATACTGATACGAACGAGAATCGTATAGTATTAGCCTTATAAAATAATATATTTCCGTGATAAATTTCATTTATCATACCTATCATGCAGGTTATAATGTAACCTTTTGTAGTAGATATTTAAATTTTACAACTAAAGCTCTCGCATAAAAGTAATACAAAAATATAAAATTGCTGAATAGAGCATTTAATTACGTATCAAATGACATATCCACATATAAACCGACCCCGTTTAGGTACATTTGAAAATTCCAGAGGGGAACTACCCCTTCTAAGGGGTGCAAGATTAATAGGAGGGGGCTGCAAAAAAATTGAAAACAATAATAGAGGAGTTTTTGGATTTAGAGTCACATTTTATAAAAATGATTAGCCCAAGTTGTATCTTATTTTTTGTCACTAATATGTAAAATATGTAAAATTTTCAGATTTTAATATTTTATGTTGCGGTATTCTGTGATAAAGCAGATGCAATTTACACGGGATTAAATGGGCAGGACTGTTTTTTTGTAACAAGTAACGTCACGGTTCTGTCGAAGTGGAGCCAACCTGCTTCCGGACATACCCTGTTTCAGTGTATCGTGACTCGTGACTATGAATATTACAAATAAATAGTAGGTACCTATGATGTAAGTCTACCTATTTTCTTCATTTCTCAATAGAATCTCTTTCAATTGGCAATATTATTTAAAGAAAATTTGGTTCCAAATGAAAAAAGAGGCAGAGAAAGCCTCTTAAGGTTCCCTAAAAGGACCTTTGTTTTTATAAATTTCTTTTATCAGTCAAATATTTAATAATTGAGTTCCAGCTACCTACTTATCGCATCAACAAACACGCGCAAATCTTCCTAGCCTTTACATCTTTCAATAGATAAGTTTCAGTATTATAAGTAAAAAATAGGTAGGTACATACTTACACTTAAAATGTCTACAAAAATCTTACAATCATGTACCTTTTGTGAGCTTTCAAATTGATTTTTTATTCAGATACTGAAATGAAAGCCCGGCAATAATTATTGTACAGATCTAATAATGATATTTTTGACAGTTCAATTATTCGGGTTAACTTAATTTTAGTGAGTAATTTAGATGGATGTTCCGTGTGTATTTTAAGTTCCAGTTCATTATGTTTCACTTATACGTACCTAAAAGTCCAATTTTTTTTAATACTCATTTCATTACGTTACCTTAAGCCGTAAGTAGGTACCCTAAACATATTAAATAATGAAAGGTTGACCTACATTTTGGAATAGTTTTCTTCAAAATTTTTTATTTCATTGTAATTTTGTTGGGAATTAATACGAAATTGACTACATTTAGATATGTTTATCTGTGCATATTTATTTAAAATTTTACTAGGGACGGTTTAAAGAATGTTTTATCTCGTGTCTAACTCATCGAAAGAGAGAACATATTAATTTATTACGCGAATAATTAAATGTAGATAGGTAGGTAGGTGCACATAAATTAATAAACCACCAATAAAAAATTGTAGGTACCTACTTACTTATTCTACTTGAGTATTATGATTTTACGTTGCAACGCTTGATAATAATTATTGTACCTACTAAAGAATTTAAAAAGTAAAGAAAACGCGTATAGGTAGATAGTAGAGGTAAGTATGCCTACCTATTAAAATAATGTACTTTTAATTGTTTCCAGTTATTCTATAAGTAGGTAGTAATAATTGAAAAAAAGATTTCACATTTTGGCTTGATTTGAGCATAGTTCACGTTATGTTTTATAATTTTTTCTGTGATTTAACAATAGTAATTTAAAAACAACTAAAATTATTTAAAAATAGTATGGTTAAAAAGTAAAAATGGTTCAAGGAATACAATATCATTATAGTCATGAAACTGCTCGTCAAAAAACATCGTACTACTCTTCGTCAAAAAGCGAGAGAATAAGCTACCTATAGTTGTCTAGACCGCCGGGGGAAGCTCCGGAGGAACGATTCCTACGAACTCGAGAACGCCAAGGTCAAATATGGATTTATTGAATCCCAGCGATATACGTTATGATGGTTGTACGCAGAGCGATAAGTGAGGACCAGCTGCGTTGCCGAGTCTCCGGTCCTCACTTCTACTGTAGTCCGTTTAACGACTATACACGTATTCAGAATATACATCTTACCGGCACGCCACCCACGGTCCTCCTCTGAACTAAAATATACAAATTTTACCGTATCATTCATCAAGTGAGGTCCAGTCAATTATGTCTAATTTGCATTTTACAGGCCAGTAACAGTCACTGTGGAAGATCTGAAGGCGTTTACAAAGTGGGGTCCGTATATTGGACCTCACTTTGTCGCGGACCTCACTTCAACCGTATTTTTTGTGTGGATGGAGCTCACAGTGATAGAAAGGAATATATATATATATATATATATATTTATTTCTCCAAAATCACGATTTTTCGAGTTTCAAAACGCTCCTGTAGCTTTATCTTTCAAGATTAGTGAACGAAATTTTGGATTCTTGTAAAGCTGAGGAATGACTTTAGATTTTCGTTGAAAAAATTTCCAAAAGTCACGTTACTTCTACAGGGTGTCCTTTCAAAGTTCCAAGAATCCGGTCCATGAGGCACGGTTTCTGGCCGCAGTTTTCAATCTAGGGGGCTGAAATTTTTGTGAGAGTAAGATGTCCACAAGGACTGGTCTGGTATTGCACTTGAGCAAAATCGGCCGAGCCATTTCAAAATGGCGGCTATTTGAATTTGCGGAAAATTTACTATTTTTTGAATCCCTGTATGAGCAAGATGGCAAAAAAACTTTCACATCAAGTTAACAGGATTGAAAGAAAATTAATTGAAATTTGAGTTAATGCAAAAAAATTTGAATTTTTTCCATTAATAAGCCAGTGGCGTGGGTAGGAAAAGAGTGAAAATGGCTTAATTTCTGTAACAGTTTTTGAGCACATTTTTGAAGGAATTGAACTAAAATTTTTACAGTAGACAACTATACTAATACTCTTTAATCTTCAAAAATTTCAAGGATCAAATAAAAAAAATGGCGGAGATATTTAAATTTATTTTACATGATGTAAATTTCTCTAAAATTTTAAAAACGCTCTAGTAGCTTCATCTTTCAAGATTAGTGGAAGAAATTTTTTACTCTTGTGAAACTTTGGGATGACGTTAAATTTTCGTTGAAAAATTTTTCAAAAGTCGCGTTACTTCTACAGGGTGTCCTTTAAAATTTCGAAACATCCGGTCCTGTGGCACGGTTTTCTGGTAGCAGTTTTCAATCTAGGAGGCTGAAATTTTTATGGGAAGAAGATATTATCCACAAGTAGTGGTCTGGTATTGCATTTTTGAGCAAAATCGATCGAGCCGTTTCAAAATGGCGGCTTTTTGAATTTTAGGGAAAAAGGCTATTTTTTAGTCCCTGTATAAGCAATATAGAAAGAAAACTTTTCACAACAAAATAATGAGGATGACAATTAAAGGCTTGTTTAATAACTTAACGATTGAATGTAATATTCAGACCCGGGACTGCTTGATTTAAAACCAGCACCAGCACCAGACCAGCGCACCGTTTTCATCGCGCTCGGCTAGGGCGAGACCACCCATGCAGATATGACTGCTCCTGCCAACCCCAATTGCAGAAAATAAAAACTCCTACGAACCTGTATTAACAAGATTGGATTAAAATGATTTGAAATTTGAATTAATGCAATAAAATTTTTATTATTTTCATTAGTAAGCTAGTGGCGTGGATAAGAAAATGGTAAAAATGGCTAAATTTCTTTAATTGATTATGAGCACATTTTAGAGGGAATTTACCTGAAATTTTCGGAGTAGACAACTACACTAATAGCTTGTAACTCTCCAAAATTTAAAGAAGCAAATAAGAGAAATGGCGGAGTTATTCGAATTTTTTACATGATGTTTATTTCTCTAAAATTTCAAATGATCGGTTTTCAGAACTCGCCTGTAACTTTTTAAAGTTAGTCAGTGGCGGGTATATAGGACAAGAGACGAAATTGTTAAATTTTGCCAATTTTTTTTTTGGTTTATTATATGTAAAAATCTATTTTATGGCACGCTTTCAAACGAAATGAAATGAAATTTTCACAGTAAACCACTACGTAAATTCGACCTGACTATTGAAAAATTCAGAAAGCCAATTTAAAAGGCGGCAAAAATTTTCATAGTTGAATCGCATAAAAAGACACTGTTTCTGCGATTGATGCGCAAGAAGGTTTTTATAGTTGAGACATCCCTTGTCTTCATCCGATGTATTGTATTCGACTTCCGTTACTTCTTTACCGTTAGGAGCTTGCTTTGTGTTTTATCCAAGAAACCAAATTATTTCAGCTTTCCCTGCTTTTCTGGGATCGGGAAAGCAGCTGAAAGTATGTGTATGAGAATTTTCTATAGGTAGGTGTTTTTTCTTCAAGTCGAAATTCGCATTTTAACGGGTTAATTAGCGGTTTTAGGTTTATTGATTGTTTAAACTTTATTCGTTTATTCTGGTGCTGTCTGTGATGGGATTTTCTTAATTGATATCTTCAAATTTGAGCATTTATCAGGGGTAGCTGTGTATGAAAATTCGCTGGCTTATCTAGACGTTTTCGGGTAGTTTTCATTGTTTCAAATGTTTAATTGGAGTTTTCAAGGGTTTTCCGTGTTGATAACTGGTTTCTGGTATTTTTCTCAAGTTGTCTAACTTATTCACTATCATCATGTAAAATTTCGAAGGTGTAGCTTGATTTCAATAATTTTCTTTACTTACATCTTGTATGAATGATGGTACAGCTTGATTCTGCTATGTTGCCACGTAGTCCATCTCGTCATTTAATTTATATATTTAATTTTTATTTTAATTAATTTTGAAAAGAGTTTGCCATGCCTAGGGGTGGTCTACTTCATTACATGTCCCTATTTTACCTTTTTATGTTCTCTTTCATGGTCTAGAAACATTTGAACTATCTTTGTTTTTTTTTTATTTGGCACGCGTTGAGAAATCTCAAATTTTTCATCACCCTGTGCCAACATTTCATCTGCATCATAGGATAATAGATAAAAATTTAAAATATGGTCATGTAAGCCGTTTTTCTCTACCTTGAGCCATTGTCGTTGTACAGGGCTTTGAACTTTGGAAGTTGTGATTTTCACTTTTTCATAACTCACAAATTTCTCAATTTAAACATCAACTGTAAAAGCCAATCTTATTCTTTCTTCTCAGGCAATCTAAAAATGCAATAATATAAGAGCGTCCCATTAAAAAAAAAAAACTTTGATATGCCCCTTTCATATGGGACACCCGTTGTATAGTCCAAAATAATTTTAAATTATGGGCACTACAACCCCCGTATAAAACCCAGTTTCGAAATTTTTTAAATCGCGCACCAGTTCAGGCTACACAAACCGAGGCGGTAGTGACACCCTATAATGATTAGAAAAAAAAAAATTGTTGACTAACCTACTTATTTTTGATCATAAAATCCGAATCTGCAATTAAAAAAAAAACATGGTTCCGCAGTAAAGTTTGAAATTTACCTCTCGTCCCACCTACAAGGAGTGGAGAGGGGAGAGCAATTTCCTACTTATTTTCAGCCTTAAAATCCGAATCTGAAATAAAAAGGTTCTCATTTAAAATTTCAAAGTTCAAAAATAAAAATCAAACTCCTCAAAGGGGGTTGAAGGCAAATATGTAAAAAATATCGTAAAAAATGTCCCCCCCCTCGTACTTTCATGAAATTGTTCGAAGCCCTTTTCGAGATATCGCATTGTATACACTGCGCTTGTTCAAGATGATGAACAGCATGGGGTATCTATAATAGTGTAGGTACCTATATCTATTAATTAATTAGTTACCCTCAGCATTTGTCACAGCATTTAATAAAAATAAAACTCTCCTAAATATTTACTTTTTTCAAAGAAATTAGTGAATAATATTGATGGCAGACGATAGCTTGAATACTAGAGCCCATCATGGATTAAACAACAACAAAATCCACAAAGATCGTCACTGTGAAGACTGGACCGATTCCTTGGAATACTCCCAGTCATGCAGCTCTAAAGAATTGACACTTGGCTCGAATTTGACCATATTACAACTAAACATTGAAGGAATATCTAAAGATAAGTGCCACTTTTTATCTAAAATTTGCAATGATAAAAATGTAGATATAATACTTCTTCAAGAAACGCACACAAATTCTAATGAACAAATTTTATCTCGAGGTGTTATTCCAAGTTATACACTTGTTGAATCATTAAACAGTGCAATACACGGATGTGCTACTTATGTTAAGGAAAATATTCACAATCCTGAAATCATATATAATAATATTTATGAAGGTATATTTATAATTGTCATAAAAGTTTCAGATACTTTCATTTGTAATTTATATAAACCTCCAAAAATTCAATGGCCAGAAGATTTTCCTATAGTTTATGGACACCCAGTTATTTATGCAGGAGATTTTAATTGTCATCATAATTCTTGGGGTTATGATTTCAACGACCGAAATGGCATTGCTTTGTCCAACTGGATTGAGAGAAATAATTATCATTTGAAATATAATCCGAAAGATAAAAAAAGTTTTTATTCTTCTAGATGGCGTAAAAATTATAACCCAGATTTATGCATAATATCTAAAGACAATGATGATATACCATTACCTATTATCAAGGAAGTATTACAACACTTTCCACATAGCCAACACAAGCCGACGTTAATTAGAACAGGAATTCGTATTGAATATATTAATTCATTACAAAAACCAAGATGGAATTTTGGCAAAGCAAACTGGAAAGAATTTAGAACTCAAATAGACAATAACATAAGATGGATTAAGCCCACTTATAATAACTATTCTAGATTTGTAGGTATTATCAAAGCAACAGCTAAAAGAACAATACCTAGAGGATTTCGACAACAATATATTCCTTGTTGGACCAAAGAAACTCAGGAAATCTATGAATCATATAAAAAAGCTCCCACTACAGAAGCAGCAAATACAATTTTGAATTGTCTGAACAATTCACGGAAAGAAAAATGGAATACTTTAATGGAAAACATGAATTTCACTCATTCTAGTAGAAGCAGTTGGAACCTACTTAGCAAATTAGGAACTACTAATCAAATAAAACAGCAAAAATATAATATTTCACCTAATTCTATTTCTTCTAGAATAGTGAAAGTTTCTAATTCTGTTTTAGTATCCAAAGAAGAACAGAAAAACATTAAAAATAAATTAAGAAAACAAAGAAAAAATGCCATTAATTCTGACACATTGTCTAAACCATTTGAATTAAAAGAACTTAAAGCAGCAATAAATTCCATGAAAAATCGAAAATCACCTGGTTTCGATGGTATTTTAACTGAATTCTTAAAAAATCTGGGGAGTTTTTCATTAAAATGGCTACTTTCTTTTTTTAATAACATTCTGGTTTCAGGTCGACTACCTGAAGATTTCAAAAAAGCAAAAATTAGCGCAATTCTAAAGCCTGGGAAACCAAATGATGACTCTTCAAGCTACAGACCTATTGCTTTGCTTAGTATCACTTATAAAGTACTGGAAAAACTTTTATACAATCGTCTATTACCAATTGTTGATGAAAAATTACTTATTGAACAAGGTGGATTTCGGCCAAACAGAAATACATGTGACCAAGTTTTGGCGTTGACAACCCACATTGAATGTGGCTTTCAAAGAAAATTAAAAACAGGAGCAGTCTTCCTAGATCTATCTGCAGCATACGACACTGTGTGGAAAGAAGGTCTCTTACATAAATTATATAAAACCATTGGTTGTAAGACGATTATGAATCTATTGGAAAATATGCTATCAGACCGAAAAATAAAAGTTTTCGTAAACGAAAAGAACAGTAAATACAGAATCTTAAATAATGGTCTCCCACAAGGTTCTGTTTTATCTCCACTGCTATTCAATATTTACATTAGTGATTTGCCTGCAACCAAATCTAGAAAATTCATATATGCCGATGACATTATTTTAACTTACCAAAACAGCGAATTTAATTTATTAGAAGAAACGCTGTGCTCTGATTTGAAAATCATGAATGATTACTTTAAGAAATGGCGTCTTTGCTTAAACTCTTCAAAAACAGAAGTTACATGTTTCCATCTCAATAACCACCAAAAATCTAAAAAGCTAAATATAACTTTCAACGGATCGTCACTGAATCATAATTTCAATCCAAAATATCTTGGTGTGACTTTGGATATATCTTTAACCTATAATCAACACTTAGAAAAAGTGAAACAAAAATTAAAAACAAGGAATAATATTCTATACAAACTTGCTGGAACAACTTGGGGAGCCAATGCAAAAACAATTCGCACATCAGCTCTTGCACTTGTTTATTCAACAGCGGAATATTGTGCACCCGTATGGCTCAACAGTGTACATCAATCAAAAGTGGATATTCAACTGAACCAAACATTACGAATTATTACTGGAACAATTTCCTCAACTCCGATCCCTTGGTTACCTGTTTTGTCAAATATTGCTCCATCTAATCTCCGAAGACAACAAGCAACACATAAAATCATGAATAAATACCGAACATTTCCAGATGATTTTTCAATAACATCGGACCTGAATAATCTTCCAACAACGAGATTAAAATCAAGAAGACCTGTGTGGCTAGAAACATACCTGGATCGACCATTTAAAATTGAAGATGAATGGAGAAATGATTGGCGAAATAAAAGTGTTTCTTTATTCAACAACACTTTAATCGAAGATCCTTCATCAGTAGTCAACGGTTTTGAAATAAAAAGGAAAGTCTGGGTACAAGTAAATCGCTTAAGAACAGGACACGGTAGATGTAATTCAATGTTACATAAATGGAATTTAATACCAAGCGCTTCCTGTATTTGCGGACATCCTGAAGAATCCATCAATCACATTGTCAATGAATGTCCTTTAACCAAATTTTCTGGAGGTTTTCAAGCAATTCATAAAATTTCCACCGAAACAATAGACTGGTTACAGAATTTGAAGCTCTTGTAAACAAAATCTACATTAACAGCCAGATAACCTCAGAAGGGCAAAATGATTGGAATACTTCAAACCAATCTCAACAGGATGGTGTGTCTAGGTTTTTTAATGGGGTTTTCCCTAGACTATATCTCTCAAAGCAAATGCTTCACCATGATGTCAACATCGCATCAGAATATCCTACAGATCGTTCTTTTCCCCATGATCGACGAAACCAATCATATGTAATTTAATAAACTAAACAACATGTATCGTAAGACTGCAATTTGTAATTTCAAACGAATATATATATATTATAATAGGTATAACTAGTAATGTAATAGCAATAAATTTTTCTTCATACAAATAAATTATTGAAATTCCATGATTTGTTTAATATATAATATAGCCTATGCATTTCTAAAACTAATGGTAGCTATTTCAATTCAATATTATGATCAATCACTTCCTTGTAACTAACTTCACGAAAATATTTTATAGTAAAATTAGTACCTAATTCTTGTAATTTTAACCTAATATGTATTCCAGATACCCCCTGCAGTGTGCCTGGAAAGTAATGGACCAAAGCTCGACCACAGCTTTTCGAGGTCAAGTTAGAGCAATTGAATAATTATCTTAGTACAAAACTGATTGCTTAAAAAGTTATGGCACCTTAAAGAAGTTAAAGAAGAAAATTCTGGATGTAGCATTATGTATACGCATATCTTTCAGTAACAATAATGGCGATCAAGCTGAAAATTGGTACACATTATTTTAGGAGTTCTTCGAAAGATTACAACGAGTTAGTTTTGTATCAAAATGTAGAGGAGGACACTTGGGTAGATTTTTTTGTGTTTACTCTATCATATCTTTTTTTTTTTATTAATATTTCAGCAATTTCTACATAATAAAGGTGTACTCATTTTATGTCTACAAAATGTATCGTTCTCAAGGAAAATGCATTTTCATTTATTTTTAAAGAAATTATATAAAAAGAATGTATGTGAATATGAAAATATGTGAGTATTATCTATAAACATTATTTATGCAGATAATATCATTTAGTGTCTTCAAAATGCTAATGCTAAGGATAATTTCCTGAATAATTACGTAATCAATTATCCCCATCTCATTCTATTGCAAAAAAACTACATATCTCCATCTCACTCATTTAATTAATTACGTAATTATTTAGGAAATTATCGTTTGTGAATACAGGCATAAGTTGTTATCTTTTTGTAACACACCTCGGAAAAATAAATAAATAAATGATAGAATGACAAAGTCCCCTTGATTTTACTTCAAAATCTATATGTTAATATCCGTCGAAGTCCTCCTAAATTTTCAGTTTGGTCGTCAATATGGTTACTGGCAAGACAACAAGACATGCCATATACACATTGTTAAATCTGGAATTTCCTTATGTGAGAAGCCATAATTTTTCAAGCAGTACACTTTTGTACTAAAGGATATGTATCACTCTATTTTGAGGTCGGAAAGCTGTAGTTGAGCTTTGGCCCATTACTTTTCCCGACACCCCTATATAGGTATTTTTATTGTCCTAATCTTATAACTTGGAATGGAATTATTTTACCAGTTTGCCATTTGACTGGGTGCTGTATTAATTGGTATCTTTCAAGAATTTTTTTGTGGATTTTTCAGTACATGAAAGGATTACAAAAAGATTTACCATAGGGTGGATTAGAGATAATATACATCCTAAGAACATACGTATACAATTGGGTGTTAATATACGTATACGATTGCGTGTCAACATACGTTTAAATTTAATTAAAAAGTGAAGGTAAAAATACGTCATTTAAATACGCATAACATTGGCTGTCAACTTACGTATAATAACAATTAAAAAGTAAACGCCAAATATACGCCTTTAAGATACGTTTAACATTGAGTGTCAACATACGTATATGATTGGGTGTCCACATACGTTTAAAATTAATTCAAAAGTGAAGGTAAAAATACGTCATTTAAATACGTATAGCATCGAGTGTCAACATACGTAAACGATTGGGTGTCGACATACGTATATGATTGGGTGTCCACATACGTTTAAAATTAATACAAAAGTGAAGGTAAAAATACGTCATTTAAATACGTATAGCATTGGCTGTCAACTTACGTATAATAACAATTAAAAAGTAAACGCCAAATATACGTCTTTAAGATACGTATAACATTGAGTGTCAACATACGTATATGATTGGGTGTCCACATACGTTTAAAATTAATTCAAAAGTGAAGGTAAAAATACGTCATTTAAATACGTATAGCATCGAGTGTCAACATACGTAAACGATTGGGTGTCGACATACGTATATGATTGGGTGTCCACATACGTTTAAAATTAATTCAAAAGTGAAGGTAAAAATACGTCATTTAAATACGTATAGCATCGAGTGTCAACATACGTAAACGATTGGGTGTCGACATACGTATACGATTGGGTGTCCATATACGTTTTAAATTA
This sequence comes from Malachius bipustulatus, assembly GCA_910589415.1. Classification (NCBI taxonomy): domain Eukaryota; kingdom Metazoa; phylum Arthropoda; class Insecta; order Coleoptera; family Melyridae; genus Malachius; species Malachius bipustulatus. Next base: position 138,889 of record CAJUUM010000034.1, on the reverse strand, counting down.
GTTCAAAAGTGTAGGTAAAAATACGTCATTTAAATACGTATAGCATTGAGTGTAAACATACGTATACCATTGGGTGTCAACATACGTTTAAAATTTATTCAGAAGTGAAGGTAGAATATACCTCCTTTGAATACGTATAACATTGAGTGTCAGCATACGTATACGATTGGGTGTCAGCATACGTCTACGATTGGGGGTCAACATACGTTTAAAATTAATTCATAAGTGAAGGTAAAATATATGTCCTTTAGATGCGTATAACATTTGGTGTCAATGAACGCGTAAAATCGGGAGTCAAACATACGTAGAGAATACGTTTATTTTCAATGTCAAAAAATACGTTCTTATAAATACGTTTATAAGTGGATTGTTTTTAATGTGTAGAAAACGTTTCTTTTAAACCTTTAAAACTATCACTATTTAATACGTTTTTACCTCATTTATTTACATAGTACAAATAGACCTTTATTCTTTCCAATGTTATATACGTTTAACGGGCGGACATTCGAACGTTCGTGCGCACGTAGATCATCGACCGTATCTATACGTACGGTAATACATGAATAAAAACGTTTTTTAAACTAAAGTGTGCTGCTTGGGCAGCACGAAAAGGAAGCATTAAGCAATGTTTTTGGGTTGAGAAAATTTTATCAATATTTGTATGGCAGAAAATTTGGTTACGGATAGTAAGGCATTAATTTCAATATTTAATCCAAACAAAAGTCTTCCTCAATACTCAGCCAACCGTATCAAAAGATGGACTATATTACTCTCTAATTTTTACTATGAAATTAAGTATATACAGAGTAGAGAAAATTTAGCTGATTGTTTTTCACGAAAATCATTCCGGTAGAGTCCGAAAATGTGGAAGACGAAAAGGAAGAAACATAGATTAAAATTTATTCAACGATTCATCTCTAATTGTTAATAATAGCATAATTAAAAATCATACGATCAAAGATGAAGTTTTAAGTAAAATAATTAAATATGTATGTACAGGTTGGCCAAGCAAAGTTGCAAAGAGTCAAGAATAATTTTTTAAGTGTAAGAATCAATTAACGGTAGAAAATGATTGTTTAATTTGGAACGATAAAATTGTTATTCCAGAAACATTAAAAAACGGTGTTTTAAGCCAGTTACACCAAACACACTTAGGCATTATCAAAATGAAAACATTGGCTCGCGCTTATTTCTGGTGGCCAGGTCTTAGCAAAAATATAGAAACATTTATTAAACAATGTGACTTGTATTTGTATTTGCATTTGTATACTGAGGGTGATGTAGTTACTGCGACCTAAAAGATCTATTGTATCCCCTCTACTGTGCTTCGCCTGGTATGGAGTCCCTTTAGTGAAGCACCCTCTCCAGGTCCGTTTCCTTGAGAAACTTCAGGATTTTGAGAGGATCAAGGTCGGGTAAGTTACCGGCCTCTAGCTGGTGATGGCCCAGAACATTACTTCTTTTAAGTTCTAACGCATCGCAGTTGAGCAGTAGGTGACGTGGTGTCTCGTCTCCTTTCCCGCAGAATCTGCAGACGCCTTTCTCTTCTATGCCTAACTTCCTCAGGTGTTCCTTGAGCTTACAATGTCCCGTTAGGAATCCCGTCAATGTTCTGAGACGTTCCTTGTTGAGGTTGAAGAGTATCTTCGACCTTTCTCGGTTAAAATTCCCGAGAAGTTCTTTGGCTTGTCTCAACCTTGAGAGGGTCCTCCAGTGGGTTTCTCTCAGTTTTTCTTCTTCCTTTTGGAGTTCTGCCTTGAAGAAAGTATCTTCGAAGCCACAGAATGGTTCTGGTCCTATGAAGGGTGTCGATGCTCCTTTTCTTGCCAATGAGTGGGCACGTTCGTTTCCCTCGATTCCGGAATGGCCCGGTATCCACTTGAGGTGTAAACAATGTGACGCATGTTGTCAAATTCAAAATAATTCCCCAAAAGTTGAAGTAAATTTATGGGAATGGCCAAGACCTCCGTGGTCAAGATTACACGCTGATTTTTTGGGTCCATTCTGCAAGAGATATTTGTTTGTGGTGATAGACGCGTATTCTAAATGGTTGGAAGTATTTCCTCTTAATTCTATTACAACAAAGACAACAATTTTTTGTTTGAAAAGCTTATTTGCTAGATTTGGTTTACCGGAATTAATTGTAACCGATAATGGCAGTCAGTTTTCTTCTGAGGAGTTTGCAGAATTTCTTAAGGCTCATGAAATAAAGCATATTACCACGGCACCCTATCATCCAATGTCAAACGGCGCTGCTGAAAATGCAGTAAAAATAGTTAAAAGATCTTTAAAAAATATTTGTAACGGTTCTTTTGATACCGTTACATTAATTATTAAATAAATAAAATCTTTATTCATCTTCCCTGTAGGAAGAACTGTATATTTCTGGAGCACACTATACATTACCTTCATAGGTTGCGTTTAACACCGCTCAGTGGCGACACTACCGTTGGTACTTCCCGAGTCGCGCTTCGCTTCATTTCGTGGTACCTGCAGGGAGGGGAATAATTAATATAAGGTACAGCACAGTAATGAGTGGTTGATTCCTGTTAAATATTTTAGAACAAACACCTGTTCAATTGAATTGTTTTTCAAACATAATGTCTCACAGCTAAAAAGCAACCCTCACCCACTCAGTAGGTAAGTGTGGAGCATTCTCTGTAATACTGCTTTTTATTTTGCAATACCATGTGAAGGTCAAGTGGCAAGTCAAGATGGCCGATCTCATTTCATTTTTTTTTAAATTAATTTCATTAATTCTTTATTACTGTTAATATTATCATTGTTGCCATTGCTTTATATTTTATATTGCTTTATATCTTATTATTGACGGTGAGTTCTCGAGAGTTTTGGAGGTTACTTTTTATTAACCTCAATTTTTATCACGTGAAGCGTTGAGCTATTTAAGTTCAACACGTTCTAATTACTCTCGAGGATTCGCGCCGATCATTATTATGCTGAGTCTGAAATCTTCTGATCTGCTGTAGGGAGTTCGCCCCCTTTCTCCATGGCTGCCTTTTAAAACGCCAAGAAGACCCATCAGGACCAATAATGATAGCAGCATCAACATGACCGGCTAGCTAGCAACGGTATCAGCACCAGCATCAGTACCAGCACCAGCACCAGAAGGACTCCCAGGCAGCACGGTGCCATGTACCCACGGCATGATCAGCACTACCACCATGCAGCACTTTCACTACCCATGGCACATCCCCGGGAAGTCGTGTTGAACACTTTTGAGGCAGGCACCATCACCACCTGCTTTACAAAGATAAGTGGTTCAGTTCTTCACTGGTATACCTAGCCTGGTTGCTGTTTTCATTTTTCAATTAATTGCTCTTTAATTTCACCTCCAGGGCTCTAGTGCCTCATTATGTCATAATTTTTGCAGTTTGTAATTTTTCATCTTATTTAATAAAGCCATTTTTCCTATTATTAATATCGCCCCCACACGTCATCGTGTGGGTTTCAAATTTCAATATAATTTTGCTTGTGCGTAGCCATTTTCATAATCATTTCATAATTTCTGTGAATTGATATTTCATTTGATATTTAATTGTATACCTACCTGTGATACCATCATTTATAATTCACCAATAATTGCAGTTTCTCCCTTTTGTGATATTTAAATTTATTCCATTTAATTGATGTATTTTTGTGATATTTGATCTATTAATTATTATCTATTTTACTGTCTATTTATATTTATTACTTTAATAAAAACTGTTAAAATTTGCTTGTGAATTTTCTTCTGCCATAACAACAGTTAATTTCTCATTTTGAGCTAGCTGGCTGCTAAATAGCTTTCCTAACCTCCCCTAAAATTGCTCGGGGTGGAACGGAAGGTTATATATTTATTGTCACATAACACTAAAACTGGTAATATTAATGAAGCATTATTAGATTTTCTTTTTTCATACAGAAATACACCTCATTTAACGACGGGGGTATGTCCATCTTAGTTAATGATTTGCAGAAATACGAAAACACCTTTTAAATCATTCATGCCAAAGAAAAACGATATTAAAAAACGAATTAAAATTAAACAAGATCGGCAAAGGAAATATTTCAAAAGATCAAATTCGAGATAGGAGATATTGTGTCAGTCAGAGACGCGAAAAATTGGTAGGTGTACATATATAGTTTTTATACAGAAGTTGCATTTGGTGTGGAAACGACACTCAAATCAAATAATAAAAAATTTGAATACGAAAAATATGGAGGGTAGTCAGGGAATACCTCAAAATAATGCAAATTATTTTTCTCCCTCGGATAATAATAGTTCTGAATGTTATGATAGACCAAAGAAAGATATAAAACCACCAGATCGTTTGGTATATGATAAATGGTAAACTAAAATGAATTATTGTAGAATTACTTACTGTAAATAGTTTTGTGTAAATACCGAATGTATTATAAACTAGAAATAAAAATTATTATTTTTGTATAGAGGGAATATTAGGTGCTAACAATATGTAATTAGAGTACCTAAATAATTTATGTTTATGTATAATAAATTTGTAATTATTCTTGTATATATTATGCAAACTAGAGTAAGGATATAGTACACCACAAAATAATACAGGGTCACACCACAAAATACAGGGTCACACCACACTGCCCATAGTGTTACGAGATCATCAAACTTACATAAAATCGAGGTTATAAAATAAACTATACATCAAAGGGAAATCGGACAACTCCACACCACCAAACAGACATTGGAACAATCACAATAACTATCTGACCATTTTCTATCTGAACAATTAAAGCTTATTAAAACATGATTTATCCGTTTTATTAAGCCAATCCTAGGATTAAAATGGTCAGATAGTTATTGTGATTGTTCCAATGTCTGTTTGGTGGTGTGGAGTTGTCCGATTTCCCTTTGATGTAGAGTTTATTTTATAACCTCGATTTTATGTAAGTTTTAACGTGTGTTTTGATTATTTAATTTTAAGTCATTATTGTGAATTGATTTCTAGTGTCCTGATGATGATGTGTAGTACATCGAAACGTCGACTTAATAATAAAAGAGTACACTAAATAATGGCCATGTTATTACTGTGTCGTACAAACCATTAAAATATATTGTGTATATACATATATATATATCGTGGGCAGGTGAATTTTGGAAAACCACTTTTTCGTGATCTGGGGGTCATGATCCGTGGACATTTGGTGAGTTTGGGTGATTTTCGAAAAGTGATGTCCTCAATAGTGTATTTTTTTTTAAAATACACTAATATTATCAACAATTATGCCCAAAGCGGGTAAACGAAAACTATATTTATAACAAACATCATAAACCATTTTGCCCAAAAGCGGCCAAACCAAAACCATACTTAGAACAAATATTATCAACAATCATGCCCAAAAGCGGCCAAACCAAAACTATATTTATAACAAACATTATAAACAATTATGCCCAAAGAGGTCAAATCAACAGTATATTTATTATACCAAATGTAATAAAATGATCACGCCTAACAAGGCCAAAACAAAAATCAAACACATATCAAAATACCATCAAACATACCTATCAGCCCAAAAGGCCCAACAACAATTACTAAACTTACATCAAAAGTTATAAACAATTATAATAAAATCTTATACCAACCAGACGGCCTCAACAACAAATACCTAATTACTCAGCAAATTGCTGCAACGATAAATATAAAACACTCGAGCGCAATGACGTTTCGCACCGTGGGATATTAATTAATATATCTGTCCGGCGAGGCCACTCGTTATCCTCCCGGCTGGAAGATGTCGTTATTTTGTCTTAGGTCAGGTGACGGCAGTACTGTTCCCTAAACAATTTGGTTTTCCTTATCCTAACCTGGTCAGATGATTCATTAACAGTGAAACAAACAGAACTAAAGAAAAAGAGAGAGAGAGAGAAAATTAACTTTTCAAGTGACGTTTGTAAGAGTTTTTATTTTCTGGCATTTGGATTAACCAGTAGCAGAAATATCTGCATGGGTGGTCCCGAGTCGAGCCCAGCTTGTTGGCGAGATCGGGGGATGAAAATATGCCAGGTGCGCTGGTCTGGTGCTGGTGCTGGTGCTGATGTAAAATCAGTAGTCGAGTCGAGACTGAATATTTGCAGGGTACACGACGCATCGCTGGGCTTTTCCTCTTCATTCTTATATTATTCTAAATGAACATTAAATCGTTGAGTTATTAAACATGCCTTTAATTAATTACCATCCTCATTATTTCGTTCGGCAGAAATATTGCGACAGTTTTCAGGAGTGGGATCAGGATCTGAATCTTGATTAATTCACATTAAGTGTCGAGTGAAAACACGAGCGCGAGCGAGTACCTACGTAGTAGTACTTACGTACCTTGAAGCGGTTTACGACTTTTGTTTGAACTGCGGGTTTTATTGGTATGAGATGTACTAATAAGTAGTGATAGTGACGTAGTAAAGTGTTGGATACCTGGATTAGTATTCTTCTTGGTTCAGTTGCGAAGATTACTATTAGGTATCGTAAACGAAAATGTCATCACCACCACCGAGTTCACCGAAGAACAAAACTGTACCACTTGTGTCCGACTCAGATTCTGCGGAAGTAAGGCAGATGAGAATATTTAACGATGTTCACAGAATTTTACCGGAGTTTAATCCAGTAAGTGGTGACTTGTCTATTGAGGCATGGTTAAGTAAAATGGAAGAATATGGCGAATTGTATAATTGGGACGAGGTCGCCATGAAACATTATGGGTTATCCAAATTAATGAGAGTAGCCAAAAAATGGAGAGATTCATTACCAAGTTCGTCTTCTCCAGATACTTGGGAGGGATGGAATGATCTTCTCATCGAGACTTTTGGCACTTAAGAGAGTAAAGTCGACTTGAAGCGTAAAATTACAAATGGAAGCAAAACCAGGACATAGTCGAATATTTCTTCGAGATGTAATAAGTGTGACATGGATACAAATGAACACTCTTCCGCACGAAGAAATTTTATACACCACAACAGCTTCTCCTCTTATACAAGGCTCAAATCCGACCATTCTTGGAGTACTGCTCACATGTTTGGAGCTCAGCTCCCAAACATACGCTGAGACTACTCGACTCTATTCAGAAAAGAGCCATCCGCTTGATTGGGGACCCAGATTTGACAAAAAATTTAGATACTCTCGAACATCGAAGAAGAGTAGCTGACCTGAGTCTGTTTTACAGATATTTTAATGGAAGGTGTTCAAAAGACGTGGCCCGCTTGATCCCACCAAGATCAAGACCGGGCAGAAATACACGCCGAGCCGCAGACGCTCATCCGTATCAGGTTCAGCTCATTACACCTCGTACCACCCTATTTCAGACTTCTTTTATGTATAGAACAGCATCACTTTGGAATAGCATTCCAAAGGGCGTGTTTCCCGAAGTATACAACCAATAAAAAAAAAAAAAAACACGTAGAGGGATTCGGAATTCGGATTCGAAATAGAATAGATAGATAGATACTCGATACTCGAATCCTCTGCTCTAGCCAAGTAGTCCAAGTACTCGCTGATTACTCGATTACAGCATGCTCTCGATTACTATTTCTCGGACTCGGCACTCGGCAGTAATGAATTGGGTTTATAGAATTATTATTGTTTGTTAATTTTATTAATAATGTTTAATGAGTTTGGTCTTTTATTTAATTATCATTCTAAAACGAGAGTAGAATTTATGCTTGCAAATCTCAAACCAAATATTCTGATGGATGTTAACATCAGTGATTATCTGCCGGATTTTTAATTACGGTGCCTTGCTTATAATAATATGTAAATTCTTGTGGGTATTTCACCTACAATACAGGACTCCTACAGTTTGCAAACGCAAACATGCTGATTATTATTAAACAATAAAACATGTATCTTGAATAATACTGTACCTACCCTAGGTAGGTACTTACGATCACTGCTCTATCATAAATCTTTTTCGACATAAGCCTCGTTTGTGAACGATTTCTTTCTACCCTCCACCCTGGATTAGAAAACACAATATACAGGGTGGTATCACTTCATATAGGAGATACAGAGCCGGTAAAATTAGAGAAAAGTTGCACAGTTTTATGCTTAAAGAATCTGAAAAAAAATGGAAACTCTAGTCGTTGCTAAAATATCCTGAGGAAACTGAAAAATCGAAATTTCTTATTTTGGACAAATCTTTTAGTGTATTTTTTATTATTTAAAATTAATAAATTATTTTTTATGGGTTAACATAAGTCGTCAAAGGCTATAGGTACCTACGTTTAACATGACAAAAATTTCCAAAGCCGACTATTTAGATCCTAGAGTTTTCATAGGCAACTTATACATATTTTTCTTATGGCCGCCATTATAGTATTTCATGTCATTCGCTATTAAACAATCGACTTAACAAAAAATTTATAGTCAAAGTTTTTTTTTCAAAATTTTATTTTTTATTTTTTGAAAAAAAAAGAAAATATTTTTCTTAGAATGCCTTCAGTATGACGGCATATTGCTTGCCTTTGATTTTTCGGTAAATGGTTACTGCTTTTGACGATATTCGATTAAGATATTTTTTTCAGATTTTTTTCGAAAATCATTTTTTTTTTCTTATTTTATAGATTTTTGGTTAAATTGATTTTTTAAATGCTGAATGACATGACAATCCAATATGGCAAAAGTTGGCTATGAAAACTCTGTGGATCTAGTCGGCTTTGAAAATTTTTGTAAAATCATAATGTCAAATGAATAGCTTTTGTTTCATGACTTACTTATGTAAACCTAACATACCTACAAAAAATAATTTAATAATTTTCAACAATAAAAAAGGTGTGACATTTGGATGAAATGAGAAATCTGGATTGGTCAGTTTTTTTCAGGATATTTCAGCAATGACTGAAGTTATCCTAAAAAATTTTCCAGATTCTCATTAAGCATACAATTGTGCAACTTTTCTATAATTTAACAGGCTCGGTATCTCGTATGGTTTAAGAGGTCCTAATGGTGAGCCAGTTAAAACTGACCACCTGTACATAGATAATATGTATACATATATCATCATTTAACAATATTTTAAAGTCATATCCAAAGGCAATCATAAATCTATAAGAAGCAGTTTACTTGACAATAAAAGATGGACAGGAGGTTGCAGAGAAAGTAAACACTACTCTCTCAGGTAAGAAATAAGGGTCTCTTATTTACACCTGTAGTATAATGTTTACTTTCACGGTAAGTCTATATTCTACCTGTCTATCGTAAATGTAAAGGAATTATGTTTGTCTCTGATTTTATGGCTTTAAAATATCTTGAAATGATTGAACCATCAATATAAACATCAATCTTGAAGCTTTTTCTTGTCTTGTATAGTCTTTTAGCTCGATCGCTAACACATGTTGCAGATACCGCACCCTGGAACCCTGGATTCGAATGAAGAATGAATCATAAATACCTAATACATATTATGCCGTCTGTTTTCAAATTATTTGTATTCAATATCTTCAAACTTTTATTTTAGCTCTCAACACTGACCAACACATGTTTTAGCATGAAACAAAGAAACAAAGAAATATCCCCTTCCATTAGGATAGATTTAGAAGTTTTTAGGGATAAAAATTTTATTCACATTTTAGAAGCATTTCATTTTAACTTTTTCGTTTAACCGTTGTGTATTGAATTCGGCATTCGGCTAGCTGTATTATTTTAATAGAAAGTGTGAAGTGAAGTTATAAGTGAGAAGTTAAGAACATCTTTTATAAAAATGGCAAATAGAAAAAAAAGTAAAGTGTGGTTGCATTTTACCATAATAAACAGTGAAAAGGCAAAGTGCGATATTTGTAAATCAGTGTTATCACATAAAGGGGGTGCGACGTCAAATTTACTTAAACATTTAAAGTCAAAACATTTTTCTAGTTTTGCGGCTATTCAAGAAGATGATGGCCTAAAATCAGTCAATATGCACACGCATACCGAATCAGTGACAGCAGGACGGCAGGTCCTTCAACATCTACGGCTCTTGATAAGGGAATAAGTGATCAAGATCATCATTATCAACCAAACGAAGCTGAAGTAATAAAAAAGCCTCGCTTAGGTCCAGCAGCTCAAAAGCAAACCAAAATATCGAGCTTTTCCGTCCGTCCAGCTTCAGTAAGCAGAACAAAAATGTTGAATGAAAAAGTGCTAAACATGATAGTTCGAGATCTACAACCATTTTCAATGGTAGATGATGAGGGTTTTCGATCTTTGGTGGCAGCCCTTGATCCGTCTTATCAAATACCTACAAGGACTACATTTAGTAGAGACTTGATCGAGAAAAAATATAAAGACGTTGTCTTAAAAATTAAAGATCTACTAAGTGAAGCAGAGTATGTGACAGTTACAACAGATACTTGGACGTCTCGTACCGTGGAAAACTACATGGCGGTAACTGCCCACTACTTGGACAAGAACTGGGAAATGAAAACAATATTGTTGGGTTGCTTTCATTTTACAGAAAAACACACCTCTGAAAACCTCAGGAATAAATTATTAACTATTTCACAGGAATGGGACTTATCCGAGAACATACAGGCTGTAGTTACTGATAATGCGCGAAACATTACAGCAGCGATAAAACTGACAGGTTGGTCCCACCTACCATGTCTGGCACATACCATCAACCTTATTGTACAAGATGCATTAAAAACAATAGAACCACTGCAGAAAAAAGTGAAGAAAATTGTGGAATACTTTCATCGCAGCACTTCCGCGACAGAAACTCAAGTATGCAAGTGCAAATGTTGCAAAAAAAATTAAAATTAATAAACGATGTTGTGACTCGCTGGAATTCAACATATTATATGTTTAGCAGGATTTGTGAAGTTCAGGCACCGCTCGAAGCAGCTCTTGGTGTACTGCATAATCCTGTTGAAGTGCTGAGTGCAAATGAATGGACGACTCTAAAAGCAATATGTACAGTTTTAAAACCATTTGAGAGAGTTTCTACAGAACTAAGTGCGGAAAAAAGTGTGTGTGTATCAAAAATTATACCTTTGATAGAAAGTTTGAGAGAATATTTTGGTGGACTTCGGGTTGAGGACATGACAGCATCGAATTTGAAAACGAGTGTTATTAAGGGAATAGATTCGCGGTTTAATCGAATCGAATATAATGCCCTGATTTCGAAAGCGACTTATTTGGACCCACGGTTTAAAAAAAAAGGGTTTCAGTGACGAAAGTGCTGCAGTTAGAGTGAAGGAACTACTGACCTCCGAAATGTCGAAACTATTAAAAGAAGATGAGAGTGTTGAAAATGACAAAATGGATACAGACAAAAATAATCTTAGTGACTCCGACGATGATTCAGTGTGGAAAAGTTTTGATGCCAAAGTGTCAAAGAATAGATTAACGTCAGTTACTTCGATTATCGAACTTAAGTAATTTGCTGAAGAACCAAATATAAAAAGGAAAGATGATCCTTTAAAGTGGTGGAAAACACGGGAGGCAGTTTACCCCACTTTGTCAAAATTGGCAAAAAAATATTTAGGCGTTACTGCTACTTCTGTCCCCAGTGAACGAGTCTTCTCCAAATCAGGACAAGTGGTATCGGAACGCAGGAATAGACTTAAACCAAGCAATGTCGAGAAAATAGTTTTTCTAAATGGTAATTTTAATTTATTATAATCAAAAATAATATTAAGTAAGTATTATTGTATTATTATTATAGTTTTTTTTTCATTCTAGAGTTACTGAGTTGTAGATTTATTTGTTAATTAAATGTTATTACTTATATTTTTTAAAGAGCAGCGAGGATTACTTTTTTCCTAGCATGTATTTTTGAAAAATTCTATCTTTAGTTTTCTCTATTTCTTAATAATATTCTACGAGAAATAATAAAATAATAAATAAAAAATGAGTGTATATTTTTTATATAGAAGTAATTATGTTCTAAATTTATTAATTCTACCTAAATATTAAAAATAAAAATATTTAAAAAAAGAAAAAAAAATTGTTACCTACTTTTTTAATTTTCTTAGACGAATAATCTTTAATTGTAATAGTGTATATTTTTTATATGAAAGTAATAATTATGTTCTCAATTTAATAATTCTGCCTACCTAAATATTAAAAAAAAACATAAAAAAAAAATTGTTACCTACTTTTTTAATTTTCTTAGACGAATAATCTTTTATTGTAATAGTGTACCTATATTTTTTATATAAAAGTAATAATTATGTTCTCAATTTATTAATTCTATCTACCTAAATATTAAAAAAAAAAAAAAAATTAAAAAAGAAAAAAAAATTGTTACCTACTTTTTTTACATAAAAGTAATAATTATGTTTTTCAATTCTATAGTTTTACCTATAAATGAAAATTTTTACTTATGCACAATTGCACATCATCCCATCTTTGGTACTTTGGCATTTTTTTTATTTCAGTATAGGTACCTAGAGTAGTGATGTTAGTATTTGTTAATAAAATGTTATTTATAATTTTTACAGAGACGTATTCTATAGAATTATTGCCTTTTATGTTTCCTAGCTTGAAATTGTTACTTTTTTTAATTTTCTTAGACGAGAAAAGTAGAAAATAAAGTTTTTCTTATAATAGTGTATTTTGTATTTTTTATATAAAATTATAATTATTTTCTCATTTCCTATCGGTAAATAACTAAAAATAAAAATTAAGGTATGTACCTATTTCTAAGTAGGTACCTATCCAAATGTTTTTTTGCATACTCCCCATTTCTAGTTAATTGATAATTAATTATTATCACAGATTTTAATTTAACTATCCAGGTACCTAATAAAAATACCTGTATAATTACCTACCACAGTAAAGCATTCCCTTAATAACAGTAGCTTAACGATACATACTAGAGAGACTATACATACTCAGAATATAATTATTAGAGAAATACCGGATCCTATTGTGCCGGATCCTAGGTCCGGGCCCGGGCAATGGGCATGATTTGAGACGAGGTATCAAGTAATCAAGTAATCAACTCAAAGTATCAGATACTTGCGACTAATGTATCGATATCTACTCGATACTTGTAAAAGTATCCGTTGCACATCACTAAAGGATAGGTATATAGTGGAGGACATAGTTGGGGAACAGCAGAGTGGTAGATTATACTGGGCTATTTTGCCTCCTGAACGCCTGAAACTTGCCTCGAAGATATCTGACTGATTTTATTATGCTAAGATTGATTTTAAGTTTTTATGTAAACTATTAATCTTGAATGCAAGAATTTGTATACATTATTTTACTATTGTATGAGTATTATTATGGTCATGGTGTATTTTCTATTTTCCTATAGAGTGACTTGTGTTATGGTCATTGTATCTTATTTTTAATAGGGTATAAAATGTGTGTAATTGATACTGTAACTGTTGTATTAATTGATGCTATGTTTTGTATTGTCCGACAAAGCTCAAGGATGTATCGTGAAATTTATGGGGCCAGACGAGGTCGTCTGTTTCGTCAGGAAAGCCCGAACTGTAAGAGTTTTTATTTTCTGGCATTTGGGTTAACTAGTAGCAGGAATATCTGCATGGGTGGTCCCGAGTCGAGCCCAGCTTGTTGGCGAGATCGGGGGATGAAAATATGCCAGGTGCGCTGGTCTGGTGCTGGTGCTGATGTAAAATCATCTAATCTGAAGTCCGATGACGTGTAATCGGACGGGACACAACTCGAGAGCCAAGCCCCATTTGCTTGTTAAAGGAAAACAGCATCTAAATATACTCATACAATCAAAGATACAATAAATACAGTTCAACACGTAGCAAGAATTTGGAAAAGTCTCTCATGATAGATTTGAAAGACGTGAATGACAAACTATTCAACGCTAAAAGTAACGAAAGCAAATTGAACAGAAAAATTCAAGTAATAATGAAAGGAAACAAGGAATTAGAGTTAGTTTTAAAAAACGCACAAGAAGGCGAGCAACATTCTAATGAAAAACTGAAAGAAATGAAGTCGTTGAATGAGAAGCTTTCGTTGGAAGTAACGAATTGCCATGAACAATTGAAAGAAATGAATCCACTAAAAACGAAAACCAAGTGTGTTTTCGATAAATTGAAAGAGGAAAATAAGAATCCAAACGAAATAATTGACAAATTGATAAATGAATATGCACAACTATCCACAGTGACGTTACAAATGCACTCTGAAATGAACGAGTTAAAATCAAAAAATCGAACTCTAGAGGAATTAAATATTTTAAACCAGCTGTTGGAACAGCAACGGAAGGTCTAAATAAATAAATGTAAACTAACAATAAGAAAATAATTAATTAAGGTAATTTAGATTTCATTGTAAGGAATCAAATAACATCCAGTTTGAAATATAGATGAAATAGTGATATCATTTGATTCTGTAATCTTAAAGGAAGAAAGGTAAATCACACAGGTATTTCTTGACACCTGAGTTTTTGCATACCATATCCGAGAAGCGAGAGTGGCTACAAGAAGAACGACACAACAACAGTGGGTCCTAGCGGGATTTTCTAGACGATCATCGGGGGTAGGGGGGGGGGTGGTTGTTACAGTACTAACATTGAACTCCAAAGTTTTCAAATCATAGCAAAATCAATTATCAATTTTATTGATAGATACAGGTGTATATTAAAAAAATTTGAATGGTTGATTTTTAAATAAATAGGTATGTGTTTGTATGTCTTGTTGATGTTGCTATGACAACAATTTCCCTCCAGCGGGAAAGTGAAAAGTAAACCTCCGGCGGAGGAAAAGTGACACTTCGCGACCGACTACTCAATCGAGTAATATCTGATTTACTGACGTTTGAAGAAAAACAACTTTTTTTGGCATTTATATCTTTCTTATTATTTAAATATCTTTTATATCTTAAAAATATCTTCCTTAAATCACGTCAGGGCATTGTAGTTCCCTACGTATCTAACACTGTTGCCAGTGTTGCTTTTATCGTGACTGTCTGCAAGGTGAGCTATCGCGACTGTAGTGTTGCAGGTCTTCGCACCTGCTGGCGCCCAAACAATTACCTTCTCGCTGTCTTTCCGCACCTATTCCGTCAGTTTTCTTTTAACACTACAGTGCTTCCCTTTCGTTCCTTGTGCCTTCCTTCCTATACAGTATCAAGAGTGGTGTCGATAAGCCACGCGAACAGAACTAATTTAGTTCCATCGATATCTACTTCAACTCGGGTGTATAATTGTAGTATTAAGTTGTACCGTACCATTCCCTAAAGATTTTTCCTTTTCCTCCTATTAGTAATTTAGTAAAATTGTTCTCCGATTTCCTAGCACAGTGTGCCAATTGCTTTCTTCCACAAAAATTTCTTCCCTCTGGTTCGAAATTTTTCACCGGGTATTGGGAGAGTGTAACATCCATTTAAACGTTCTGTCGAGGTTTATTATAGGCAACACGAAATGCAAGTTGAAAACCCCTCTCCACCTTATTCTCTCATAGACAGAAATGTATATCAGAACCCCTGTCCACTCTATTCCGTCTGTCGCTGGTAAACGCTCGATTTTCGACCTTCGACCGTTTTCATCTCCGATCGCAGAGCAATACACACAACCTACCTATTGTGTCTTATTTTTACGTCCCTAACGGCGTTCCAGTGCTAATGCCTTCTCAATTGTAATATTTAATTCCTTTCTCCTGGACGGTACGTGTATGCTTTTTATTGTTTAATATTAATGTTTGAATATTATTAGTTATACAGTTATGATGAATTCGCTGAATAACTCGGAGAAAAAAATTATCTCGATGCTAGACACGCCATTTTGTCTTCATTGAAGCCGCTTGTTTAAAGTATTAATTTTTTCATAAATTCGAACCTGAGGAGTTCTTTTTGATTGTATAAAACATGTTATCAATGTCTAGGAGACTCCCTACCTACAACTACACCAAGGACTGCTCCGAATAATCCTTATTGGCTGCAATTCGAGGATAAGTGCTTTTCAATCAGTCCATCCTCACTACATATCTGCTACTCTGTTTATGTCGTTTCAATAGTTCTGTTCAAAGCAATAATGCTAAGTTAAGAATCTCCTCAGCTATTAATCTTGCTATTACAAATTACTTAATTCAACTAATTCGCTATTTCAAATCATTCAATTAATTTAAATAAACCTTTGGTTAAGTAAAGTGTGTTTGATTGCTGCATTTATTCTCCTCCACTCTTTGTTGCTCCAACCACGCCTGATGATTTTTTTCTTGTCTTGTGCTCACCAGAATTAGCCGGCTAAACATTGGTTTTTCCCGCTAAGGGAAAACCTCATGTTACAAGGTAAGTTCGTTTAATTATATAATTATAGTCTATTCTGTGACTGTGCCTTGCCTTTGGCTTGGCATGGCCAAATTTTTTATTTTTTTCCGTGCAAAAATAAAATCAAGTCGGTGGTGCACCGTCGGTCCATATAAAATAGGTGTAAGCTCCAGAAACTTAATTTCTCAAAGGAATGAACATTTGAATATTTCCTACATTGTGTAAGTTGTACATAAACTTGTTTGTTTACAATTGAGTAAAGCATGATTGGCAACATGGCAGTGTATACAGAAGAAGTTAAGAAGGAGCTAAATAAGTTGAATAAAAGTGAATCAATACGCATAATAATAGAAAAAAAAAGTACCTGACGACATCAAATTGAGTGATAGAGTAACAGAATATATAGAAAGTGACGAAAACCGTGGATATGTGGAAACAACAGACAAAAAACTTGACGACCATACAATGTTCAACGATGAGACCACAAAGGTCGTGAAGATGAAATGCGAGCTGCAGATCACAACAGTCAAATTTCAGGCTGCAGAGAGAATTAAAAGTCAGTTAGAGAGAACAATTAGTAATCAGGAATTAGTTAATTATTTGATACACCGATCGACCAATATCAAGGCTAGTAGTGATAACACACGTAAACAAACGGAGGATTTAACCCACACAGGCCCTGGCAGTGTTGCCGCTGCGAAAGCAAAAGCCAAAAATGCAGGGGGCGAAAAATGTTCTACAAAGGCACGAGACAGCGAAAGGGAAGAGGTTATGCAACATGCGGGTACTACAGGTACAACGACAACGATCTCTTTGACTACACCCGCTCTGGATGAAAAGGGCACGGGATATACAAGACAGAGGAGAAACAAGATACAAATTGTTGAGACCAGCACCAAGGAGGGAAGATCAGCACAACGGTACTCGTACTGGCACGTATACTGGCTCCATCTGGAAACAACGAGGGAAGAAGTGATGAAACACATCCAAGGAGACTTCCCCAAAGCCCAAGTCGAACAACTAAACTCGGCCAGCCCTGAAGAATATAGCTCAAGTTAGGGTGTTACCGGGGGACGGGGGCGGTCCACGAGATTTTCGCAACAAGAACGGCGGCGATGCGACGATGGAGGGTCCCCAGGCAACGTTGAGACTCGGGGTGACTTGCGGCTTCGGTTGTTCGGTCGAGCGGACAGCTAGCGGCCAGGACGCTCCGTGATTGGCCGGCAGCTGCAGTAGGCGGGGCTTCGCGCTACGGTTGCAGTACACGCTACGGCGGCACGCTGTAGTCGACGTTGCCCTCGAGCTGACCCAAGTGGGTGGGCCCAGCGTTCGAGGACGCCGAGTTGTTTGTTTGTTTTATTCTTTGGGAAAGGAAAGGAAAAACGTTGGAAGGCAGCAAAGCTGAGGCGAGACAAGGTTAAGAAGGAAGAGCGTAGAGGGTGAAGGAGTAAAGATAGGTGTAGCCTGGAGTCGGCTAAGATGGTGATAGGAAGAGTACGATTAGAGAGCGGAAAAGGGGGCCAACTACTGCGCTGGCAGGTAGTTGGCGAGGTGAGCGACGAAGCGTTGTCGGGGTGCGAGGTACTCGAAGGAGCTGCTGCGGCGGCAGGCAGCTCGGCGACGAAAAGACAGAGCAAAAGCTGCTTCAACCCCTAGTTTTATAGCCGCTAGGGGTTGGTCTTCTCTAATTGGCCGGCAAGAAAAGGAGAGTGCCGACCAATGAGAGCGCGGGGAGGGCAAACGGACCTTCTGCACTTTTGTTCTCGATCCAGGCGCAGAACGGGAAATGAAACGTTCTGCGCCTATACCGCCAGAAAGGCGGTTATGGAGTAAAGGGCACCTTAGCGATGGCCTGGCGGTAACAAGGGTTAGAGAGAAGGACGGAAATGCACTGACTAAAGCGAACAGGTAGCCAAGCGGGTGTCGAATAAATAAATTTTTAGCGCATCGCCTCTGAAAGACGACTTTTCAGTAGCTTAATAGCCGGCGGAACGACGCATATTGCAGCCCTACATGCAATAGCGGCTCACTTCCAGCGTACAAAATATTCCAGCCCGCAACGAACGTTTTTTCTGGCCCTAGGGCGGACAGATTTAGTCGCTACTATAACAACTACTGTTATCAGTTAGTGATTACGCGACAGGTGAGAGCTCGGCAGCGAAATTCAAGCACACAGCTGATAACTACCGAGACCAAGATACCTACGCGCATATTTCAATCAAGTCTAAACGAGCTGGAAATACGTATAATAATAACAGGTATGTAGGTACCTGTCTAATTATAGCGATTAACGGGGGTTACTAGTTTCTGAGGTTTCGTCAATAAAGCAACAAAATGAACGCTAAACAGGAAAATGACACTAACATTGAATTAATTTGTAAGCCAACACATATTCGCCAACAAGATTTAACAAGCCAAAGTATTCAGTGTTCTAACGCGATGCGCTAAAAAATAGCGTCTATATCTCGGCCGGACCCGAAGTCCATTTCAGCTCGTATTCATCGACCCTCGCTCCGCTACGCTCCGCTCGGCCCGATAACTTCATACTCGCCGAAATGAACTTCTTTTCGCCCTCGATATAGAATATACTATTTTCTTTCCAGAGGAAAGAAAAGTGAACGGTAAGAAACAAACCAGGTCAAATTCTAACGGGAGAGAAAATCAGATGACCATATTTCATCTGAATATACAGACTTTAGGTAATAAAACTGATCTTTTATCGATTTATTTAGACAATAGATCTTATGATGTCGTATGTTTGAGCGAACATTGGCAGGATAACAACGCGATAAATAGCATAAAAATTCCCAATTATAAATTACAGGCAAGTTAATACAGACCACCGGGGCGACACGGCGGCGTGGCCATCTACACTAGAAATAGCAGAGTGGAGTGCGGGGACCTAGGGATTGGTAGATTCAGTAGCGAGTATCATCCAGAATTCGCCGGTGTAGGATTATGGGACAAAAGCATGGCAATTGTGGTTTTATACAGGTCATCTGCTCAAGGTGAGTTTAATATTTTTTTCGATCGGGTGGAGAGACTCCTGAATTACATGGCGGATAAATATAAATATTTGTTCGTGTTAGGAGATGTACTGATACGGGATACCGCCATGCAAGTCCCCATAAAGTACATAAAAATTTATAGGGCGGGGTGGATTCTTTTGGAATGTGAATTTGGCTCCGGCAATATTAATTCTTATGAAAGTACCTGCATCTACTGGTCAATGAAAACAACTACATTAAATTTATAACTATAATTTGCAAAAAGAAACAGTATAATATTTTTCTAGGGGGTGGTGAAGCGGCCAACCCTCAGTCCCCTAGGGCAATGCAATAGAATTGAATATTCTATTCCATAACTAACAATAACTTTTCCTTCTTAAAAGGGACAACAACTCTCCCGTGCAGTGGAAAAACATAGCAAATCTAGTTACTATGTTTTAAATATTATCAAAGATTCGTAATGCTTATGTGATAAGCTACATATAAGAATTTTACTGTTTCGAGGTTTCCAGCAAATACCAAAGTAAAATGAAGTAACTAGTGTTGCTATGTTTTGATCTGAACAGTGATATGGTATGAATTTAATTTTTGCATTAGATAGACTTAGTAATATAAGTTACTATGTTTTGGTCTTGCAAAATCGTTTCTAGTGAGGAAAAATATTGTAGCAACATGAATTGCTATGTTTTGCCGTTGGAATACACTTGGTTATAAACTATTATTATTATGTAACTCGAACATAGTAGGTTTTGCGCATGTAATTCTGTAACATAACCTATCCAATTATTATACAACGTGACAAACACTCCTCGTGTTGCTAGCGCAATTAATAGCTGAGAAAGTGAATTAAAAAGTAGTTTGTTTGATCAAAAATTGTACTCAAAACGAGACTGGAAAGTTAGTTGTGAAATTTGGTGATCGAGGATGTCAACAAGAGGTAAACTTCTTGTTGATCTAGCTTTGAAAAAGTACGTAAGTAGGTATTAGGTATAAGTTAATTTTAGTTTCTTACATAGGTTAAAGCTTAATTTAGGTAAATGGTATGGAGAGTCTTACTTTAATAAAATTTAAATGATGAAATTATTTCATTTGAATTTCAAAGTTACTCGATAACCTAATCATCTGCAATTATTATTGAAAAATATTCACTTTACATAAATAATAATAATGGGTACAAGGCATTTTCTCTAATTTTCAGAAAAACTGAAACCAGACTAAGTTCATCTGATGAAGATGAATTTTCCGAAGATTGCGATGACTCGGATCTTGATCCAGACTATCTGCCACAACATCCAAAAAAAAAAATTAAATATTTTAGCAATGATGATTTGCTACATGAAATTGATTCTAATGAAATAAAGATTGATCTGAAATCGAGTGAATCGTTAGTTCTTGATAATAGTCTTATGGATACATGTAAGGATTCTAAAATAATTACAAAAGCTTCCCATGTTTCTGGTAATAACGACACCGAAAACTAAATATTTATTGATGAAATAATAAATGCTTTGATAGATTCAGTAATACATTATGTTACGACTACTAAACCGTTACCATCAGTTATCAAAACTCAGAAAATTATAATTCATTCTATAGTTTCATTGTGTCCTGCCAGTGAAACAAATGAGACTGAAGATCAGCAAATTGGAGAAACAAAGTTTATTGTAGATTTGGTTTCTAACATTATAGAAAAATCACTAGATAGATTTTTTCATAAAAAAAATTATAGAATGAGAAGAGAAAAAGATAAAATCGTAAAGAACTTGGAAACTAGAATTTTATTACCCCCATGTGATAAAAAATGTCGCAAGAAATGCAGAGAGAAATTTAACGATGAAGTGAGAACGAATATACTTATGTATTTTTGGAAGCTTAACTTTTCACAGAGACGTCTATTTCTTAATGCTAACATTAAACAAGAAACTGTTAAAACCAGAACAACTGGTTTGGAGGTTCAAAAAAGGAACTATACTCTACGATACTTTCTACCACAATTGGGAGCCCAAAATAAAAAGGAATACCCTGTGTGTAAGACAATGTTCTTGCATACGTTGGGTATGAAGACCGATGGTATGGTTACACAATATTTAAAAACCAAAAACATATTATGTGGACAAGTCAAAATTACAGACGACAGAGGAACGTATATCAGAGAGAAGTTAAACATCAGTAAGGAAGTACTCGACAAAAAAATCAAGGATCATGTGGAGACTTATAATCCTGTATTTTCACATTACAAATATACTCATGCACCAAATAGAAGATATCTTCAATGTGACCTCTCTGTAACAAAGATGTGGAAAGATTTTTGCATCATCAATGATAAGGTTTCATATGAAAAGTATCGTGGAGTGTTTGAGTCTATGAATATAGGATTTGACACTCCGGGACAAGACTACTGTCCCTCATGTTCTATACATTCTAACCATGTATGCACTATTACCAGTGCTTGTGAGGATTACCCATCTACTAGTAAAGATAAGGAACCAAGTGAAAACAATTGCGACATATGTAAAACATATGAAGCTCATCATCAAAGGTATATTTTAGCTAGGAAAGAATATGACAAAGATAGAGACACGAAATGGTCAGATG
Source organism: Malachius bipustulatus (assembly GCA_910589415.1). Taxonomy (NCBI): domain Eukaryota; kingdom Metazoa; phylum Arthropoda; class Insecta; order Coleoptera; family Melyridae; genus Malachius; species Malachius bipustulatus. Next base: position 117,087 of record CAJUUM010000034.1, on the reverse strand, counting down.
AATTCAATGTCTATTCTGTGGATATGCAGAAAGTTCTCATAATCCCAAAGATGCCCATCAAAAATTCCTTTTTTATATCTCGCTTGGTTGCATTCAATGAAACCTTTGCTGCTCTTCACAAAGATAAAAACAAATGTGTGCTTTGGCATGAAGCCATCCAGGGAAGAAATGCGGCTGATGTAGCATCCGCATATTATTACATAATAAAAAATTCCGATCCTCGGGTGAACCATTTTATTTTCTGGGCTGATAATTGTTCAGCCCAAAACAAAAATTGGACTCTGTATTCTGCAATGGTTAACATTGTCAATACAGAATGGGGACCAACTACAATAACCATGAAATATTTCGAACCGGGGCACTCCTATATGAAAGCAGACTCCGTTCATGGAAAGATAGGTTTGATTTGGAAAAAGAGAGAAAACATTTTGGATATGAACGACCTTGTCGATGTTGTAAATGAATCATCTAAAAACAATATTGCAATATTGTTGACGGAACAAGATTTTATTCCTTTCACTGATGGCTGCAAACAACGGCGAAAACTTCTTGATGGCCAAACTAATATTCCAAAGTTGGATCATGTAAAAATCATGGAATTCCGGAAAGGATCAAGATCATTATATTACAAAATTTCTTCTTATGAAAGTGATTTCACTGAATCAGAATTCCTCAAGGCGAAGTATTCTTTGACTATCCCAGAATCTCTGAAACATAAACGTGGAATAAACACCAATAAAAAATGCAGGATTGAAAAAGAATTATGCCCGCATATGCCCTTAAGAAAACAACAATTTTGGAAAGAATTGCCAACCAGTGACGGAGCTAAGGACCTTTGTTTTACATCAGTGACTTAGTATTATATAGATTTATTTGATTTTACTATCTTACCTACTTTATGGCATTGTAATTTGTGAATTAAATAAAATTATACTTTTCTTCACTATTAAATAAGTAATAATTGTAAAAGTAGTGTGGCATTATTTTCCTATAAATGATTTAATAGATGCCAAATATGGTTAACATAATAGTTCTATTATTACTTTCTTTTACATATTATGTACAATGACCAACGTAAAACCTAGTAACTTCACTTACGAAAATATTGAGTCATATTTTTTTGTAAATGCTCTGGTAAAAACCTAGTAAATCGATTTTCAAGAAAACGAATAACTTTAAGTAAAATCTGATCAATTATATGAAAAGAAGATTTTTTTTCACATATGATAGGTATTTTCCTGTTTAAGTATGATCTTTCGTAGTGTATGGCTGGATAAGAATCACAAATCATTTTTTATCTCAAAATGAATGAAATGGAGTTACTAGGTTCTTCCATTGCACGGGAGAACTCAACTAAAAACTATTACGTCCGATAATTATGTTACGCCCAAACATCGAAAACGCTCACTGAGCGAAAAAACGATCGCAACGCGTTGCGGACGGTGCCGAACGACCAAATACCGAAATGAGATAAATTTTCGCTTTGTGTCCATTCTTGTTGACCACGACGCATCGTGGACAATGCTCAAACGGCCACAATGCGTTCTGGATGATTTAGAGAGCCCATAAACCGATATTTCTTGTCTACGCTTGTCAGTAATGTCAGTGGGTTTACGACTGTCTTCGAATGAAGAATCGAACTGGTAGATTCTTCTCTGGAAAGGGAAACATATGAATCTTTGGAAACGGAAGAAGATTTTGTGAAAACCTTGGAAGGAATGACACTTGAAAAAGACAATGAAGGGGGAGAAAATGTAATCAATGCAGTATCCTCTGTGGCGGCATGTTCCATTTGCGAGGATTTTTGAGTTACCAAACCATGTAAAACATGCAGCTTAAAAGTACACATGAAGTGTGGGATTGAAATTGAAGGAGAAGTCGTATGCAATCAGAGAGCAACGTGAAACTGCTAGAGCCGGAATGGAGAAGCAAGCTGGAAAAATGCTGGCGCTGTTCCTTTAAAAACTATACCTCCTGCTGAGATCGGTCAAAATGTCGTAGTCAAGGTTCCAAATATCGACAGAGGGCGGCTTGCCCCTAGGAGTATTCTAGCTGTAGTTCTAAGCGTTAATGATTCTAGCTTGTATAAGTTGGGAACCAAAGAGGTAGTGATGTGACAAAAATAACGTAATTGTTATATTGGAACTGTTCCGCTTGTGGAACAGGCTATTCCGAATGTTCCGGCTGGATTTTAACTGTTCCGGTTCCACTGACGGTTCCATGAAATTCCGGTTTTCATTTAAGTAGGTAAGCGTGAGTTAAGAGTTGCCTTTTGGAAATTTGCTTTTTAAAAATAAAAACAATTGTTGGAGCTTAACAAATTTATTATTTTGATGTAGATTATATCGAAGTGGAAGCTAGATGCAGAGTGACAATACTTCACAGTTACCAGGACTGCCTGGGGCATTCGTAAAACAATAGCTTATTCAAATATAATATTACATATCTAAATATAAACCTTATTCTATACTACTTGACAGAATTAATAATATAACTCCTCCTTCCTTAAGAAAAAACTACCATGGAAGGATTGGAAGGGTTGTTTTCGTCCTTCGGGGTTGACTTTCCAGATTTAATCTCTATTTTCTGTTCTTCTTTGGAGACGACTTCGTATCTTACTTTTGGTTCTTCTAGACTTTTCTTGATGGAGATGCAATTCATTTTTCCTCGTCGGTTTCTTTTTCTTAATTTATAGATAATAAATGCTATTACCGATATTATCAAGGGAACGACTACAAAACTAGGTATGTTCCAAATTAGTGGATGAATGTCAGAATTAATTAATTTTAACGATGAAATTGATTTCGCTTCAGATTGAAGTTCTTTTATGCTTTTTAAATCGATTGTTTTCAATTTAATTGGCTCAATATTAGCCATTTTTACTTGAACTGATTGTTTTAATTTAGGTAGTATTAAAGGGTTTCCGATTGTCATTTCTTCTTTGTTGGTAAATGTCAGGTTTCTTGTCCGAATGCTGCATGATTTCGGAATTTTCACTAATGTATTTTCTTCGACTTCTATGACCGATTTCTTCTCACAGTCTGTTTGGACTTTGACTGTTTGATTTCCTGGTAATATTATTATATATCTGTCATTGATCTCTTCGATTATTGGATGTACTACATGGGCTAAATTGGTCTTGCATGATGGATTTTCTGCTTTTATCAAAGGTATTATGCAGGTCTCGACCACTATTTCTTCATGTTTTTGGCAGAAGAAGATTTTGTTCAGTTGTGGACAAGGTATTTCTTCAAATTGATGAAAGCTCGTACCGAGTACTAGGTAGGGCTTTTCGGGGATTATAATGGTGTCGTGGTAGGGTAAGCCAATGAGGTGGAATATTTGGAAGGAATCTTTTACCAGAATAGGTATATGTATTATGAACAATATTTTGTTATTCTGGATATTGATTTGGATACCTGCGTATTGATAGTAATGATATGGATTTGGAAAATCAGCAATTTTTCCGTTTCCATATAAGGATTCTAAATATGACTTAATCTTCAATAATTGACCTATACTTATAACAGAATTATGAAGAGTTCCAAGATGTGCAAACATAATGGCATTTTCTAGATTGTTTAGAAAATCTATCGTAAGTTGACAATTGTTGTTTAGGTGTTGTAATGCATTTGTTAATGAAAGATAAAAGTAAATACTTTTGAAATCTTTGTTTACATCGATTGACAGCTCTTCGAATTTTTCTTTTAAGATTAGTTGATTTTCTACTAATTTATTTATTGTGTCATTATAGTTATCAATCAGGTGTTCGTTTAAAGAAGTCTGGAGTTGAAGTTCTTGATTCAACGTATTTTGATCATCTTGTGATTTTTTGATTAAGTCATTATATCTTTCCTCATCATCGTGATCCAATGTTCCAAAGAGCCATTTGCTAATTGAACCTATTCCATTGATTAGACCACGTTTTTGCCTTTTTAACGGTAACAAGTTGATTAATTTATTCCTTGCGTAGTCTAAGGAAAATTTTGTTTCATTCATTGAATTTTTGAGATACGTAGTGAATTCCATCGAGTAGCTTTTTTGACTATTGAATAACATTTCATTATTGCTAAACTTATTTTCTAAATTATTATATATGGATTCTAGGTTTTCTAACTGAACCTCTAATAACGAAATATCTACGAAATGAATAAATGTATGCTTGGATTCTATTATTCTACTTTTTCCTAATTCTAATGGAAGAAGCGGTGACTTCAATTCCTGGATTTCTATGTCACTACTAATTACGATTCGAAGTGATACCAGAAGTGCTAGGATTATCTGGATCATTGTTATCGTTTCCTTTGTCCTGCAAAGAATTTTTCAGATTAGTAGGGTGTTTAAGGGGCTTCTTAATTTTTGATTTATGTACAATTTGATCTTTAAGTATTACAACCTTGTTTCCTAAGTCCGTTTTGACTTTGGATTTCACGTGCCTTTGTTTGGCTTTGTTTCTATCGGCTTCTCGATTTTTTATAAAAATAGTTTGATCGGTGTCAAAACTTGCGGGATCTTCTCGAGTTTCGTTACGTTTGGTAATGATTTTTTCTTTTACCGTGTTGGATTGGTTTTCGATATTTTGGTACAGGTCTTTTAGTCGCGATTTTCTGTCGTTAACGTAATTCGTTATAAGATTTTCTTCTGTTAAATCAAAAGGATCTAAAGCTTTTGTATCTCCTAGAATAATATCATATGGTCTAAATTTCGTGGTACTGTGTACTGAGGAATTATAACCTATTATTGCAAGCTGTACTAACTGCTTGATAGGGGTGTTGGAATGTTGCAGTTTTAATATCCGTATATTTTCTAAGAGAGAGGAATGAAAACGTTCAACAGGGCTGTTACTGTTGGAATTTCTGGGCGTCGTGTAATGAAGCTGAATTTTATGTAGTTTACAAAAATCAGTCATTAATTGTGATTTGAATTCTGTACCGTTGTCACAGGTTATTGATTGGGGTACACCAAAATGGCTTATAAATAGACATAAGTTATCTACTACTGTAATTGCATTGAGACTTGGTGTTATCAAGTAAGCTTGACCGTATTTGGAAAATACGTCAATTATCGTTAAGAATTTTTGTCCTAAAATTTGGAAAATGTCTATGTGAATTTTTTCTAGAGGCTTTGATGGTGTGATGGTTAAGCAGTATTTTATTTTTGGGGGGTGTCTGTCGTATTTTGCTTGTTGGCATGTTTCGCACGAGTTTATAAATTCGGTAATGCAAGTTTTCATGTTGGGCCAATAGTATTTATTTTTCAAAGCTTCTAAGGATTCATTGATTCCTCGATGACAAGTTTTTGTCTCGTGGTGATGGAGTATTATGTTTTTTTGTTCGTCTGGGTCTTCTACGTCAGATACTAATTTATTAGATATGACGAGCTCATACGAATGATTTTTGAAGGTCTGTTGCAATGTTGTTGTCATTAGTGGCATTAAATTAATGTCAGATTCTTTGATATGAATACAGTGCAACTTTTTCGGTTCAACGAAGTTTTTGAAAAAATCAATAATTTGTTTTCTACAATCATCGGGATTTTCCGTCAGATTAATTATCATTCGACGTTTTGATTCGAATGGATTGGAAGTTGTAATGTGAAATTTTTTGAAATTTCCTTGTCTAATGATAATTTGATTTGAGTAGTAATTCGTCACGTTTTCTGTAAACGGAATTTCGAGAATAGGATTTTCTTGGCTGCTGTGAACTGTTTCACCGTCGTCGTTACTTTGTCCAAGAATTTCATCTGCTATTCGTCTGTCGTCTGTTGTCATACTAACGTTCTCTATGTAATCTTCGATTTCACGATCGATATCTCCGGGATTACCTGTTACGGAGTCATTGTCAATCATATTAATTTCAATTCGCGATAAGCAATCACTATTTTTATTTAAGGAACCTTTTTTATAATGAATTTCATATTCGTATTCTTCTAATTTTAGCCTCCAACGGACTAGTTTTGAGTTTGGATCTTTCATATTGAATAGGTATTCTAATGGTTTGTGGTCTGTATAAATCATAAATTTCCTTCCGAAGAGATATGGTCGGAAGTGTTTTACTGCCCAAATTATGGCGAGTAATTCTTTTTCTGCCGCGCAGTAATTAATTTCACTATCACTTAGGGTTCTAGAGGCATAGGCAATTGGTAAATCACTCCCTATTTTCCCTTGACTGAGAATTGCCCCGATCGCAAAATTTGAGGCATCAGTAGTCAAGATAAATGTCTTGGAAAAGTCAGGGTACTGAAGTAGAGGTTCATTTGAAAGAATATTTTTGCATAATTCAAAGGTCTCTATGAATTCTGTGGTATGTTCGATTTTCTCTCCCTTCTTCAAGCATTTAGTAAATACTTTAGTTAATTTGGCTAGGTCTTTAATGTATCGTCGGTAATAAGAAAGAAGTCCTACAAAAGATTTGATTTCTTTTGGAGTCTTGGGTATTGGAAACTTTTTTATGACTTCGATTTTTTTCGGATTTGGTTTTATACCGGCTGGTGTTATAACATGTCCTAAAAATTCGACCTCTTTTCGCATAAATTCGGATTTGTCTAATTGAATTTTCAATCTTGCCTCTCTGAGTTTTTGAAATACCAATTTTAGGTTGGCGATGTGTTCTTCGAGACTAGAACTGAATATGATGATGTCATCTACGTAAACTAGACAAACTTTTCCTTGTAAACTACTTAAGATGTTGTCCATTATTCTTTGAAATGTCGCTGGTGAATTCTTTAGGCCAAAGGGCATTCGTAAATATTCATAATGTCCATTTTCGACATTAAATGCTGTTTTCTCGATCGAATTTGGGTGCATCTCAATTTGATGAAAGGCAGACGCAACATCAAGAGTACTAAAGTAATTACAGCGACCTAATTTATCTAAAATGTCATTAATATTGGGGAGTGGATACCTATCGTCAATTGTTTTTTCATTTACCTTACGGTAATCAACTACGATTCTCCACTTTTGTTTACCGCTTGCGTCGATCTTTTTTGGAACTATCCAAATTGGACTACTCCAGGGACTTTGACTTGGTCGAATTATTCCGTCATTTAACATTTTTGAAATCTGTTTTTGAACTTCCTCTTTATGAACGAAAGGGTACCTGTAAGATTTAACATGAACTGGAATTTCGTCCGTAGTTCTGATTTCATGCTTGACCTGGTTAGTAAAAGTCAGTTGATCGTTTTCTTTATGAAAAATGTCACTATATTGATTACATAATTTCGAGATTGCTTCCTTTTCTTCTGTATTTAAATGATCGGTTCTAATTAAATTTCCGATGTTTTCTTTTTTCGAATCGATTGGATTATCGGTTCCTAGAAAATCATTTATGTGGAAAAGCTCAAATCTGTCATGTAATTGTTCAGAAAATGAGGTGACATGAAATGGTTCATTTAAAGTTACTGTAATTCTATCTTTAGTCTTATTAATAAATTCTGCTTTTGCATAACCGCATTTAGAATAAGAAAGTGTTTCAGGAACATATAAACCATTTATTCTCATCTCGGGAATTATTACATCACCTTCGTAACATGATACGGGGACTTTGATAGCGGCTAGTTCATTTGAGTTTACAGAAATTGTAAAATTTTCCCTATTTAATTTATATTTGATCGGAATTTGCGTTTTCTCATTGAGTAAAATATTATTTGTGAAATCAATTGAAAATCCTAAATTTCTAATGTCATTTAGACCTATTAGTCCATCGAAATGATTATGCCAATGGAATAAAATGAAATTTAATTTTCTATTTGATTTTAGTTCTAGAAATGCTGGTATTTCTGCTCTAAATCTTGAATCTTTTTCTCCGGCAGCTGTTTTTATTCGGGTAGATTCATGATAAATTGTTTCTGGAAAATATTTTTCCGCAATTTGTGGATTTAAAATTGAGTTCATGCTTCCGGTGTCAATTAAAAGTTTTAAAGGAGGATTTTTGATCTGGATGTAGGGTAGATCAGTGGAGTCGCAATTAGAGAAGATTTCGTTGGTTAAGTTGGACAATCTCTGGGACTCGCGATATGAAAATTTTCATTTAATTCCTCACTATCAGGATTTTGACTGATTTTATTGGATGAATCGGAAAATTGGTCTCTAACTAAGACGTCATCAGTTTCATGGGGATTATAAAACTGGTTCATTTCATCAAAATTTGCATAGTAATCGTTGGAATAATTTTGCAAATATTTTTCTGTTTCCGGATTATCATAGAAATATGATGGCGAAGACATATTATCATTTAAAGATTGATGCAAATCTTCAGATGGGGTTAAATTTCCTTCTGAATTTTCTGAGGTTTGGACTTGGTGCAATTCTCTGAAATTGCGATTCGGATTATTGAAGGTATTGGTGGTCGATACAGACATTGGTTGTGGATTATATCCTTGTTTGTTTTGCATAGTATATCTGGAAGTAGTGGACATTGGTTCGGGGTTGGTTGCAGGAATTTTACCGGTTGGAGCAAAGACATTTTTTGGGGGACCAAACACTTGTCTATTGGTTGGTAAATTTCTAGGGGCTTGATACCTAGGTTGAATTGGGATTGGTTGACTTGGAAATTTATTGAATTGATTTGGAACCATTTGGTATCGATTTTGAATGTTATTAAAATTTGGGTAACGTTGATTATTTAGCTGATTAAGATTAGGATAGTACATACTATTATTTTGTTTAGGAGGATTTGGCTTGTAATTATTATTATTTGCTGTATTATTGCCATGTTTATTTTGTAAATAAAAGAAATTATTTTCTTCGACGATATACGAAATTGCTGTTTCAATAGAATCTGGGTTTTTCAATCTTATTATTTGTTGGAGATTACCAGAAAGGTTTCTAAGTAATGTTCTAAGAGCTAACTCGTCATATTGTCTAAGATGGATAATTTTCGTAGCCTGATTCATTTCTACGGGGCTAACATTATTAATTCTTTGAACTAAATGGCTTCTTAGAATTTGGAGTCTCCTGGCAAATTCCACTGGAGATTCACCTTTTTGAGGATGGGCCATTAAAAGATCTTGTTCTAAACACTCCAAGCTTCTTTTGTCACCAAAACATTGCTCGAGAGCATTTTTAATTGATTGCCAAGAATTTAATTCTACTCTACTACCTACTAATATGTTTGCTCTTCCTGTCAACTTTGACTTTATAACTAAAATTAAATATCTCTTAAAATTATTATCAACTATGTGATTATACGCTGAAATTATAAAATCACAACTCGCAATGAATTTATTTAATAAATCTAGATTTCCATCAAACTGTGGTATTAAATCAACATATAATTTAAGCATTCCCATATTAACTTCATTTCTGTTAATAACTTCTGGGACTTGTGGTGGTACTACTGGGTCAGTCATATTTTTTATATATCAAAACTATAACAATACTCAGACAAAAATAAATTCAATAATTATTATTGTTAAAATTATCAATCTATATACCTATTTTAGAATTTTTCCCAATCGAGGAAAAGGATTCAAAGAAAATAAAAAAGGAATGTAACTCGGTACTCACTACTTAGTTTTGGTACTTTGGTACGTATCCTTAGTGACGCTGCAGGGCTGCTTCCGGGGTAGAGATCGATGTCAAAGATTCACAATCACGTTCTGTCTTTTGCGAAATCGGACTCGATGCCGTGGCTTTCACAAAACGAACTACACCGACACTACTTGTATTCGATTAGTGCCTAAACGATTGAAATCGAATTCCGAACACCGCACAAAAATTGATATCCCGTCAATTTTATTTTGGAGATGTCGAAAGGGCACTATCCTACTGACTGCGCCAGTTAAGAGTTGCCTTTTGGAAATTTGCTTTTTAAAAATAAAAACAATTGTTGGAGCTTAACAAATTTATTATTTTGATGTAGATTATATCGAAGTGGAAGCTAGATGCAGAGTGACAATACTTCACAGTTACCAGGACTGCCTGGGGCATTCGTAAAACAATAGCTTATTCAAATATAATATTACATATCTAAATATAAACCTTATTCTATACTACTTGACAGAATTAATAATATAACTCGTGCGACCTGCGAGTATTTTCGGTTCAAAAAATAACCGGCAATGAATTCTAAAGGAATAGGATAATAATATACAAGTGTGTGCCATTAGAAAAGCAATAAAGAATTATAAATCGCTGGTGCATCCCCAGAGCTGACAGATATTAGTCATAAAATACTCGTACGACCAGCAGTTAATTCTCCTTGGATAATACTAGCAGGAACAATGCAGCTTATAGAATATATATGTGGGCTTTTAAAAATTTGTTTTGACATCGGCAAGCGTAGTCAGGGAGATTGACATTAATATAGAAGAGAGAATACGGGCATAGAAGACGTTGGGTGTCCGTGATTCTCTGAGTGTTAAAGCAGTAAGACGTAAAGCCGAATAAAGACGTAAAGACGTTAAAGACGCTAAAGACGTAAAGACGTTAAAGAGGTATATTAATTGCCGATTGCCGGTTTCGGTTCCGATTTCCTTTGGATGTTGTGCTTGTCAGTGTCAACTCGCCGTATTGTCTAATTGATTTTTCTAATTTTTGTGGTGATTAATTCGTTAATATTAGTTAATTAAAGTTATTTAACAGTTCTTTAGATCTTTCAGTAACCCACATATTTTGGGGGCTCGTCCACGGGATGTGAATGTGATCGTCCACGGGATGTGAATGTGATCGTCCATCGGATGTGAATGTGATCGACGGCGATAAGATTATAATTACGACGTACCTAATTGCGATTAAGAAGAATCAGGTGAACCTACCTACGACGCCGGTGTCCACCTACTTACGACGAAGAGAAAGAGAAGTGCGTATTTGATTAACGAGTATGAAGTAAGTACGTACCTACCTAAATAAAAGACGGATCGTGATTGAAAGCAGTGATGATGATTGTTAATTAATTAGCACTGACAGTCAATGACAGTTAATTTTAAATTATACCCTAGACATTAAAATTAAAGACATTCAAGTTGAAGACTAAACAAGACGTGAAAAATATATAAAGGACGATTTATAAAATAACAATAATCATTAATTACTGGTGAGAAAAGTATCGCGTTGTGCCGCGTTTGTTTGGATTTGGAGCGTCTTTGGGAGGAAGGAGGAAACGTTGGACTCAAAACTACTTTGCAGCCTGCTATCCGAAGTCGACGTCGAGAAGAGCACCCGCTTGCATCATTTTTTGCTGTTGTGGGGTGAGGAGTCAGTAGCAGTCGCAGTAGATTTGAATGAAAGGAGTCAACATTTCCCGGAAAGAAGTATTACACCTATTACCACGGTGTAGGTACCTACCAACCCGAGGCTACAAATTGTAAGTCAGATTTGCCAATATAATTGTTATCGTATCTACCTTCAGACTGACGTTAGCTGCCAGCCGGATTCAGAAATAAAGCAGGAAGAAAGTGAATTGAAGTGATAATTGATTGTTCATTTTACCTTTAGATTTAAATTTTATGAATTATTATTGTATTGCAGGAAACGAAGCCGGTAGTTAATTTATTTTGATCATTTAATAGTTATTGACACTTGCAGCAAGTGCAGTATACATGAGTGATTCGTAATTTTGTGTCAAATTTAGATCTACGTAGTAAATTACCGACGACGTTAATTTTCAGGGGATTTTTCTGTTTGATTAATTTGTTTGGAAACTAATATTTTCCAAATTTAGTTCTGAATTTGAATACACGTAAAAATGACTACGCTTGACGATTTTCCAAAAATTGGTTACAATATTACGAATAGTGCATTTAAAACTGTCAAGGCGGTGAGTACCGTAGTATTTAATGAGGTAATCGACTCTCGACAGATCAGAAGGAAATTATTAAAGTTCGAAGGATTTTTCTTCGATGAAAATTCAAAGGAGTTCGAAGCTAAAATTGCACAGGTCATTTCACAGCCATTGGCCGATTTGGTGGCAATGTGCCATATACTGAACCTTGATTACATAGGAAATGAAGAAGATATTGCGAATAGAGTTTGTCTGTTCTTAAATACACTTACGAAGGATCCAAATGTTGGCAAAGGCGAAGAAGAAGACGAAGACGATGACGACGAAAATAAGGAAAATAATAAAGCCAACTTTGTGGATAGAAGAACAGTGGGACAAAGTAGTGTCAGCGGAAGCAGAATGGATTTTCACGACGACGACTCATTACATGAAAATATAACTTACCCGAAAGATAGGTCATTCGCACTTACATTTCGAGATGTAGAGGATTCAATTCGTTCGTTTGACGGGAAAGATGGCTGTCCAGTCGAAAAATGGATTGAAGAATTTGAAGAAATTGCTGAGCTAACCGGATGGAATGAACTACAAAAGTTGATTTTCGCGAAGAAGTCATTAAGAGGTATTGCTAGACTTTGCGTACAAGCTGAAAAAGGTATCACGTCATGGGAGCGGTTGAAAAAACTACTAAGACAGGAATTTGAAATTAAAGTCAACAGTGCTCAGGTCCATAAAATCCTTATGGAAAGAAAAAAGAAAAAAGAAGAATCAGTGCAAGAATATGTACTCAAGATGCGTGAAATAGGAAATCGAGCTGATGTAGAAACCGAAGCAGTTATCCAGTATATCATTGATGGGATAATGGACGACCCAGCGAATAAAGTGGTATTATACGGGGCAAATACTTTTAGTCAGTTTAAAGACAAAGTTAAACTATATGAAGTAATTAAAAGCAGAAATCAGGCGAGTACATCAAGAAGTAACCAAAGTCATAATACTGCTGATAGAACAGGAAGACAAACAAAATATTATCCAAAAAGAAATAATGACGAACATCAGAGTAGGACCACGAATAACAAACATTGTTATAATTGTGGGGTTAGGGGACATAACTCCAAGGACTGTCCTTCCAAAGAGAGAGGAACGAAGTGTTTTCATTGCAACGACTTCGGTCATATAGCTAGCAGTTGCCCGGAAAAAAGCAAGAAGCTCGAAAGATCGAGAACAACTAACGAAGTAAACGTAATAAGCAAGAATAATATGGTTGACCTAACAATCAACGATACGAAGATTTCATCCCTATTCGATACTGGGAGTGATATCAACGTCTTAAGAGAAGACGTTTATAAGGAGTACCTAAATGAAACCAAGTTAGAAAAGAATGCCATGTGGATATCAGGGATTGGAAGAACAAAAATAAGTACGTTGGGGTCATTCACTACAGATGTTGTTGTGATTAATGAAGAGTTTAGATTGACATTTCACGTCATCCCAACAGAAGCATCTACCTTCAAGGCAATCATAGGTAATCCTATTCTGACAGAAGCAGAAGTTAATAATATCACGCCATCTGGTATAGTAGTTCATAAGTTGAAAGAAGTCAATAATTTTCTGATGCAGATAAATTTACCAGTGGAAGAGTACGAACCTAATTTGAGTCACATACAAAGTCCAACAATAAAAAATGAACTATGTAAGATTATAAAGGAGTACAGACCAGAAAAGACTGACACGACAGGAGTGGAAATGAAGATTGTATTAACTTCTGAAGACCCAATCTATGAAAGACCAAGAAGACTGCCATTACCTGAACGACAAGAAGTAGAGAAACAGATCAGTGAGTGGCTACAAGAAGGAATAATAAGACCGAGCTCATCCGATTTCGCAAGCCCAGTCGTTTTAGTACGAAAGAAAGATAATACTTACAGAATGAAGCATGTTGATGCATTAAGCCGTTTTCCGATAGCAAATGTAAACGTAGTCGAAGACCTAGTGATACGAAAAGTTAAAGCCTGCCAGCAACAAGATTCCAGGTTAAAACCAATAATTCAGATCTTAGAAAGTGAAACATATGAAGATTATGTTCTAGATAACGATGTTTTATAGAAAGAACAAGATGGAATTAAATTACTAGTCATGCCAAAAGGCCTGCAAACTGAAATAATTAGAGATGCGCATGAACCAGGACATTTCAGTGTGAAGAAAACCGAAAGCTTAATTAATAAGAATTATTTCATACCGAGATTGCAAAAGAAGATTGAAGAATTTATAAGTTCGTGTGTTCCATGTATTTTGGGAAACAAGAAAAGAGGAAAGCAGGAAGGATTGTTGAATCCTGTGCCGAAGTATGTTCCACTAGACACTTATCATCTAGACCACTGCGGACCGTTCGAATCTACGAAGAAGAATTACAAGCACATTCTGATAGTAATTGACGCATTTACTAAGTTCACGTGGATTTATCCGACAAAAACCCTCAGCTCAAACGAAGTTTTAGATAAGCTGAAGCTGCAAGCAATGAGTTTTGGTAATCCAAGAAGAATAATTACAGATAAGGGAGGAGCATTCAGGTCGCAGGAATTTAGCGACTATTGTAAAGAAGATGTTCAGCATACAGAGATAACGACGGGGGTACCTCGAGGACAAGCAGAGATCACCGTACAGACAGTGACATCAGCACTACGAAGGATCGCATGTGGCGAACCTACGAAATGGTATAAACATATCACACGTTTGCAGCATGCCATCAATTCAACGTCCAATCGAAGTACTAAAAGTAACCCTTTTAGACTAATGTTCGGAGTTGAGAGGAGAAGGAAATAAGACGCCGATCTAGTAAAAGTCTTGGAAGAAGTAAGCCAAGAAATATTCGAAGAAGATAGAAATGAAGTGAGAGAGTTAGCAAAGCTTTCGATCCAGAAGATTCAGGCAGAAAATAAACGAAATTTCGATAGAAAAAGGAAGGTCGCACAGAAGTATAATATAAACGATATAGTAGCGATCCGAAAAACTCAGTTTGGAACTCAGAATAAATTATACCCGAAGTACTTGGGGCCTTACAAAATTATTAAAGTTAAACAAAATGACAGATATTTTATTTTATTTTATTTTTTATTTTTATTTAATAATATATTCCAGCAGGTTTACACCCATTTACAGGAACAAAAGCATGATATACATTTTACATTTACAGCAGAGAAGAGTACAGTAAGATCTAGTTAGGTATTATACTTTGCAACAATGCAGGCCAATATTACGCCAAAAGTATCAGCATTAATATCACACATAGCAGATATTGCATTGAAAAGCTCACATATAACATTGATCGGTGACCTCACCAATGCATTTGTTCTACTGGATGAACAATAAAAAGCACAGCTAAATCGGGCACATGGACGAGGCACCAGGAAATTAACTCTGCTAAGTAAAAAGCTACAATCTATGGAGTTATTAAGCAAGTTAAACAGAAACTTAATTCCCCCAGTAGCCCGCCTCACATACAGAGAAGTAAAACCAAATCTAGCCAGCAACAGATTATTATCATAACCTCTCGGAGGATACCGACCATCCAACCGATAACATAGGTATTTCAAAAATGATCGCTGAACGGACTCTATACGAGTAATATGTACTTGGTAAATAGGATACCAGATTATGCTAGCATACTCAACAATAGATCTCACTAGAGAATAAAACAGAATGCATAATGATTGTACATTTGATGTACAATGTACAAATATTTGATATGATGTACAACGGGTAGGATTAGGAGACGGCCCTAGAGTTACCTCTGCAAGTGCTGACGGTGTCAAGCCTTGGAAGCTTTATGAGCATGATAGTTCATCCGAGACGGATGATATGCAGGATAGCCGAGTTGTGGGCTTTTAAAAATTTGTTTTGACATCGGCAAGCGTAGTCAGGGAAATTGACATTAATATAGAAGGGAGAATACGGGCATAGAAGACGTTGGGTGTCCGTGATTCTCTGAGTGTTAAAGCAGTAAGACGTAAAGCCGAATAAAGACGTAAAGACGTTAAAGACGCTAAAGACGTAAAGACGTTAAAGAGGTATATTAATTGCCGATTGCCGGTTTCGGTTCCGATTACCTTTGGATGTTGTGCTTGTCAGTGTCAACTCGCCGTATTGTCTAATTGATTTTTCTAATTTTTGTGGTGATTAATTCGTTAATATTAGTTAATTAAAGTTATTGAACAGTTCTTTAGATCTTTCAGTAACCCACATGTATAATAGAGTATGACAGAATCATTCCAATCCAATATTTCTAAAAGAGAACCTACCAATTAAAAATCCCAACGATTCTTGTTATTTTTGCGTCTTCAACTGTTATAATCTTTTGAGTTTTGTTTAGTTTTTAGTTTCCCAGGTTTCCCTGAAGCCTCATCCGCATTAGTAGGTAGCACGGTGTAAGATATATAGGTGAGTGAACGAAGCACGTATTTCAACAGTAAAGCGCGCGACGAAAACCTGAACCTCAGTGTATGAGAGAGTCTTGCCAGCTGGGCTCTGACCTCTTGCTCTTACACATGCAAATTGCCATTATCAGGGTGTCATGCTACTCAATTTTATTTTTTTCTGAAGAAGCGATAAGCAAAAATGGGTAGAAACTGTGATGTGCCTAATTGTAGAAGTTGATGCGATGAAACTATAACGGGTATTTCATCGAGTGACATCTTAGCATTTAAATATTAATAAAATTAGAACACAAAAGCACGCGTTTATCAGCGAATATGCGTGAATCATTTATGCTAGCGCTTGTGCGCTTGTCCGAGTGAAGAGTACGGCAGAACTAACCATTGCGAGCGAGAGCAACAAAACAAATGGGCAAAACAGATGTAACGTGACGATCTGGTCGCACTGGGGAGTCTTGTTCCAACACCTTAGTTATCTTACACCGTGGTAGGTAGGTATATACTTGCGAGCGCGTGAAACAATTTAAGTAATTATAATTAATTAGGTATTAACAAATATTTATTACAATTTACTTTTGTAAATATGAGTGACAATAGTGATATTACTAGACCGACGTCAAGCCCCTTATGGTCTTATTTCCCAATATTAGACATTAAAAATTAAATTGCTAAATGTGATACCTAGGTATTTGTCTTCAAAAAATGTATTTTGTGTTTAAAAGCAAATAATACCTACCAATAGAAAATAGGTGTAGCCTCCTAGGTATGAATTATAATGATGAAATTAATTAAAAAAAGTAAATTGATTAAAAAATTAAAATGCACCTACAAAAGGAATCATGTATAATTATTATTATTAGTGTTTGAAGTTCACGAAACATCCAATAAGAAGTATATTTTTTATCACGGGTAGATAAAGAAACACTGACACTATTATAATAATTTACAACTTTAGGTAAGGGTACGGACCCATCCAGTTTCTACTGCGTGTTCCCGGAACACTGTTCCGGTTTCTGCCTCCCTCTCTAGTGCTCCGGCTCCGAGAGTCTGCCACGCTGTTCCGCAGTTCTCATTCCTATTTACAATTATGTAGGTACGGTGTTTCTACCGGAACGCTGTTATTTCGTAACAGTGACTTGGAACCTATTCCTATCTCGGAACCGGAACAGTTGGAACTAGTATGTAAAAATAACCATCTGGCACACCACTACAAAGAGGGCGTGCTGGAAAGACTTAATAGTTTTATTAAGTCTTTAATGTAATTAATTCAACTTCGCTGATTAAAATTTTATAAACGCATTGGATGTTCCAAGTTGTTCATTAAATTTGAAAAAAGCTTCAGCTCTTTCGTCTGGATCAAAACAAGGATTTGTCATGTGCCATCGTAAGCGTTATTGTAATACAAAAAAGTGCAATTGCAGGGCCAATGAGGTGCTGTGCAATTCTAAATGCCACAATAATAGTGCCTGCAAACACCAGTAAATAGCTTTATCTACCTGCGATTCAGTTACCTATTATTGTAAATAAAGTTTCATGTAGCAATAAGTCTACAATAAAGATTTTGAAATTTTCGGCTATTTCTGTAAATATACTTAACATATTAAAAGCATGATGGTCAGTTGTATGAGCTTTAAAAATCATCAAGAACGCGTCGTGGCCGTTTGAGCATTGTCCACGACGCGTCGTGGTCAACAAGAACGGACACAACGCGAAAATTTATGTCATTTCGGTATTTGGTCGTTCTGCACCGTCCGCAACGCGTTGCGGTCGTTTTTTTCGCTCAGTGAGCGTTTTCGATGTTTGGGCGTAACATATATATAAAATTAAGTAATATTCAAAATTGAGTACCTCTAATAGTTTCACTGAGCACTCACAAAAAGCGCTGGTGGTGAATGGTGCTTTGTTGGGGCCCTTTGCTGTCAGACAGGAGATCCGCATGAAGATAATAATAGTATCTGCAGGTGATAGCACTGGTAGCTTCCAAGGCGTAGTAACACTCCCCGATTAATTATTAATGCAATTGATATGATTTATAATAGTCACTCTCAAATTAAAATGGGAATCACTGCCCGGACACACTGGAGTTCAACGCCGAAGAATACAAACGATAGGTACGCTAGTAGGTACCTACTTACAGGTAGTACTTAACAACAAAGACTTTAACTTCAACGTTAACTTGAAAGTTAACCTGGTAGTGATTTTATACACTTCTAATTAGAAAGAATCAATTTATTTTCAGGTCCAGGTACTTCCTTTCTGGATACTTAAACGAGGTAAAATACTTATTTTTGTAATGAAAAGTTTCAGTAGGATGAAAACCAACAATATTATTTTTAACTTGATAATTTTCAACTATAACAATAATTGTTAATCGACTTTCGCTTTTCTTTAAAAGAGCTTACGGCACCTCAACGTCAACGTGACCGTACCGGAGCGGGTTCTTACCTCGACTGATTCTGATTTTCCCTACAGTTCCTAAAATAAAAAGTACTAACTATCACATCCCTGGTGGTCTCAGGCAGACGGCCTTCGATCACCACCATCGGTTTATGTTCCTTAAAATTGTTGGGGTGAAAAATCGATAGCTTGATAGTCCCGGATCATTACAGACTAACTGTGACCCAGTCAGATTCCCCAGAGAAGCTAAACAACTAACAGACATAATGAATTCCTACAATCTAAAAAACACAGTATGGGGATACACCAGAATAACGAAGACTTCGGCATCAAAACTTGACAATATATATACGAATTACCCCGACGGAAATAAACACACAAAAATAGTAACATCCATCTTATCGGACCACAGGTGACAGACTATACAGATAACACGAAATGTTACTGAGGACACTCCGGGGAATAAAGTACGGAGGTGCCTCACACAGAGAGGGATGAGGGATCTTAGAGAGGCAATCATAAACGGAGATATTAAATTCGAAATCACCAGTACTAAATCAGGGGAGAAAAATATGAACGGATTTATAGAGGAACTGAAAACAGCGATAGACACATTCAGTTATCAAAAAAAGGCGCAAAAAAATACAAAATCGGCAATATTTTGGTATAACGATGAATTAAAAAATATGAGAAATACCCCCCAAGCCATGAATACTATCTGTAACATTACCAACACAGACAAAGACTGAAGGGCGCTAAACATTTTTAAACAAAAATATGAATCACGGGTCAAACAAATTAAGCAATCTGCATACGACAGATACACTGGTAACCAGGAAACATACAAAAAACCCTTCTTGCGCATCAATCGCAGAAATAGTGTATTTTTATGCGATTCAATTCTGAATACTTATTTTCACCGTTTTTTAAATTGGCTTTCTGAAATTTTCCATTGTCAGGTGATATTCGCGTAGTGGCTTACTGACAATTGCATTTCATTTCGTTTTAAACCGTGCCTTAGAATGAATTTTTAAATTTAACAAAACAAAAAAAAGCATTGGCAAAATTGAACAATTTTGCCCCATTTCCTATGCCCGCCACTGGCTAACTTTACTTAAAAAATACAATTTTTTACACTACCTTTTATAGAACGGAAAAAGTGAGAGGGGAGCTTTGAAAACCGAAAATTTTAAATTTTAGAGGAATAAACATAATATGTAAAAATAAACTAATATCTCCGCCATTTTTCTTATTTGCTTCTTGAAATTTTTCATAGTTAAAGGTTATTAATATAGTTATCTACTGGAAAAATTTTCGTTCAATGCCTTCAAAAATATGTTCAGAAACGGTTTAGAAAAGGTTTAGAAACGAAAAGAAATTTAGTATTTTTTTCCCTTTTCCTACCTACGCCACTGGCTTAATAATAAAAATATTGCAAAATTTAATTGCAATATTTTAACTCAATATTTTATAGCTCAAATTTCAAATAGTTTTCTTCCAATAATGTTAATTTCGTTTAAAAGTTTTCGTTTCTAACTGGCTTATGTAGGGGTTCAAAATCTATAAATTTTTCGTAAAATTGAAAAGGCCGCCATTTTGGAACGGCTCTTCTGATTTAACTCAAATGCAGTACCAGACGACTACTTGCAGTTATCTTACTAACAACAAAATTTCAGCCCCGCCTAGATTGAAAACTGCGACCAGAAACCGTGCCTCATACCCGTTTTTTTTTTGAAATTTGGAGAGACACGTTGTAAAAGTAACGCAAAATGTTTTTTTGTGAAAATCAAACGTCATATCTAAGTTTCACAAAAGTAAAAATTTTCGTTCATTAATCTTGAAAAATGAAGCTACAGGAGCGTTCTTAAAATTTTAGAGAAATAAACATCATGTAAAAAAATTCTGTGAAAATTAATTTATCAAACTGATCTATTTCAACTACCTACTCGATATAAAATTGTTTTTAAGTACTCAATAAACCGTTATGAATTGTATGTGACTTTCTCTGTTTCTGTTTGTTTCCCCGAAGTTGTGCTGTCGTCAATTTAGCTGGCCGGTTGCTAGGTGTCCTTGCATTTCCCAAAAGACTCTGGGAAATGGGGTTAAAAAAATAGGATGAGGAATTTTCATTTACAAAACATGTCTCAAAGTGCGTACGATCTGCATTTTCAAGACTAAAATTGATATACAATCAGAGACATACTTTTAATCAAAATACGAAACTTATTCTGTGCAATTCACTGGTAATGTCGTCCTTCACGCATTGTGACGTAGTATATGGGCCCTGTTTAGGATCTGGAGAACTCGCACGAATCCAGCGTCTGCAAAACTGCTATGTTAAACTGGTTTACGGCGTTACGAAGTATCAGAGATTTTCGAAAAAAAATCAGAAAGACGCGGTGGCTCAATGTCCGAAACACTTTAACTTATCATCAAGCTATTATTTTCCTAAAAGTGCTTATACATTACATACCCCTCCATATCTGTACAACAAAATAAAATTCAGGACAGACATCCATAACATTAATATCAGACACAAAAACGTGATAACACCTCCCGCACATATAACTGCCTCATACGAGCGATGCTTTTCCTATCAGATTTCAAAGTTATACAACTCTCTGCCTCTGAAACTTAAGTCCCTGAGTGTAACATCGTTTAAGAAAAGGTATCGAGCTCATCTTTTTGGTCTACAGGCATGAGGTCAATGATTCCGCGCTCTGAAATACTGACGGATACTGCCTGGCACGGGGTCGTGATGTTTACGATTCTGACTTTGCTGATTCTGTCTCATCATGGGAAGGATTCTCTCTGGGCTGACCGCATGGCAGGTTACAGAAGCTATTGTTGATTTAGTTGATCTGGACGCTTTATGAGTGTCGCACCTCCTGATTGATTGTTCATATGGATTTATTTGGGGCTTGATGCTGCGGATCTGATGTTGCCGAACAGACCAGGACGATGATGGAGGAACAGGGGCAACTCTCTAGAGTCAGCTACCTGAATCATAGCAGCCTGAATAAGTCCTCTCCCTAAATAACTTCATAGAAGTTATTTAAAAAAAAAATATAATTATAAAAATAAGGAGAACAAATCTTCCGCAGTACCCGCATCGACGTTAGATAGATAGAGTAGCAGTGAACAGAATCATCCAAGTATTCATGGAGTAATTTTTGGTCAATTTAAAAGTTTAGTAGTTTTGCCAGTAAAGTTTCCATAATAGTTAGTCCGGTCAACAATTAAAATCTCCGCGGTAGTACCCTGCACCGACAAGACCCAGACCTAAGATAGGTGTTTGAATTTACCTGTGTATAATTTTGGTAACGCCGCTTTAACCCTACCTCCAGCCCGACTCTTTCCACACCAGACATAACATCAAGCCTCTTTCCCCCGCTCTTCTCCGAAGGTCATATAGGGACCGCTCACTAACATTTCTCGCTGCAAGAGTAGGCTGTGTAAGTAACCCCCCTCGTGACTGGGTAGCCTGAGAAGGTGGTTTTTTTCTGATTAAACCCTCACGTTCCCTGCAGCGCCCGTCCTCTCCCAGAGCCCTGCCTCGACGTGCGGACGTTTAAGATCATATAGCCTGACCCTCACCGACCTTTCATCGTTCTCTCATAAACCGGTCGAGATTGGTTTGAAGTGCATGTTGTCTATTCCCAGCAGAACATAGCGCCGCCTCACGGTAACAATAATTGCCGGTCATAGATATGTTGTAAATAGTTTTTGTTTAGGAATTTAAATCTGAATTATCGTTGGTTTGATCTGTGTAAATATTTCATGATAGGTAGGTTTAGCTAGAGTTATTAGCGTAGGTATTCTGATATTTTATTTTTGCAAATTTAATTAAACTTAATAATTATTTTCAGTTCTTGTAGGTAGGTGTTCTAATTTTTTTTATTTATTGCCGCACTAATTTATAGGTGAATAATTTATTTAGGATTTCTGTTAGTTTATAATATTCATTAAAATAATTTTACTCTTTGTAGACGCTACGTACGTGGGTGTTTCCGTAAATTTAAACTTAGAAATTTTTTTTCAGTAGGTTGTAATAACCATAAAAGTAATTTCGCTTTTTGTACACGTTACGTACGTGGTTGTTTTCGTAAATTTAAACTTTTTGCTTTTTGTAGACGCTAGTACGTGGATGTTTTCGTAAATTTTCACTTAGAAAAATCTCCGGCAATCTGTAACAATCGTAAAAATAATTTTTGTTCTACGTAGACGCGTACATTTAATTTTTTTTCGGTGGCAAAACTCTGGATTTAATAAAATTGATTCTTGCTTGTTAATAAATAATAATTGATGAAAATTTGAGCCTTTCTGTTCTACCGTAATTTTCCGTTCAATTGATCGGACGATCTGTCATAAATTAACCGAGAGTGAAGGAAAAGGTAAGAGACCCTCTCGTCGAAATTACCATAGCCAACCAGTCCGTCGGTCGCTCGCCGCTCGCCGCTCTCACGTCGACCAGCACCAGCACCGGCACCACCAAGTAATTTTTAGGTTTCGCAAACTCAAAATAAGTTTTTAAAAAAAGATTTATTTTTAAAACACCTATTAATACAATGCAAAACCTTTATTTACATCGGTTTACACATAGACCTATCTATATAATAATAACCGACGGAGAACCCGAAGACCTTGTTAACAGAACGAAGTCAACTTGGTAACTGATTGTAAAAATCCTGAACAACTCCCTTGTGAGCTTTAGTTTCATGACGTAGGCAATTAATTTATTAATCAGTTGGGGAGTGGTCAGAATTATTATAAAACAGTTCTTGGCGTTCCCACGGGAACGACCACACATGTGTGCTGTTTCTTAACTTTACATTCGATTCGATTGTCACATAGATTAATATTTAAGAAATTAGTCCAGTGTATCGTAACTAATTTTATTATGATTGGAATCGTGACTTTTTCTGTAAAACACACGTGTGTGCTCGAAGTTCAATACAAATGAATATTGGGAACATTTTCTTAATATTTCTTAATAATCCTAGAGAACAATAAATTAGGTAAAGTTCGTGCCTGGTTTGAAGTTAAACGCTAATAGGCATTACAAGTTCCAGACTGCGAAACGACGACTGTTCTTAAAATAACAGTGTTGGATTAGGTATTTCAAAATAATATATTATAATAAAATAATGTTATGCCTTTTAGGAGAATAAACATATTTAAGTAATTTGGTAGAAATCCATATGGGAATAAGTAAATTAATAAGCATATCAAATACTTACATATAGATTAGCAAAAGGTAGTTAAAGTTACTTATTATACTTAAAATAATTTCATGCAAAATAATACTTATAATAATAGCAATTAATTGGAATAGAATATCGTAACTAGGTACACATGATTAAGACACAAGTACACAAGTACATGATTATAAAGATGAATAAATTGTCTATAATAGCGATGTGAATAGTCAACAATAATCACTATAAAAGAGTTAAGGTGGTGCATATTCACTATCACGAACCGTACACTTAACACCTCCCCCCTAAGATGAAATTTTACCGTTAAGTAGGTTAAAATTTCCTCGTTGAGTAAGTCTTTCTTGGAGTTGGACCTGTTGATAGGCGTACAACAGGAGGATCCACTTGGAATGAAATATCTTCTATGGAGTTGATCGACGTTCTGGATTGTCTAATTGTTGTCGGTGGTGTTACGTTGCAATAATTGAATATTTGAGTGCACCAACGGCCTGGGGAATGATCATCATCGTTGCCGGATGACTTGAAGTACCCGATGAACCAACGACAGCAGCCACATTTGCAGCAGCAGAAACAGGTGATCGCCATGACTATAATGGTGATTGTAAAAATTGCGAATGAGCTCAAGTGCCTTGAAACAAAAGATTCCTGTCCTAGTTTGTTGAGCATATCTTCTTGTTCTTTGAGATTCTGGGCAGCTAGGTTTAGTTCATCAAGATTTATATTATTAATCTTGATTGGTTTCAATTTTATGGACATTAACTGTTGCGAAAACTTTACAGAAGAAATTTTCTTCTGTAAAGTTTTCGCAACAGTCGTACGGGATTTGAGGAATAACGTCCGCTTCACTTAGATTCGAAGATTTATCTCTTTCAGCATGGATTTGCGTTGCACCAATATAAGCTGTGCATAATTCGCTCATTGTTATTACGGAATTCGATTTAATAATTCGAGTCTCTGACGGCAATTGCGGACAGCTTGAGACAAGTGGAAGATTCGTAGCCAAAATTAATATCCATTTGTTTCGTTTCAACTTAATGATATTGTAATCCTTGAATTTGATAAGTACAGGATTGCAGTTTTCTGCAGATAGTTTGCTGACGATGTTGACTTCGCAAGGCGGATTATCAGCAGATACTGGGATGACATTCGTACATAGCGATAGACCAGTCATGATGTTCTTGCAGTTCTTGAGGTCATTCAGTCGTAAGTATTCTCTGTTGTCTTTTGATAACCCAATAAATTTCGATTCTGGGATAACAGTGTGAAAGGTAGTTAGATCGATCCCTTTAGTTGGAATTGAGTACAAATGATATGTTGTATATTTGTCGTTCGAGACTAAAGGAATTTGCAACACAAAGACTAATCGTTTGTCAGTTTGAAAAGCCTTTAAAGATATCAAATCTATAATAAAAGGTAGAGTTTTTTCGTTTGGTTGTAAAGGCAAGTTATTATGTATTAAGTTCCTGGATATAATAATTAATTGTCCAAGTAGAGTTTCACTTTTTATCACCGACGGGTGTAAAATTTTTAATTTAGAAAAGGTAATACCGTCTATAACATCTCTAATTTCGTTTTCAATTAGCGAGAATGATTCGAGTAGATTTTCGCACAACTTAATGATTTCGATTTGCTCATACAACAATTGCCTGTCTTGTTTAGATTTGTTAATTAAATCTTGAATTTTTACTAAGTCCTCATTTAAAGTCTGCTCATCAATAGCTAATTTTCTAATGGTGTTATTAAAATTTCTGATAGTCGTAGAAACGATTTGGATTTGGTTTTTAAGCAGTCCTTGCATTTCTGTATCGTCCTTTTCTAACTTTGTTATACAGTCGTTGAAATATTCGCCATCGGAAGCGTCTAGATTACCGGTGATAGCTTTCCATATGGTACCAACGCCATTTAATATGCCTCTTCTTAGCCTACGCGGCGTTTCTAGTTGAATATTTTGTAAGGAGTCCCCGATACGTTTTGAAATAGCGTTCAAAGTAAGAAAGTGCGGTCGCAAGGAAAAAATAAAGGACTGATGTGACAATGATGGGTTTTTAGGACCATAGAATTTTCGTTCGAGTGTACTGAGAATTAATTGATTATGATAAAAGGCGTCGAAAATTATGGATAAGTCTTTATATACAATGAGATTCCAGTGATCATTCGATATCTTGATATCGTCTTCTCGTTCATAGTAGAGTCCAATTGTATTTTCAATTGGAGTGATGTTTACTTGTCCATGGCTTAACGTCCATGCGAGGGACCTGCAACAACAAGGTCATCATCAACTTGACATTGCTGTTCTCGGGAATCTGCTAATGGTTTGTCATCGGACGGACTAAAATCGTCCTCTGATACATATGGTTTGATTTTATCTATATTAACGATATATTTACGAGAATTAAGTTTTATTTCGACATTTCTTTCTCCAACTATTCTTAAGATTTTATAAGGGCCCGTGTATCTAGGCGAGT
This sequence comes from Malachius bipustulatus, assembly GCA_910589415.1. Lineage (NCBI taxonomy): Eukaryota > Metazoa > Arthropoda > Insecta > Coleoptera > Melyridae > Malachius > Malachius bipustulatus. The sequence goes on along the minus strand of CAJUUM010000034.1, from coordinate 90,859 downwards.
GCTTATTTTTGGGAATTGCTTTGAGATAGATTAGTTGACCCCTTTTATATTCAGGTATGTCGTTTGTTACATGTTTGTCGAACCTGACTTTTGATTTTTCTTTCGCACACTGAATATTGTTTTTAATTTTTGGAAAAATGACAGATGACCAATTTTTCATTTCTTTAATTTGTTGGCTTCCAATTTCGGAATCTTCCTGAATAGAGTTTAGATTTCGAGAAACATCTAAATGTCCGAAAATAGTTTCATGGGGAGTATACCCAGTAGAAACAGACTTGCTATGATTATAAGAGTTTATGATTATTGGAATAGCCTCTAATAAATTACGATCAGGATTTTCGCTTAAGAAACAACGTAGACTATCGCCGAGTGTGGCGTGAAATCGTTCTAAGGAGCCGTTACTTTGAGGGTGATTTGAAGAACTGAATGTTAGCTTTATATCATAGATTTTGCAAAGATCCTTTATTATGTTATTACTGAACTCACTACCGAGATCTGCGTGAATTCTATCTGGGATGGGAAAATGTTGGAAATATACTAGCAGTTTTTGTTTAATTTCGGACCCAGTTTTGGTCTCTATGGGATATGCTTGTGCAAATTTAGAAAAGTCGTCATTGATTGTTAGAAACGAATATTTATTAAAGTCGAAACAGTCTATGTTTATGCGCTGAAACGGTTTATGGGGAGTCTCCGTTATCACAAGAGGATAATCTAAATTTCTACGAGTAATTTTTGCCTTATTGCAGGTTTCGCAGGCTTTTATTACTTTAATTACGTCTCGTTTCATGTTTTGCCAGTAATATTTCAGCTGTAGCTTTCTGTAAGTTTCGTTTATACCTTTATGATAATTTTGTGGATCTAAGTGAATCATTTTTGCGATGTTCTTCCTTTCATCGACTGGTGGGTTCCTAATTATGCTATCATGACAAATAACGAAGTTGATGTTTTTATTCCTAAATATTTTGCTCAATATTTTCGGAAGCGCTATTGACTCTTGGGCTGGCATATAATACGTAACATTTTCTGGTAATTGTTCTACAACTGGGAGTAATGCTCTAAAATAACTAGGGTTATGATTGCTATTTTCGCGTTTTATGATATAAAATTTTCTTCGTTTATTTCGAAGGCTATGTTTGATTTCAAGTTTATTACCGAAGTCGAAATTTTGTTCATTTATCTCCTCTAAGATTTTATCCTTCAATGGTTCATTTACAGTCGTAGATCGACAGTCAGTCGTGATAAATAGAATATTATCAAAAGTGTCGTGCAAAACGGAATGATTCGAGTGACTAATTCTTTCATAGTTAGTGGGGATATTTTTTATGTAGGCTTGCCATTTCTGGGGAGTATCGAGGCTTTTTACTTCTTCTTCGACAGTAAGGGTATTTATGGCAATCCTAGACAAAGCATCAGCGTTCCCGTTTGATTTTCCGGGACGATAGATTATTTCGTAGGAATATTCTTCTAGGAAGAGTCTCCATCTAGCTAATCTTGAACATGGATCTTTAATTGAAAATAAATATTCCAGCGGCTTGTGATCGGTAATTAGTTTAAATTTTCGACCGTATATATAAGGTCTGAAATGTTTGACGGCCCACACAATAGCTAGTAATTCTCTTTGAATAACTGAATATCTGGTCTCTGCAGGATTGAGTGTCCTTGATGCGTAAGCAATTGGTAGGTCTTTACCGAGAGGACCCTGAGATAGTATGGCACCTATCGCAAAGGCACTTGCATCCGTAGTAAGCAAAAATTCTTTTTCAAAGTCGGGAAATTGCCCATTTCCTTTTTGAGGAGATTCGTTAAAGGTTTAATAATTTTTGCATAGTTATCAACAAACCTGCGATAGTAACCTGTCAATCCGAGAAATTGTCTGATTTCTTTTGGATTTTTAGGTTGCGGGAATTTGATTATTGCCTCAATTTTTGCAGGATTTGGTTGAACACCATTCTCTGTTATTAAGTGACCTAAGTAAGCCACTTCTTTTCGGAGGAACTCGCATTTATCAGGTTGAATTTTAAAATTGGCTTCCCTAAGCCTCTGAAAAACATTATTCAACCTTTGGATATGTTCTTCGAGCGTGCTGGAAAATATGATTATATCATCCATATAAATTAGGCATTGTTCGCCTTGGAGACCTTTTAGTACATTTTCCATGACTCGCTGAAATGTTGGAGGTGCGTTTTTGAGGCCAAAAGGCATACGAGTGAATTCGTATAGACCATTTTCTACTGAAAATGCGGTCTTTTTTATATCATCTTCGGCTACCTGTACCTGATGAAAACCACTGCACAGGTCGAGAGTCGTGAACCACTTGGATTTTCCAAGTTGGTCGAGAAGGTCTCTGATATTGGGAAGTGGGTATTTGTCGTCGATAGTGACATCATTTAACCGTCGATAATCGACAACGATTCTCCATTTTTGAACGCCTGATGCGTCTAATTTCTTAGGGACGACCCACACCGGGGCGGACCATGGGGAAGTGGATGGCCTTATGATACCCTGATCTAGCATATCTGCTATTTGTCTCTTAACTTCTTGCTTATGGATTTGGGGGTACCTGTATGATTTTGTAAAAATTGGCTTATCAGACGTGGTTCGAATTTCATGTTTAATCGCGTTTGTGAAAGATAGCTGATCGCCTTCGATGAAAAAAATATCGGAATAACTAGTGCAGAGATTTTGAATTATTTCACGTTCTTCATTATTTAGATGATCTACCCTTAGATTGTCCAGCACCATTCCCAACCTATTGGGATCTGGATGAGCTGAATTTTGTTCATAATTATTAACGGTCTGAATTTCATTTTCCGCGAACTCTTCCAGTTCAATTTCTGGTATATTGAGAATTACATCGGAAGTAGAGATATTAATTATTGAAGTTATAAAATAATTATCTCGAACGCGAACTATCGCGCTTGGAATTCGAATTGTTTTGTTAGAAAAATCCATGCGAGGACAAATAGCCAATTCAGAATTAGTAGGTTTACCCTTTAACTTCACGAAGCAAATCATACGTGAGGGAACTTGGACCTCCGTTCCTAAGTTCGAATTTTTGCAAGATGTCGCTATAGAAGATTTTGCATTTGAAATAGAACGATTTCCTTGCGAAATAGAAGAATCATTGCGCGAATTAGAAAATTGATTTTGCAGGAAATATTTATTATTGCGCGAATTAGAAAATTGATTTTGCATAAAATATTTATTATTGCGCGAATTAGAAAATTGATTTTGCATAAAATATTTATTATTGCGCGAATTAGAAAATTGATTTTGCATAAAATATTTATTATTGCGCGAATTAGAAAATTGATTTTGCATAAAATATTTATTATTGCGCGAATTAGAAAATTGATTTTGCATAAAATATTTATTATTGCGCGAATTAGAAAGTTGATTGTGAGAAATAGAAGCAGGAATGTCTTGGGGCATGTCAAACTTCGCATGAGCGATTGACGTCGGCTTGTGAGATTTAGAATTTGAATTTTTGTAGGGATTTGAAGAATCATAATTCTGGAAATCCGCTTTATTATTTTGTGACAGAGAACTAGTATTTTCGCGAGTCTGGTCATCAAGGAGTTTCATTTCAACGTTAGGTTTGATATTTCGAAAACTGTCGTTGAGATTTTGCAGTGGAATATCGCGAAAATTGGTACGCAAGAGCTTACGAGGTATATCAAGAACACAATCGTACAATTTGAAAAAATCTAAACCTAAAATTCCGTCATATTTAATATCTAGATTATGTATATAAACTTTACGTTTGATTTTTGCATTTGGATTTGGAAGATAAGTGTAGCTTTTTGTAATAAGAATATCTTGATTAGAAATTCCGCGAATGAGAATGTTTTCGTCGGAGGCAGAAACATTTTTGGGAATAACGTGGGGCTTACAGATAGATATTGAGGCTCCAGAATCGATAAGAAATTTGAAACCTCTCTTATCTTCGATAAAATAAAGATTAGAAGCATCTGCAGTTAAAACGTGAAATTTTCTAAAAAGTTCTAGATTCTGGTTCTGTGGGCTTTGAGATTCCTGGGACGAGATGCCCTCGCTCGCCCCATCTTGGGAGTTTAAATGATTGACAGCGGGATTACGTTGAATGGCAGAAGGACGATTCGTATTTTGATTATTTTGACCATTGGCGAAATTATTGCCATTACCATTATACCTATTAGGGTTAAAGTTCTGATTTTGTCCGAATCCCGAATTCTGTCGAAAATTTGGACGACCTTGATTGTTGAAATTGTTTCGAACTTGATTATTATAAGCACGTTTTCTACACTCGTTAATGGTATGCCCTAGGTTTTTACAATATGAACAAATTTTTCGATCTGTTCTTTGATCGGAATTAAAGTTTAATTTTGGAATAATTTTTTGGCTTTGTTTAGAGAAATTTTGGGAAGCATTCTTATTTTTGAGGTAAAATATATTTTCCTCTTCGATAATGAAACGAATAGCGTCATCTATATTATTAGGCCTTTGGGATCTAATAATTGTTCCGATCGGGTCGGACAGACCTGCTAAGAGAGTTTTGAGAGCAATTCTTTCATGAGACTCATTTAAGACTAGCCGGGTTTCGTCATTTAATTGCTCGTCAAGAGAGACCGCGTTGCGTAATTTTGTCAAAAGATTTTCTATTCGTTGTACGAAAAGCCGGGGTGTTTCGCCCTGCTTTTGAACACATGCTGTGAGATCTCGTAGGAGAGATTCCGTATCTCTGCAGTCACCGAAGTGACCTACAAGCAATTGTTTTATGGCATTCCAATCATTTAAATTACGGGATGAAATAAATTGTTTCGCCTTGTCTATCAACTTATTTTTGATCGTAAACAAAAATCCCTGAATCAGTCTAGGGTGATCGGCATCACCATCTGTGATTTGTTCGAATACAAAATCGCATGCAGATATAAAATCGCTCAAAGTACTTTGATCGCCGTTGTATTCTGGAATTAATGGGCTTAGCGAATGTAATAATCTTAAATTTTCAGCAAAGTTTGCCATCTTCCAAAATGCGACAACGATGTAAAACTACAAAATTACGAAAAACGAAAATTAAGAAATAATACAATAGTAGGTACTTACAAGGAAGTTAATTCAAATTATTGCCAATACAATCCAAATTTAAAATTGAGAAACGAATTTTACGTCTAAGGAATGTAGAATACCTAATTATTGCTAATTAATTTACATAAAAATATTAAATCTTGCGTGTTGCTTTTTCCAACTAGTTCGTCAAATATACAAGAGCTAATTAAATCATACAAAGAGAATCTAGAAGTAACCACATAGGTATGGATGATTGTGTCGAATTTTAAACTTAATTTTTGGTTAAAATCTGTACTCAATGATTTAAAATAGTTTTCAAATGAGAGAAAATTAGCAGTTAGTTCTAAGGATCGATAAATTACGTGTTATACTTTCAAAGTGACACGAATATTTAATCACTTTTATAAATTTTACTTTTGAAAGAAATAGAAAAACATATCTGAGAGTAAAATGAATCGAAATATATCAGGCAGCCAAAATAAACATGACTTACATTAAGACTACTTGGATGCGTAGCATCTTCTTCCAGATAAAGTCCTGGTGAACAAGTTGCAATTTTCAGGAAAGGGACCGCTGAATTTTCTGCAACTTCTGGAAATCCTACCGACTGCGCCACTTTTAGGTTTCGCAAACTCAAAATAAGTTTTTAAAAAAATATTTATTTTTAAAACACCTATTAATACAATGCAAAACCTTTATTTACATCGGTTTACACATAGACCTATCTATATAATAATAACCGACGGAGAACCCGAAGACCTTGTTAACAGAACGAAGTCAACTTGGTAACTGATTGTAAAAATCCTGAACAACTCCCTTGTGAGCTTTAGTTTCATGACGTAGGCAATTAATTTATTAATCAGTTGGGGAGTGGTCAGAATTATTATAAAACAGTTCTTGGCGTTCCCACGGGAACGACCACACATGTGTGCTGTTTCTTAACTTTACATTCGATTCGATTGTCACATAGATTAATATTTAAGAAATTAGTCCAGTGTATCGTAACTAATTTTATTATGATTGGAATCGTGACTTTTTCTGTAAAACACACGTGTGTGCTCGAAGTTCAATACAAATGAATATTGGGAACATTTTCTTAATATTTCTTAATAATCCTAGAGAACAATAAATTAGGTAAAGTTCGTGCCTGGTTTGAAGTTAAACGCTAATAGGCATTACAAGTTCCAGACTACGAAACGACGACTGTTCTTAAAATAACAGTGTTGGATTAGGTATTTCAAAATAATATATTATAATAAAATAATGTTATGCCTTTTAGGAGAATAAACATATTTAAGTAATTTGGTAGAAATCCATATGGGAATAAGTAAATTAATAAGCATATCAAATACTTACATATAGATTAGCAAAAGGTAGTTAAAGTTACTTATTATACTTAAAATAATTTCATGCAAAATAATACTTATAATAATAGCAATTAATTGGAATAGAATATCGTAACTAGGTACACATGATTAAGACACAAGTACACAAGTACATGATTATAAAGATGAATAAATTGTCTATAATAGCGATGTGAATAGTCAACAATAATCACTATAAAAGAGTTAAGGTGGTGCATATTCACTATCACGAACCGTACACTTAACACCTCCCCCCTAAGATGAAATTTTACCGTTAAGTAGGTTAAAATTTCCTCGTTGAGTAAGTCTTTCTTGGAGTTGGACCTGTTGATAGGCGTACAACAGGAGGATCCACTTGGAATGAAATATCTTCTATGGAGTTGATCGACGTTCTGGATTGTCTAATTGTTGTCGGTGGTGTTACGTTGCAATAATTGAATATTTGAGTGCACCAACGGCCTGGGGAATGATCATCATCGTTGCCGGATGACTTGAAGTACCCGATGAACCAACGACAGCAGCCACATTTGCAGCAGCAGAAACAGGTGATCGCCATGACTATAATGGTGATTGTAAAAATTGCGAATGAGCTCAAGTGCCTTGAAACAAAAGATTCCTGTCCTAGTTTGTTGAGCATATCTTCTTGTTCTTTGAGATTCTGGGCAGCTAGGTTTAGTTCATCAAGATTTATATTATTAATCTTGATTGGTTTCAATTTTATGGACATTAACTGTTGCGAAAACTTTACAGAAGAAATTTTCTTCTGTAAAGTTTTCGCAACAGTCGTACGGGATTTGAGGAATAACGTCCGCTTCACTTAGATTCGAAGATTTATCTCTTTCAGCATGGATTTGCGTTGCACCAATATAAGCTGTGCATAATTCGCTCATTGTTATTACGGAATTCGATTTAATAATTCGAGTCTCTGACGGCAATTGCGGACAGCTTGAGACAAGTGGAAGATTCGTAGCCAAAATTAATATCCATTTGTTTCGTTTCAACTTAATGATATTGTAATCCTTGAATTTGATAAGTACAGGATTGCAGTTTTCTGCAGATAGTTTGCTGACGATGTTGACTTCGCAAGGCGGATTATCAGCAGATACTGGGATGACATTCGTACATAGCGATAGACCAGTCATGATGTTCTTGCAGTTCTTGAGGTCATTCAGTCGTAAGTATTCTCTGTTGTCTTTTGATAACCCAATAAATTTCGATTCTGGGATAACAGTGTGAAAGGTAGTTAGATCGATCCCTTTAGTTGGAATTGAGTACAAATGATATGTTGTATATTTGTCGTTCGAGACTAAAGGAATTTGCAACACAAAGACTAATCGTTTGTCAGTTTGAAAAGCCTTTAAAGATATCAAATCTATAATAAAAGGTAGAGTTTTTTCGTTTGGTTGTAAAGGCAAGTTATTATGTATTAAGTTCCTGGATATAATAATTAATTGTCCAAGTAGAGTTTCACTTTTTATCACCGACGGGTGTAAAATTTTTAATTTAGAAAAGGTAATACCGTCTATAACATCTCTAATTTCGTTTTCAATTAGCGAGAATGATTCGAGTAGATTTTCGCACAACTTAATGATTTCGATTTGCTCATACAACAATTGCCTGTCTTGTTTAGATTTGTTAATTAAATCTTGAATTTTTACTAAGTCCTCATTTAAAGTCTGCTCATCAATAGCTAATTTTCTAATGGTGTTATTAAAATTTCTGATAGTCGTAGAAACGATTTGGATTTGGTTTTTAAGCAGTCCTTGCATTTCTGTATCGTCCTTTTCTAACTTTGTTATACAGTCGTTGAAATATTCGCCATCGGAAGCGTCTAGATTACCGGTGATAGCTTTCCATATGGTACCAACGCCATTTAATATGCCTCTTCTTAGCCTACGCGGCGTTTCTAGTTGAATATTTTGTAAGGAGTCCCCGATACGTTTTGAAATAGCGTTCAAAGTAAGAAAGTGCGGTCGCAAGGAAAAAATAAAGGACTGATGTGACAATGATGGGTTTTTAGGACCATAGAATTTTCGTTCGAGTGTACTGAGAATTAATTGATTATGATAAAAGGCGTCGAAAATTATGGATAAGTCTTTATATACAATGAGATTCCAGTGATCATTCGATATCTTGATATCGTCTTCTCGTTCATAGTAGAGTCCAATTGTATTTTCAATTGGAGTGATGTTTACTTGTCCATGGCTTAACGTCCATGCGAGGGACCTGCAACAACAAGGTCATCATCAACTTGACATTGCTGTTCTCGGGAATCTGCTAATGGTTCGTCATCGGACGGACTAAAATCGTCCTCTGATACATATGGTTTGATTTTATCTATATTAACGATATATTTACGAGAATTAAGTTTTATTTCGACATTTCTTTCTCCAACTATTCTTAAGATTTTATAAGGGCCCGCGTATCTAGGCGAGTGCTTATTTTTGGGAATTGCTTTGAGATAGATTAGTTGACCCCTTTTATATTCAGGTATGTCGTTTGTTACATGTTTGTCGAACCTGACTTTTGATTTTTCTTTCGCACACTGAATATTGTTTTTAATTTTTGGAAAAATGACAGATGACCAATTTTTCATTTCTTTAATTTGTTGGCTTCCAATTTCGGAATCTTCCTGAATAGAGTTTAGATTTCGAGAAACATCTAAATGTCCGAAAATAGTTTCATGGGGAGTATACCCAGTAGAAACAGACTTGCTATGATTATAAGAGTTTATGATTATTGGAATAGCCTCTAATAAATTACGATCAGGATTTTCGCTTAAGAAACAACGTAGACTATCGCCGAGTGTGGCGTGAAATCGTTCTAAGGAGCCGTTACTTTGAGGGTGATTTGAAGAACTGAATGTTAGCTTTATATCATAGATTTTGCAAAGATCCTTTATTATGTTATTACTGAACTCACTACCGAGATCTGCGTGAATTCTATCTGGGATGGGAAAATGTTGGAAATATACTAGCAGTTTTTGTTTAATTTCGGACCCAGTTTTGGTCTCTATGGGATATGCTTGTGCAAATTTAGAAAAGTCGTCATTGATTGTTAGAAACGAATATTTATTAAAGTCGAAACAGTCTATGTTTATGCGCTGAAACGGTTTATGGGGAGTCTCCGTTATCACAAGAGGATAATCTAAATTTCTACGAGTAATTTTTGCCTTATTGCAGGTTTCGCAGGCTTTTATTACTTTAATTACGTCTCGTTTCATGTTTTGCCAGTAATATTTCAGCTGTAGCTTTCTGTAAGTTTCGTTTATACCTTTATGATAATTTTGTGGATCTAAGTGAATCATTTTTGCGATGTTCTTCCTTTCATCGACTGGTGGGTTCCTAATTATGCTATCATGACAAATAACGAAGTTGATGTTTTTATTCCTAAATATTTTGCTCAATATTTTCGGAAGCGCTATTGACTCTTGGGCTGGCATATAATACGTAACATTTTCTGGTAATTGTTCTACAACTGGGAGTAATGCTCTAAAATAACTAGGGTTATGATTGCTATTTTCGCGTTTTATGATATAAAATTTTCTTCGTTTATTTCGAAGGCTATGTTTGATTTCAAGTTTATTACCGAAGTCGAAATTTTGTTCATTTATCTCCTCTAAGATTTTATCCTTCAATGGTTCATTTACAGTCGTAGATCGACAGTCAGTCGTGATAAATAGAATATTATCAAAAGTGTCGTGCAAAACGGAATGATTCGAGTGACTAATTCTTTCATAGTTAGTGGGGATATTTTTTATGTAGGCTTGCCATTTCTGGGGAGTATCGAGGCTTTTTACTTCTTCTTCGACAGTAAGGGTATTTATGGCAATCCTAGACAAAGCATCAGCGTTCCCGTTTGATTTTCCGGGACGATAGATTATTTCGTAGGAATATTCTTCTAGGAAGAGTCTCCATCTAGCTAATCTTGAACATGGATCTTTAATTGAAAATAAATATTCCAGCGGCTTGTGATCGGTAATTAGTTTAAATTTTCGACCGTATATATAAGGTCTGAAATGTTTGACGGCCCACACAATAGCTAGTAATTCTCTTTGAATAACTGAATATCTGGTCTCTGCAGGATTGAGTGTCCTTGATGCGTAAGCAATTGGTAGGTCTTTACCGAGAGGACCCTGAGATAGTATGGCACCTATCGCAAAGGCACTTGCATCCGTAGTAAGCAAAAATTCTTTTTCAAAGTCGGGAAATTGCCCATTTCCTTTTTGAGGAGATTCGTTAAAGGTTTAATAATTTTTGCATAGTTATCAACAAACCTGCGATAGTAACCTGTCAATCCGAGAAATTGTCTGATTTCTTTTGGATTTTTAGGTTGCGGGAATTTGATTATTGCCTCAATTTTTGCAGGATTTGGTTGAACACCATTCTCTGTTATTAAGTGACCTAAGTAAGCCACTTCTTTTCGGAGGAACTCGCATTTATCAGGTTGAATTTTAAAATTGGCTTCCCTAAGCCTCTGAAAAACATTATTCAACCTTTGGATATGTTCTTCGAGCGTGCTGGAAAATATGATTATATCATCCATATAAATTAGGCATTGTTCGCCTTGGAGACCTTTTAGTACATTTTCCATGACTCGCTGAAATGTTGGAGGTGCGTTTTTGAGGCCAAAAGGCATACGAGTGAATTCGTATAGACCATTTTCTACTGAAAATGCGGTCTTTTTTATATCATCTTCGGCTACCTGTACCTGATGAAAACCACTGCACAGGTCGAGAGTCGTGAACCACTTGGATTTTCCAAGTTGGTCGAGAAGGTCTCTGATATTGGGAAGTGGGTATTTGTCGTCGATAGTGACATCATTTAACCGTCGATAATCGACAACGATTCTCCATTTTTGAACGCCTGATGCGTCTAATTTCTTAGGGACGACCCACACCGGGGCGGACCATGGGGAAGTGGATGGCCTTATGATACCCTGATCTAGCATATCTGCTATTTGTCTCTTAACTTCTTGCTTATGGATTTGGGGGTACCTGTATGATTTTGTAAAAATTGGCTTATCAGACGTGGTTCGAATTTCATGTTTAATCGCGTTTGTGAAAGATAGCTGATCGCCTTCGATGAAAAAAATATCGGAATAACTAGTGCAGAGATTTTGAATTATTTCACGTTCTTCATTATTTAGATGATCTACCCTTAGATTGTCCAGCACCATTCCCAACCTATTGGGATCTGGATGAGCTGAATTTTGTTCATAATTATTAACGGTCTGAATTTCATTTTCCGCGAACTCTTCCAGTTCAATTTCTGGTATATTGAGAATTACATCGGAAGTAGAGATATTAATTATTGAAGTTATAAAATAATTATCTCGAACGCGAACTATCGCGCTTGGAATTCGAATTGTTTTGTTAGAAAAATCCATGCGAGGACAAATAGCCAATTCAGAATTAGTAGGTTTACCCTTTAACTTCACGAAGCAAATCATACGTGAGGGAACTTGGACCTCCGTTCCTAAGTTCGAATTTTTGCAAGATGTCGCTATAGAAGATTTTGCATTTGAAATAGAACGATTTCCTTGCGAAATAGAAGAATCATTGCGCGAATTAGAAAATTGATTTTGCAGGAAATATTTATTATTGCGCGAATTAGAAAATTGATTTTGCATAAAATATTTATTATTGCGCGAATTAGAAAATTGATTTTGCATAAAATATTTATTATTGCGCGAATTAGAAAATTGATTTTGCATAAAATATTTATTATTGCGCGAATTAGAAAATTGATTTTGCATAAAATATTTATTATTGCGCGAATTAGAAAATTGATTTTGCATAAAATATTTATTATTGCGCGAATTAGAAAGTTGATTGTGAGAAATAGAAGCAGGAATGTCTTGGGGCATGTCAAACTTCGCATGAGCGATTGACGTCGGCTTGTGAGATTTAGAATTTGAATTTTTGTAGGGATTTGAAGAATCATAATTCTGGAAATCCGCTTTATTATTTTGTGACAGAGAACTAGTATTTTCGCGAGTCTGGTCATCAAGGAGTTTCATTTCAACGTTAGGTTTGATATTTCGAAAACTGTCGTTGAGATTTTGCAGTGGAATATCGCGAAAATTGGTACGCAAGAGCTTACGAGGTATATCAAGAACACAATCGTACAATTTGAAAAAATCTAAACCTAAAATTCCGTCATATTTAATATCTAGATTATGTATATAAACTTTACGTTTGATTTTTGCATTTGGATTTGGAAGATAAGTGTAGCTTTTTGTAATAAGAATATCTTGATTAGAAATTCCGCGAATGAGAATGTTTTCGTCGGAGGCAGAAACATTTTTGGGAATAACGTGGGGCTTACAGATAGATATTGAGGCTCCAGAATCGATAAGAAATTTGAAACCTCTCTTATCTTCGATAAAATAAAGATTAGAAGCATCTGCAGTTAAAACGTGAAATTTTCTAAAAAGTTCTAGATTCTGGTTCTGTGGGCTTTGAGATTCCTGGGACGAGATGCCCTCGCTCGCCCCATCTTGGGAGTTTAAATGATTGACAGCGGGATTACGTTGAATGGCAGAAGGACGATTCGTATTTTGATTATTTTGACCATTGGCGAAATTATTGCCATTACCATTATACCTATTAGGGTTAAAGTTCTGATTTTGTCCGAATCCCGAATTCTGTCGAAAATTTGGACGACCTTGATTGTTGAAATTGTTTCGAACTTGATTATTATAAGCACGTTTTCTACACTCGTTAATGGTATGCCCTAGGTTTTTACAATATGAACAAATTTTTCGATCTGTTCTTTGATCGGAATTAAAGTTTAATTTTGGAATAATTTTTTGGCTTTGTTTAGAGAAATTTTGGGAAGCATTCTTATTTTTGAGGTAAAATATATTTTCCTCTTCGATAATGAAACGAATAGCGTCATCTATATTATTAGGCCTTTGGGATCTAATAATTGTTCCGATCGGGTCGGACAGACCTGCTAAGAGAGTTTTGAGAGCAATTCTTTCATGAGACTCATTTAAGACTAGCCGGGTTTCGTCATTTAATTGCTCGTCAAGAGAGACCGCGTTGCGTAATTTTGTCAAAAGATTTTCTATTCGTTGTACGAAAAGCCGGGGTGTTTCGCCCTGCTTTTGAACACATGCTGTGAGATCTCGTAGGAGAGATTCCGTATCTCTGCAGTCACCGAAGTGACCTACAAGCAATTGTTTTATGGCATTCCAATCATTTAAATTACGGGATGAAATAAATTGTTTCGCCTTGTCTATCAACTTATTTTTGATCGTAAACAAAAATCCCTGAATCAGTCTAGGGTGATCGGCATCACCATCTGTGATTTGTTCGAATACAAAATCGCATGCAGATATAAAATCGCTCAAAGTACTTTGATCGCCGTTGTATTCTGGAATTAATGGGCTTAGCGAATGTAATAATCTTAAATTTTCAGCAAAGTTTGCCATCTTCCAAAATGCGACAACGATGTAAAACTACAAAATTACGAAAAACGAAAATTAAGAAATAATACAATAGTAGGTACTTACAAGGAAGTTAATTCAAATTATTGCCAATACAATCCAAATTTAAAATTGAGAAACGAATTTTACGTCTAAGGAATGTAGAATACCTAATTATTGCTAATTAATTTACATAAAAATATTAAATCTTGCGTGTTGCTTTTTCCAACTAGTTCGTCAAATATACAAGAGCTAATTAAATCATACAAAGAGAATCTAGAAGTAACCACATAGGTATGGATGATTGTGTCGAATTTTAAACTTAATTTTTGGTTAAAATCTGTACTCAATGATTTAAAATAGTTTTCAAATGAGAGAAAATTAGCAGTTAGTTCTAAGGATCGATAAATTACGTGTTATACTTTCAAAGTGACACGAATATTTAATCACTTTTATAAATTTTACTTTTGAAAGAAATAGAAAAACATATCTGAGAGTAAAATGAATCGAAATATATCAGGCAGCCAAAATAAACATGACTTACATTAAGACTACTTGGATGCGTAGCATCTTCTTCCAGATAAAGTCCTGGTGAACAAGTTGCAATTTTCAGGAAAGGGACCGCTGAATTTTCTGCAACTTCTGGAAATCCTACCGACTGCGCCACTTTTAGGTTTCGCGAACTCAAAATAAGTTTTTAAAAAAATATTTATTTTTAAAACACCTATTAATACAATGCAAAACCTTTATTTACATCGGTTTACACATAGACCTATCTATATAATAATAACCGACGGAGAACCCGAAGACCTTGTTAACAGAACGAAGTCAACTTGGTAACTGATTGTAAAAATCCTGAACAACTCCCTTGTGAGCTTTAGTTTCATGACGTAGGCAATTAATTTATTAATCAGTTGGGGAGTGGTCAGAATTATTATAAAACAGTTCTTGGCGTTCCCACGGGAACGACCACACATGTGTGCTGTTTCTTAACTTTACATTCGATTCGATTGTCACATAGATTAATATTTAAGAAATTAGTCCAGTGTATCGTAACTAATTTTATTATGATTGGAATCGTGACTTTTTCTGTAAAACACACGTGTGTGCTCGAAGTTCAATACAAATGAATATTGGGAACATTTTCTTAATATTTCTTAATAATCCTAGAGAACAATAAATTAGGTAAAGTTCGTGCCTGGTTTGAAGTTAAACGCTAATAGGCATTACAAGTTCCAGACTACGAAACGACGACTGTTCTTAAAATAACAGTGTTGGATTAGGTATTTCAAAATAATATATTATAATAAAATAATGTTATGCCTTTTAGGAGAATAAACATATTTAAGTAATTTGGTAGAAATCCATATGGGAATAAGTAAATTAATAAGCATATCAAATACTTACATATAGATTAGCAAAAGGTAGTTAAAGTTACTTATTATACTTAAAATAATTTCATGCAAAATAATACTTATAATAATAGCAATTAATTGGAATAGAATATCGTAACTAGGTACACATGATTAAGACACAAGTACACAAGTACATGATTATAAAGATGAATAAATTGTCTATAATAGCGATGTGAATAGTCAACAATAATCACTATAAAAGAGTTAAGGTGGTGCATATTCACTATCACGAACCGTACACTTAACATAATATTCACCTCGCTTGCATCTACGCTCCACGGGAAGGCACAAGGGACGTTCAGTAAGCGATTAAAGCCCGTTTTATTGAACTCATTATCTTCGGTGATAACTTCATCTGACCCCTGGCGTTTCCGTTTCTTCATTGAGCTGCCTTTAGGGACAAGGATACGACAAACGTATCACCTGTGTGACTCAGGTAATTGGGAAATACTTAGCGAGAACATTTTCCCCAGGGAGTAAACCCTTAATAAAAATCTGGCGCCCGAGAAATCCGTCGAACCCCATCTACATACGAACCGTGAATTTCCCAGCGAGCCCGAGAACGTCACAGCAGCTCATGTAGCCGTTGGTCATGGTGGTCGGGATAGACTTGAAAATGAAACTTCACGAAAATATGCGAACGTAACTTTAGAAATGATTAACATTTTTCTCTCAATGTGCGAAACTTGTCAGCGTAAAAAGAGTATGAAGAAAAAAGGACTTGTTTCAAAACCCATACTACATTCTGAAATGAACAGCCGTTGCCAAGTCGATCTAATCGACATGCAAACTCAAGAAGATCGGGGATTTAAATTTATAATGGTGTATCAGGACCATCTGACAAAATTTGTTTTGTTTCGTGCATTGGAAAGTAAGAGAGCCGTGGAGGTGGCGTATCTTTATTTTTCAATAAATAATTTCAAATAAACAGTCTTGTTATTAAGCTTCAAACTTTCTTTTGCTCTCCTGAAAAATTGTCATCTGCACGGATGGCACCTTTTGCCATAAAACCACCGATTTATTGTATTAATTACTTTAATTATTGTTAATAAAAACTGTTAAAATTGCTTGTGAATTTTCTTCGACCTGTGACGTTGTTCATTTGTGTGCATTGCCATAACAATAGGTAAATTTTCATTTGTGAGCTATTGGCTGCTAAACAGCTTTCCTTACCTCCCTGAAAATTGCTCGGGGTGGAACGGAGGGTTATAATAATAAGCTCTTAAAAGATAGGACAAACGAAAGAGGAATAAACAAACAATGTAGTCAATGCAAAATGGTCTTTGAGGGGATAAAAAAAAGAGAATCGTATATGGGATGCCCGCAAGAATACGCCATAGCTCTGCCATGCTCCAAAAATTTCCGGAGTAAAACGGGAGAAGTTGGGAGAGCCATACGGAGATTCGGAGCAGAGGGGTTACTCCAACTCCAAAAGAAAAAAATTGCCGAGGTTGCAAGAATGAATCACGCCCTTAGTTTTTCGGAACCAGACGGAAACGTCAGGAACGTAGAGAGGAGGATATTCTACTCAATACTGAACGATAGTAATGAAGGCACTCAACCTGAAGAGAGAGACACTTTCAAGGCACTGTTAAACATGAAGACAATAATGAAGGCTAAACAGTGCAAGAAGATCTCATTCCCGGCACTAAACGGTGAAATTAATATAAATAGGATAATAGAGTACCTATTCTCAGAAGAGGACATCATGGTAGAGATCTACTCATACGAAGACAGACCGACCTACCCATCGCTTGCCTCGAGTAGAAAGAAGTCTGAAAGTGGAGCAAAAACATCAGGTAAAGAGAAGAAGAGACCCCCGAAAAAGGAGGCAATTAAAGTAAAGGCAGATATGCAATACGCAGAGATACTGAAAAGGCTAAAGGACACAGTCAATCCCGGTGAGATAGGGGTAAACATCGAAGTAGTGAAGAAAACCAGGTCCGGCGAATTACTGCTGACTGTCAAGGAGGGCATAAACGAGCTCAGATCCCTACATAGGGTAATCTCAGAAAAAATGCCCGGGGCAGTGACAACGGTTTTATCTGATGGGCGAATCCTTCATGTTAAAGGCATGGACGCAACAACAACAAAAGAGGAGTTACAAAAGGTGATTGAGAATAACATTGGTGAAGAAGCTAGCGAGATCGAGATACTCAATCTCCGTCCGGCATATGGAGAGAGGCAGAATGCCACTATCAGACTCCCGGAGAAGGCAGCTCAAAGACTGATAGGGTTAGGAGTTATCAGGGCAGGATGGGCCTTATGCAAGTTCTTTGAGAGAAAGATGGATGACAAATGCTACAGGTGCTGGCACTCAGGGTACACGAGACACACATGCAAAGGAAAAGACAGGACACAACTATGCCTCAGATGCACTAAGAGTGGTCACAAAGTGGCGGACTGCAAAAACGAGGCCTATTGCATATTTTGCCAAAAGACAGGACATTCCTCTGGTGGAACGGCCTGTACAAGGAAAGCCAAGTATATTCGCTAACATAAAAAGACATAAGGATGGAGGGTGGGGGGCTACACAAGGCCTAAAGGTGATGCAGATAAATACAGACAAAATAAGGGCCGCTCACGACCTCACCTTTAAAAATGCAAGAGAGCTGGATATAATGACTTGTTATTGGTTTCAGAACCTAACAAAAGGATGGCGCAGAGGGCAGGATGGCTGTTAGATAGTAACATGGACGCAGCTATTAGTATAGTGAATAAACAGCTGCACATAAAGGAGACTGGCAAGGGACCTGGTTTCGTATATGTCCGAGTAGGAGACTTGCTAATTTACAGCTGTTACTTCTCGCCGAACAAGAGTGGTGAACTTTTCGAGGTCTTTCTTAGGCGTCTTTCCGACGGGAGAAAGTCCCTTATTGCGGGAGATATGAACGCGAAATCCCCAATGTGGGGAGGATACATCCAAAACGAAAAAGGCGACCTATTGGGTAATTGGATGGCGACTGAGAACATCAGACCGATGAATAATGGCCGCAAACCAACCTTCATTAGGAGACAGGCACAGGCGTCATCCCACATAGATGTCACTCTGGTATCGGGAGTATGCATTGGCAGGATAGCTGAATGGACAGTCTCGGATAGGGAAACCCTTAGTCACCACCAGTACTTAACCTATAAAGTAGATTTCGGCGATCACAAGTGTACAACTAGGATAAAAATAACGGTGGTGAACTATTTAAAAATAGAACATACACTGAAGGACGCCCTGTTTGAGGAGCGAGTCGGAGATATGACAGCGGAGCAGCTTCTGGCGGAACTCGGGGACAAAAAAAAAGCTACAAAAAAAATGGTTTGTCAGACAAGGGGACACCTACTGGTGGAATGAGAATCTGGAGGAGACCAGAGCTAAATGCACCAGAATAAGAAGACAGATACAGAGATACAGACGGAGATAAATCGGGACACTACAGCTAGAGGTGGAATATAGAAAGGAAAATACTACTTTCAAGAAAATGACATCGGCTTGTAACGGTTCTTTTGATACCGTTACATTCATTTTTAAATAAATAAAATTTTATTAATTTTCCCTGTAGGTAGAACTAGATATTTCGAGAGCACACTGTACGTTGCCTTCATAGGTTGCGTTTACCTACTCACACTTACCTACTCAGTAGGTAAGTGTGAAAATTCTCTGTAGTACTGCTTGCTATCTTGCAATACCGCGATGAAGGTCGAGTGGCAATAAGTCAAGATGGCTAATCTCATTCCTTTTTCGTAATTTCATTAATTCTTTATTACTGTTCATATTATCATTGTTGCTATTGCTTTTTATTTTATTATTGACGGTGAGTTCTCGAGAGCTTTGGAGGTTCCTTTTTATTAACCTCAATTTTTATCATGTGAAGGGTTGAGCTATTTAAGTTCAGCACGAGTCACTCTCGAGGGTTCACGTCGATCATCATTATTATTCTGGTTCTGAAGTGTTACGATCTGCTTTAGGGAGTTCTCCTCCTTTCTCCAAGGCTGCCTTTTTAACATCAAGAAGACCCATCAGGACCGATAATGACAGCAGCACCAATATGACCGGCTAGACTAGCAACGGCAACGGCACCAGCACCAACACCAACGCCAGAAGGATTCCCAGGCAGCACGGTGCCATGTACCCACGGCATGACCAGCACTACCACCAGCACTTTCACTGTCCATGGCACATCCCCGGGAAGTCGTGTTGAACACTTTTGAGGCAGGCATCGTCACCTTCTGCTTTACAAAGATAAGTGGTTCAATACTTCACTGATATACCTAGCCTGGTTGCTATTTTCATTTTTCAAATCATTGCTTTTTAACTATCATTTAATCTCCAGGGCTCTAGTGCCCCATTATGTCAATAATTTTTTCAGTTCGTAATTTTTCATCTTATTTAATAAAGCAATTTTTTTTTCTATTATTAATATCGCCCCCACACGTCATCGTGTGGTTTTCAATATAATCTTTTTTGTGCGTTGCCATTTTATCCTTCTCATTTAATTATCACCTATTTCATTATTATAGTCATTTCGTAATTTCTGTGAATTTGATATATTTTATTGTTTAACTATGTACCTACCTGTGATGCCATTTGTAATTCACCAATAATTGCAATTTCTCTTTTTTGTGATATTTAAATTTATTTCATTTAATTGATGTATTTTGTGATATTTGATCTATTAATTATTATCTATTTTAGTGCCTATTAACATTTATTACTTTAATAAAAACTGTTAAAATTTGCTTGTGAATTTCCTTCTGCCTGTGACGTTGTTCATTTGTGTGCATTGCCATAACAACAGTGAATTTTTCATTTTGAGCTAGCTGGCTGCTAAATAGCATTCCTAACCTCCCCGAAAATTGCTCTGGGTGGAACGGAAGTATAGGCTGCGAAAAAGAAAAGATGGTCTGATCTGTGTGAGGATCTGGATAGGGATCTGGGACCAAGGTTTCCAGATTATCAAGAAACAACTGATTGGGACAAACCCCCAATACGTCCCTAAGGGGGACACTAGAATGAAAATTCTTTGTAGTCTCTTTCCGGAGCACCCGGAAAAGGTCATTATTGAATGTAAACTCAGAAAGGTGCCTGAGTTCACACACGAAGAGCTGCAGGAGGCTGTGACTAGTATCAAATGTAGAAAGGCTCCTGGCCCGGACGGGATTACTCCGGAGACGGTGAAGATAGCGGCGAAGGTGCTTTCAAAACACTTTCTCGGGGTTTACAATAACCTACTGAGGGAGGGACACTTTCCGGATATTTGGAATACGGCTAGAGTTGCGCTGTAAATTCTGCTACTTCAGTAATTGAGTCAGAATCCAACATTGCAGGTCAATCGAAACATCCAAGAGTAAAAAATTCCAGAAAAAGAATTCACAAAGAGACTGAATGGGCAAAGATAAAATCTAAGATATTACGTAATTTGGGAAAGGAATATGTCTCTAGTTCAAAAACTAAAAGGCTTATACCACCCAAAAGTGTACAATCAGCGTGTATCGATAAATGTAAATTTAAATGTTGCCAGAAAATTACAGAGGAAGAAAGAGTAGTTATTTTTAATGAGTTCTACTGTTTGCCTGACATAAACCAAAAACGGGAATTCATAAACAGAAATATGGAATGCATCCAACCAAAATATAGATACCCTAACCCAAATAACCGGCGATTAAATAACGCATTTTATTTTCAAGTTAACCAAAAAAAAATGCGTGTGTGTAAACTGTTTAAAAAAAAAACTCTAGATATAAATGATAGAATCATTGATACTGTGATGAAAAAAAAACATCAACTGGATCTGTAAGTGAGGATAGGAGGGGTAAGCATGGCAAACATCGTAAACTAGATATTAACATAAAAAATAGCATCAGAGTTCATATAAAATCAATACCGAAAATCGAAAGCCATTATTTAAGGGCACAGACTACCAGAGAATTCATCGAAGGTGTCAAAACTGTTGCAGACCTACATAGGGATTATGAAGCACAATGTAAGGCAGCTAATAAGCCTTTTGGAAATTATCATTTGTATTCGGATATTTTTAACACAGAATTTAATATATCCTTTTTTGTGCCAAAAAAGGATCAGTGCAATTATTGCTTCTTGTATAATAATGCCAGCGAAGCTGAAAAACAAAATCTCAAAGCTGAATATAACCAACATCAAGAAGAAAAAATATTGTCCAGAGCTGAAAAAGAAAATGACAAAAAGAGGTGTAGGGAAAATAACAATGTTGTAGTCGCATGTTTTGACATGCAAGCTGTCTTCCAACTGCCAAAAGGTGATACATCAATATTCTATTATAGATCTAAACTAAACACGATGAATTTAACCAAAACCAGATTGGCAGAAGATGATGCATGGTGCTTTGTATGGCACGAAGGCGAAGGGGGAAAAGGAGTTACCGAAGTTGCTTCATGTATTTTGATGTATCTGGAAGAAAAGGCTAAAACCCTCAACTCTGAAGATATGGAAATCATTCTTTGTAGTGATAATTGTGCAGCACAACAAAAAAATTGGTAAGAATGAACAAAAAAAAAAATGAACAAAATTACCTATTGATTTTCCGTCATAGTTTATTTTCTTGCTTCAGATTTTTGATAGCCGCACTCATCTATGCAGTACAAAAATTCAACATAAAAGAAATTACACACAAGTTCCTTATTGTTGGGCACAGTCAAAATGAGGGGGATTCTACCCACTCCGTCATTGATAAACAGGTATTGAATATTTTGATGAGCTATGTAAACATAACAATTCCGAAAGAAATTCAATGTTAAATGTTATTTTTAGGTTACACGCTCTCTTAAATCGGGGCCAATTTATGTGCCAGATCAATTTATTCAAATAATAAGAAATGCAAATAAAAAAGGAAAACCGTACCTAGTAAAAAAGTTGACTCATGATGATTTTTTAAACGTCAAACAATTAATGGTTGACTTAGGACCAAATTTTAATATAAATATGGCAGTAGAGCAGATACCTATAAACGATCTCAGGGTTGTTAAGGTTAAAAAGGAAGAACCATTCAAGTTTTTTTTATAAAACAGCTTTCTCTCAGTCAGATTTTAAGACTGTCGATATTCTCAAACGACCACGTCCTGTTGCTAAACGGAATCAACAGTTCACAACTAGATCATCACAGTTGCCGACGTTAAAGAAAGCCTACAGTTCTAAACGACAGCTAACTGATAAGAAAACTGAAGACCTTAAGTTTTTGATGAAGAAAGGTTACATTCCAAAATATTACCATGTTTTTTACAATTCAATAATGTAAAAATTTTACAAACACAGTAAACCAACAATAATTTAATTTAATTTTATATCCAGTATTCACGAGAGTATTCAGTTTATTTATGGGCATTTTAATTTGTTGAGCTCTTTTCAAATAAAGAACATTTTCTTTGTAAAAGTTGTATCTTTCAAACCTTTTTATTCTGAATGATTATAACAATTTTAATAAGTAAACTAAAAATTATTTAATTCTCTTTATTTGGTATTTCAACAAAGTTTTTTTTATGAAAATATTATGATTTTACAAAAAAATCTTCCACTTATTACAGTTTTCATCAAAAAATATTAATGATTGTTGTAAATATTTCTCGATGAAAACTGTAATAAGTGGAAGATTTTTTTGTAAAATTATAATATTTTCATAAAAAAATTTTGTTGAAATACCAACTCAAAGAGAATTAGATTATTTACTTATTGACTAGTGCAAGTTTAAACTGAATAAATTTACACAAGTTATTTCTAATGGCAGTATAAAATTTGGCAAATCCATTTTGATATGTCCTGTAAAATTTGGTTTTTCTGACTTATTACACTTTTCTTGGGGATGTGCGAATAGGCAGTTATATTTCGGTGACATTGGAGTTTTCAAGTAGCCCGTTCAAATGCCCTGCAGTTATTATTTATTATATGTTTTTTAATTATGACAATGGACAATTTAAAATTTGCTAAAATTAATTGATTTAAAATCAACAACATTTTCTCTAGATTAAAAGACCCCATAGAAAAGGGAAAAAAGTGGGGCGTAGTATACAACACTTTTTGTTCTATCTAACTGTGACCAAATATACATAGGGCAAACATCACAACAACTCAAACAAAGAATAACTCAACACAAAAGTGATATAAAAAAAAACAACAAAAAATGTGCTCTGGCCACACACTGTAGAACCACCGGTCATGTAATGATCTATGCCGATTCTAGAATTTAGAAACAGAAGACAGAACATCAAAAAGGTCCTTTTTAGAAATGGTTCATATCCAAAAAAAATAAAATTCGATGAATTCTAACACAGACACAAAAAATCTGAGCAACATCTATTAATATCTCATATCACTAACATAACTACATAAATAGAGTGACGGTTGTCTTGTAGTGGATAATAATTAAAACATCAATTATGTACCTAATCAATTTTTATATGGAACTATATGAATTAAATTATTCATATAATAATACAGGGTGGTCCAACTTAAAACGTCAGGACTTTACCAAACGATAGATAACGTTAAAATAATGCCAGTTTCTCTAATACACTTATAGCCGGAAAAGCTTCCTTTTCAAGATACAGGGTGTTGAAGTTTTGGGAAAAAAATAATGTTTTGCGAATATTGTCAAAACGGCTGCTTTAAAAAAATTGAAATTTGGCACGCAGCATGAGCTAAGTATCTTCCATGATTTATGGCTTATGGTGATAAATTGCGAAAACCAGCGGCGGAGATATGGGTGTGCCATCGCCCCTTTTCAAAAAAAAAAATTGACGCCACTGACTCTATGGCAAATTTAATAATACTATTCAATGCTCCATGCTTTTTAGAACAAAAAAGTACTCTATAATTTTTTTCACAAGGCCACCGTTTTCGAGATAATTCAGGTTTTCTTAGGTAATATCCGTAGCCATTTTAAGAATAACAGACAAATTCTAATCAAATAACTTTTACTTAAATAATTAAATAACAGAAATAAACAACACCTAACTAATGTAACAATTGTCAGTAACCATAGAGTCAGTGGCGTCAATTTTTTTTTTAAAGGGGCGATGACACACCCATATCTCCGCCGCTGGTTTTCGCAATTTATCACCATAAGCCGTAAATCATGAAAGATACTTATAGCTCATGCTGCGTGCCAAATTTCAATTTTTTTAAAGCAGCCGTTTTGACAATATTCACAAAACATTATTTTTTTTCCCAAAACTTCAACACCCTGTATCTTGAAAAGGAAGCTTTTCCGGCTATAAGTGTATTAGAGAAACTGGCATTTTTTTAACGTTATCTATCGTTTGGTAAAGTTCTGACGTTTTAAGTTGGACCACCCTGTATATAAAGATATTATTATATATAATATTACTATATTACTATGTAATTTATTACTATATAATAAATAAAGACCGAATGTAACATCTCCCAAGTTGTTTTCACCTCGATTCAATAGTGGGTAGTAGTGATCTGGTTAGCCCAAAAAATAATTTAATTCTATCAACAATGACAAAAGACACTCCACCAATATGAAGGAAGATCTGTCAATTCTCTCTCTTCGCTTCATACTTCAATTATGTCGACCATCAACTTGTCTTTGCAAAATTGAAGGGCAGGAAAAAATTTTTGAAAAAATTTCAGATGACTTCTCTTTTCATTTATCAATTACCTGCACTAGTGACGGGATGGTTGAGAAGACATGGAATTTTCGTCATCCACCATCCAAAAAAAAAAATAATTTTTGATTTTAACTGAGTTTTAAAGTGACATGTTTGTGTTAATAATTTTGAAGTAAGGATTCCCTAAGAATGTTAGCCATGTGCTTTAAATTAACCTCAACATTTTGTAAGTACTTACTTAATTAAATTTATTGTTCAAATAGAAAATAGATCCAACAACTGATCTATACATTGTTTGTTGTAGTACCCTGATGAAGGAGCCAAACCAGCTCCGAAACGTTGATATAAAATAAAGAGTGTACTAAGAAAGAAGTATTTTTTGTCGCCACACAGTGCCGTAACCAGCCCACTAAATTATTATATCTGTTGTTTCAACGAGTACGGCGTTACCCCGTTTCAAATATTTTTTAATTAAATATATATGTTACAAAGTGATTAATTTGGATATTATTTATACTGTCCAGCCAATATATATATATATATATATATATATACAATAATAATGATAATGTTAATCGAGCGCAAAGAATTAAAAATTCAAAATAATTTTACCGGGCATATCGCTCTAACCTAGGGCTTCCTGAGGCAGACCTGACACGCAGAGCCATCCAGTCATCTCGAAGCTGCAGACAACGTTGTTTCGGTCTCTTAGACCTCATCAGTACAGCACATCGAGAAATAACTAGAGGATGCATGCCAGGCCAGCACAGGAAGCCAACTATATGAATAAAGAGGTGACACGGAACTCCGTGACCTCAATAGTTGGTTGCCATCTACCGACGGACACAAGAACTAAACGGCAGCACGCTACCAGCTTTGTGTCCATCGGGAATAGGCAGCCCACAGTTCGGGGCATTACCATCCGTCGGGCGGTGCTGGTTAGCTACCGATAGATGTCTCTCGCCAAAGCCCATGGTTATTACAATAATAATGATAATGTTAATCGAGCGCAAAGAATTAAAAATTCAAAATAATTTTAACGGGCATATCGCTCTAACCTAGGGCAACCAGCACCGCCCGACGGATGGTAATGCCCCGAACTGTGGGCTGCCTATTCCCGATGGACACAAAGCTGGTAGCGTGCTGCCGTTTAGTTCTTGTCTCCGTCGGTAGATGGCAACCAACTATTGAGGTCACGGAGTTCCGTGTCACCTCTTTATTCATATAGTTGGCTTCCTGTGCTGGCCTGGCATGCATCCTCTAGTTATTTCTCGATGTGCTGTACTGATGAGGTCTAAGAGACCGAAACAACGTTGTCTGCAGCTTCGAGATGACTGGATGGCTCTGCGTGTCAGGTCTGCCTCAGGAAGCCCTAGGTTAAAGCGATATGCCCGTTAAAATTATTTCGAATTTTTAATTCTTTGCGCTCGATTAACATTATCATTATTATTGTAATAACCATGGGCTTTGGCGAGAGACATCTATCGGTAGCTAACCAGCACCGCCCGACGGATGGTAATGCCCCGAACTGTGGGCTGCCTATTCCCGATGGACACAAAGCTGGTAGCGTGCTGCCGTTTAGTTCTTGTCTCCGTCGGTAGATGGCAACCAACTATTGAGGTCACGGAGTTCCGTGTCACCTCTTTATTCATATAGTTGGCTTCCTGTGCTGGCCTGGCATGCATCCTCTAGTTATTTCTCGATGTGCTGTACTGATGAGGTCTAAGAGACCGAAACAACGTTGTCTGCAGCTTCGAGATGACTGGATGGCTCTGCGTGTCAGGTCTGCCTCAGGAAGCCCTAGGTTAGAGCGATATGCCCGTTAAAATTATTTTGTATTTATATATATATATATATATTTGAAAATTAGGTAAAGGCAAGCGGTGTGTCGCAAATAAAAGGTATGATCCTTTTTTGTTAAACTCAATATATTTCGATCTTAATTTAGATCTTCATCAGGAGAACTGTAATTATAAGAAATCAATATTTTTTCAAAAAATCTTAAGATAAATACTTACAACAAATGATCAAAATAAAATTAGCATCTTTAAAATTCCAAAAATCTTCATAAGGTAATGTTAATAAAGTTCGTTTTGTAAATTTATGCCAAAAAACCATTTAATATTTATAAATATCAACATTTAAGAATAATTTTTATGAGAATTTAGAAAAAAATTTTTGATATATTTTATGACATAAAAGTTTTGAAGTTTTTTAACATTGTGAATAATGGATTATTTTCTCAAAAATCAAAACAAAGGAATCCAAACAGTTGATTAATTAATTAAATTAATTAATTAATTAATCAATTAATTTTCAAATAATTAAAAATAACGGTGTTTTACTACATTTATATATATATATATATATATATATGTACCTGGTTGGGATGATAGGTCGACGCAACCAAAGATATATCTGACAATTCTGGGTTGGTACAATAGGTCGACGCGGAATCAGGTTGGGAAGGGATAACAACTACTATTGAGGGGAGGAACACAAAACAAACACAATAATTGCCATGCTCGGGATGATAGGTCGACATTTGATGGCTGGAGCAAAAATTGCCATTATAGATGGGATGATAGACCGACTTCGTATGTAGGTAAAACTATTCTATGAAATGAAACTTCAACTGGCTTAGTATACCAAAGGTTGAGGCCAAAAACAACTGAAGAAGAAAAAATGTTCATTTTCTTTGTTTATCTTTACCACCAAAACCCATTCCAAAACCAAACCAGTCAAACCACTCAAACCAGTAAGTAAATAATTATTATAAAATTAGTTCATGTTCATTCATAGTACTATAATAATTCAAGAATAGTTTTAAAATCAGCTATATTACAAGATCTTAATTCTTGCATTTTTTGTACCTACATATTTTTTTGGAATTTTTTGCAGGTTATATCACTGAATTTCTTAATGTTTTTCCTCTCTCTGTGGATGACCAGGACTACTTTGATCATTAAAACTGAAGTCTATAAAGGTGTCCACACTCTTGGACAAGGGAGCAGTATGAAATGATTCATAACGGAGATTTACCATCGTTAACTGTTTCCAAAGCATGCTTTAGTATTGTTGCAAAATGATCATAATAATTTATGGTGATCAATTTTAGTGCAAGCAGATTTTTAAAACAGTTTTACTCGGAAACGGGTCATTTTATCGTGATAGACAAAGAGGACCTTTTCCGAATATTTCTTTATGTTCTTTAATGTTGCATCTTCAAAACTCAAAAAAAAAAATTACGAAAAAAGTTATAGGCCTTTTGATTTCGAGGGATTTAAGTCTAATTTGGACCAAGGATGTAAAGCAACATCAGTGGCAAGTGTGTCAAATTTTAAGAAAATCCGTACACTAGAAAAAAACTTATAAAAAAATATTGATTTTAAAAAATCAACTTTGAAGGCTCATAACTTTCTTATTTGTGAGTTTTCGAAAAAAATTTATAGTTACTTTTGGCAATATTTCATCAAGTAGAATTAATTTAATTACTTAATTTTTTGCACCTAATTTCCGGACACCCTGTACCTATACCACCTGAAATTAACTTCTTTTGTATTTTAATAATTAGGTACCTTACTTGCATTCATGCCAAGAATCAACAACAAGTAGGTAGGATATATTATAATTTAAAAAAAAACTTATTAAAGTACCTACTGATGAATGATAAATAAAACACTACTGCTTTTAAAAGTTCTACTATATGTATAATACTGAATATTATCAATATTACACGTGTTTCACTACTTTTGAAGTAGCATCTTCAGACATATGTAAATTAATGAAATTATTGATATAAATTATTAATTTACATATGTCTGGAGATGCTATTTCAAAAGTAGCGAAACACGTGTAACATTGGTAATATCCACCATTTTACAGTATAATTTTGTAAAACAGTAACAGCGGGTATTGCTTAATGGGCAGATTTCTGTGGTCGTTTCTGAAGAAGGTATCAAGTTTAAGTGGAAATGTTTTTAATTTCTCTATTCTTGACAGGAAAGTAATTTCAAAAATGTTAATAAAAGTCATTTGACGTCCATATTAGCTTCAGAAATGGCCACAGAAATCTGCCCGTTAACTTAATGAGCCGTTATAATACCCGCTGTAATTTTTATTTATCATCCATCAGTAAGTATGCAGAGATTCTACAAAGTAAGGGTTGAAAACATAAATCTTATTAAAGTAAACAATAAATGTAAAACAAAATGTTTCCAAGGCCTTCATGAATCACATTTATGTCAGTCTTACAGTCTTTAGCAAAGAAAATTATGAAGTTACATTAAAAGTGGTAATTTCTATTATAGTCGCCTGGATGAATACATAAAACAGGCAAAGGTTGGAAGTCCTCAGAAATAGCACCCATTGTGATGATTCTGGTTTTACAAAATTTTTCATTTTCTTATATTTCTTAGGATTAGGAACTATTTGCAGCGGGGACGACACTATACAGGGTTGTCACATTCAACAGACTCACCATTTGGTGGATCTCATAGGAGATACAGAGTCAATTAAAGTTTTACAATTTTATGCTTAAGACGAATCTGACACAAAATTTTAGACTTTGGTTGTTTCTGAAATATGCAGAAAAAACTGAAAATCGAGATTTCTTATTTTAAAGCAAGAATTTAATGAGCCAACAGAACCAGATATTTTATTTTTATTATTTCTTTTCCGATATATTTCTTATTCCTAACTTCAAATTTAAAACAGCTCAAGATATCAAAAAACAGATTACTGTTCCCATCTTAACTTTTAATGTTCTATCCTATTAGATGGTTTAAATTTTAATACAGTGATGAAAAATCTGATAATTTTCATCACGCCTATATTACAATTTACACCATCTAGCAGGATAGCATGAAAAGTTAAGATAAGGGCATGTAAGCCGTTTTCAAGGTGAGCTGCTTTGAAGTTATGAAACTGCAATTTACACTGGTTTATAACTCATAAACCACTCGATGTAAATTCCAAAGGTGAAAAGCCACCTGTATTCGATTTCCTCAGACACTTTAAAAATATGATAATATACAGCGGTGCCTTTCAAATTAATCAGGCAACACTGGATTGTCGATTTAAAATTTAAGCATATCGTTGCAATAACAGAGAATCAGATGGGTGGGGGTTAAATAATAATAAAGACACCTTAACAAAATAACAATAATTTTAATGAAAATGCGAAAGGTTAAATAGTTAAATAATCAATACTCCACAATAAATAGATAGCTTATTCAAGGTCATCCTAGTTAATCATCAATAAAATACTAAACCGACAAAACAAATAGGAGAGGGAGCTCTCTTTTTATTTAGCTAATCTGAATTTACAAAGGTTAATAATTCGTCTAATAATTAACAAAATAACTCTTCAGAGTTCATAGCCACAAAATTAAAAATTTATAGGTACCTATCAGCACAAAATATTTACACAATATAATACACAAATTTTGGAGGTCAATAAAATAATCAAAATTTCTACAAATTCGAAGTCTCTGTACTTAAGACTTAACACATCACTTCAAAATGAATATTTTCCATACATTGTGTTTAAAATCACTTCATCAGATACTGATGAGAAAAAAATCTTAATTAGTTAAATCATTATTATCTCAAATTTTGGAAATGACAGGTAAATTAAAAATTCACTTTATATTATAATCAGTAATAATGATATCAAAGTGACACTTTCATACCTGATTTTAGTAAACCACCACACAAATAACTGGAACTAATTATAACTGACCGTCACATGTTTATTTGAACTACAAACATTCTTCCTAAAGAACAACAATGGTCTCACTGACCGAACCAACGATTAATTATTAATGTTCTATCCGACCCGTTCACCTGAGAATACTGAAATGGAAATACAGGGAAACGCTTATTCCAATACCTGAAGGCACGGAATCCGAACAATCAAAAATAATAACTACAAATGTTCTCCCTAAAGAACAACAATGGTCTCACTGACCGAACCAAAATACCAACTATACTCATTCATTCTGAACCGTTCACCCGAGAATACTGAAATGGAAATACAGGGAAACGCTTTTTCCAATACCCGAAGGCACCGGAATCAGAACAAACAAGGCAGTAATTGAAGCTTTCGCTCTCCGATACCAACTTGGCAACTGGAGTGCAGATACAGGGGGACGCTTACTCCAGTACCTCGAAGATACCGGAGGACACCAATTATAACAAAATAATAGTAGAATAGTATTGAATAGAAATGATGATTCCTCACCAGTAGCATTTTTTGTGTGATTCTCCAGCTCTTTGATAGTAGAGTGCGATAAAATGTCTGTCAGCTGTGATTGTGGCCAAACATTTGAGCTCTGGAATAATTTTTATTGGTTTTTCATTTCAACAATGGTTCTGATTTTGGAATTGCAGGTTGTTGGAAAAATATTTCACGTTAGGATGCCAGACCGCTCAAGAAGTAATTCTTGAAAGAAAATCCTATTGATTATTAGGGGCAAAAAATAGGACAGTGGATTCTCTGACTGTGGTTTTAAAGATAATAATTCAACTGGTATCAGAACTTTCGGAAGTTTCCCTCTCCAAATCTGCTTGTAAGGTTTTGTGAATGATGGAGAATTCATGCTGAATTTTTGAGCGTAGTAAAGAACTATTCTTGCCTCTAAATTCTGGGATAGTTTCAACTGCAGTTTCAAGCTCTTGATTGGTTGGATAAGTCTTAGTCATGGTCCTTTTATAGAGATCAAAGTGTGGTTTAAAGTAATTTCTTACTTTATGTCGTTGTGGTGTAGTCCATCGTTGTACAGGTATCCCCTCTGAAAACAATAATGATCAAATAAATACAAGGAAGTCAATTTTACAAAAAGATTACAGGTCATGTTGTATGAAAGCGAAAGTCCAATTATTGCCAGATAATAATTATGGTGAATTTAGTTATACTTTTAAATTGAAACATTATGAGATTCACAATTTTCATTCAATTTTTCAGTGATTTTAATATCAATTACCTATCCATGTAAGGAAAACTGATACATTTTTAAAACGAATAGACCCACTACCAGGAACTTCAAAACACATAATATATTTTTAAGAAACCTTGACCTTTTGAAGTTTCTTTTTTTTTCAGAAAGTTTGTAGTCATCTCCCTGTGAAAACAATAAACTTTCCACTTTTATTGTCACTAGTATGTCGATAAAAACGTATAACGCGGAAGATTTCGTGGATTTAGTAACCGAATTGCCTTAAAGACGGTCGGAGATATATCAACGGCATTTTTCCAACAATAAAATGACATTTGCAAGTATGTTATTAAAAATAAGATTCGGAACCATTTCTGAAGCGAAGCTTGACAAGTTAAGTATGACGTTTCTTTACTCGGAGCTATAGGATTCATAAATGCACATATGCCAGATTGCAAAACGTAAAGGCATAAGCATTTAGTGGGACCCGGCGGTTTGGAACTAAAAAGATGTGATTTTCATAATATAAAGATGTCCGACTGGACCAGAACCTGACCTGTCATATCCTTTATATACCTATGCAAACTAGCTGGACCTGGGCAGGTTTTGGTCAGATCAAAAATTAAATAAGATCCACCTCTTTTTAGTTAAAAACAAGCGAGATTCCAGGACGCTTGTGCTTTTGCTACAATCTGGCATATGTGCATTCTGAATACGATATTATTTTAATTTCCACAATGCAAGTGTCATATTAATTAATTATATTGTCAAGAAAATCAATCTTCGGAGATGAATTTATCGAGAAAACGAGTTTTCCTGGGGTTATGGCCATGGGACTCGTGATCTGCTCATCGAGTAGGCACTACTACCGATTCCCAAATTTACAACAAATTTAACCGAGAGCCAATCTCCATAAAGATTCTGCGGGATCCTATGATATTTGGGCCTGTATACATATTGGTTTTTTTTATTTAATTATTTAGAATACAAAAATATAATAATACAGGGTGTCCCAAGATTTCTATATCAAAAGATATGCTCTTTATTCAAAAAATAGGTAAACAAATTAAATTTGGGAAATTTCAACCATACCCTCAAGGCTTTGCAGCTGCACCTTCAATGCCCCTTTACGCCTTTCCACCCCTAAGTAATCATCCCCTACTTTTTTTTCAAATGACACCCCCATATTTTTTTTTGCTCAGCAGGATTGTTGACTTCTTTCTGAATGCAATGTCATACGATTTTCTAAATCGAGACATATCTAGCACGCCGAAAACAATATAATATCATAACAAACGAGGGTTGTCAAGGAATAACAATTAACATTTAATATGACATTAAAATCACAGAAGCAATTATTATTATTATTATTAACGCCTATATCCAGTAACATCGGTATTACTAGTTACGGTGGTTAGGGGAAACATTAACACAAAAAACAAGCAATTGCAACTCCTGGACAACCCTCGTTTGTTATGATATATTGTTTTCGGTGTGCTAGATATTATGTTTCGATTTAAAAAATCGTGTGACATTGTATTCAGAAAGAAGTCAACAATCCTGCCCGGCAAGCAAAAAAATATGGGGGTGTCATTTGAAAAAAAAAATAGGGGATGATTACTTAGGGGTGGAAAGGCGTAAAGGGGCTTTGAGGATGCAGCTGCAAAGCCTTAGGGGTATGGTTGAAATTTCCCGAATTTCATTTGTTTATTTTTTGAAATAACGCGGATTTCCCTTGATAAAGAAATCTTGGCACACCTGTATACAGTTTTAATATAATACACAGTGTTCCCTGAATAATAATGGAGATTGGAAACTTCCACTACTCAAATTTTTTTTTCGAGGTTTTGGAAATGTTTCTCAACATTGAAATAAGACCCTGTGACAAAATTTCTGATCAGGAACTGTTTTTATTTAACTCAGCCCTATCAGCTTAAGCTCCAGTACACCTCGTACTACTCCGTTTCAGACTGTTAAAAAAAAATACACTAAAACAATGAAACTTTAAAAATATTTCTATACAGGTGTCTATTCACATTTTACAATAACAAAGTTCTATGGCCTAACACTGATCCTGTACAGCTGAAAATCATTTTCGTTTATACAACCCTTAAGTAAAACCATGAAAATTTTATTTGGATTTTTGTAATTGTGTTTGTAAAAAAGGCGCTACTCTTTAATCTCACAACTCAGGGACATCTTTATACACTTTATATACAGTGTGCCCAGGATAAGGATGAACAGCATGGGGATCTCGAAAACAGTGAGAGATGCAGGCTTTGCTCTACAAGATGGCTTTTCAGTCCAACGTTTTGTTTGTAAGCAATCGTCAAGTTAATTTTTTTACATGGCCCGTAAAAAAAGTACACCCTGTATTAGATAGCATTTTCGATTACGAATACAAATATGTATATCACTGTATGGTTCCTTTTGTTTTGTTTTTTTATAGCACATTTTGGTCTAGTAGTCTAAAAACTAAAAAAAAAATAAAAAAATCGTAAGGTTTCAGTTTTTTCCGAATATCTCCAGAAGTAAGCAGAATTTTTTGGTTTTCTCAATGGAATATTTTATTGGTCCCCTAAATTACCCAACTTTGGGACTTCAACCGACCCTGTATCTCTCACGGTTTCCGAGTTTTCCATGCTGTTCATCCTTGTACTGGGCACACTGTATGTTCAAGAACTCTAAAAATAAAGATAACTTACTTCTATTTTTTTTAATTCGATCCATTTCTGCATGTATCCAACTGCGCACAACTGTAGCATTTCTATGAACTGAAGAGCTCTCACTCTGCAGAACTTCTTGTACTTCCTGTATCGATGGCACCAATAGTTCATTAAGATGTCTCTGGAAGAGCTTTCGGATTTTCAATTTTTCAGGAGTCTTCCAGGGCCGCTTTGGTCTTGACATAGTTTTCATTACTCTTCTTTTGGATTTTCCTTTCGTCGAAGTTGTATTTGGTTTTACTCTACCTGGAGTTCCACAGTCGTATGTTTCTTCAAATATTGTGGGCATTTTTTGAGCTTCGCTTGCATCTCCAACACTTTTTTCCGTCAGATTTTGAACTTCGCACGCATCTTCAGCACTTTTTTCCGTCAGATTTTGAACTTCGCACGCATCTTCAGCACTATTTTCTGTCAGATTTTGAACTTCGTAACCATCTCTAGCACTTTTATCCGTCAGCCCAGATGCCTCCATTAAAATTTTCCCCATAACCACAATATCAGTGTGCGCTTCTTTTTGTTGATACACATTTTTATGTACTGCCATTGTATGGCCCATGAAATCACTGACTACATTTTGTGTTTCAGATGGCAGCATTGCTGTAGATGTAGCTAAATGTTTTCTTAGTTTGTTAGCATTCAGTCGAGAGTAATTGAGTTGGTTACGCTGACAGAAAAATCTCAGTGCATCATCACCCTTGAAGTAGGGTAGCCTACCACTGGTAGGTATGGCAAAGATGTACTGGTTATGAGAGGGTATGCCAATTTCATTCCTTTTTTCGATTAGAAGGCTGATACCTTTACTGGCTGGTTTTGGGATAAGGTTTGACGCTTTCTTATTCAGTTTGCCTTGCGTTATATATCTGGAAAACTCTTCAGCAGTTTTTTGATCGTTTTTCGACAACTTAAGAAAATTATCCGGGTCAACGGTCATCATACCTTTGATTTCCAATACTTGCGTTTTTTCTACATCTCCTGGCCGTTTTCTATTAAACGCAATTAAATAAGCCAAGGTGGCTTTCGCAAGCATTGAATAAGTGTCCTGATTAAAACTAGCAACAGCCTCTTCATAAGCTCTCTTCATTTCGTTCTCCAACACCTGCAGTAAATTATTCACTTCAGCAGTGGTAGGCAGGAACTCTCTCTTTTGGCGCTGAAACAGCATTTTGTTGTCTTGGGCTTGCCTAGTAATATCGTGATTCTGGCTATTTGCCAAAAGATATTCGAAATTCGAATAAAGCTTTTCAGAGACACTATCAATATTTTTTATAGCTTCACATTTTAGAAACCTAGTCACTTTCAATAAAAGAGTACAGCAATTGCTAGCTGTTGTGGGAGATTTATACACTCCATTATTATACCCACATCTCAAATGAATTGCCTTTACAATGTTGTCATACTGTTTAGGATTTATCAGCTCTCTGATGTCTTTTAGCTGTGGGTTAACAATTCGACAATTGATAAATATATCCGCCAGCAATCTAAGCTGTGAAGAAATGTGAATGTGATGTTTACCTCCAGCATTTGTTCTGTAATATTTTCTCATCAATTTATTTCCATATTCTACTGCTATATCATCATTAAACAATATTTTCGCTTGTTCGGGTTTTGTAAAATATGGAAAAAAATACTGTATTAATTCAGGGGAAGCCTTCTTGTTTACTGTTTGTCCATTAACTCTCGCTGCACCTATTGTGTTGGAAATATTTCCGAGCACTTCTTTCTTTTCCAACTTCATATTGCAATTTCGAAAGTGATGCTTGAAACACTTTATGGAATAGAAACCTTTACATAAAACACAGGACACAAACCTGGTTTCATTAGGTTTAGGAGAGTTTCTCACCATTATCATATTTTGAGGGTTGTTTTGATTATTTCGGTAGTCCCCATGTTTTCGCAACTCCTCAAATGCTGGATGGCTTCTTCGTTTCAAATTTTTATTTTCTGTAATGAAAACGTCACATTGTATTTAAACAATATACTCCAAAAACAGCTGTCAAATTGTAGAAATGAATGTGGTAGGATTATTTTTTATTATGTTGTTTCTGGCGGTATATAAGGAAAAATTTCAAAATGCGCTACAACATCACCATCAGAAAAACCGCCATCTTGAAAAAAATTTGGAATTATTTTATCTCAGTTCCTACAAGTCGATGGGAAACAGGGACAAGAATTTAGAGATTGAAATTCTGCAAAGTTTTTTTTTATCACAGGGCAAACTCTGTAGTTCGTTCGATAAAAGATAGTATAGTAGATGAAGAGAAAGCTGAAGTTATATACCTACCAAAAATAAGGTTTTTCACGTTTAGACAATAAAAGAATGATTTTAGCCAAAAACTTTAAATTAATAGTTGCAGATCTCGGAAATACCTATAAATACCTAACATACCGATAGGGATTGCTAGTAACTTATCCTGACAATATCTGGGGATTTATCCCATAGTCGCAAAGATAGTAGAAAGTTGTATGCATAATCATCATTTTGACAAAAATTTGCTTAGTAGTGTCCCTTTGATTTGTTATTTTTCTTATAATCAAACTTTCAACCTGAAAATACTGGCAGTAGTTCCTGTATTGAGAATTTTCTTTGTTCTTTTGGTATGCTTAGCAGATTCGCTTTCCACCAGACCAATAATTTAAATGACATAAATACATAATAAGGTATCAAATAACACTATAGCCATTATAGCTATAGTCGGCAACTACACACTTTCAGTTACGCATGTTCGGGCTTGAATTGATTGAACACTCTACCGCAACAAATTTCTACAAAAGCAGTAAAAAAAATTATAAATAAAGATGTTCCATACCTGCATCCTGAAGGAATTGTTTAGATCGTTCTACAGCGGATTTTACTTCTTCTTCCTGTGGGTGTACGGTCCTAAGGTGTCTTGGTAAGTTCACTATGAATTTTGAACAAAACACACAGCAATGTTTTTTTGCCTTTCTCATTTTTTTTGATCTTGGACCTAGAAATTGTGCAAAATGATAAAAATTGAAACAGAAGACAATTGATGAGCTGTAAAATATGTACGAATAGTACATACCATCAGTTGGTGAAGATGGAGAGGCTATGTCGAGGTCTGTAGTTTCTCCTGAATTCTGCATGCTATCTGTTAGAACATCACATATTTCGGCAGGAATGTTTTCAGGCGAACTTGATGTGGTGGCACATAATGAAATATCATTACTGGTTGAGTTACCTTCCCCTGGTTTTTTTGCTGAAAAAGGAAATTCATGTCAAACTAAATGTAGCAAGCTTAAGTATCCACCCAACATTCACCCAACATCATGGTGTACTTTGCTCTTTTTGTTTTGCTACAACTTTTGTATAAGTAATACACCTAGAGCCGGTTGCACAAACGTAAATTAAACATTTTCAGATAATTACTGATTTTAAAATGAGAATATTGGTCTGATATTGCTGAAAATAAGTTTTACTCCCTTTAAGAAGAGTTAATTACTGATAAAAAATTAAAGATCATTAAATATATTCGCCATATTTTCAAAATTTACAATTTAAAATCAGTAATTATCTCAAAATTTTTAATTTGTGTTTGTGACAACCGGTCCCTAATATTTTATTTAAACTTAACTCTCATAATTTATTCTTACTTCCTGAATAAATGCAGTAAAGAATATAGTACCAATGATTGAAAAAAAATTAAACTACCTCATTGTCCAACAATTTAGGTAATTTAAAGAGGCAATCAATCTCATTACATGCAAAATTTTGTATTACATCTTATATCATCTCCCCGATCAATTAGAGTAAAATTGTAAAAATTCTAAACAATAAATCCTGTACTCAATGTCTACTTCAAAGCTTTGATATAATCTAAAACGGGAGTACGCATCGAATTATACAGGTCAGTTCAAAAACAGAGCCAAAAAGTAAATCGTCGTACCCTTTTGGGGGGTAGGAATTATGGGAATTTTTTATGACGGGGTAGGTTTTTTTTAATGTCCCTGCATGTTACTACCCAGTTCTTCACGTATTCATCTAATCCAGTATTTTTAGACTAGCTGAATCGTTTTTATTTAATTGTGTCTTTTAAATTGAGCAGTTTCACCAAAGCTGCAGTGTCCCAACGTATTATACAGGGTTTATTATTATTAACGTATTATACACCGTATATGCCACGAAAGATTATGGCTACGTCTCTTGATTTAAAGAAATTTTTGTTTTCGGAGTGGATATAGAGACCCGTTAAAGGGACCTTGTAAAATTATATTCACATTGTACAGTGTCCTAAAAGTATGAAACATATCAAAGTTATGTTTTTTTTTTTAATAGCATGCTCCTATGTTTTTGTATTTTTAGATTGTCTGAGAAGAAAAAAATGATTATTTTTACAGTTGGAGTTTAAATTGAGTAGTTCTTGAGTTATAAACAAGTGAAAATCGTAATTTTCAAAGTTCCTAGACGAAAACGGCCCAACATAGAGGAAAACGGCTTACAGGTGCATGTTTCAAATTTTTATGTAGGTACTATCCTATGATGTGGGTAGATGAAATTTTTATACAGGGTGATGAAAAATCTGAAAAAATCTAAGATTTCT
This sequence comes from Malachius bipustulatus, assembly GCA_910589415.1. Classification (NCBI taxonomy): domain Eukaryota; kingdom Metazoa; phylum Arthropoda; class Insecta; order Coleoptera; family Melyridae; genus Malachius; species Malachius bipustulatus. The sequence continues at coordinate 51,780 of CAJUUM010000034.1, read as the reverse complement.
CAGCGAGTTGCCAAATAATTAAAAAAAATATTACAAATGTTTCTGTACCGTGGAATAGTACATAAAAAGTTACAATAGGGACATGTAAGCCGTTTTCCTTCATTTGTACTCCAACTGTAAAAACTATTCTTACTTTTTCCTCTCAGACATCCTTAAAATGTAATAACATAGGTGCATGCCATTTAAAAAAACATAACTTTGATATGTTTCATACTTTTGGGACACTGTACATTATGAATATAATTTTAAAAGGTCCCTTTAACTGGTCTGTATCCACTCCAAGAACAAAAATTTCTTAAAATCAAGGGACGTAGCCATAATCTTCCGTGGCGTATACCGTGAATAACCCTGTAAACAAGAGCAAATTCAAACTCATTGCAGTGGCTGCAATAGATTCTTGCAATGGATTGTGTTGTTCATACTAGGACCAGGCCAGAGTGATTGAACTGCAGAAACATTCCAAATCATTTTAATGCAATCCGCCCATTCTAAATTACTAAAGCATTTTTTTAATTATTATTATTACACAGGTAAGCTGTTAAGTGTGGAACCAAGGGTCTGTTTCTAGAAAGGATGAACTCTGAAAATTTCAGAAGTAAAATTTGACCATTTAGCACATCTTTCGACATAAAAAGTGTTTTTTACCGGACAATTATATGATACCCACCTTGACTGTCTGTAAATGGTATGTATCAGATGATAGGGCATGTGATACATCATTTAAAAGCTTTATTTATTTACTTTACCACGTCTAAAAATTAATGTAATTAATTATAATAAATACTAATAAATAAATAATTATTGATTAATTATTATTATTAATTAATTAATTAGTTACTTAATTATTGATTTCTTAGCAATTTAATTACGAGACAAACATAAACTAAGCTTTTATAAATATCATGTATCACATGACTGATCTTCCCATTAAAAAATAAAGAAATTATATGGTTCTGGAAAAGCTACCCTGTATTTCCAATCATTACAACTTTCACAAAGAATCACAATTTTTGTTTTTGAGGTATGTTACACGAGCTATTAATTTCATTACCTCTTAATTTTATTATTAATTTCTATTCAAAAAATTATTCTCAATGTCAACACATACCTACAGATAAGATTCTGTTGCACTCAATATTTTTTTTTAACATTACGCTGTGCTGCTATCAGAAAATTTTAGGAGGTGCATTTGTAAAATACTAAAGACAAATTGAAATTACATACCATCAGTTACTGGGGATCTGGAAGTTGACCCAAGTATCACAGTCTCTTTAAAATATTGCATTGTACCATAATCTTCAATGATAATGTCTGTAGGTTGTCCTCGTATATAAGTGATAGTAGGTGCTAAAGTGTGGTTTGTATCACTTTTGTCTTTGTCCACTTCAGTTTCAGAAACATGGTTTCCATCACTTTCTGCTAAAAAAATCTACATAAAGTTACTTGAAAAATTATTAAACCACAATAATAATCAACAGGTATTTTGGTAGATAGTGTGGGGTATGTTACTTAAATTTAACCTGTTGTCAAAAATAAAACTTACTCGAGATACAAAAATACAGTACACTTTGAATGGGACAAATACAGTTTTTCATTGCAAGGGTATACCATAGGGGATCATTGATACTAAAAAAAATTAACAATAGATAATAGAGAATTTAAAAAAAATGGAATAAGATAATAAGAATAAATCGACCCCACATAATACAGGTGTCCCTGAAATGTCTGTACAACTCTTAGTTACTTAGTTTAGCTTAGTTACTTAGTAACAACTTAGTTTTCAAACCCTTTTGTTAGTCGGCTTTGAAAATTTTTGAAATATCAAATGAGCTCATGGAGACTTCATTGTGACTTCATTGTTAACCAATAAATTTATTTTCAATGTTTTTACAGAAAAATTAAATTTCATTTCAACAGTTTTTTCAGGATTTTTCTACAACGCGCCTTGCCAAACTTTTAATAAATTTTGTTTCGAATTCAATGTTTCGAAAGCTAGTTTAAATATATAAAGCAACTGCAACTAGAAGTGTCCAAAGATTCAACTAAGCTCATAGTCTAGTTCTAGTAGGTATACCTTATTTTTTATTTAGATGGATTCCACCAAGTCAAAATTCTAGGGGAACAGCAACAAGACTGATTAGGTTGGTTATGGTGACAGTAGTCTAGGGACTATAAAAGTCACTATAATGCTCGCTATAATGGTTACTAATCTACTTTAGTTTGGTCGATTAGATGTCATTTCATTTCAGGATTCAAAATCCGAAAATAATAACTGCTATTTTCTATTTTTTTATTTAAAAATTTTGATTTAAAAACATTGCAGGCATTAATAAAGGTGATGTATTGCCATTTAATTACCTTTTATAAAAACGACCTGAAAGAAATCTTGATTAAATTTGGAAGCAAAGGGATTAAAGAATAAAAAAATGTCTCTATACAATGTCGATTTTCCCTCATCATTTCAATAATAACATAAACTAAATTGCAATTTCATGTTGATTATTTCAGAGCACAAATAAAATGGACTTGCACCGTTTTGCCTTGAACCCCTTCAATTTTGACTTTAATTTAGTTTAATCATTAGATGAATAACCACCAAAAAAGAACCCTTTTCAAAGGAAATAGAGTTAGAATTTTCTAATTTGCGTTTTATAACAGTGCAACAAGAAAACGTGTTTTGCAGGTGACCTTCATGGCGTATACCGGAGTTGAGGGGTGATGTCGCGACGTTAGTCATATCTTGAATTTTTTGTCAAGGTTAAGGAAACAGGCAACCGTCATCAACATTACTGTTTAAAGATTGCACAAGCTACCCACTTGACAGCTGTTTGACAAGTCCATCTAAATAAAAAAATAGACTTTGACTTTATTTACCTGTGTCATAAATCGATACTGCTGAAGACTGTAGTATTGGTGGAGCAATTGTAGTTTCAAGAAGTGCATCCCATTGTTCTTGTTCGAGATATTCATCGGGTATCCAGTCTGAATCACTATCATCCTGGGAAAACTCTAGAACCTTTTGCAGAGTTCTGTCGGCTCCTAGAATACAGAAACAGAATTAACTGTATGTTGTAGACAGTTATAGAAAAGAAAGTATGAAGGTTATGGAGGTATCCTATATGGCAGTTACAATTTCAAAGGCAAAATTAAATTACCCTCATTTTATTGTTACTATACATGTGTCCAGTTGAAGTGTCAGAACAAAATGGGGGATCTTGAAACGGGTGAGGTTGGTTCACTTGGAGATGAGTTGCACAATTTTATGCTGAGGAAGAATCTCAAAAACATTAGGGTTATTTTCAATGGTTGCTGAAATATCTTGAATAAATCGAAAAATCGAGACTTCTTATTTTAAAGAGAGAGTGAGCCAATAACATTACAGAGAATAATTTTCTGGTTCTAGAGCTCATCATAGAGAATCTATTCTTTTGCAAAGCATTCAAAACTTTTTTTTTGTAGAGTATGCCATGACAGTTTCCGTTGTGACATACTGACCAGTGCATGAGTAGCACGAACCGTCGACGTCTACGGATCTTGTTTTGCATGCTTTGCAAAATACTAGATTATTTATGATGCCCTAGAACCAGAAAATTCTTCTTATTTTAGCCATATTTTAATATTTTTATTATTGAAAATAAATAATTTATTTTTTGCAGTCATCAAAAGCCGTCTATGCTATGACATCACAAAAATTGGTGATGTTGCGCCTTAGTGACCAGACTTCCCTTCCACTAAGTCAGGTCATTGGTCAGGTTTAATTTTTTTTTTTGTTAAAATTTCAATTAAAGAAAAATAAAATATAAAACATAGAAGATAAATAGATAAATAAAAAGCCATAGTGACAGTAAATTGGAGTAGTATATTTCAAGGGAAAAAAACCGAAACCTGACCAAGTGGGGGAGGGCTATAACGCTAAAGCGCACCATAACTCAAAAATTTTCTTATTGCGCCATATTGTTTTTTTTTTTGTCGTTCAGTAGGTATTACAAAAATTCATGGAAATGAAAAATTAATAATATAAGAAAATACAAAATTTGTTTCATCTACAGTGTGACCCATTTGTTCTTGAAACACCCTGTAGAATCTTAATTTATGGTGCGATTTAAAAGAAATTTCTTTTAAATCATAGAGCTTGATAAACTATATTTTGGGAGCAAAAAGCGTCTCATTCCTACAAAATCCAGGGCCTACTAGATCAGTGTTTATCAGTGTTTACTTGTAAAATCTCAAAAATTCATATTAGCGATTTTTTTAGAAAAAAACTGGGCACGCCACGGGATTCACCAGCCCTCAAAACGGTACTGTACCAAATTTTATTGGAAATGTCAGAGTAAAAAGGATCTTGTAGTTATTTTAAAAATTCATAATAATACTCCGAATTTTCATAAATTAGTTTGAAAAAGGTCAAAAGCTATCATAAGTAAAAATTAAAATTAAAAAAAAGTAAAAAAAAGTAAAAAAAAAATAAAAATAAAAAATAAAAAAAAATAAATAAATAAAAAATTATAATTAAAAAATTAAAGTACCTACATTATCACCAACTAGACGTACAATTTCTATTTTGTCTCTCTTGACCTTTTCGAATAAATTAATGAAAATTCGAAGTTCTATTATGAATTTCTAAAATAACTGCAAGATCCTTATTACTCTGACATTTTCAATAAAATTTAGTACAGTACCGTTTTGAGGGCTGGTGAATCCAGTAGCGTGCACAGTTTTTTTCTAAAAAAATCGCTAATATGAATTTTTGAGATTTTACAAGTAAACACTGATCTAGTAGGCCTTGGATTTTGTTGGAATGAGACGCTTTTTGCTCCCAAAATATAGTTTATCAAGCTCTATGATTTAAAAGAAATTTCTTTAAAATCGCACCATAAATTAAGATTCTACAGGGTGTTTCAAGAACAAATGGGTCACACTGTATAAAAAAAAAAATCACATAATAATTATGTCACTATTGTCCGTATTCATCAAACTTCAAAATATAACCCCAGAGTTATATGAAACACCTGAATTTTGTGTGAAGTCATGTGCTTGCCTTGTGGTTTTTTAAATTTTCCATGATATTCTGTATAAAAAAATAAAGTGTAAGTAATTTTTTTTAAAGCATCAATTTTTGGTTTCCATGATTGTTTTCACTGAACGCATAAAAAACAATATGACTGTCATGGAAGCAACAAAAGTTGACTATGAAAACTTAGTCAGTTGAAGTAGTTTAAAATTTTTTAAATGTAAAATGGAGCTTTTCATGATTTATGTAAGTGAAGATATAAAAAAAAATATAATTTCAAACAATAAAAGAGATAGGTGTGTCTAAGATAAGAAATCTGTATTTTTCAGTTTTTTTCAGATACCTATTTCCATTTTTCAGCAGAAAAGCAGAAAGTATCTTTTTTTTTCTGAAACATAAAATTGTGCAAGCTATCTCAAATTTAACTGACCTCGGATCTCCATCATGTTTCATGTATTGCCACTTAATCTGGCCACCCTACATTTCGGTGAGGACTAAATCCGAATGAGTCCCACATTACTTGGTAAAGTCTGAAACCCGAGCTGAAACCAAACACTGAACACTTCATACTTTATGAAGGCTTGTAAATTTGCATCAAATTCTGAAATTGTATAGGGATCCAGATTAGATAAATAAATTAATTTAGAACTGAAAAGTATAGCTTTGACTCTTGTATAGAGGGTGTTTACTGTAGAGTCTGAATCTTTGAGTGATTCTTTGATAAGAGTAAAAGTTAATAGAAACATTATTGGTCTGGAAATGCATGTTTTTCAAAGATACAGGATGTTATAATTACATTACAAAAACGTTTTCTTCAGAAATACAGCTTGCTGCATCAAATGGGGCTGCCAAATTTCAACAATATTGGGTAAATATACAGGGTGTCCCAGCTTATTCGAAGCGGACTCTGTACGCCAAACGATGGACTTTTTCAAAAAACTTTTTGAAAATTCAAGTACAGAATCACAATGGCAATAATTTAAAATTATTTTGGAGTATACAGAGTGTCCTATATGACAGTGGCATATCAAAGTTATGTTTTTTAAATGGAATGCTCCTATGTTATTGCATTTTTAGATTGTCTGAGAAGAGAAAATAAGATTAGCTTTTTGAGTTTAAACAGTTGATGTTTAAATTCAGAAGTTTTTGAGTTATAAACAAGTGAAAATCGTCATTTTTGAAGTTCAAGGCCCTGTACATATAACGAAAACGGCTCAAGACAGAGAAAAACGGCTTACATGTCCCTATTTTAACTTTTCATGTGCTATCCTATGATGTAGATGAAATGTTTATACAGAGTGATAAAAAATTTGAAAAATTCTGAGATTTCTCCTCGCGTCGTCAAATAAAAAAATCAAAGAAAGTACAAATGTTTCTATACCATAGGATAGTACATAAAAAGTTAAAATAGGGACATGCAAGCGGTTTTTCTCTATCTTGAACCGTTTTTGTTGTACAGGGCCTTGAACTTGAAAAATGACGATTTTCACTTGTTTATAACTCAAAAACTTCTGAATTTAAACACCAACTGTAAAAGCCAATCTTATTTTCTATTCTCAGACAATCTAAAAATGAAATAACATAAGACCATTCCATTTAAAAAAACATAACTTTGATATGCCACTGTCATATGGGACACTCTGTATACTCCAAAATAATTTTAAATTATGGTCATTGTGATTCTGTACTTGAATTTTCAAAAAGTTTTCTGAAAAAGTCCATCGTTTGGCTTACAGAGACCGCTTCGAATAAGCTGGGACACCCTGTATATTTAAGATATTTTCGAAAAATCATTTTTAATAAAAGTATCTTGAATTTTTATTACTCGTATCTTGAAAAAGAGGAACTTATCGTCTTATAATTACTCTAAGAACTACCCCCTGAAGTTTGACCAAGCTTACAGTAAACATCCATTCTACAGGGTGACTTAATGATCTATTTTTAGAGAAAATGTCTGGTGTCGACTAAAAATTGGGTATCATCTTTCGTTTTCGAGTTATTTGCAAAAAATTGATTTTTCATCTTTCCACGATCTATCATTTAGGTACCAATAGATAGAATTAGAAGTACCTAAATAACTTACACATACACATTCTTCAACTACTTTTTTGAAAGGAATTTTTGCAGAAAAAAAATTATCGAGTTATGTCAGTCATGTTTTTTAAATTAAAAACATAGCTGGCCCTGACGACATCACTAGAAAGACATTTTTTCCAATCACAATGATAAACAGTATGTCCCCGGGTAAGTGGTGAAACGACTCCTAGAAAACATGAAAAATTCTTGATCAAATTTATATTTTTTGGTGTTCAGCCCTGCTTGGTTAAGGACTATTTTTTCAACATAATTTTAGTTTTCAAAAATCAAGTGCATTATGAAACAGACTGCGTAATAAAAAAAAAGAATTAACCTACTTACCTTTAGATTGCTGATTTCCAGGGTTTGACAAAATACTCTCACTTTCCTTTTTATCGTAAGTCTTTTCTATAATTTTATACTCGGCGACTGCAGATTCTACTGATGCATCATGATCAACTATAGTGAAGGAATCGAAATCATCATCTTGAATGTAAGGCTCAGACGTTACAGGAAACAAGGTCCTTCTTGATGGTGGATTTAGGATTTCCAAGGCGACTTTCGGTACATCGTTATCAATAATTGGATTCACGGAATCGAAATCATCGTCTTGAACAGAAGGCTCCGACGTTTCCGAAAACAAGGTCTTTCTTACTGATGGTTCCGGGACTTCCAAAACGACTTCCATAGAATCACCATCAATAATTGGATTGAAGAGGTCATCTTGAATTTGTGGCTCCAACCTATCTGGAATACACGGAAGCTCCGATGTTTCCGGAATACAAGGCTCTGATGACGTTTCTAAAAACGGGGTCTCTCTTGGTGATAGTTTCGAAACTTCCAAAGCGACTTTTAGTCGTTTGCACTTAATATCTTCCACTATTAATTTTAAAACTTGTTCACTGTTATTCGTACAAAGCAATTGTGCTCTGTACCTGCCTCTATTGGTTGAGATGATGACCTCGGAATTTGTAATGCGTCGCATTTTCGTTGCAGGAAACACATCGAGATTTTCGTTCATATTATTGCCAAAATTCACTAACGCAAACATGATAACTTCTACCGAACTTCCTAATATTACACAATATCACAAATTTCACTGGTGTTCGATACCATCCACAATTATTATTTGTCTTCAAGTTTATGTAGGTACTTTGTACCTACCAAACTTCGTAAAATTACTTACACAATATCACAAACTTCACTGGTGTCTGATACCTCAGAAGAACTAAACTGAGGTCAACGATTCAAATCAACGATTTGTCTTCATTCTAAACAAAGTATGTCTACCTCTACCACTTAGGTACCTATATAGTAGGTAGGTACTTAAATTCAGGGATTCAGGAATTCCCGCAACAAGTGGGTAGCAATGCTATTTTGTTGCACCGCAACGCGGCGTGTTGCTAAGTATTATTTAATTAATTTTAAAGCAAATCACCTAATCGTTGCTGCCAAAGACACAAGCAAGCAAACACTTAAAACTTAAACAAACACGCACTAAACAAACACCGTGGAGCTTGGTTACCAGCGAGCCGATTGAGCCGAATACCGAATTGTTTGTTCTGTGCTGAAGCTGAAATGCTAAATTATGCTGTCTGAAGCTCGGTGCTCGGTGTGCTCAGCCTTCACCGAACGGAAATGTAATGGGATGGGAATGGGATGATGCGATGCCACGGAAATGGTAGACAGACACGTAGATAATAAAGAAAGACAGTTGCAGGAATTGCAGGACGCAGCGCAGAGGGCTTCGAAGGCGCGGGGAACGGAACGGTAATCACCATTCACCAGTGGAAAACCGAGAGCCAAAACGCAACCAGTGTTGTCATTTTTTGCTTGTTAACCCAGAAGTATAAAATAGACGCGCATTTCTCCAAAAACATGTAGGGTAAAGTCCCCAGTTATGGCTACTTTAAGGTTTCTTTATTTTGGCAAGATTCATACGTGACGATTGCCATCGTAACCAAGCTATATGTAAAAGTGGTAGTGAAAGAATCATGCTTTTTCTGTATGAGTGTAGAAGCCTGAAGAAGATAGCTATTATGCACTTTTGCATGAGAGAATAAGAAAGAGGGGAAGTACGAGTAGTACCAGTTTTGGCCACGAAGTCCCTAGTTTTAGCCAGCGCCGCCAGCGGTTACCTCAGTTTTGGCCATAGTATACAGGGTTAGAACTATTTTAAAGGACCACTACAGGGATATCCTAAACCATTGAAGATACGAGGTCGGTTAAATTAGAGAAAAGTTGCGCTATTTTTAGATGAGTATTTTGCGAAAAAGAAATTTGAAATATCGCCCAGTATTTCTGAAAATATCCTGAAAAAAACAAAAAAATCGAGAAATCTTATTTTTGTCATAATCTTTCTTACAATTCGAAATTAATAAAGGATTTTTCATAGGCTTTACATAAGCCGTTATGAGCTATTCATCTGACGTTTCAAAAATTTTCAAAGCCGACTATAGATCCCAGAGTTTTCATAGTCAACGTTCGTTTTTCTTATGGCCGTCATATTGTTTTTTATGTCGTTCGATAAGAAAAAAATGATGGAAACCAAAAATTAATAAACTTTAGAAGAAAAAAAATCCAAAATTTTTATTATTCTTTTCTCAAAGAAAAACAAAAAATTTTTAGCTGAAATAGGTCAATATGAAGTCATACTGCTTGCCTTGTAGTTTTTTTATTTCTCTATGATATTTGGTCTAAAAAGTTGTCTTTTTTAGAAAAAAAAGAAGAAAAAAATTCTTAATTTATTTTTTGAAGGTTATTGGCTTTTGGTTTCTATTATTTTTTTCATACCGAACGAAATAAAAAACCAATAAGGCGGCCATAAGAAAAACGAAAGTTGACTATGAAAACTATGAAAGATCTAGTCGGCTTTGAAAATTTTTTAAATGTCAGATGGGTAGCTCTTGCCGACTTAAGTTTGCCTGCAAAAAAATATTTGTTAATTTCCAATAACAAAAAAGATGACGAAATAAGAAATATCGATTTTTCAGTATTTTCAGGATATTTCAGGAACGGTCACAGATATCTTGTATGTCTCGACGGAATCAAGATGGCCACAAAATTGCTCATCTTTCCTCTAATTTAATTTAATCAATCGAACTCGTATCTTCAATGGTTTAAGATATCCCTACAAGTGGCCCTTTAAAATAGTTCTAACCCTGTATTAATTAAAAGATTATTTGCGTTATAACTAAAATAAATTAAATTCACAAGATGGAAAAGAAAGAAAATGTGTTTACCTTTTACAAAAAAGCAGTAATATAAAACTTAACAAAAGGGGGTTTCCCCTAAAAATAAAAATAAAATATGATACTTTTAACAGATAATAGGTACCTAAAATCGATTGTTTATAATATAATTTTTCTATAAATGTAAAAGATACCTATAATATCTCTTAGTAAACATACATCTGGCCTATATTTTATAATATAGTTTTTCACATTTCTGGAATACCGAAAACTTTTTTTTTATTTGTTTTGTATAATTTAAATGAGATCTCGTAACTTAATGATGTCTTTATTGTATAGTGGTTTGCCCTTCCGATTGGGCCGTTACCATTTTATTGGGACCATGGGACCACTTCTCATTATTGTAGAAATAATAGTGTGATAATAAAATGACCCCTCAAATCTATTGTAGAAGTCAATCAAAAGGTCAGACGTTTAAAAAATATAGTGTCGACCGAATGGGAAACGTATTTGGCACATAAAATATACTCGTTGTTGATAATAAATATCACCATTACCTATTATACAGGATAGTATATGTAAAAGTAAAATTGGGACATGTAAGCCGTGTTTTACGGTGTTTTTCTCTATCTTGAGCCGTTTTCGTTGTACAGGGCCTTGAACTTCAAAAATGACGATTTTCACTTGTTTATAACTCAAAAACTTCTGAATTTAAACACGAACTGTAAAAGCCAATCTTATTTTCTCTTCTCAGACAATCTAAAAATGCAATAACATATAGGAGCATTTCATTTAAAAAAACATAACTTTGATATGTCACTCTCATATGGGACATGCATGCTGTATAGTCCAAAATAATTTTAAGTTGTGGGCACTACGACCCTGTATAAGACCCAATTTAAATTTTTTTCTAAATTGTGCACGATTTGATTTAGTCTACACAGACCGAGGCGTTCGACGCGCCCCACCCTGTATAAAAATGTATAAAAAAATCACCAGATTTCAGGCGTTTGTTAGAAGTTTTCACCAAATCACCAAATAAGACAAGAATTCACCAGATCTGGTAAAAATTCAACATTGTTGGCAACGCTGATATAAAGAATGACACTGGATTTAGCTACCAGCACCAGCATCAAGCATCTAGAATTCTTCTGCCCTCCCGTCCTCCCGACCCGATCTGGCGATCTCGCAGTCGCAATAACGCAAATCACCGTTCGTCGGTTCGTCGCGCTTCCCTATGCACCCCACGGTTTGCATTATTTTATTCTTAAAACTGCTGGCCTTATTCGGGCAGGAATAAAAATTCTACGTACCTACCTACTTACATATTTTAAAGTTATCATTTTGCGGACACTTTTTTACGGAAACGCTGAGCTGCCATCGTTTTCCGTCGATATTTTTGTTATAATTTACACTTCAAACTGTACATTTACAGTTTAAACTGTAAATTATAAAAAAGTTCACGTAATTCACAATTTTTAATATGGTCTTATTATACAGGTGTTCCAATAAAAATTTGCACCCCAAAAATATCCGATTTCGCTCAGGTTTGGAAAAAAATAAAACAAAATTCAATGTCACTCGACCCCTCCTGTTTTAGATTTTTTGGAGCTGTGTGTGGTCCTTGGAGCTTCCGGGATGCAAACATATACAGTGTGTTGCATAGAAAAGGGAACATAGGTACATATGTAAATGTATAGGGAATACGTGTAAAGAATAATATTTCGACAATACAACAATAAATGGATATACTTTCAAATAATTTTAAACTATATCAAGTTTCCTAGAACCTAGAATACTATGCAGTTTCCTAGGAAACTATCAGCTTTTAAACCAGAGTGGCTTGGATCCTTATAATAATATTCACTGTATAGTGTTTTACCTATTTATGTTACCTTTCCTATGCAACACAGTGTAGGTAATATATTTGAGACTACAATAAAATTTGGTCTTCGTTTAGACTAATAAAATTGAAAGGTTCATAATAATATTCTCAAAAAGAAAGATGTTTAACCTGGCAGTGACCTGACATGTTGATGTTCAATAAACAGTTCAATTTTAAACCTATGTTTGAATCCTTCTAGAGCTCAGAACCGCCCCTTCAAAACATATAAATAACAAGAGAGGTCGAGTGATGCTGTTTTAATAGTTTTTTTCCAAACTTGGACGAAATCGGAGATTTTGGTGGTCCAAAATTTTTGTTGGGACACCTGTATTATTAGTTACACAGTTGCAGATAGAACTGTTTAGCTTTTTTTCAAACTTGGTCAAAATTTGCGATCAAAAAATCTCAGGGGTTGTAAATTTTAGATGGGACATACTGTACCTTAAATATTTTTCCAAAGGAGAGATACTTAACCTGTCAATGACCTGACCGGAGAGTTGATCAGATTCTGCATGGTCAGTCATGCGGGGTCATTTCTGATCGTTACCAGGTTTGAACTGTAAATTTTCAGTTCAAAGTGTAAATTTGCAGTTGAATCTATAATTCAACATGTCAGGTCACTGCCAGGTTAAGCATCTTTCTTTTGGAAAATATTATGAACCGTTCAATTTTTACCTAAACGGATACAAAATTTTATTGTAGTTTCAAATGTACAGTGTTTCTTAAATATTGCGAAAAATTTTAAATACATGTTCATTGGTAAAAATAAACGAGAAAAATTTATTAACGTGTGTCCGGAAATGCACCGTTTATGAGATAGGTACCTACCTATACATTCGAAAAAATATAATTTTTCCTGTTTTTCGAGGATACATTGAGAACCGTTTGAGATATAACATATAAAACTCAGCTTTTGTAAAATGTTTCAGCATTATTGATATTAGCAACCTTTTTAATACAAATTAATCATTTTTTCCATGTCCATTTCAGAATTGAGTTAAATTTTTTTGCCCTTCATTTCCAATACAAGTTTTGAAACATCCTAAGCGAGTTTTGCATCGTCAATGGTCGTTTTTCTCGAAAACGGTTTAAATTGACAATTATGACAATGAGAACCTTTTTTATGTAAAAAATTCTGACGGCTTCAAATGCAAATCAATTTGTCCAGTGTCGTAGATATTAGGGACGAAAAAACCTCGCGCAACCCGAAAATCTCCACCACACGTATGAAAAAAAAAATTGTTAGTTTTTAATTAGTTAACAACAAAGGACTCTGGATCATGGGACCGCTATTATACGTGTAAGCGTTAAAAATAGGTCAACCTATCATATATGTCTACATTAAAATACGTTCACATTTCCATTTGTGCCTTTTTTACGAGTCTATCGTAATTATATAGTTCAAGAGGATATTTCCCTTACAAAGGCATGCTGCAGCGGATGTTTATACGCGTCGAAGTATTCTACTAGGTCAAATCTCAGCCGGTTTTTAATACTGAATTATTGAATATCGATGCCAGTTATTATAAGAAAGATTGTTATTTTACACCTATACACCGTGTTTTAAATTAAGTCTGCACTATTGCTAATAACTTCATTATTATTTTAGAAAGTCGGTTAAATTAGTAAACTAGTAGTATTTTTTCTTCTGAATAAAATGGCGAAAACCGAAAAACATTTGAACATCGCGTTTTCGAGATATTTAAAAAATTGTAAGTTTTTTAATGGAACAGCCTGTATATTTTTAGACGGATTGGTTGCAATTTTTTTTTTAAGGAAAAAGTCTCTATGCACTATGATCCTAAAATAATAAATTCATTAATAATTATTCATCATTTTATTACTCCCAAAGTAGGCTGCGACAATTATTGTAATTTAGTGTACCTACGTAATGTGAGGTGAAAAAATTATGTCGTCCTCAATAGTGTATTTTTCAATAAAAAAATACACTAAAAATAAGAGTTATTAACTTGAAAATGGATTTAATTTTAAATAAACAAAAATAACAGAACTTGTTTGTGTTGTAAAATTTTATTATTTTAGGACCATAGTGCATAGACTTTTTCCTTAAAAAAAAGTTGCAACCGATCCATCTGAAAATATAAAGGTGTTCCATTAAAAAATTTTCAATTTTTTAAATATCTCGAAAACGCGATGTTCAATTTTTTTTCGGTTTTTGCCATTTTATTCAGGAGAAAAAATAGGTACTATACCTTATTTTTTATTTAGATGGACTTGTCAAACAGCTGTCAAGTTGGTAGCCTGTGCAATCTCTAAACAGTAATTATTTTGATATTATCTGATGGTTGACTGATTCCTTAACCTTGACAAAAAATTTACGTTGTGACTAGAGTTACGGCAACACTCCCCGACTCGGGTACAGGCTATGACGTCACCTGCAAAACATATTTCCTTGTTGCACTGTTATAAAATGGAAATTAAAAAAATTTAACTCGATTTTCTTTGAAAATTGTTCATTTCTAATAGTTATTCATCTTTTGAGCATAAATTTAACTGTTGTTTAGCATGGTATCTAATGACGTTTTTGCGAAAACAGAGTCGGGCTCTACTACAGTCGTTACTCTAGTCACAGCGAAAACGCCAAGGAACTTGAACAGTTTGTTGAAGTTGTCAAACTGACAAATTAAATTAAATTCAAAATTAATAAAATGCTGAAGCAGAGGTAAATTTATTTCAAAGGAAAGAAAAGAATGAATGCTTATTCTTATTGAAAGATCTTTCTCCAAATTAAACAACAATACAGTTTAATCGGATTCCTTGAAATATCTAAAGAGTATCTTGAAACAATATGATTAATAATGTAAATGTAAGTACCTATTTGTCAATAAATCTTCTATTTTCAATATTTTTACATAAAATTAAGAAGGGAGGGTATAATCATGTGTACATAAGACTTGTAAAAGTAAATAGGTGCTTACACTTATAAATGCCTACATATGAAAAAATTGCGTTTGAGTGTAGTTCTTTGGATTTTGAATTTTGAAATCAAATGACATCTCAAGTAATCGACATAACCTAAATTAGTTTAGGAACTATTCTAGTGACTATTCTAGTAACAACTATCACCACAACCAACCTAATCAGTCTTGTTGCCAATCGTTCCCCTACAATTTTGACTTGGTGGAATCCATCTAATTAAAAAATAAAGTATACACTAGTTTGCTTATTTAACCGACTTTCTAGCTCAAATAATAATGAAGTTAGCAATAATGCCGACTCAATTTAAAACACGGTGTATAGAACTCTCATGCGAATTTTGGTATTTTTTCACGCAATATTTTGGAGCCATGTGCTCATAAAAAGATTTTGAAAAGTATTGCTCTTATGAAGCCTGGCGCTCTTCAAATAGCGATACCTCCGAAGTGGCTTAAAAATTCATTAAATTTTAGGTATTTTTTTGCCGGTTTGTTAACGATTATCTCAAAAGCGGTAACTGAACGGGCTGGTTCGTTCTCTTTCTTTAACTCATTTTTTTTTTTTTTTATTTATTAAACAATAGGTACCTAACACATTTTAATTTTTGTATGTATTTTTATTGCTATAATTATTGATGATTGTACCGGCCGGGTGGGCATTTAAGAATGGACAGCGGGAAAACATTGATCCTACAGTTTCAAAATGAAAATTTTCCAGACATACCTAAGTGACTTTGCGAAATGCAATGAAAATATTTTCAAGATGATCGCACTTTCGGAAATACCGGAAGTTGACACCTACTTCGTTATTTTAACGGGGACACGCTTTATATTATTGAACTTTTAAATTGCCTGGCAAAATCGAATACCTACAGGTGGTTTTCACAATTGGAATTTAGGTTGAGTAGTTTGTGAGTTATAATAAGCAAGTGAAAATCGCAATTTTCAACTTTCAAAACATCTCACATTGAAAACGACTCAAGATATTTAAAAACGGCTTACATGTTCCTATCTTAACGTTTTACAAGGTATCCCACCTACCATGTGGTTTAAATTTTTATTCAGGGTGATGAAAATTACCAGATTTTTCATCACCCTGTAGAAAAATATATACAACATAATATAGAATACCTTGTAAAAAGTTAAGATAGGGACATGTAAGCCGTTTTTAAATATCTTGAGCCGTTTTCAATGTGAGATGCTTTGAAAATTGAAAATTGAGATTTTCACTTGTTTATAACTCATAAACTACTCAACCTAAATTCCAATTGTGAAAACCACCTGTAGGTATTCGATTTTGCCAGGCAATTTAAAAATACAATAATATATAAAGGGTGTCCCCGTTAAAATAACGAAGTAGCTAGGTGTTAACTTAACTTCCGGTATTTCCGGAAGTGCGACAATCTTAAAAATATTTTCATTGCATTTCGCATAGTCACTTATGTCTGGAAAATTTTCATTTTGAAACTGTAGGATCAATATTTCCCAAGATATGGCCGCTGTCCATTCTTAATTTCCCACCCTGTACTTTGAAGTTAAAGATAAGGTAATAAGTAGTTATGTAATTTTAATAATAATTATGAAACGACGCGGGCCAGTTTGTAAGATTGTTCCGACGACCGTCCCTTTATCCTTTATTCATAATATTCTCTCCAATTCAATCTTGAATCTTGGACTGTTTGATTTGAGTTCGACTGAGACTGACTTGCTGATGTTGGTGCTGGTGCTGGTGCTGGCACTGGGGGAGGTTTTTGTTGCAATTATTATTATTGTCTCTTTCGCCTTTCACTCTTTCAGCCTGCTTCAGGTGTGGTCAAATCTATTTCTGCATGGTTGTCAGCCGGTGTACAGATTCCCTAACAGTATAACTATGACCGAAAATAGAAAACGTCAATGGTGAAAACTAAAATTGTCTCTCGTCTTTTATTTTCGAGTTACTATTGGCGAGAAGTCGATTTTTTTTCCTTCTCTCTCATTTACGAATAGAATTAGAAATAAATAGGTACGTGGTTTATACATTCTTCGGACACTTTTTTTAATAATGCAGATGGGCAGCAATTTACTTTCTTAATTATTTAGCTTTAGAGTTATGAGTTATGACAGGAAATTATTTTTTTTTAAATCAAAGTCACATAGGTGGCTTTGAAATTGTTACAAATTTAGAAGTTCACCAACCGCACCTGCTGTGAATTCTACGCTGGTGGTCCGTATCCGAGGATATCGATCGCCCTTCCAGACCGTGTCCTAGTGTTTTTTATTTTTATTTTCCTCTGATGGAACGGAAAGAACGAGGAGTACCCGAATCGCTTCGGATTCAAGAACGCATTTCATTTACCATAATTTATTATTGTAACTAGAACTTTCGTTTATTCTTTATTATTGTACCTATCTAATATCAACATCCCAATATATCAGTAGCTAATTACGATCCAGTTTAATGATCTAATTTAACGACAACAACAACGATTATTGTACAGACATCCCTGGAAAGACAGTTTTTTCCCATTACAATTATTAATGATATACATTACATTATATCATAATTGGGTCGATTTTTCATTTACGTGTTTTTTTTTTGAAAAATAAATTAAATCCACAGAATTAAATCATAAAATAGTACTTTCCTTCACTTTTTAAATAGAAGGCATAGTATACCTATACGCTCATTAGTGGAGTAAAATCGCTGCTCTATCTCGCTTATTTCTAGTAGTTTTTTTTATGAAGGTATAACCAGATGAGACCTTCACTATCTTGTAGAGAATGATTTTGTCCATCCGAAATGGAATGTGACAACTTTTTTTAGTAGTAACGAATTTTGAAAAATCGAATTTTCTGGTCCCGAGAAATTATTAGAAATTTGTGTTTTTTAAAACATCCATCGCGCTCATAAAGCAACGGTTTGAGCTACGGTAATGAATTTTTCGGCATATACTCAAAAAACAAGAGCGCTTCTAGTGGAACTCAGCAAAGTTCGAAAAGTTAAGGACTTTTTGAGATAATTGGCCGTAAAGTCGTCACAAGTAAAACCGAGCATTGAAAACTTCATCATGCGGGTAGCTATGTGAATTATTGGGAATAGATGTCTATATGTACGGACTTGAATGAAGACAACATTATAGAAAAGTTTTTAAAAAAAGATTCAGCGAGTTAGGTCTCATAGTTTCCGAGAAACCGATTTTTTATTTTACCATGAATTTGCGCTCGGTCGCTCCGAGTTACTATATTTGCGTATAACTAATGCGAAGTCTAGCTTTTGATGCTTCGCGCTGCAAACTGGCATAGCGATCGAGTTCTTCCGTAGGTATGTCTAAGGAAAAATCCACACTGATCTAAGAAATGAACGCACCGAAACTATTTTTGTTTAATAAAATAAAGAAACATTTTTGCTTAAGTTCGCAATCTTTGAATTTGGTGATAAACGAAAGTTAACAAGCACGCAAGATATCTTTGTACGCAAATCGTTTTTCATTTTAAATCGTATCTTGACTTTTATTAGTACCTAATGACAATGAGTAAAAAAATCTTGTATGTTTTTTAGGGATTTCCTCATGGTGTGTTGATTTCTAGAAATTCTTGGAGCAGTGAATATTATTATTCGAATATAAGAATATAAGAATTATACAGTACTATATACAAATAAAGATCATTTTTGTTTATATTTTTATTGAAAATTAGGTAGGTAGGTAAGTACCTGCTATACAGGGTGTTAAGTACCAACTAGTACAAAATAAAGGAGGTGATTCTACGACTTATTCTAAGAAGAAAAGTTCCTATTAACATGGGTCCGCAAAAGCACCTTTTTCGAGATACACCCTGTTCAAAAAAATTATTTTTTCTTACTTTTTCTCAAGAATCTCAAGAATCGTTTGAGCTACACAGGCTCCAGCTTTTGTACAGATTTTTACATTAATAATAGCTACTTTTAAGGCTCCAAATTTATCATCTAAAATATGCCAGTGGTGGAGATTTAAGGGTTGCGTAAAGGTTCCCTAACTTTTACGGAACTGGAAAAATTGGTATTTTGAGAGCAACTTTCAAAGCGCCAATGTTTTTTACACAAAAAAGTATTCTTGGTTAAATATAAGCCACCGTTCTCGAGAAAAACGGCATTTTATGATCATAAAAACGCACAAAATTGTTTCAATAGTTTCTTGGTAGATATGAACGGCCAAATGATCTTCATGTTCAGGTGGAAAGAAGCTGTTCTAGACGAAGTTTAAATCAATGTTGCTTCTACCACAAGAAAAATTGGTGCAAATTTGAATTTGTGCCATGTTACAGTATGAAAAATTATGAAAACAAATTTTTTGTTCATGTTGAATTTTGTACGTTTTTGATCATAAAATGACGTTTTCTCGAGAACGGTGGCTTCTACAGCATTTGACCAGGAGTACTTTTTTGTGCAGAAAATATTAGCTCTGTGAAATTTGCTCTCAAAATATCAATTTTTCCAGTGCCGTAAAAGTTAATGGGGTGAAACCCTTACCAAACCCTAAAATCTGCACCACTGGCATTACTTTGAACATTAGTTTCAAAGTAGCGTTCAAAGTAGCTATTATTAATGTAAAAATCGGTACAAAAGCTGGAGTCTGTAGCTCAAGCGGTTCTTGAGATATCGCAAAAAAAGTAAGAAAAAACAATTTTTTTGTATCTCGAAAATGGTGCGTTTGCGGACCCCATGTTAATAGGAACTTTTCTTAGAATAGATCGTAGAATCACCTCTTTTATTTTGTACTAGTTGGTAGCTAACACCCTATATAATTATTATAATAATGAAAAATTAAATGTCTTCATCTTCGTCGGTGTCATCTTTCTCAACAATTTTCTGCAAGTTATTGCAATTTCTAGAAGTGCAGTCTGAACAACATCTCTACCCATCATTTATACAAACACAAAATCATCTTTACTTAATTCAACTGCCTTTATTATGTTTAATAATTCCTTTTCAGTTGGGTTATTAACAATTGTGTCTTTTGAGCAATCACAAAGATGTCCACAAATCAAACTTAAATTATTATTGTCTTCCATTTCCAAGTAATTGAACTACTAAATTGTTACTTTAGCTTAGCGGATTGGCTAAAAATACATATATTATTGAAGTGTTCAGTATAAACTTATTTACCGAACTTTTTCGTAATTATAAAATCGATACGTTTCTTTGTAATTATTAAACACACTACAATGAGTTTTAAAACAATAATAATTACAAACACTACCACGTGCAACAATTACTTTCAGTACGAACCGCAAGTTCTGTGTATAATATAACGCTCAGCATAGGTAGTAGTGCGCTATCGCGTTAATCCCATTCCGAGAACCATTTTAAAAAATCGGTTTCTCGGAAACTATGAGACCTAACTCGCTGAATCTTTTTTTAAAAACTTTTCTATAATGTTTTCTTCATTCAAGTTCGTACATATAGACATCTATTCCCAATAATTCACATAGCTACCCGCATGATGAAGTTTTCAATGCTCGGTTTTACTTGTGACGACTTTACGGCCAATTATCTCAAAAAGTCCTTAACTTTTCGAACTTTGCTGAGTTCCACTAGAAGCGCTCTTGTTTTTTGAGTATATGCCGAAAAATTAATTACCGTAGCTCAAACCGTTGCTTTATGAGCGCGATGGATGTTTTAAAAAACACAAATTTCTAATAATTTCTCGGGAGCACAAAATTCGATTTTTCAAAATTCGTTACTACTAAAAAAAGTTGTCACATTCCATTTCGGATGGACAAAATCATTCTCTACAAGATAGTGAAGGTCTCATGTGGTTATACCTTCATAAAAAAAAACGGCATAATTTCAGGCCGATTTTACTCCACTACATGTCGTTTAGAAAATGTCCGACCTAACAAACAATTAAGTAGGTATTTGTTGCTGCATTGTTCGATAACTGAGCAGAATCTAATATCACGTGTTGTTAATCTTCTCTCATTATTTTCTCGAAAACAAAATAACACATGAAAAAATAGCAAGGTATAAACAGTTGTATTTTTAGCTGTTTAACCAAAAGATAAAATTACAAAAACTAAAATTTGTAAACAACGCCAGTGGCGTACTTGCTTTTTCTTTTTCGATATTAATCGTGAGACCGGGACGTCACTGGAACTCACAATTATAATCACTCATTATTATAAAATTGATTTCTTCAATATGATAAAATTGATACCTAGGTATTGGGAAATTTTTCAAGGAAATTTTGGGTTCACTTATCACTTTACTTTTTCTGCTTTTGGTTGAAAAAAATAGTGTTTATTGCGTTTTACTGTATTATTGGAAGAATTATTATTATTGTTATGATGAATAATAAACTATATCTTCTTCATAAATCCTTCACATACCTCATTTTTCATCAAGTCATTTTCTACTTTCAAGAAGATTAACAACATTTTAAGTGATATACAGGTGTCCCATTTTACTTTTTCATGTACTATCCTATGATGTAGATAAAATGTTTGTACAGGGTGATAAAGAAATTTGAAAAAATCTGAGATTGCTCCATGCGTTGCCAAATTAAAAAAAGGTCAAATAAATACATCCGCGGCTCCTACAGTTTCACTATGGCACCTCTATATAAGGGTGGAGAACATACCTATAGTAACACCTGGAAGGTATTCATTTTTGCTTTGCAAATTAAAGGGAAAGCCACAAAACGGCCTAAAAAACGGTTTTGAGAGTGCGGAGAGAGTGCGGTCCTGACAAGAGGCGTCGAGTAGATACCGCGAATCACGGATGTACCCACTTCACGCAATGCCAAGCGCTTCGAAGCGTGCAGAGACGTACTGGCGCTATTTCCGCTTTCACATATCGTGTCCAGTCCACAGGGATGATGCAATGATTTTTGAAATATAAATGCAAAATAAATGCAAAATTCAAAATAAAAATCGTGCTTCTGTTAATCTCGAAGATTTTCCTTGCCCTGAAAGTGAAGAAAAAAATAGAAATTCGACCGTAGTGTCAAAGAGGCCTTAAGTGTGACCTTATTAATATTAGTTTGCAATGGCTGTTTTTAGCTTCTCACCCATCCAGCACCCCTATTTCGCTCCGCTGTCCCGAAAAAATTGATGAAACTTAGGAGACGTGGATGTAAATAATTACCACAAATTGGCTAGGGAACCTGTATTACCGACACTGACTAGTAAGCGTTAGTATGTCGGTAATACAGGTTCCCTAAAATTGGCAACATAATAGCGCCATCCTCCAACCTGGCAAGAACTAGTCTTAGCCGTCAGCCGTCACACAAACCATACATACTGTAAGCCAGTACACAACACCGGTCCTATATTTAGCCGTGACATAAATGTCAATTGAAAATTTTGTTTCATAAAGTCAATAAACAATACAAATTTTTTTTGAATAATACCTTCCCTCAGCTCAACCCCATTATTATTAATGTCGTAAAAAACACATAATATATTGTTTCATTATTTGAAATTTGATTATTTTTATTGAACCTTGTTTCTTATTAGTTGTTAAATGTTCTTCTTTATTTTGGGTTTTAGGTTCGATATTAAAATATTATTTTTCAAAAATATTTTTATAAAAATGAAACGTTTCGAGACCGATTAGTCTCTTGTTCACTCATAAATAATTAAAAATTAAAAATTTAATTTTTTTAATTTTTAATTAAGAACTAAAAACCTGATTCCTAACAAAAACACACACAAAAAAAAACTTGCTACCTACTACTGAAAACAACAATTACTCCCCACAATAATTACTCACCACCATTACAATAACAATACTTTTAAAATCTCATATTATCATACAATAAAATACAGGTACAATAATGAAATATAATAAACAAAAGCAGACACATAAAATGTCAAAATCAAGATCAAAATTAATTTACATACTTATATTTTTTCTAAAATTTAAATTTAAAAACACACCATTTACGACATTTTAGTATAATAATTATGATTTTTTAAAGTATTTTTAAGTTTTTACATATTTTTTACAATTATTTATGAGTGAACAAGAGACCAATCGGTCTCGAAACGTTTCATTTTTATAAAAATATTTTTGAAAAATAATATTTTAATATCGAACCTAAAACCCAAAACAAAGAAGAACATTTAACAATTATTTGAAATGATAGTGACGTGATAATAGTCCTCTATTTTTATAGTTTTCCATTTAACGTTTTAAAAATTTTCAAGGCGAACTAAATCCCAGATTTCATAGTCAACTTTTGTTTTTCTTATAGCCGCCATATTGTTTTTTTTATGTCGTTTGGTACAAAAAAAGTCATGAAAATCAAAAATCAATAACATTAAAAAAAAATTGTAAAAAATTCATTTTATTTTATAAAATTATTACATTTTATTTATTTTAAATTTAAATTAATATTAAATTAAATATTAAACTGTGGCACTCAAATAAAATTGATCTAAAGTATCGATTTTCACACAGTTCATAAAAGTAAGTACCATTGTCTCGAAAATAAATAATTTTTTACTAAGATCATGTTATGATATCTGGTCAGTCATGAGTTGGCCTATCAGCCCTTCGAGGGTTGACGTTGAGTTTTGGGAGACCCTGTATAACGAAAAAAATTAATGTCCATCTAAATAAAATCTAAAAAAAATGCATACAACCACGATACACCTGTACACGGTATGCCGATAGACGATGACGCGCAGGCTGCGTGCCGGTCGTGTGACGTCACGTGGTTCTAAGACTACACCATGAGATTCCTCATATCTTTTTTTAATGTCAGGAATAAATAAATACATAGTTCTTTGTAGGCTTGCATATGTCGGTAACAGCTATCCATTTAACGTTTTAAAAATTTTCAAGGCCAACTAAATCCCAGATTTCATAGTCAACTTTTGTTTTTCTTATAGCCGCCATATTGTTTTTTTATGTCGTTTGGTACAAAAAAAATCATGAAAATCAAAAATTAATAACATTATTAAAAAAAATTGTAAAAAAACCATTTTAATTTTTCGAAAAAAAAATAAAGATTTTTCCATAATAGATCTAGCACAAAGAAAAACAGAAGCAAAAAGGATGGAAGCAACATAATTTGACATTTATTTTATAAACAATAACCTCGCCGCGATTAATACTTTTCATTCTCCCCTTTACGAAATTGTAACTTTCTGTCTTGATAAGACAACCGAAAGCGAAAGTAAAACATCCGAGGTGATAGGTTGCTAGGTGGTTGCTAGCTATGAAAAACTTTCATGGCCTGGACAAAAAAGTAGAAATGTCAGTTTGATTAACGTTTATTTAGATGGAAAACTAAATGTAAAACTACAATAAAAAATTCCAGTAAATCTTTCTGGAACATACAAATAATTATTATTGTATGTTCCAGAAAGATTTACTGGAATTTGCGCAGCTTCTTGAATGAAATTCATTTTGAACTAAACTACGATCAAAGATTGTAAAATTATAGCGGTACAGAGTTTTAAACTTGACAGTGTCATAAATTAATAATTTAAAACTATCGTTACTATGGTAATGTTAAAAACATGGCACCTTTATAATAATTTCACTGTTATCACTGAATCGTATTATTTTTCATTCTCCCCTTTACGAAAGTGTAACTTTCTGTCGTGATAAGACGACCGAAAGCGAAAGTAAAACATCCTAGGTGATAGGTTGCTAGGTGGTTGCTAGCTATGAAAAACTTTCGTGGCCTGGACAAAAAAGTAGAAATGTCAGTTTGATTAACGTTTATTTAGATGGGAAATTAAATGTAAAACTACAATAAAAATTCCAGTAAATCTTTCTGGAACATACAAATAATTATTATTGTATGTTCCAGAAAGATTTACTGGAATTTGCAGCTTCTTGAATAAAATTCATTTCGAACTAAACTACGATCAAAGATTCTGAAATTATAGCGGTACAGAGTTTTAAACTTGACAGTGTCATAAATTAACAATTTAAAACAATCGTTACTATGGTAATGTTAAAAACATGGCACCTTATAATAATTCCATTGTTATCACTGAAACGTATTATTTTACTCATTTCTTCTTAATCCGTGGTTCAATATGGCAAGGGGAGAATGAAAAGTTTAATACATTACACGCTACGAAAGCTCTTTCAGGTGCTCGGAGTTTTAAATACCTCAAATATTCAAATACACCTCACACCTAAAAGTGAACTTTCGTAGCTTGTAATGTAAATAACTATTACTCATTTCTTCTCAATCCGTGGTTCAATATGGCAAGGGGAGAATGAAAAGTTTAATACATTACATGCTACGAAACCTCTTTCAGGTGCTCGGAGTTTTTAAATATCCTCGGCTACGCTACGCTTCGCCTCGGCTATTTAAATAACACCTCACACCTAAAAGTGAACTTTCGTAGCTTGTAATGTAAATAACTATTAAGTCAATTTGATCTTATGATCTTATTTCTGTTGTTATACTGGTCTCTATGGTTACCTCTTGGGTTCCAGGAGAAAAGTTTTTGAGTTTTAATTGGATTTTTATTGGCAAAAAAATGTTTATATACAGGTGTCCCAAAACTCAACGTCATCCCTTGAAGGGCGGATAGGCCAACTCATGGCTGATCAGAATATCATAAGATTATTTCAGTAAAAAATTATTTATTTTCGAGATAATGGTACTTTTATGAATTGTGTGAAAATCGATACTTATTTAGATCAGTTTTTCGAGGGCCACATCAGTTACACAATTTCATACTTTTACATTCTAAATTTTGTTCCTCAATGCTACGACATGCTATTGAAATGCTACCCTGCTATTGATTTAGTGCCGAAGAAATATTCTGGTGCCATACTTTTAGGGAAATTAATTTTCTTTTTTTTTGTCTGATTGAAAAAAAAATTCATGACCTAACTCCAGCACTTCATACATGAAAAAAAATTACCTCGTGAACCTGGCAAGTTATTCCTAAAAATGGCGTGCAATGGTGTAACGGTGTTCACGGGGTAATTTTTTGTAGACTTGCATAAGTCGGTAGCAGCTATCCATTTAACGTTTTAAAAATTTTCAAGGCCAACTAAATCCCAGATTTCATAGTCAACTTTTGTTTTTCTTATAGCCGCCATATTGTTTTTTTATGTCGTTTGGTAAAAAAAAAATCATGAAAATCAAAAATCAATAACATTAAAAAAATTTGTAATTTTTTTTTTTTTTTCGAAAAAAAAATTAAAGATTTTTCCATAATAGATCTAGCACAAAGAAAAACAGAAGCAAAAAGGATGGAAGTAATATAATTTGACATTTATTTTATAAACAACCTCGCCGCGATTAATACTTTACGTCAAAATAAAACCACAACATGACGTCATTGCGCAGTAACAACCAAAACAGTAACAGCAATCGGCATACCGTGTATTATATTAAATTATGTGTATCGTGCTTCGTGCTACAGTGATGTGCCGTATTCTTTACGTCTATTCTTTACGCGATTCTTTACGGGTAAAAAATTCATTCTATACAGGGTGTCCCAATATTACATGGACATGGAGCAACCACAGATTACTTAGGTAAAAAAAAGTCGCTCGGATCAAACTTATCTCTATACCAAAGTGCTTCGTTTGTCCGTTAAAGGGCTTCAAAGTCTTTTGAAAATTTTAGTTTTTTTGAAATAGCTCAAAGTTGGCTGATTCCAATTCGATGAAATTTGGTAGGTCAATTTCTTATTAAAAGTACTAATTTCTGATGTACATGATAATTTGACGGAAACCCGGGAACCCATACAGCAAAAGAATGTTTTATGCACATTCATAGAATATTTCCGAAGAATATTTGAATGTTCTCAGAATGTTCTCAAATGATGATTGGAATATTCTAGGAACGTTCTATGAACATGCAAAGTAGACTGTTTTAGATATTCTTAGAACGTTCTCAGAACATAACAAAGAATGTTCATAGAATATTTTGAGCACATAAAAAGAATGTTCATAGAATATTTTGAGAACATAAAAAGAATGTTCAATTGTATATTCTGGGTATATTCTAAAATCTGTAAAAATGCATTTGGATATTAGGTTAACTTTATTAGGGATTTAGCTTGAAAAACAAGTTCACAATGTACCTATTCTTTTATTTTAAAGTAACCTCAACATATAACATAAACATATTATTCATCATATTCATAATGTTCGTTTTGCACCCCTTCTTAGCTTTGGTCTTGATCACCTAAATTTTATATAGGTAAAACTTCTACATCTGCTATGGTTTGGCTTTTGTATTTTTGCTACTGCACCTGTAAAGAATAAAAGTTTTTGGTGAGAATCTCCACCGGAATTCTGGTAATGCGATGTGCGATTTTAACAACAACTATTAATAATTTATTAACCTCAAAGACTTGGTGGCATACCTAGAGACACTTTTAGATGTATGTATAGATACTTACCAATTCTCTATTGTTACTGTTTGATGAATCAGAATGAACACATGCAGATTACACATACACACACAAAAATGTAAATTATTATAGTATTATTACGATCACAATATTCACAATCAGGAAGACTACCGCTGTTCATCTGGCAGCATTATTGCATTGCACATGCCGCATGGCGCATGGCGCATGGCGCATATTGCCAACAAAGGAACTACAATATAGGTACAATATTTCTAACCTGAGAACATTCTGTGAATGTTTTAAGAATATTTTAATTTTAAGGCGTGGTTCCGGTTTAAAATACTTTGTTTGATTAACAAAGATCTACTAAATGCCTGCAAGTTGAAATTATTAATAAAAATGTTTTGTAAAATCGGTG
Organism: Malachius bipustulatus; assembly: GCA_910589415.1. Classification (NCBI taxonomy): domain Eukaryota; kingdom Metazoa; phylum Arthropoda; class Insecta; order Coleoptera; family Melyridae; genus Malachius; species Malachius bipustulatus. The sequence continues at coordinate 23,960 of CAJUUM010000034.1, read as the reverse complement.
AACATATTATTATTTATCTTATATTATTATAATATATAACAATAAATAATTATTGTTCATGTGAATATGTGCTATGGATCTCCTAAGAATATTTTTAAAGAATATTCTTAAGTTGGTATATTTGTCACTTAAATAGAATATTCTCATTCGTTTGTTAATATGCTATGAATATTCTAAGAATATTTTGGTAGAATATTCTTAAATTGGTATATTGGTACCTAAATAGAATATTCTCAGAATGTTCTGTGCTGTATGGGAAGGGGTGAAACTACCCCTACCCTCCATTAAAATTGATCGTAATTGTTGATAGGGTAGCAGGAACGCTGTTCATGTTTTTTTGTTTGAAAGATACATCGTTTTGGCCCATTTTTGGTCTCCTATAAAAATCTGTATCTTTACGAGGTGCTATGTGATAAAATAAATTAGTCGATGGTACCTAGTCAAAATTTTATTTCATTCTTTTAATTTGAAATCAAAATTTCAATTTTCAGGTGATTATTTGATCTAATCTCATAAAAGATGTTTAGTATGGTTCGGTTTTTTTTCAGGTGTTTGCAAACGGTTTTTTTCAAACGCAGTAAACAGTTTGCAAAACGACGAGGTTCCAAGAAAAGTTCAAAACATTTTTTTGCGCAGGATGGAACTATCTAGGGTCCAAACCGGCGCCCACATCGAGCATCTTTTATGAGATTAGATCAAATAATCACCTGACAATTGAAAATTTGATTTCAAAGTAAATGAATGAAATAAAAATTTAGTTATCATCGACTAATTTATTTTATCACATAGCACCTCGGAAAGATACAGATATTTGTAGGAGACCAAAAATGGGCTAAAACGATGTATCTTTCAAACAAAAAAACATGAACAGCGTCCCTGCTACCCTATATCAACAATTACGATCGATTTTAATGGAGGGTAGGGGTAGTTTCACCCCTTCCCGGGTTTCCGTCAAATTATCATGTACATCAGAAATTAGTACTTTTAATAAGAAATGGACATACCAAATTTCATCGAATTGGAATCATCCGACTTTGAGCTATTTAAAAAAAAAAAAAATTTTCAAAAGACTTTGAAGCCCTCTAACGGACATACGAAGCACTTTGGTATAGAGATAAGTTTGATCCGAGCGACTTTTTTTTACCTCAGTAATCTGTGGTTGCTCCATGTCCATGGAATATTGGGACACCCTGTATGTAAAAAAATCAGAGACGTATAGAATGTTAAAAAAGTTAATAATTGCACTGTTATGAAAATTAAATGAAACAAGACTTTGCACACTTTAAAACAAGTCTTTAAAGTCACTGCAAAAGGAACCAGAAGTTCAATAATATGCATATTTGTGACTCAGAATTTCTAAATTTTATGACCTCGTGTGGCACCGTGAAGAGGTTTAGAGCATTATTGTATTAAGATTTTTTACTCAAATAGTCCAAGGAAGATCGCCACGTGTAGCTCTTACACTCATACCTGGACGCACCCTGTATACTAGGTGGAAACAATATTTGAACTCTCGTAAATCTTCTTGCAATGTTTACTTAAGAGATTAAGGGACAACCAACATTGAAAAGTAAATAGAGACGGGTGTCTGACCAGGACCGTATCTAGGTATAATTCAAAATTTAGAAACTATAAGAAACAACTTAACTTGATTTACATTTTTATGTACCTAATAGGCGTTTGTTTTAAAGCAGGGGATTAATTTCCCGTCATAAATCCTTGTCAGTGTAATATGTAGGTACTTAATTGACAATTTTATAAAAATTGACTAATGCATGAAAAGCACATTTTTTCCTGAAGATAAAATGAATATTGTTGGAATACTACCCTGCAGAAAAAGGTCTTATAGCATTATTGCTTGCAATAATGTCTTTACGATGTTACGCTTTAATACTCTTTGTGTCGCTAGGTACATAAGCCTTCGGGCCTTCAAATATTCCTTCCACCGAGTATACCTAATTTTTATTGTTATCTATTTTAATTTCGGTGAACTGGGGCTCAGAATATTCCTGAGTTTTGACTTCTGCCAACCATCGTAATCTATTGTGTGTGGTAGTGGGATTCCATGAAAATTAATCATATAAAATAACATAATAATTTGTTATCAAAAAATCAAAACAAACATAGAACATAACCTTGCTTTTCCGTTGTTTTCGTTCTTTACCTATTCTTGACATGGCTTACATTCTTTACGATTGTTTACGTATTCTTTACATTTCATACGTCAAACGTAGAGGATGAATTCTTTACGCGTAAAGGCACATCACATTACAACCACAAGTGTTGAACTGCAATGGCTTAGTTAGTCATAGGGTGAGGTCAAACATCTCTCCTAGAGTGGAGCGGAGAAGAAGAAGAAAATTGTTACATAACCCAACATAATACATCATATTATAATATAAATAAGGGGCGCCCTAAATAAACAACTGAGCAATATTTTTCACTTATTCTTCTGAATGTTGTATGTTACACAACATACAATATCTTATAATTATTGTAAATCCTTAGCCTCATTGTATTAAAGTAGTAAGTACAAGACAGTCTCCTTGTATTAAAGTAGTAAGCACAAGACAAGTGTGGTGCTTAAAAAAAATAATTGGGTTTATTTGCAGATGTAGGTAGGTACCTATAGAAGTATTATTTTCTACTTATATTATGATCCAGATGTAAATCAGGTATAAAATAAGATTGCTTCGCTTTTAGCAATGATTCGGATAAGCCATTGTGATCTGATGGAAGAGACTTGTACATATTGTTAGCAGTGGAAAGTACCAAAGGGACCAGAAAATTTCTCGCTCCGTCTTATGAACCTTGATAATATTGATCTGAAAGGCACATTTGAAACCCTTACAAAGAATTATTGATCTATGTCTATCAAATATCCATTTAGTTGGTAGACCAACACTGAAAACAAGAACGCAAATGATGGTAGTGTATCTAATGTTAACACCAGATTCTTACAAAGGTTTGTTCTTATTTACCTAGATAGTGGTGCCTAAGTACCTAGGTACTATTATATGAATAGAGTCAATTCTATTTTGTTTCAATATGTTTTTAGATCGACTTCCAGACTGCTTTAATTTGGGAAAGCATCACGGCTGTTTCTTAATGATGGATTCATTCTGGATTGGATTGGTCGTGTGGATAACTTCACACACAATTCACATTGCGTAGGATTGCCTCAGGTTCCAATAATTTCGGAATTACTGTGTTCGACATGTTGGACGAAATATCGGATCATGTGATAACCTCGGCTCTTACACTCGCTCTTACATAACCGAGGATATTGGACCATTTAATTTTGAATAAAATAGAAATAAAGGATGCTAGTGTAAACAAACAATAATGTCCAGTGCGTATTATAATTAACTTTTTTTTTTGGTGAAGTTTTACATCTTAAGTTGATTTTAGTATTGAAAACCAGCCAGCATCAACTTTCAGAAGAATATTTGAAGTGATATGGGACAAAATATCTAGAGATAACATAAATGATAAAAGTTTATTTTTGTATTAAATTTTAATAAACATAACAAAATTGTATTCTTGTTAACGAAATATTTCAAACTTCTTTGGAAAATAAAGAAAATAGTCCAGTCATTATAGTAAGTTCACCTCGGAATTCGAGATACCCCGCTGTAAGTCTGTAAATACTTGTATATTGACACCCTAAAAGTTGTCTTAAAACCTACATATGGTAGGGTGTACGCAACTATTAAATTTCAAGGTCAAAGGTCACAAAAATCGTTTTTTTGCCCTTTTTTTGTAAATATTTCATTTCCTATGGGTTTTTTGCTATTTGTATTTATTATCAATATTGCAGAATACAAAATTCTCTACAAATGTTGTTTAAAAAACATTTTTATACAGTGAACTGTTTTCGAGATAGAGGGCGGAGGCGCCCGGTCACAGCATCACTTCAGGTCAACCGGTGCCTCCGGTCGAAAACGCACCAAAATCAATGATTATAAATATTTGTCAATTTTTATTAACTATTATATTACATTTTATCATTTTTTTCCTAACGTATCCACTTTTTATTCAGTATTAATTTTTTTAACAACACTTACCTGACCATGTAATTGCAGAATTGTAAATGAAAATATAGGAATTATATTTGAATTTTAACCTAATTAATATTAATAACTTCTTACATGATGAAAAAAAACAAATACTTAAATTATGAATTAATCTTTTTATTAAAAAATATCATTCAATACATTTATTTTTATTAAAAGTAAAAAAATGGAATAAAGGAAATGGAAAAAACTACAATTTATAATTTTAATCATCTTCTTCCGCTTCATCGTCGTCTGCCGGCTGCTGGTAAATTTCAAACTGGTCTTCATTATCGTAATATAGCATAGGGAGTACTAATGGAGAAGTTAAAGTTTCTCCTTCTTGTTTCCGTTTTGCTGCTTGGATACAGTTTTTACTAATGTAAACACTTCGGCACTTTTCATGCACTACAACAGAGGTTACTGATTAAAATATAATATAATAGTTAATAAAAATTGATAAATATTTATAATCATTGATTTTGGCGCGTTTTCGACCGGCACCGGTTGACCTGAAGTGATGCTGTGACCGGGCGCTCTCCGCCCTCTATCTCGAAAACGGTTCATGGTATGAAAAATTTTTTTTAACAAAATTTGTAGAAAAATTTTATATTCTACAATATTGATAATAAATACAAATAGCAAAAAACTCATAGGAAATGAGATATTTACAAAAAAAAAAAAAAAAAAAAATCGATTTTTGTGACCTTTGACCTTGAAATTTAATAGTTGCGTACACGCCCTACCATATGTAGATTTTGAGACAACTTTTAGGGTGTCAATATACAAGTATTTATAGACTTACAGCTGGGTATCTCGAATTCCGAGATTCTTACCTAATTTAAGCTTAAATGACTGGACTAAAAGTAAATATTCTACATTGCAAAGTTTTCACTTTTATTAGTCGCTGATGGCAAAAATCAAATTTTTTTTAGCACCAGTATTTTGATATTCGTTTACGCCTAGTGTAATAATAATTTCTATTACCCCCAGAGTCAGTATGTAGTAGGGACATAATGCCTGGTTTTTCAACAAACGTACACGACAAAAACAAAACGGAAACCAAACTTTTGTTGTCGATTGCACAAAGCTCCGACAATAATAATTATTGTGGAACATTTTCAAATGTGACAGTTTCCGTTGAGACCGACAACAAGAGTTTGATTTCTGTTTTGTTTTTGCTGTGTCCGTTTGGTGGAAACCCGGTATAAGACTGGCTATAGCTTTAAAAGAAAAATAAAAACTGAACAATACCTTCAAATTCAGTGTTTTTGACAAAAAGTGTAATCAAAAAATGACAATGGTCTTGATTCTCAACTAGTCTCAATGGCTATGAATTTTAAGGGATTTTCCAGATAGTTTTTCTAAAGCGAACCCATTATTATTTATGTTATGTCCCATTTTTTATTATTACATCATAGGTATAAACGAATATCAAAAGTACCCACTGGCTTTGCTAAAAAGGTTTGGATTTTTTTATCGCCAGCTCCACGACTTTTCGATGTTGACTGTTGAAGTATATGTACATCATATACATTTCCAAATTCTTTTATAGTTTCTCTTTGCACAGCTAATATACAGTGCGCGAGAAAAGTAAGGAATAAATTCCATAAAACGAAAAGCGCTGTTTTTTTGAAAAAAAATTAAAAACAGGTCGATTTTGTTTTTCAGTTGTTCAACTTTTGATATAACATTCGAGTATACAGGGTGATGCGCGAAAAAGTGGTGACGTCATCGGCATTTTTTTAAATGGCAACCCTTATTTTTTATTGCATTTTTTGATACTTCATTCAATTGCCAATACGATAATGTAATCAATTTGTAACCTTAAATAATGAAAATTCTGAGAAAACAGCTTGTGAGTCGAAATTGTGCACTTTTTACTGATGTGAAAATCGGAACATTAGCGATAAAAATAAAAAAAATATCGAATAAAAATGACTGTTTCAATGGTAATTTTATAAGATCTGTCTATTAAGTCTATTAAATTAAATCTGTTAAATGAAATTAAATCTATTAAATCTGTCTATTTAATTGAATCTCTCCAAATTGAATTATTTTCACAGAAATTTAGTCGTTAAGGGTTACAAAATGATTACATTACCGTATTGGCAATTGAATGAAGTATCAAAAAATGGAATAAAAAATAAGCGTTGTCATTTAAAAAAAATACCGATCACGTCTCCACTTTTTCGCGCATCACCCTGTATACCCCAATGTTATGTCAAAAGTTCAAAAACTCAAAAACAAAATCGACCTGTTTTTTATTTATTCAAAAAAACAGCGCTTTCCGTTTTATCGAATTTATTCCTTACTTTTCTCGCGCACTGTATCTTTATGACGATTTTCTCTTTTCTTTTTAGCATCTCTGGTTTGAAGCCATTGTAAGAGATTCCCTGATTTTATTTCTGTTATTATACTGGTCTCTATGGTTACCTCTTGGGTTCCAGGAGAAAAGTTTTCGAGTTTTAATTGGATTTTTATTGGCAAAAAAATGTTTATATACAGGTGTCCCAAAACTCAACGTCATCCCTTGAAGGGCGGATAGGCCAACTCATGGCTGACCAGAATATCATAAGATTATTTCAGTAAAACATTATTTATTTTCGAGATAATGGTACTTTTATGAATTGTGTGAAAATCGATACTTATTTAGATCAGTTTTTCGAGGGCCACAGTTACACAATTTCATACTTTTACATTCTAAATTTTGTTCCTCAATGCTACGACATGCTATTGAAATGCTACCCTGCTATTGATTTAGTGCCGAAGAAATATTCTGGTGCCATACTTTTAGGGAAATTTTATTTTTTTGTCCGATTGAAAAAAAAAAATTTCATGACTCTAACTCCAGCACTTCATACATGAAAAAAATTACCCCGTGAACCTGGCAAGTTATTCCTAAAAATGGCGTGCAATGGTGTAACGGTGTTCACGGGTATTTTTTTCATGTATGAAGTGCTGCAGTTAGGTCATGAATTTTTTTTTTCCATCGGACAAAAAAAAATTCCTTGAAAGTATATATGGTACCTGAATATTTATTCGGCACTTGATCAATAGCAGCTATGTAGACTGCGTAACAAAATTTAGACTGTAAAAGTATGAAATTAATATTAAATTAAATATTAAACTGTGGCACTCAAAAAAACTGATCTAAAGCATCGATTTTCACACAGTTCATAAAAGTACCATTGTCTCGAAAATAAATAATTTTTTACTAAGATCATATGTTATGATATCTGGTCAGTCATGAGTTGGCCTATCAGCCCTTCAAGGGTTGACGTTGAGTTTTGGGAGACCCTGTATAACGAAAAAAATTAAATAACATATCTCAGTGTTTCAAATAAATTTTATTTATACCATTTAAATTCACTGAAATACGCATACCTACCTAAGTACTAAAATAATGTTAACAAGAAAAATAATATTCAACAAAACCAAGGGTAGCTAGCTACTAAAACAGGGTAGGTAGTTAACAACAAAAATAAATTTACCTTTTCTTGGTGAAGCAAAAGCAACTGATTTGATTTTACGTTTTTAAAAATTGATAAAATTTGAAGTGAAAAATGTCACCTGTTATGTATTTTTATTTAGTTTTGAAATAGGGCGAAGTCGGTCTATAAAAAATAATGTTATTATGGTTATACAACCCAAAGTTCGGAATATAATATTTTCAGAAGTTTAATTAAATTGGGTTTTAAATTAAAAACGGATTTTATTATTATGCTGCCAGATTACAATAATAATTACCTAATCAATTAACAACATTCACACAATTAAATTTGGAAACATTTATGGAAATCATAAAGTCCAGTTCAAATAATTTTCTACAGCTGATCAACTAAATTACACAATACCTCTCTCCCCTCATCTACCACCACTATTTATGTTCAATCACAGCAAATGTCGACCCATCCTCGAAAATGTCTACCTATCCTAGCAAAGTTTACCTTTTGTACCAACGCAGAATTAAAATGTCGACCTGTCCTCCCAACCAGGTACATATATATATATATATATATATATATATATATATATATATATATAATGATAATGTTAATGAGCGCAAAGAATTAAAAATTCAAAATAATTTTTACGGGCATATCGCTCTAACCTAGGGCTTCCTGAGGCCGACCTGACACGCAGAGCCATCCAGTCATCTCGAAGCTGCAGACAACGTTGTTTCGGTCTCTTAGACCTCATCAGTACAGCACATCGAGAAATAACTAGAGGATGCATGCCAGGCCACCACAGGAAGCCAACTATAAGAATAAAGAGGTGACACGGAACTCCGTGACCTCAATAGTTGGTTGCCATCTACCGACGGAGACAAGAACTAAACGGCAGCACGCTACCAGCTTTGTGTCCATCAGGAATAGGCAGCCCACAATTCGGGGCATTACCATCCGTCGGGCGGTGCTGGTTAGCTACCGATAGATGTCTCTCGCCAAAGCCCATGGTTATTACAATAATAATGATAATGTTAATGAGCGCAAAGAATTAAAAATTCAAAATAATTTTTACGGGCATATCGCTCTAACCTAGGGCTTCCTGAGGCCGACCTGACACGCAGAGCCATCCAGTCATCTCGAAGCTGCAGACAACGTTGTTTCGGTCTCTTAGACCTCATCAGTACAGCACATCGAGAAATAACTAGAGGATGCATGCCAGGCCACCACAGGAAGCCAACTATAAGAATAAAGAGGTGACACGGAACTCCGTGACCTCAATAGTTGGTTGCCATCTACCGACGGAGACAAGAACTAAACGGCAGCACGCTACCAGCTTTGTGTCCATCAGGAATAGGCAGCCCACAATTCGGGGCATTACCATCCGTCGGGCGGTGCTGGTTAGCTACCGATAGATGTCTCTCGCCAAAGCCGGATGGTAATGCCCCGAATTGTGGGCTGCCTATTCCTGATGGACACAAAGCTGGTAGCGTGCTGCCGTTTAGTTCTTGTCTCCGTCGGTAGATGGCAACCAACTATTGAGGTCACGGAGTTCCGTGTCACCTCTTTATTCTTATAGTTGGCTTCCTGTGGTGGCCTGGCATGCATCCTCTAGTTATTTCTCGATGTGCTGTACTGATGAGGTCTAAGAGACCGAAACAACGTTGTCTGCAGCTTCGAGATGACTGGATGGCTCTGCGTGTCAGGTCGGCCTCAGGAAGCCCTAGGTTAGAGCGATATGCCCGTAAAAATTATTTTGAATTTTTAATTCTTTGCGCTCATTAACATTATCATTATTATTGTAATAACCATGGGCTTTGGCGAGAGACATCTATCGGTAGCTAACCAGCACCGCCCGACGGATGGTAATGCCCCGAATTGTGGGCTGCCTATTCCTGATGGACACAAAGCTGGTAGCGTGCTGCCGTTTAGTTCTTGTCTCCGTCGGTAGATGGCAACCAACTATTGAGGTCACGGAGTTCCGTGTCACCTCTTTATTCTTATAGTTGGCTTCCTGTGGTGGCCTGGCATGCATCCTCTAGTTATTTCTCGATGTGCTGTACTGATGAGGTCTAAGAGACCGAAACAACGTTGTCTGCAGCTTCGAGATGACTGGATGGCTCTGCGTGTCAGGTCGGCCTCAGGAAGCCCTAGGTTAGAGCGATATGCCCGTAAAAATTATTTTGAATTTTTAATTCTTTGCGCTCATTAACATTATCATTATTATTGTAATAACCATGGGCTTTGGCGAGAGACATCTATCGGTAGCTAACCAGCACCGCCCGACGGATGGTAATGCCCCGAATTGTGGGCTGCCTATTCCTGATGGACACAAAGCTGGTAGCGTGCTGCCGTTTAGTTCTTGTCTCCGTCGGTAGATGGCAACCAACTATTGAGGTCACGGAGTTCCGTGTCACCTCTTTATTCTTATAGTTGGCTTCCTGTGGTGGCCTGGCATGCATCCTCTAGTTATTTCTCGATGTGCTGTACTGATGAGGTCTAAGAGACCGAAACAACGTTGTCTGCAGCTTCGAGATGACTGGATGGCTCTGCGTGTCAGGTCGGCCTCAGGAAGCCCTAGGTTAGAGCGATATGCCCGTAAAAATTATATATATATATATATACTCATAGACGATACGTTGTGAAGCCCGCGCATATTAACAGGTCGTTGTTCCACCCGGGTTTTCTAAGTCATATAAAGAAGTATATGTCAGTGTTTTGTTAAATAAAGATGCCCACAAGTGGTGGCAAACAAAGAGGGGAAACTTTTTCGTAAGCCTACTTTTAAAATATATTTTCGAATCGTTATTAAGCCCAAATATACTAACAAATCTTTCTTCAGCCCGATTGTATATATTCATACATCTTACGCACGTTGTAAAGCCCAACAATGTTGCCAGTTGTAACTGTCGAAACCGGTTATTTTTAATGGTTTATTCGTTTACATTTATACTCGAGAAGATAAAATCACTTGGCGTTTCAATTTAGTTCGGCTTTGTGCATGACGTCACTCAGACACCACCCGTCCTGCTTCTCGGCGTGCGACCTATGATATAGTATAGTAGTGGGTATGCCCAAATACTATACCTAGTATAATGCATGGATATCAGTAATCAAATTAATTGTTTAATGGGATAGCCAGGATAGCCTTCGTGCCAGAATAAATAGAGCAAGTGTTCTAAAGACCCGTTAGCCACGCATACCTTACGCAAATTTTTTTTTCAATTTTATTGGTATATTAACACTAGCAAAAATAGAAATTGGTAAGAACTAATAATGTACAATAGTTAAATTCGTTATATGTGATAACTCAGAAACTGTTTGAGATACAGAATTCAGCTTTCGTACATGTCTTGTCATTAATATTATCTGCGTTAAGACGGCAAATTGAAAAATAAATAATGTTGCAGTGAAACAAATCATAAAAAAAAATATCAAACACAAGTGATGTATGTTTTTCATCATGAAATGCTGCTTTTCTCAAAAACAGTTCATATTAGAGTACTTGACTAGGAGTACCTTTTTTATGTAGAAAACATTGACAGTTTAAAATGTGTTTCCACAATGCCAATTTTTACAGTGTCGTAGAAATTAGGGGCAAAAAATTCAAGCAACCCCTAAATTTCTGCCACCGGCATATGAAATAAATTTAATCAGAGCTCAAAAAGTAAATAATGTAAATATTTACATCCACGTATCCTAAGTTCTATCAATTTTTCCGGGACCGAGGAGCTAAATAGGGGTGCTGGGTGGGTAAGAAGCAAAAAACAGCCATTGCAAACTAATGGCCTCTTTGACACTATGGTCGCATTGCTATTTTTTCTTCACTTTCAGGGTAAGGAATATCTTCGAAATTAACAATATCATGATTATTTTTTTGCATTTTGCATTTATTTTGCATTTGCATTCCAAAAAACGTGACATCGATCACTGTTATATTTCGGATACGTTACGAGTTAGCTTGGGGACTTATGCCGGTCCTGAAGCGGGCGGATGCATCATTAGCGGCGACATCATTCGACATCATCGGCTCGACGGGCTGATCTTGCATGCTTATATGAGAATATATGCCGTAATAACCAGAATCGCACTTCCTAGAGCGATTTTTAGTGCCGTTTTTTTGCTAACCATGCATTTGCAAAGCAAATGAATACCTTCTTGGTGTTAAGGTACGTCCTCCACCCCTATACCGGGTGGTCCATCACTTATGTCCACCCCCGAAATAGAGGTTAATTTTAAAGATAAAAAATTGAAACTTTCAGGATTCATGTAATTAATATAGGACCATAGAATGGGCATAATCAGTTTAATTATTTTTTTTTAGTTGAGTCATCAGCGATAAAAAACTGTAATTTGGTGTTAATGTGACCAAAATAAATTGGATTTTTCTTTAATTCATCGATAGAAATCGATTAAGAAAATCAAAATCACTTAAAAGAAATATAAAAAAACTAATTACAAGCCTTTAATTAAATAAAATACTTAAAATATGGAAATGACAGGTAAAATGATTGATATATGGGTAGAGCAATAAAACTGACAAATCTAATGAGGGTAGGTACCTACCATAAATAATCTTCAAAGAAGTCAGAAGAATGTCTAATAAAGTGCCATTGAACTCAATTGGGTTCCTTTTGTGGGTGTTTACTTAAGATGTTTACTTAACATTTATTTGTGCTATACCAGCCCTTCAAAATCCTTGTAGTTTTATTGCTTCCATATATCAATCATTCTATGTTAGTGTCAAAAACAATAATTAGTTTTTGATATTTCTTTTAAGCGATTTTGATTTTCTTAATCGATTTCTATCCATGTATTACAGAAAAATCAAATTTATTTTGGTCACATTAACACCAAATTACAGTTTTTTATCGCTGATAGCTCAACTTAAAAAAAAATAGTTAAACTGATTATGCCATATCTATGGTCCTATATTAATTACATGAATCCTGAAAGTTTCAATTCTTTATCTTTAAAATTAACCTCTATTTCGGGGGTGGACATAAGTGATGGACCAAAAAAATAGTTCTAACCTGTACAGGGTTAGAACTATAGGTAAAGGGATCCTACAGGGATTTTTGACTTTGAGCAATTGGATTAATATCAATACTTTTAAACAGAAGACAATTTTTTTTGCATTATCCAATTTATAAAATTTGTTTCTATTGTTTCCAGGCTAAATTTTTCTCCACAATTTAACCTGTAACTTTTTTTGCATGAAATATTTTCTATGTTTATAGCTTTTTTTGGCACGACTTTTCTTGTTTGCGAAATGTATTCCACACCCCGTTCTCTGCATGCTGCTGATTTATTTCCTTTCCATTCTTGAGGATGACGTTGCCTCTTTCGGGAAATTTTAGGTTTTAAATAAAAAATTTTATGTTTGGCTTTATTTTGTGTTGGTAATTGGTATAATCCTATTTTATTTAATTATAGAAATCTTACCTTCTTTTGCAGAATATAAGTTTTCTTTGTTCGATAATAATTTAAGAATTTGTTTGCTTCTACTTTCCATTATATTTTAAAGTTCAAATACACTTACTAATTTACTAAAAACTTTCTAAAAGTAAGTAATTATAGACATACGTACCGGTGTTATTAAATTTCTTACTTGAAACATAACACACAACCTCAAAATAATGGACATGTCCACTGTGTATGTAACATGTCCTTGCTAAATAGCGATACATTTGTAGTGGATAAAGGTGTTATGTTCAATTTTGTGACATAGCACCTTTATCCACCAAAACAATGAATAGGTTAGTGTGACATATCAGCTTTATCCACTGGTAGTTTCGTAAATATGCAATTTTTGATATTTTTGATATTGCCAAAAGTTAGAAGACCATCACAAAATCTCAGAAAACACAAAAATATTTTTTTTGAAAAATATGACTTAGCACCTTTGTCCACTTATGTCTTCAATTGGTAAAATTATTGAATAAAGACAATATGATTTTCAAGTTTTCATTTATCTTGTAACATACTATACCTATCCTTTCGACCTCCTATATTCAAAAAATCGTATTTATTATGATTTAGAGGGAGCAATTTTTAGAGGGAACACGACTTTTAAGTACCTAAGCTATTGTTCTAGGTATCTTAAAATATATCATGGATAACATGCAGAACAGTTTTAAAACTGAAACAATTCACAATAGTGTAGGCTTCCATGACAAAAAAGGTACCCCACAGAACACCTCAAAATTATAAAGTGAAAAAGGCTGAAAACATGTTACGCCCGCGAGACTAGTAAAAATTTGTTAATTGTTATTTTTTATGAATTTTGATAAAAAAAAATATTTTTTCAAAACACTTGCTTGAAATTTATACAATTTGTAGAAAATAATGTTATTGTTGTTGTAAATTATTTTTTTATGAAAATGCACGTCATAACACCTCCTTGATTTTTTTTTAAATAAAGTTTAAGATCTTTTCTATCTATTGCAACTTGTCTGGTTGACAATTTTTGTTAAAAAATTTGTCAGACTTCATTTTGAATGCACAGCTCAATGTATCAAGATCAATCACTGGCATTTAAGAACACTTCGTTAAAAGAAAAAAAAACTGGAGCTTAAGATGCCTATGCATAAAAAATATTCTTATCATTAAAAATAGTTATTTACATTACAAGCTACGAAAGTTCACTTTTAGGTGTGAGGTGTATTTGAATACCCGAGGCGAAGCGTAGCGTAGCCGAGGGTATTTAAAACTCCGAGCACCTGAAAGAGCTTTCGTAGCGTGTAATGTATTAAACTTTTCATTCTCCCCTTGCCATATTGAACCACGGATTAAGAAGAAATGAGTAAAATAATACGATTCAGTGATAACAATGGAATTATTATAAGGTGCCATGTTTTCAACATTACCATAGTAACGATAGTTTTAAGTTATTAATTTATGACACTGTCAAGTTTAAAACTCTGTACCGATATAATTTTAGAATCTTTGATCGTAGTTTAGTTCAAAATGAATTTCATTCAAGAAGCTGCAAATTCCAATAAATCTTTCTGGAACATACAATAATAATTATTTGAATGTTCCAGAAAGATTTACTGGAATTTTTATTGTAGTTTTACATTTAATTTTCCATCTAAATAAACGTTAATCAAACTGACATTTCTACTTTTTTGTCCAGGCCACGAAAGTTTTTCATAGCTAGCAACCACCTAGCAACCTATCACCTAGGATGTTTTACTTTCGCTTTCGGTCGTCTTATCACGACAGAAAGTTACACTTTCGTAAAGGGGAGAATGAAAAGTTTTTTTTGTTAGTCAGATTCAATTTTTAAGCGCAGTGACAGTGTTATTTCATAAAAAAAGGCTTTTATAAAGGCGGTGTCAAAACACCACCCTAATATGTTTTTGGAAGAAGGTTTGACATCTATTTTATGCATAAAAATTGGTCTGTCACCAAAAAATGATTTTTACTATGAAAAACTTCATTGTTAAAGTGCTGAAAAAATTATGGTATAATTAGTTACTGACTATAAATTTTTTTTTGTTATAAATTAATAATTTAGATCCCTTTTATATACTTTAATACGTTTTAATGCCATAAACATTGTTTTTTACTGAGTACGTGTTATGAAGTGCACTTTCATAAAAAATGTAATTTATAACAAATGTAAGTTTGACAAATTTATAAACAAAAATTGTCAGCCAGATAAGTGGCAATGGATAGAAGAGATCTTAAACTTTATTGAAAAAAAATTCAAGGTGTTTATGACGTGCATTTTCATAAAAAAAATATTTATAACAAAAGGTCTGTCAGAAGTTATTTAATAAAAATTGTCAGCCAGACAATTTTTTCAAAAATGGCACTTTATTTTCTACAAATTGTATAAATTTCAAGCAGGTGTTTGAAATTTTTTTTTAGTAAAATTAGAAATTTCACAAAAAATAACAATTAACAAATTTTGACTAGCCTGGCGGGCGTAAAATGTGTTTCAGCCATTTTCACTTCATAATTATGAGGTGTTCTATGGGGTACCTTTTTTGTCATGTAAGCGTAGACTATACATGCAAGGAGGGTGTAAAGATTAATATAACAATATTTGAACCTAGTTCAAGAGAGTATAATGTATATTGTATAATGAAATGTTACTTATTATTGCAATTAACCCATTCAAAAACGTGGCATTTTCTGATGGTCGAATGTGAAGAGAATTTTTTTTAATGTTATTATTATTTTTATTAAAAAGTACTTTTAAAGGGTTAAATGCCCTAAAATACATAATATACAACATTGATTGGTACTTCTAAAAAATTTAACAACTAGGTACTGCGTACCTACTATTTAAATAATATTTTTCAAATAATAATCAAATCTTATTGTTAATATTTATCATAATTAAATAAAACCAGTATGTGAATGTCAAATAGTGCCAGACCATTACCCCTAGATGCTCGAAAAGGTTTGTTTCCAAGAAGTTGTGTGGCTATGCATGTACGCCTTCAGGCATGAGAGTCCTATTATAGGATTCAACTATAATAGCTGAATTATGTTTCAAGAAATTCTTAGTATGTTCCCTCGTTTCGCGATGTTGCCAGCTGGGGGGCTCCATAACGGCATATTAGTATGGTGGGCTGAACAATGTATATACACCTCTATAGGTATATACACAAAGCGCCACCTGGTGGCAAACATAGTGTACTAAACAGCGTATGTTGTATAGAGGAACGGTCATTATTAGGCCCACTTGAAAATCTGCCCATAGGTCCCCATAGGCGTGCGCAACGCTTTGGCGCTCATATACACGCGAAACTTTGTTCAGCCCGCAGGCGGGCTTAACAAGGTTGCAAAGGGCTACACAACTGACCGTTAATATATTCAACGGGCTCAACAATGACCGTGTACATCTCTATATATATATATATATATATATATATATACTCATAGACGATACGTTGTGAAGCCCGCGCATATTAACAGGTCGTTGTTCCACCCGGGTTTTCTAACTCATATATAGAAGTATATATCAGTGTTTTGTTAAATAAAGATGCCCACAAGTGGTGGCAAACAAAGAGGGGAAACTTTTTCGTAAGCCTACTTTTAAAATATATTTTCGAATCGTTATTAAGCCCAAATATACTAACAAATCTTTCTTCAGCCCGATTTTATATATTCCTACATCTTACGCACGTTGTAAAGCCCAACAATGTTGCCAGTTGTAACTGTCGAAACCGGTTATTTTTAATGGTTTATTCGTTTACATTTATACTCGAGAAGATAAAATCACTTGCCGTTTCAATTTCGTTCGGCTTTGTGCATGATGTCACTCAGACACCACCCGTCCTGCTTTTTCGCGTGCGACTTATGATTATATAGTATAATAGTAGTAGGTATACCCAAATACTATACCTAGTATAATAAACGGATATCAGTAATCAAATTAATTGTTTAATGGGATAGCCAGGATAGACTTCGTGCCAGAATAAATAGAGCAAGTGTTCTAAAGAACCGTTATCCACGAATACTTTACGCTATTTTTTTTTTTGGTCAATTTTATTGGTATACAGGATGCACCATGTATCCTTCTCTATATTGCTATCTCCTAACGCTAACAGATACAGGGTCGGTTAAACAAGTCCAAAGGAGCGCAATTTTGTGGCCATCTCGATTCCGTCGAGACATACAAGACATTTGACATCTGACATTTAAAAAATTTTAAAGCCGACTAGATCCCAGAATTTTCATAGTCAACTTTCGTTTTTCTTATATCCACCATTTTTTATGTTGTTCGATATAAAAAAAATCACAAAAACTAAAAATTGTTAAAATTTAAAAAAATAAATTAAAAATTTTTTTATTCTTCTTTTTTCTTTACAAAAAAGACACATTTTTAGACCAAATTTCATAGATAAATTAAAAAACCATAAGGCAAGCAAATAGTGCTTGTAGTTAATTAAGTATAATTGTTTGCATAGAAGATTACAAATTATTCTGCAAAATTATCTATGTATAATTTCAAATTCAACTGAGGTCTATCAGTTATGCTTACATGGCTGCCTAGTTAAGTTGAGGAAATGAAATTAAAAACCGTCCTAACTTTTTTATTTCCCGAAAAAACAATATCGAGTTTTACATCGTTGTATTTAGAAAAAAAATACATATCGAATGATGTCATAGCCAACTATGACTTACATTTAAAAAACACAAGTTTACGTCATAGATCGAAAACGACACAACAAATAAAAAAAATTATAACGCCGTTTTATTGTCTATGAAATCGTCTAAAAGGTTTTCCTTTACAATTTTTCTCTAATCCCAATAATAAGACTGCTATCTCGGTGTAAAGAAATCCGCGGAATTTACTTTTTGTTAAATATCTAGGAAGCCATGGAGATTTTCAAAAAAAACAAAAGCTGTTTCGAATTAAGCTCATATAACTGCACTTCTTTCCCCATTTAACCGTTCCTCTAACTGCAGTAGTTTACGAGATCCCTGTACTAAACATTGAAAAAAACTCACCCTGTAGAAATAGGTAAGAACAATAATGTAAAATAGTTAAATTCGTTATGTGATAACTCAGAGAACTGTTTGAGATACAGAATTCAGCTTTCGTACACGTCTTGTCTTTAATATTATCTGCGTTAAGACGGCAAATTGAAAAATAAATAATGTTGCAGTGAACCAAATCAAAAAAAATGTAAAACACAAGTGATTGATCAAACACAACAAAAACATTTTGCAACTTTTATGTTTTTCATCATAAAATGCTGTTTTTCTCAAAAACAGTTCATATTAGAGTACTTGACTAGGAGTACCTTTTTTGTGTAGAAAACATTGACAGTTTAAAATGTGCTTCCACAATGCCAATTTTTACAGTGTCGTAGAAATTAGGGGCAAAAAAATTCAAGCAACCCCTAAATCTCTGCGACTGGCATATGAAATAAATTTAATCAGAGCTCAAAAAGTAAATAAGGTAAATATTTACATCCACGTATCCTAAGTTCCATCAATTTTTTCGAGATCGAGGAGCGATATAGGGGTGCTGGGTGGGTAAGAAGCTAAAAACAGCCATTGCAAGCTAATATTAAGGTCACAACTAAGGCCTCTTTGACACTACAGTCGAATTTCTATTTTTTTCTTCACTTTCAGGGCAAGGAAAATTTTCGGAATTAACAGTAGAATGATTTTTATTTTGAATTTTGCATTTATATTCCAAAAATCATTGCATCAATCCCTGTGGACTGGACACGATATGTGAAAGTGGATATAGCGCCAGTACGTCTCTGCACGCTTCGAAGCGCTTGAAGTGGGTACATCCGTAATTCCCGGTATCTACTCGACGCCTCTTGTCAGGACCGCACTCTCTCCGCACTCTCAAAACCGTTTTTTAGGCCGTTTTGTGGCTTTCCCTTCCATTTGCAAAGCAAATGAATACCTTCCTGGTGTTACTATAGGTATGTTCTCCACCCCTATACAGGGTGTTATGTAATTGAATGTCAATATTTAAGGGGGTGATTTTTGGGTCCATTTTAAGAAGAAAACTTCATAAGAATGTATGTCCTAAGAGTCTTAACTTTTGAGATACAGGGTGGTAAAGATTTATTAAAATAAATCATTTTCTCGTAATATCTAATACCGCTGTGGATATTTTAATAAAATTTCGTATACAGGTATTACGCATCAAGGGGCATTTTTCATGTACCAGAAGTTAATCGGCATATTTTAGCTGACATTGATGGTACGCCACTGATTTCTGTTCAAATAGAAATAATTTTTGGAATCCCCATTTATTTCAAAGCAAATTTGATCACTTATTTTTTTTCAGTCCCATGTACGGTTTTCGCCAAAAAAAAATAAAATCTGTTTCTCTACATGGTCACAAAATTGTCGGTAAATGCCAATAAAGAAATATAAAAATATGCAGGTAAAATTCTGCAAGATGTCACTAGTGGAGATAAAACGAAATGTGGTGCATGAAAAAATGCCTCTTAATGAGTAATACCCGTCTGTTAAATTTCATTAAAATATCCAGAAGCGGTATTACAGATATTATGAAAAAATTATTTCTTTTTAAAAACTTTACCACCCTGTATCTCAAAAGGTAAGACTTTTAGGACATATGTTCTTATGAAGTTTTCTTCTTAAAATGGATCCAAAAATCACCCCCTTAAATATTGACATTCAATTACAAAACACCCTGTATAGGTACCATAGTGAAACTTTAGGAGCCGCGGATGTAAATAATTGCCAAAAATGTATTAATTTCCAATAACAAAAAAGATATGACGAAAATAAGATTTCTCTATTTTTCAGTTTTTTCAGGATATTTCAGAAACGGTTACAGATATCTTGCATGTTTTGACGGATTCGAGATGGCCACAAAATAGCGCAACTTTTCTCTGATTTAACCGACCCCGTATCTTCAATGGTTTAAGATGTCCCTGTAGTGGCCCTTTAAATAATAGTTCTAAGCCTGTATAGATGCCATAGTGAAACTATAGGATACCCAGATGTAAATAATGACCGTAAATAATATTAATGATAAGATGTGTACAAAAATTAAGGTTTATATCTGAAAGATATTCAAAGAAAAAAATTGGGTCAAGATTAAAGCCTCTGTATACAATTGCTATAAAGACAAATAATTGAAGACATAAGTAGATAAAGGTGCGAAGTCACAAAAACAGAATATTGAGTAAATGAGAAGAACACGTTTTGTCTTAGAGGTTTTTTTGTTAATTTTTTTATTTTTATTTTTGACTTTGAGCAATTGGATTAATACTTTTAAACAGAAGACAAGTTTTTTTTGCATTATCCAATTTATAAAATTTGTTTAGAATAGTTTCTATCGCTTCCAGGCTAAGTTTTACTCCACAATTTAAGCTGTAACTTTTTTTGCATAAAATATTATCTATGTTTATAGCTTTTTTTTTGGCACGACTTTTCCTGTTCGCGAAATGTATTCCATACCCCGTTCTCTGCATGCTGCTGATTTATTTCCTTTCCATTTTTGAGGATGACGTTTCAGTAAATTTTAGGTTTTAAATAAAAAATTTTATGTTTGGCTTTATTTTGTGTTGGTATAATCCTATTTTATTTAATTATAGAAATCTTACCTTCTTTTGCAGAATATAAGTTTTCTTTGTTCGATAATAATTTAAGAATTTGTTTGCCTCTACTTTCAATTATATTTTGAAGTTCAAATAGGACATGTCACTGTGTATGTAACATGTCCTTGCTAAATAGCGATACATTTATAGTGGATAAAGGTGTTATGTCCAATTTTGTGACATAGCACCTTTATCCACCAAAACAATGAATAGGTCAGTGTGACATATCGGCTTTATCCACTGGTAGTTTCGTAAATATGCAATTTTTTATATTGCAAAAGTTAGAAGACCACCACAAAGACTCGGAAAGCACAAAAATCCTTTTTTTGTTGAAAAATGTGACTTAGCACCTTTGTCCACTTATGTCTTCAATTGGTAAAATTATTGAATAAAGACAATATGATTTTCAAGTTTTCATATATCTTGTAACGTACCTACTATACCTATCCTTTCGACCTCCTATATTTAAAAAATCGTATTTATTATGATTTAGAGGGAGCAATTTTCGTATTGAACACGACTTTTAAGTAAGCTATTGTTCTAGGTACCTATCTTAAAATATATCATGGATAACATGCAGAACAGTTCTAAAACTGAAATAATTCACAATAGTGTACGCTTCCATGATAAAAAAGGTACCCCACAGAACACCTCAAAATTATGAAGTGAAAATGTTACGCCCGTCAGACTAGTAAAAATTTGTTGATTGTTATTTTTTATGAATTTTGCTAAAAAAATATTTTTTTCCAAAACACCTGCTTGAAATTTATCCAATTTGTAGAAAATAATGTACCATTTTTGAAAAAAATTGTCTAGGTAACAATTTTTGTTAATTAACTTCTTAAAGACATTTTGTTGTAAATTATTTTTTTATGAAAATGCACGTCATAACGCCTCCTTGATTTTTTTTAATAAAGTTTAAGATCTTTTCATCTATTGCAACTTGTCTGGTTGACAATTTTTGTTAAAAAATTGGTCAGACTTCATTTTGAATCCGCAGCATCAATGTATCAAGATCAATCACTGGCATTTAGGAACACTTCGTTAAAAAAAAAAACTGAAGCTTAAGATGCCTATGCATAAAAATATTCTTATTATTAAAAAAGTTTTGTTTTATTATTAAGATTCAATTTTTAAGCGCAGTGACAGCGTTACTTCATAAAAAAAGGCTTTTATAAAGGCTGTGTCAAAACGCCACTCTAATATTTTTCTGAAAGAAGGTTTGACATCTATTTTATGCATAAAAATTGGTCTGTCAGCAAAAAAAAAAGATTTTTACTATGACAAACTTCATTGTTAAAGTGCTGCGACCACATTTTTAAATGAAAAAATTATGGTATAATTATAGTTATACTAACTAAAAAAAAATTTTTTTTGTTATAAATTAATAATTTAGATCCATTTTATATACGTTACCTAATACGTTTTTCATAAACATTTTTTTTTACTGAGTACGTATTACGAAGTGAACTTTCATAAAAAAATAAATGTAATTTATAACAAATATAAGTTTGACAAATTTATTAACAAAAATTGTCAGCCAGACAAGTTGCAATAGATAGAATAAGAGATCTTAAACTTTATTAAAAAAAATTCAAGGAGGTGTGTTATATGTAGTGCATTTTCTTAAAAAAAATAATTTATAACAAAAGGTCTGTCAGAAGTTATTTAACAAAAATTGTCAGCCAGACAATTTTTTCAAAAATGGTACATTATTTTCTACAAATTGTATAAATTTCAAGCAGGTGTTTAAAAAAAAAAAATTCTGCGACGGGCTCAAAGTTTGACCTTTTTTCCCCGTTGACAGGTAGAAAAATGCCTCATTATATGAGCTGCATCTTATCGGGGAAAAAAAATGAATCAACAGGGAAATAAATGAGTACTTATTTCCCCGAAATGGCGGCTTAGGTATAGCTACTATTAACACTCAGATATCATTAAATTTATATCAAATATACGTAAAGGAAAGTTACCTTATTATCCAAATGGCAATTATTAAGGGAATTTTCATAACAATCACTATCCATATTATTAAATTCACTCATCGAAAACTAACAAGAATCTTTGCAAAACTGTCTTCAATTTTAATTACATTAATATGACGTTTATGTAATAATTAAATCGTTTCGGTACCCAGGCAACGTCAATTACGATAAGAGACAGTTTGAAAATCCAAGTTTAACATAAATCATTTTTCCGACATAATTTTCAGTTATCTAACTACGTTTTTCGACATTCTAACACTGATATTTCTTCTCGAAGAAAAAAATTGTATATTACACACAAGAAAAAAGTGCGATGTTAAAATCTATCACTTTTTTCTCTTGTATAATAAATAACTATTTTTTAGTAAAATTTGAAAATTCACAAAAATATCACTTAACAAATTTTGACTAGCCTTGGCGGGCGTGAAATGTTTTTCAGCCTTTTTCACTTCATAATTCTAAGGTGTTCTATGGGGTACCTTTTTTGTCATGTAAACGTAGACTACATGCAAGGAGGGTGTAAAGATTAATATAAAATATAACAATATTTGAACCTAGTTCAAGAGAGGTATTATAATGAAATGTTACTTATTATTGCAATTAACCCATTCAAAAACGTGGCATTTTCTGATGGTCAAAATGTGAAGAGAAGTATTTTTAATGTTATTATTTTTTTATTAGAAAGTAGATACTTTTAAAGGTCTAAATGTCCTAAAATACATAATATACAACATTGATTGGTACTTCTGAAAAATTAAACAACTAAACCTACTGTTTCATAAATATTTTTCAAATAATAATCAAATCTTATTATTAATATTTATCATAATTAAATAAAACCAGTATGTGAATGTCAAATAGTGCCAGACAATTACCCCTAGATGCTCGAAAAGGTTTGTTTCCAAGAAGTTGTGTGGCTGCATGTACGCCTTCCAGGCATGAGAGTCCTAGTTGAATTATGTTTCAAGAAATTCTTAGTATGTTTCCTCGTTTCGCGATGTTGCCAGCTGGGGGGCTCCATAACGGCATATTAGTATGGTGGGCTGAACAATGTATATACACCTCTATAGGTATATACACAAAGCGCCGCCTGGTGGCAAACATAGTGTACTAAACAGCGTATGTTGTATAGAGGAACGGTCATTATTAAGCCCACTTGAAAATCTGCCCATAGGTCCCCATGGGCGTGTGCAACGCTTTGGCGCTCATATACACGCGAAACTTTGTTCAGCCCGCAGACGGGCTGAACAAGGTTGCAAAGGGCTACACAACTGACCGTTAATATGTTCAACGGGCTCAACAATAACCGTGTACATCTCTATATATATATATATATATATATATATATATATATATATATATATATATATATATATATATATATATATATATATATATATATATATA